>JAWNOJ010000026.1:60000000-61200000 GCA_035046065.1 Chymomyza procnemis
TTCTGGAATGTTGTTAAAAGTTCCTTTACAAATAAATGCAACTTCTCTTCGATACAGAAAATGGAGCCGTATGTCTAGATGGGCGTTCAATTGAAATCATTTTAACAATTATGAAGTAATTTGTAATTCTGTTTTTTTGCGTTGCGCCTAGAATGCTCCACTTAGCAGAAGCAGCGGCGGCAGCAGCAGCAGGTCAAAGTTCAAGTTGTGTGATAGCGAGTCTTCCAGACTTTTCGGATATTAAACTATTTCCGAAGCACACAAAAAGCCAATTTAAATGCTAATATAAAATACCAACATTTTATTATTATGCCAGGCGCACTCACGCATAGACGCACATTGCTGTGGCCATGCTGAGAGGGCGGCCAAGATGCCGGCGAGCTGCCAACAACAACAACTGCAGGGGGTGCCGTACGCAGAGCTCCACTAAGCCTAGCCAGAAGATACCACACACACCCACACACACACACACACACGCATATAAGGAAACACGATGTTCACATACTCCTAGGATGTCGGCACTATGGCAGGCCGGCTTATAAATGGTAGGCCATGGTATACTGGTTCCAGCCAAGACAAGTTACTTAGGGCAACCAAGTTATTAAACTAATGGCATACGGACGGACAGACAGACGGACTATGTGCTATGTGGGACAAAATCGTTTAAACAATTTCGATGGAAAAACTTGACTTACCTGTTCATCATAGCCTCCAGGCGTCCATAGAGATCACGACGATGCCTGCGTTTGATTTGCGATGCTATTCCTTTTTTTGTGCCAAATCCATGCACGTTTTGCAACACCCAAGTGATGTTTGGCAACTCATAGGCGATACCCCAATTGAGTCCAAAACTGAGATACAGCAAATTGGGATTACCTATGACACCGGTTGTTAGACAAACAGCGGTCTAGTCGAGTTGTTTAAGATTACTCTGGTTAAACTTAAAGTCAAGTTTCACATATTTAAGTGCGCTCTTGCTCACTTACGGAAAACGACGATCCCACCGGAAAGGCCACAAAACGTTTGCCCCTGGACAGTTTACGTTGTGGCTCTGCCGTCAATGCTTCCATTGGGTCTGCCTCATTCATAGCCTCAACAGTTGCCAATGTGCCATTGACGTGGCTTTTGTCAATGTAGGACGTACTCTGACTCGTCAATATCTGAGCTGGCACAAAGATGTCCTGCGCAACGCTTTTGTCCCAAACAGCCTGTGCCTGTTCCATACAGCCGCCATAGAGCACAAGCAAGGGCAACCACCAGCAAACAGTTATGGACATTGTGCAGCAAGGCTCTTTGTCACTTAATGACCAAACTGAACTCAACTAAACCAAATTGAAGTGAACTGACAGTGACAGTGATGGAAACTTGTGCGTAGCAGCTGCTTTGTAAACTGGAGGTCGAGGCAGAGTCTTCGATTTGATGAACCTCAAAATGGTAGCTCTAAATTTTGGCTATAACGAGTTTATTGGGATGTCACTTTTGTTTTAGCTCGGAATACAAGTTGTTAATTGAATTAGTAGCGTTATGCAGCATATCTGACCCACTTGACCCAATTCCATGTGCTCCAGTTCTATGCCAACTAATAGTTTGTCCAAACAAACTTTGAATGCGGTCAAACATGGCCCGAGCTAAATTAAATTGCCACGCGGTTCCCTTAGATCTCATCTAGGCCGAGTTAAGAGCTTGGTAATTGCATTTGCCTGAATTTAGTTGCTCAGTGGTTGCAGTCGCTATTGGACAACATGAGAGTAGTCTATTGCTGGTTGCTGTTTCCATTTGCAGTGTATTTGAGTAGCGCAACATTAGCAGCAAATAACAAAAATGTGACGTATAGTAGTTCCCGCACTCCGGAATACAGTCATCTACGTGCAGCTTCAGTTGAGCTGTCACCTTTACTGCGGCGTCAAAAACGTTGGTTAGTCTATGAGCTGGGTACGGCCATAACGGTAAGGTATACTGGAATAAGTAGGAACTAACTTGGCTAATTGATATCTATATTCCAAGCAGATGACGGCAAATTGCGCTAAATCCATACCTCAAAATATACCTCGTGGTCTATTTTGGTTGGTAGAGGCTACATTGATTTATAATTTGCCAGCTGGCGTTGAGGATTGGCTGCCGCGTAGAAGACCCAAAACTACAAAGGCTCCACTTCCACCACCACCACCGCCTCCACCACCACCTCCTCCTCCACCGCCACCACAACCGCCTGTAGCCCTATCGCCGCAACCTATCATTGTGCCACTTAGTGCCAGCGATCCTGTGCAACCCTTCTATTTTGATTTTCCTCAAGGCGTGCCACTTGGACGCAGATCCTACGTTAATCATGTACAACGCGGTTGTCCGGCAGCAAATTTGGTTAAAGATGAGTATGGCACCTACTTCTGCCGACCCTGGCCCACTCAGATAGCCCAAAGTCGACGCTTGCGTCGGGAACTCGAAAGTAAAGGCACGAATTTGTTAAATGATATCGATGACGATGCGCATAAAATGTTATTCGATTTGCTATCTTTACTTTCGACTGTGTAAGTATTAGTTGATATTGCGAATCGAATATCTTCGATTAACTCCTTTAAATGGAATCTTATAGACACAACTACAAGCCGCGGTATTGCATCATGCGTACACTGTGTGAATCCCGTCATTTGCTAGCTTCACCAGGAAAGTCACTGTTCCACGATATGATTAGGATTTTATTGCGACATGTGCATCCAGAGATTGCACATAAGGCGGCATACCGTGAGGCGTTCACAGCAGCACACACTTTGCGTGAATGCGCATCCTTGTATGGAATGCAATGTCCGCATAGTTTTTTATTCGAATTCAGCAAAATGTTTCATCGAAAGTCCTCGGGTAAAATAGGCTAAAACGAACAAAACAGATTGTAATCTTCTCTTGTAGGTAAGGTTAAACTTAATCTAATACTAAGATAGAAATAATAGAAATTGTAAATAATTGCCAAAGGCCTAAGTGGAGCTAATAAACATTTAAATAAGTTTCGATTATTTTTGGATAATAGTTTCGTAAATGTTTCACGTATTTATAAGAACGTTTCATGTTTTTCGAAAAACTGGTGGGTGACTGATAAATAAGTATCGTGCCTAATTTCATATATCTAAGTGCTGTTTAAAACTTTTAAATCACAGGGACTAACTTTTAAAAAATTCGCTGTCTGAAAAATGTGGTCTTTATTAACGCAGACCTATTTAAGGTTACCACTTCACAGATTTGTAAAGTACCAAGCCGATTTTGCACCAAGCTATTTTTTTATTTCGGTGCAAAGCTGTGGCGCTATTTTTATAAACAAACTAATAATCATTGTATAGTTATTTCTCGACGACTACAAAATTAGGAGTTCTGCAATGGGGTTGACATCAATAAAGAAGTTAGTGCAAGCCTGAAGAGTGTGTAACACATAGAAGAACAGTTTGTAGGATCTTCAGACTTACCCAAAGTATTATCTGTATGACTTGATGTACCCATGTACATCTGAAATAATGAAATAATGCTTTCAAAATTTTGCGAAAAGCCTTGTTGTACAAAATTTATTTCAGTTTTGAAAAGGTTTGCATATTTTTTTGTTGTTCCAAGCAAAAATTTGATCAAATTTATATATATATATATAAGATTATTATATATATATATATATATATAAATTTGATCAAATTTTTGCTTGGAACAACAAAAAAATATGCAAACCTTTATAATAATCGGACATTATGGAGCTTTAGAATTGTTAAAATAATTTAATAATATTGCCAATGCGGAAGGCATTAGATACTTAGTACCTACTCGTGTCTAGGAAATCCTCGGCGAAATGTTCACCTTTTTATCGCCATATTTCACCCAGAAGTAGGTACTTTTTATCTCATCATATATAGAACAGTTTGTAGGATCTTCAGACTTACCCAAAGTATTATCTGTATGACTTGATGTACCCATGTACATCTGAAATAATGAAATAATGCTTTCAAAATTTTGCGAAAAGCCTTGTTGTACAAAATTTATTTCAGTTTTGAAAAGGTTTGCATATTTTTTTGTTGTTCCAAGCATATATATATGATGAGATAAAAAGTACCTACTTCTGGGTGAAATATGGCGATAAAAAGGTGAACATTTCGCCGAGGATTTCCTAGACACGAGTAGGTACTAAGTATCTAATGCCTTCCGCATTGGCAATATTATTAAATTATTTTAACAATTCTAAAGCTCCATATATATATGATGAGATAAAAAGTACCTACTTCTGGGTGAAATATGGCGATAAAAAGGTGAACATTTCGCCGAGGATTTCCTAGACACGAGTATATATATATATATATATATATATATATATATATATATATATATATATAATGAGATAAAAAGTACCTACTTCTGGGTGAAATATGGCGATAAAAAGGTGAACATTTCGCCGAGGATTTCCTAGACACGAGTAGGTACTAAGTATCTAATGCCTTCCGCATTGGCAATATTATTAAATTACTTTAACAATTCTAAAGCTCCATAATGTCCGATTATTTGTGAAATCAGATAATCTTTATTTCACCCACTGTCAGTAATACATGGCTCTCTCACATCCAAATAAAAAATAAAGTGCAAATTATAGAAATAAAACTGTGGATACGAAAAACTTTCGAATACAAAAAAGCTGAGAAAAGTTCCATTCTATACTTCATATTCAATAATTTTGTTTAAAAAACAAAACCTAAAAACGACTTACAATTCAAAAAAATTTATGTCTGGAACAAACCGGATCACAGATTTTGCAATAAAAACTTTTGTAAATTAAAATTGAGCACGCACGTCTTGGGGATACCCTGTACCAGTTATGTAAAGAAAATCGGTAATATTTTTTTTGACCCGTTTGGCGTAGAGTTTTGGAATCCTATATTAATCTAACTTGCTATGTTAACAGAAATCACTAACAAACTTTCTCTGAAGGGATATTGATCACAATATATTTGAAAAAATAAAATATAATTTGTCACATCGATTTTTAATCGATTTGCTTTAACTTTAACTTTAAATAGTTAAGCAGACTAAAATAGTTTTATAAGCTGAAACAAGCGAGAATAGCAAATTGTTTGCAAAGCTTAAATGTTTTGACCGATTTTCCCTATGGGAATGTGCTATTTTGATAAAATTTGTGCTTGTAGCACCAAAAAGTTCTTGACCGATTTCGGCTATATTATCGAATTTAACAACAAACCTTTTTAAAGATGATATTAAAAACGTATATAAATTTGCATCCCGTAATGTTCAATAAGTTACGGAAGTATGGAAGCTCGATGATCATCTTTTGGGTTATTAGATCGCAGACAGATCTGTTATTAGGTTTTAGTTCATTAATATTAAAAAAAGTATTTTGATATATATATATATATATATATATATATATATATATATATATATATATACATAATAATACATAATAATATATAAAGTACATAAATTTCGCAATAGTATTACTATTAACTAATAACTGTCATTTTCCCGATCTGGGATTATAAGTCAATATCTATAGAAAAAGTTTGTAAACAATAATGAGATAATTAAATTATTGATTATAAATTTTTTTTTTAGAAAAATATCTCTTGACTAGAAATGGACTTTTTTGAAGTGTGACTTCCTGCCGAAAATATTACAAACTTATCTACAAAGTGATAAATTTTCCACTCAAAGTTGAAATTATTTTCTAAAATGTTTCAAGCAAAATCTTTTCAAAACTTTGCTGCTCAATTTGTGAAAAGTGTTTGTGAAATTGACTTGTTGATGGATAGCGCAACTCGTGCACGTAATTGTTTCGTGCACTCAACCGAAAAAATTGCTTCTCTTTCTCAAAATTTTGCGTGAACAAACTCAAACTTAGTTGTTCTTGGCAAGAAAATTCTGTCCCATTTTAAGCCTATTTTGTTTTTTTAAGTTTAGTTTAAGCGTATTTAACCTGATTATATTATCATAAAGCCATGCAAAGTTCAAATGGTACATCCGCTAAAGCTAGGCACCCATCCAAATAGTCTTTGGAGACCGGTGGAATCTGTTATGCTACTAAGAAAATCTGCAGGTAAATGGGTCAACCAAATCCAGCAACGAACGATTTTGTATTACAAAAGCAAACCGTTGAAAACCAAACGACATATAATCCAATAGACTTTCGACTAAAATTATGAAGGAAGTTCCATCTGGCAGCCATCGTAACGACCGTCTGGCAACACCTATCAGAGAATCGTGCAGTCTCTCCACGGTCGCCAACTAGATCAGACGCTGATAGTATTAATACTCTTATAAATGTATTAATAAAACATATTTACCAACAAACCTCATACGATCTAATGATTCTAAAGTTGATCCTCGAACTTCCATATTGTGCCGTCCAGCTCTTCAATGCAATAAGAGGAATTGATTACTTCCCATCGAAATTGAAAAAGTCTATCTGGCAAGGATCATACTGTCCCGTCATGTTTCAGGCCTATAGGCTTAATACCTTGTATATCAAAACTCTTTCTGACCTTTGTCATTCCCTATCTGCGAACTCATAAAAAAATTACAGAACATTCATTCGGTTTTCGATAGAAACATGGGGCAATCGAACAAGTCAATCGAATAACGTCTGAAATTCGAACTGCGTTGTACTGCACTCCCATTTTCTGGACGTCTCCCAAGCCTTCGACAGAGTCTGTTTGAGATGACCGAATAATAAAATTAAATCATGCCTCCCGGACTGCGCTCATAAGCTCATAAAGTCATATCTGCACAATAGAGTGTTTTCAGTTAGATGCAGCACTGATATGTCTGGGGTTTCTCAAGGCAGCGTCATTGGCCCAATACTATATCTGTTATAATATACAGCCGATATACCAACAACGAGGTAGCTTACAATATCTACTTTTCCCGATCCACTGCTATGCTGAGCTATGTCCACGGCAAGTTACGATACGACTTGCTCTCCACTTTTTGGATATTGAGAAAAGGCTATCTGATTCGTGAATAGAAGTTAAGGGAGCAGAAATGCAAACACGTTAAATTTACTCTCAACAGACAAGATTGCCCTTCACTCAAGCGAAATAATACTGCACTTCCAAAATTAAATGAAGTTACATGTCTGGGTTTTCGACGACTCACATGACGTAGACTCATTGAAGCAAAAAGAACACATCTCAAAATAAAAGCTAGCATCGTCATTGACTTCTTAGTGTACGATATATATATATAAGATCCTGATCTATGACTTTGTCTTAAAGCCGATATGGACTTATGATTTCCAATTATGGGGAAACGCCAGTAACAGCAGTGTAGAAGTCAGCCAAAGCGCCCAATCCAAGTTCCTGAGAACCATCACCGGCGTATAGTGGTACGTTCGGAATGAAAACAACCAGAGAGATTTACTCATACATCCGATCAGATGTGAGCCCAGCAAATGGAAAAATATCCCAACAAAGTACATGCCCATCCAACTGGCCTTGGACTCAACACGGTTATCTAGCCGAACTGGGCTGCGTCGTATCGACATGCCGCCCAAACGTTAAATATTAGGGCCTTATAAACACATATCAGTTGCAATAATGACTTTTAGTCTGACACGATTATAGATATAAAAATTTGAATATTCGTTAAGAATTCTGCTGTGCCCGCATGCAGTCCGGGGCTTTAACACAATCAACTGATTTATAAAAAATATGAAAAGTACCACCAAGAGCAAAGCACACAAATTTGTCGATTTCGTGAACTTTCAATGAATAATATAAATTTGTATATAACGTTTATTGGGATGCCAAACCATAATTCTATGTTTTCTTTATGTTAATTAAGTTAGTGTGAAGTATGACTTCCGATTCTTGACCTAATTCTACGGTTCTTAGTTCCTTACGATCTCATAATATCTTTGTCAAACAGTTTTGCGGTCAAACATGTCTCTGGCAAGGTTTGGAAATTTTTGGCATTTATTTCAAACAACCAGATCTACGTAGATTTAGTTGATCAGCGCTTGCAGTCGTTGTTGGACAATTTTAAAATGTTTAAGTTCACAAACTTGGTAGCTTGGATGTTAGCCATTTTAATATTGTTGTTTATTGGCATCCCCGCATCAGATCAGGGTAACATCACAAGTACGAGTTCGAAAGCGATTAGTCATCTGCGGAATAATTCGCATAATGTTCATCAATTACTGCATCGACAAAAGCGGTGGCTAGTTTATGAGCTGGGCACTGCCTTTTTGGTAAATATGCATATATACGGAGATCTCTTAAGATCTGCTAATATTTGTTGGTTGTTTAGATGACGGCGACTGTGGGAAAGTCTCTGCCTGGGGCTATTCCCTCGGGTATGGTTTGGTTGGCTGAGTGCACACTAATTTACAGCTTACCAGCTGGCGTTGAGGATTGGCTGCCACGTAGAAGACCCAAAACTACAAAGGCTCCACTACTACCACCTCCACCACCACCTCCTCCTCCACCGCCACCACAACCGCCGGTAGCCCTATCGCCGCAGCCCATCATTGTGCCACTTAGTGCCAGCGATCCTGTGCAACCCTTCTACTTTGATTTTCCTCAAGGCGTGCCACTTGGACGCAGATCCTATGTTAATCATGTACAACGCGGTTGTCCGGCAGCAAATTTGTTTAAGGATGAGTATGGCACCTACTTCTGCCGACCCTGGCCCACTCAAAGAGCCCAAAATCGACGCTTGCGTCGGGAACTCAAAAGTAAAGGCACGAATTTGTTTAATGACGCGGATCTGAATACGCATAGAATGTTATTTGATATGCTTTCGTTACTCTCCACTGTGTAAGTAAAGAACTAAAGTAGTTAAGACTATCATCTATGTATGATTTTTTGCAGACACAACTACCAGCCACGATATTGCATCATGCGTACACTGTGTGAGTCCCGCCATTTGTTGACCTCACCCGGAAAGTCGTTGTTCCATGATATGATTCGTATTTTATTGCGACACGTTCATCCTGAGATTGCACATAAACCGTCCTTTCGCAGGGCCTTTACATCTGAACAATCTTTACACAAATGCGCTTCGCTTTATGGAGTTCAGTGCCCCACAAGTTTCTTGTTGGAATTCAGTAAAATATTTCATCGAAAATCTGGACGCAAATCAAATAAAAGTCGTAACTATAAATAGAAATTTATTGGAATTTCTTAAAAATATATTGTATTATGCGTCATATGTTTTTCTTATAAAGTTAATTTTGTAACGATTACTTCTTAGCCGACCCTCGGAATTTCTGTGTTGTTACTTAAAATATTTTTAAAAGCTGCTTAAACCATTATATGGGCAGTCGAGTTCTCACTTAGTTAGTTAGTAGAAAGGCGCTAATAAGCGGACAGTACTTGCGTCAATAAGCCGTAAAATATGTTTACAAAGTAGAGGGCATTGGGTGCACCCAATTGAGAGGCCAAGGCCTGCAATCTTTATAGCATCTGTGGCAGTAGTAAGCTACAAGTGGCTGGAACAAAATGATATATCTGCACAAGCAGGCATTGCTCTTGAACGTGCTCATCGCCAGTGTCATCGCTGCAGCGGATGTAGGTAACCATAATACCTCAATTACGAACGGATCAGAGACAACTCAGGTCATTCCTAAAGTGCTTAGCCGGCATAAGCGTTATCTAGCATTTCCGGAGGGTTCATCGGTTTCGGTGTGAATAAGTTGTGGATTCGTTCGAATCTTGTGTTCTTTTTTAACGCTTCTAATTTCATAGGCAGCCATTTGTCTGACTGTTGGCGTCATCGGCAATCCCGACACAGACTGGCTGAGCTGGGCAGTGAATTGGGGTGTTGCCTACGATTTGCCCAATCATAACTGGGTGCGACAGCATGTTAACGGATTTGCCAATCTAACCAAGGCCGTAGTGCAACGTCGCTCCCGACGCAGCTTCTACAATCAAGTGCAGACAGCCTTTGAGCAGTATGTGATTGATTTCAAATCGTTTTTTTTTTTTTTTTGCCGATTTTTGAATAATCTCTTTTAATAGCATGGGATTCAATGGTCAGGCTTGTGTGGAACGCGCGCTCTGTGAGAGTGCTAGATTTTTGAAAGGTAATCTTGACGGACGACATCAGCGTGGTAACATGGTAGAGGAGCTTTTGCGCGTGGTATTTACACTTCCCACGGAAAGAGTTGCGAAACACGAACCAGCACAGCATCACCACTACGATGATATCTATCGACGTTCGCGGCGGGAGTTAAGAGATTGCAAGGCCGTTTATCCCGGTTGCCAGTTTTCGTTGTTAGATCTGGCTTTGGGCAGATACGAAATGTCACCAACTAAGTTCAGTGCTTTTAATTTTATGTAGAAAGAATACAGCTTCATAACGAAATATTGCACCTTTTTTACTGTGGAGTGCCTGACACATGTGTATTGTGGAGTTTTGTTCCGAAGAATTCACATTAGAAACATTGGTAAGATTGGCCGCTTATTGTGAGATCTTAAATGTTAAGATTTTAAAGTAAACCAAACTAAAATAATATGAAAGTCGTTCATACTATTCAATATTTTGTTTTTAAAATTCGTTAAGTTGAGCTGATTCAGATCCGATAAGTTGTGGTCACTTTATTCAAGTATAAATTTTAAATAAGCTGAAACATACTTGCAATTATTACATTCTGGTGTATGTGCTTTTTAATTTTGATAATTACGACAAAAGTTGTCTTATCCCCAAACCAAGCCACAAACCCATTTTATAAAAATAAATACTGTTTTTACTTTAATTTTTTTTATTAAATTGAGACGACAATGCACAGTTGAACTTTACTTACAATAAAAATAATTTTTAAAAAATCGAACAAGGAGAAATATAGATATAGACTAATTTGCGTGCTCCTTCCCAGTTGGGATAATCATCAACTCATCGCAAAGATTGGTCAAAGATTGAAATATGTATGGGTCAAGGTAATAAAGGGGAAGAAAGACTACAATATTTAAATAAAAAAATATGTTGGAAATATAGCTAAAAAGAGTAGAACAAATTGATGATAATGATACCGAATTGGTAAATAAATAATAAATAACTTAGAATTTAAAAATTTACAGTTCGATCGTTTGGATATAGATAGGGTGGCAGAGGCGACAAAAGTACCGCCTCAGACACTCAGGCGAAATCGCCTATGTGCCATACCGGAAAGAGAAATTGTTAGACAGTGGTTGGGGAGAAGAGAAAGAGAATAAGTGAAATTTAGAGACCCACTACACGCACATTCTCATCTCTCGGTGAAAATTGAGAAGAGACTGCAGTGGTAATTTGTGTCGAAGCATAACGCTTCCCAGGGAACGCAGCCTTGTTCTTGCGAAAGCTGAACAATTGCATAGGAAATGCACGGTACTGTCAGCCTCCTCGAAACAGGCTGTGCAAGTTGGGTCAGTTTTTAACCCAAAGTTAACCATATGTTGGCCACATGGGTTGCGTCTCGTCATGAGCCCCACCAGAGCTTTCAGATCCCTTCTTCGGAGATGTTTGGAAAGTACAAAGTATAATTCAATGGATTTAAGTTACGACTTACTCTAGAGGATAGATAAAAGTAACTTTATTAAATTCAGAAGAATCAATAAAGCCGAGAAAAGTTCTATGCAAAATTAGTAGCCGTTTGCATGTTTTACGGGCAATGAAAACGAAGTTTATTAGATTAAAAAGTCAGTTGGAAAGTTGGTTTCGAATTCAAACATAACAGACCGAAGAGGAAAAATGAATTTGTTCAAGCGTAATTTTGACCTGATAAATGCGGAATTGAGGGCTACAAACGCAACGGAGTGTTTTGAAATTGGGCTGACGCGAGAAATGTAGAGAGATTTCGTAATTTAAGAGTTTTTGAACTCCTCCAGCTTTATGCGCAATATTATATTCATGATTATCAAATTTATGTTTATAGTCAAGCAGATTACCAAGGTATAAAACTTCCAGGATATATTGTAAGACGGAGTAGTTAATTAGCCAAGTAAAGAACAGAACGATAAAATGTTAATATTTTAGAAATTACAAAAATTTTAGGAATTATAGCAAGCTTTGCAATATTATGGTAATTTTCATTTTTATGGACAGGGACAATAAGTTTTTCAATCCACATGGCTGAATGAAACGATCGGAAAATAATGGATAATGGTCAGAATAGTGGTCCAGCATTATATTTTAAAACACAACTAGTAAAAGCAACGGGGTCAGGAGTTAATAAAGGTTTTAAGAACATAGGAGATAGAAAAATAACAGTTTCGGTTTATGGTTTTGAGGTCAACAGAATAAATGTTTTGAAAGAAGTTCCTGAACAAGTCGTCGATTTCGAAATTGTTAGAATTATAGAAAATTAGGGTGCTTGAAACAGAAACGATTTACGTTTTAAATTTACAAAAGTGAAAATTGAATCGGATTTCTAAAGAAGTTAGGTTTAAAACGGGCAAAATAATAATCACAATAGCATCGTCTATTAAAAATAATAAAGTTGCTTCGTGAAATAGAAAAAAATAGATTTATGTTGAAAGATGAAATATGCATGAACCAGGATGGCTTCAAGAAAGGAGTACGGACAGTATAAAAAATTAAGAAAATACGAATTTTTATGCAAATTGTGAAGGGAAAGATCAAGCTTCTGAAAAGGAAACAAAGCATATCAATCCAAAACAGCTAAAAATTGGTTAAGACCGAAAGCTTTACATTTAAAGTAAAAGGACAAATACTTAAAAGTTAGAAGAATTAATGAAACCTACCTATAACTAAGTATATTGTTGTATGCTTCACTCGTCTGTCAAATCCTGGAATATTGGTCTAAGTTTCGAACCCTCAATACCAACACTCTCAAGAATTGGTTTAATTATTTGTGCTGAAGATTTT
This sequence comes from Chymomyza procnemis, assembly GCA_035046065.1. Classification (NCBI taxonomy): domain Eukaryota; kingdom Metazoa; phylum Arthropoda; class Insecta; order Diptera; family Drosophilidae; genus Chymomyza; species Chymomyza procnemis. Next base: position 60,012,835 of record JAWNOJ010000026.1, read on the forward strand.
AATCGGTTTCATAACAAAGTTTCCTTTTGTCATTCCATTATGAGTTATTCGTAATTTTCGACCACATGCACTTCGGATTAGTTTATTTGTTTATTTATATTTGCTTTTTCCATGGTTATAACAATTTCTTAAGCTAGTGAACTATAAGTAATTTACAGAGTTAAGTTTTTTACAACTTTACAACTGAGAAATTTATAATTATTTACATTCAAGTTAATAATTTATAAACAAGGAAAATAGCAAGAAAAACGTTAATAACTATAACTACTTGTACTGATACTAGGAAAGCTCTTCCCTGAAGAGAATAGAGGAAATTATTTTAAACTAATTTATTAAGTAATGCCTGCTTATGGGTATATTTTATGTTGGTGTGCCAAGGTAGATTTTAAAGAAGCGTTAATATTGTAGTTTATTTTGGGATATTTTTAAGTTTATTTAAATAGGATAGGTCACAGTGCTTCCAAACTGTAGACCCATATGCCATAATTGGTATGAAAATTGTTTTCATTAGAATAATTTTATTGGGGGTATATAATTTTGATTTTCTGTTAATGAGTAAATATAGTATACGGATTGTTTTATTAATTTTATTGATTGTTGATGATGTTTGTTGATCAAAAGTTAGTTTTTTATCGAAAATGATTCCTAAGTATTTAATGTTGTCAACCCATTTTATTGGAAGACTATTAATGGTTAGGGGAGTAGAAGGCAAATAACAAGGGATTCTTCTTCTAGAAAATGATATGGCGTTTGTTTTTGCTGGGTTTCCACTTATGGTAATATTGTTCTAGATCCATTATTTCGTAGACGATTTTCAATTGGTTTTGAATATGGATCTGAACAATATATTGCTGTGTCGTCAACCTGCATGGAGAGAGTGGTATTTGCTCGATTGGGTATATTGTGTGTCTATACTTTGAACAGAATGGGGCCTAACACGGATGCTAGGAGGACACCTGCGCAGATGTTTCGTTAACTGGATTTGACGCTATCTATATCAACATAGAAGGATCTCAGACTAATACAACTTTAAATCATTTTTATTAAGTATATGGGTTCTCAATGACTTTTAGCTTATGAATTAAACCATCATGTCAGACTGTATCGAAGGCTGCCTCAATATCGAGAGTAACCATACCAACAGAATATTTATTTTTTAAGCAATCGGTCATGTAGTTCTTAAGTTTTATTCGAAATCCATGTTATTGCATGGGTAATATGTTGTGGGTTTCAATATGATTCGTAAGACGCAACTTAATGAGTTTCTCAAAAACTTTGCATAGACATGGAAGTAGGCTACTAAGTCTATAGCTTTCGGGACGATCACAGGGTTTCCCGGCTTTTAGAAACGGTATTATTTTTGCAGTTTTCCAATTCGAGGGAAGTTTACATTTTCATGATTATTATTTCATATTTCTAAATTTTAAAAATAAAAAATGATTACAGGTGGACAATTTTACTGAACCAAAAATTAGATCTCGCATTGACTTCCGTGCTATGTGACATATGGTTGAATCTCGTTGAATCCACACGTTAGTCTTGTTGAGGAGCTCTTTCATTTCGGGGGTAAAAAAGTTATAATTATCGTACTGTGGCGCTCAGAATTCACAATAATGTTGGCACTCTTTGAAGAAGTATGGCCCTTTCATATACTTACCTAAGTTTGCTTTCTGGATGCTTGTGGTTACTTCTAAGGCGACAATTTTCTTTATTTGTTCGTTGTTTCCGTTTAACAGGACGAAATGTGCTTATGAGAAATGAGACTGTCCTTACATGACATGAATTTTAATAGTGAAATTCAATACTTCACGTTTAATCCTCGTCAATTGTTAAAAAAAAGTGTCTCCTAAAATCTTCTTAAATGATCTAAAATACTTTCGTGAAGTTTTGTGATTTTCAAAGGCCTAAGCTTTTCGGACATGATCTTGCCAACCAGTAGACGCTAACCATCCCCTAGGAAAAAAAAACAGTTTTTGTAATTTTTTTTTTAAAACAAATTATTTTCATTCTTCTTTATTTAATAACGCGTAACATTTATTTATATAGTAATTAGTGTTTTGCTTTTATAATTTTGTTTTTTTTTTTTTTTAGTACGGTTTTCTTTCATTTTTTTGTATTTACGTCTTATTTACTTGCAGTTTATTTTTTTTATTAACTTATTTTTCGGGCTGCTAAAACCCGAACTCGTCCATTTTTAGTGCCTTAAAATTAAAGTTCAATTGTATTTCTGCTTCGTGTAATAATTTTTTTTATTTTTTTGCACCTGCAATTATGTGTTAATTCAAAATGTTTAATGCTAGATTATAAATATTTTGTATGTATGGATTAGTTCGCGTTCACGTTATAATATTTAGTTGTTTTTGTTTGTTTTTTTTTTTTTTAATTTTATAATTGCAATTACTTTCGTTATTATTTTTTTCTCTCAGTGTAGAGTATGTGTTGGTATATTGTTGTTGTTTCAAAAGAGTTTAGACTATATTTCATATACGTATGTGTTTTTTTGTTTTTAATTATGCCGTACTCAATTTTTTTAGTTTAAATGTAAATGCAAGTTTTGCAATGTAATTATTTTTTTTTTTTTTGACATTTACTTTAAATATTTTTTATGCGCAAATATTACTTGCTTTGCTTGATTTGCAGTGAAGTTTGCTTTATTAACCTAAGCTTAAGGCTAGTTCTGTTTTTTAGTTATTTTATTTATTAGCTGCAAATATTTTACAAACATGTTTATATTTATATAGATTTAACTAAATTTTTAATTTAGTTAAAATTTGTTTTCTTTTTTATTTTTTGTATATATTGTGTTGTTAATGTTTTTATTATTTAGTGAGCGGAACACACGCCTAACTAAAGTTTTTATTTTTTATTATAAATTGCGACTTTGCTTTTTTGGCAACTATTACAGCAATTTTTTTATTTCGATTTATTTTTATATATATATATATAAATTTTTTAAGTAGTTGAGCTCGAGGCCAGTGCATGCGATTTTGCATTTGTTTTTTATCTTTAACTTTAATTTATGGTGTTGTTTTCTCCAGTGAGTTACAAGATTTTTTTCATTTGGTATTATTTAGTTTTTTTTCTAGTTTTTTTTTAATTAAGTTAAAAATCTTGTTGCCAAAATTGTTTGTTTTAAAAATAAATTACAATACTTAAGACGTATAATAAAAATTAAGATGCTTTTTTGTTTTATTTTTTGTAAAATTTACATAAAAACTGAACTGAAGCATCTAAAACTAAGCGCATCTAACAGTTAATACAAAAAGTATGCACTCACATATATTTGACTTACACATTGTATGTATATTTAATTAATTTAAAATTATTAACTAACATTAGCTTACAACTTTGATTTCATTTTATTTTTATTTTAATTTAATGCTAAGTATAATTTTTTTTTTGGTTTTGAAATGGGCACACAGACACATACACATAGTTGATGTAGTACCTAAAAGTACGTACATAAGAGCGTATGTGTGAGTGTTTGGAAACTTATGGTAAGCACTGTTAAAAAGTACATAATGTTATGATGCGTCTGTAACTGTGTGTGTGTGTGGGAGAGTGCCTTTTGTTATTGATTTAATGTGAGATCATTTTTTGTTAATTGAGCAGTTCTAAAAGTTTTTAAAGTATTTTTAAAAGTTTAATGTGAATCAACCATTTTGCAGCAATCTTTTGAATATGTCAACACTGGCAATATCCCAAAATTCTGCTGCAGCGCAGTCGCTTAGAAGCATTTGCTAAAACTACGCTCTTGCGCTCATTAGCGCTGCTGCTGACTGCGTACACACTTTTCAATTCATTCTCTCTCAGTAACTGCAGCTGGCACTGTCACACTGAGAGCTGGTCACACTAATGCGAGAAAAGTTAAAATTGTATTGGTATTTTTTCTTGTTTTTGTGTTGGTTCGGTGCATTGGAGAAATATTTTACAAAAGTTAACTGATAGCATTTTTTTACGCTTCGAAGTCTAATTGTACAATATTATTATTATTTTCATTTTGTATATATGTAAATTGTACACTAAGTACTTCATAAAACATTTCAAATTCGTTTAATTGCATTTGTTGCTGTTGATGCTGGAAAGAAGTGTCGTAATAAGCTATGATAAATTGGCTCGTTTAGATGTTGGCATGAATTTGTTTTTGGGAACGTATTACCCATTTCGTTGCTGCCCTAAAGGATTTGTAATGTTCGTTTGTTGAAACCGTTTGCATTCATGCATTGAACAGATGCGGGCGGGCGGGCGTTCGGTCGGTCGGCTCTATGCAAAATAATGCGCATAATGAAGTTGTGTATGTACAAGACGTCATAGTGGTAGTGGTAGTACGTATAGCGATTCAAGTCTTTTGTAGCTGGCAGATAATGTTGAAAAAAGTTCGAAAAAAATTCGGAAGTATATTGCTTCTATTGTCAGGTACTTGATAAGTTTTCATTACACTTACTATTAAGAATTGGAGTTACGCGCGAGTGTTGTGTAGAGGAGACATGACAGTGAGAGGCAGCGTGAAAGTGTTTGACGAAGAGAGTGAGAGAGAGCGAAAGTTCAACGGAGTTGGGAAGCATGCTACATTATTTTGCATAAAGTTTGCTGTTTTTTGTTTGATTTTATTTGAAAAGTTTATGAAACGAATTTGTAGTGCAGTGTAGCTGTTTAGTGTGCGTGTGTGTGTGTGGGTGTGTGTTGAACTATACCAGCCTTCACGTGCTTCCAAGTAATATCCTTATGTTAGCAATACGCAGACTTTGTTTCTTCTTGTGTTTTGCTACAAAAGACGACCTTTGATTGGAAGACATACGATTTTATGTTTTTTGAATCTCAGGGTCAAGCCGCATATATATCAAATAGTTTATGTTTTTTTTCTCATATATATATATATTTTTTTTTTGTTTGTCATAAAATTGCAATTTTTTTTTTATATATTTTGTTTTTTTTTTATAGCTATTATTTTGTTTTTTAACTAATTAACATTATAATAAGTGCTAAGTGTGTGGCACAAAAATTGTATTAAATAAGAAACACGTTGTGAATTGCTGTTGCTCTTTTGAAATTGTAAAATGTGGGGAAATGGTCAAAAATTTTAGAAAAATAAAAAATAAAGAGCATTTACAATTCGTATTGCCGGTAAGTGCTGCTATGTGTGTACATGTGCGTGTGCGTGTGTGTGAGTGAGTTTAACATATTTTCGTTGTCTGCTGTTAGTGTAAGTGACTACTACTGTACAGACTGTACTTAAAATAACATAAAATGTTAATGGAAATTAACATGAATGCCTACGCGCTCGCCTAAAACTAAGCGCATTACGCATACGCCATGTGTGCGCCTATTAAATATGTACAGTGGTTCAAGTCGCTTGATTGTTTTGCGTGCTTTGATTTAACTTCGTTTTTTTTTGCCAATTTAACTAGTTTGCTGTGTCTCACTTAACAATTATGCTTATGTCTTGGCTAAATGCAAATGTTATGCCTTTATTTTTTGTTGTTATTTACAATTTGTATATTGCATGTGGTAAATGTTACATATATTCTGGTATATGGTATATGGTATTTTTTTGTTATATATGTATATATATATGTATATATATCTTTAGAGTTACAACTTAAGCAAAATGTTAACTTCGAGCCCCGTTTTGCGTGTACTAAATAATCGTAGCTTACAATTAAAGGTAAGTGGAATGCTGTTGCTGTTGACAGTTGACTTGACATGTGAGTTCCGAAGCCTAAAAACTTGGACAATCTCAAAATGTTTACATTTAACACTATGTTTAACTATTATTATATGTATTTTTTTTTGCTTTTTGCATTTGCTATTTGCATTTCGTCTTATTTGTGGCAGTATTAAAATTACAATTTTACGCTTACTTTGTTTTTTTTTTGGGTTTATTATTTTGCAGTAGTTTTTGCGTTTGCGCCTAAAACTATGCTGCTTTACCTTGGCTTCTTGCATACACGAAGCTTGTAGTATGTTTGTTTTTTTCTAAATTTTAATTTAAATCTTAAATCTTAAACATAGCAAATTAAACACATTTTAAAAAGGCAAATTCAAAATGTTTGACATTATAAGCAGAATTTTATGGTTTAATTTGTAATTATTTAACATTGAAGTTTTTTTTTGCTTTTTTTTTGTAAATGCTTTATGTGCAAATGAACTGTACAATTATTATTATAATATATATATATATTTTTAATGCTGGAATGAATGAACTAAAACATTTGCTTGTCTATGTCGCTGTATGCGTGTGTGTGTGTGTATGTGTGTGTGTGTGTGTGCGTGTGCGTGTGTGACGTAGCAACACACACAGGCAAATGCTTTGCTTTAATTATAACCTAAAAACACAACCAATGAGAGCATATACACACGTCTATGTATTTGACTTTTCGAATTGCCTTCGATTTGCATAAAAGGTAATATATATGTATTGGTTTTTAAATTTAATAATTTTTGTTTTTTTCTTTTCTTTTGTATTACTTTTCACTATTTATCTTGCATTAGCGTGTCGATTTTCCCAAGTGAATAAATTTACAAAAATGTTACTTAAAAATTGATCGTTTGTCTTTGGTTTTCATTTTTGTTTTGTTTTGTTTTTTTATTAACTTAAAAACTTTATAATAGCTTTTTTGTGTACACATTTTATTATATTATTTGCTTTTTCATTTTTTATGTATATTTTTTTTTTTTGTTTTATATTTTATTTATTCACAGAATAGTTACGCCATTTACTTGTCATTAGTTTTTTTTTATTTTTTGTCTTTAGTTTTTTTTGTTGTCCTATTTCTTCATACGTTAAGTAGTTGATTGTCTAAAACTATAACAAAAAATTTGTTTAGCTTGTTTTGCTTTAGCTTGTAAAACTAAAATTGAAAAGTTAAACAAAAGCAAATTGAAAGAGCTCTGAGCTCAAAACAGACAAAGCAAATTAGACTAAAAAATTGAAGTACATTTCTGAGCTAATTTCGATAGATATTGCCAATATCTTGTAGGTGCGTGTGTGTGTGCAGTTCTCGTAAAAGCTGAAAACTACCTTGACATATTTACAACTTGTACTACAATAGATACATATACAATATATTAAGGAGTAAGAGGACTTTTTGTTAGTAGTGTGGGAATGTGTGGGTGTGTGAGTTCAAGTGGGGTGAGCTTAGTGGGTGTTGTTCTTCTTGTTCGCATTCTTCTTGTTTTTACTTAATAATTTTGTTGCTATTTTTTAATTTTTATATTTTTCTCGTGCTTCAGCCGTTGTGACAGCATTAAAACTTGTATAACATTTTTATGAAACATTGATTTTTGTTTTTATTCTTCTTTGTGTTAAATTTCAAAATGTCTATATAGTATGAGTTGAGTGTGTGGTTGTGTGTGAGAGTGTGTGCTTTTTTGCTTTATATACTTACTGGTATGTCGGTATATATAATTTTTCAGACTTTTTATTTATGCCTTTATTTTTTTAACGGAAGTCGAGACAGTTGTTGTCAAACAGTTTTTGCTCTTTCAGTTTAGCAATATTAATTTAATTATTTAATTCGTTTTCGTTATTTTTTTTGTCATTTTTTAGTTTGTTGTATTAATTATATAAGCTCAGTTAAATACTTTTAATATTTGATGTTATATTCCAATTTACAATTATAATTTTTTTTTTTGAATTTTTTTTTGTATTTTTTTGGTTGGGCTATTCTGTGTGTGGTGTGTGTGTGTGTAGTGTTTTATTTTTATATATTTGCTAAATTTTATTAAGTTTTTAATGTGTTTATTACTTTAGCTTTAGTTTTTTTTGCGTTTAATGATATTTTATAAAATTTGTTTTTTATTTATTTATTTATATATATATGTATATATATATATATTCTTTCTCTTTATTAAATTTAGTTTTAATAGCTAAATATTAAAAAATGTTAACTGTTGATTTTTTATGCACTTTACAATTTAATACACCACAAAATGGCTTTGCTATTTAAGTATTTTTTGTTTTTTTTTTTATATATATTTTAATAATTTCTTTTAATTTTATCGTTTTATGTTTGATTTTTTGTTCCAGCTACGTTTAATGTGTCGCCTCAGTGTTGGGTTGTGAGTTTTCACAGTACGTTTTTCGTTTTTGCAATTTAAACAATTTATTATTTACGCTCGACAGCAGATATATATATAAACTTTCGAATATATATAAATATAAGTGTGTACGATTTGCTGCGCTTTAAAATGCGACTTCCGTTTCATTTGCAACTGACGCATATCCGGACACATGGATGCACGTGCCTCTGCTGTTTGCGTAGAAGCACTGCAAATTCGCAAGTGAAAATTTACTAATTTTGCGCAAATTTGAATGTAGAGAAAATTTATGCAATTGCTGCACTGAAGTTCACATTAAACGCAAAATTAACGAAAAGTGTGGAAAAACTTTAAATAAATTGCACTCTGTGCAATGCTCGAGGAAAACTTGCTTCAAATAAAATGAAAAGCAATGTCGATGAAACTGCAAATTAGATAATGAAACAACGAATTTGAGCGAAATTAGAAAAAATATTTCTCAAGTGCTTCATGCAAGATTGTTTATACTATTTTTTAGTAAATTAATAATTTCGAATAAATTTAAGATCTTATACAGAGTCTTGATGAAAAATATTATTTATGCGAGCTTAAAATATATGCACTTCTTTCAATTTTAAAAGTGCTTCAATAAGTTGGAAATAATTAATAAATAAACTTTTAACAAAGCTGGAAGTTAGAAGAGAAATATTTTGTAAGAGCTACAAGAAGTTATAGATTATTTTCTAAAAGCAATGTGCCTTGATTGTTTAAAACGACGTGAATGCGAAATGATCACAATATTTAAATAAGAGCACTGTATTTGCCGTACTAAAATTTTTATCTCAAAATGAGAAATTGTTTAAACTTAAAATAGAACAAATGTGTGCAAAGACTTGTCTTGCAATCCGGTTTTCGCTCAAACAGTACAGGATCTGTTTATAGATAATCAGTTGAAATGCGATTTTCATTGTATTTGCTATACGGGCCTTTGAAAAAGCTTTCAGATGCTTGAAAAGGGAACGTGTTTGGTTGAAGCTCTAACCAGCGTTCGAAAGATCAATAAATTGATTGAACTCTGGATAACATGCAGATCGTATGGTCTTGTACAGACGACAGATCTTTCAAATGTCTTCCCCATCAACTTTTAATGAGTATCTAGGACTATCTTGGTTGCAACAGGTAACGGGGGATCAGGGTTCAATTCCGGAGAGGAAGCCTGCAGGCGCATAAAGTACCCACTCCCAACTCGGGGAGGTAGTGACAAAAAATAAGAATAGACGAATAAAAACAATGCTGCTCTGCACCATTAAATATTATGCTCTTGATTGGCTTCTTGATGTGTTCAAAAATACAGCGATTCACAACGGCCATATGTCAAAATATAATATTTTAAAAGTTAAACAAGATTGCTATCGCTTTTGATGTTTCTTAACGTCATAAAGATGTGCAATACGTTATAGGCTGCTCTGGAATCCAACGAATGCAAAGATAAATGTAAATAAGTAGAACAAAATATTAAATCTCCTTCTTACATTCGCACAGTTTTGTCTTCCGATAAACACTCCCCAAATGGAAGATATCAAAGCTACATTTTCGAAGCTAAACTTAACGTGCAAACGATTAAAGAAGTCTTAAGGTTTTATGTATCTGGAAATCACAATTACTTCCATAGTTTCCATAGTCTTCTTTGCATAACTATACCTATAAACTCAATAATGCTGATGGCTTGATTACTTCCAGATTGGGTAAGGTAAACTCAATCCCGAAATTTGAGAAAAGACATTACTAAGTGAACTCGAAGCGTGGAACGTGTATTTCCCAATTACTTCGTAAACTCGAACCCGGTTAGGTCTATTTGCTAATTTCGGGTTTGGGGTTACTTTACCTAATGCAAAAGTAATTGTGCTTCCAAGTCACCAGCATTAGCGAGCATATAGTTATGGCTATGCAAAGTAGATAATGTAGGCTACTTATAGCTTCTTTCCGGAATAGAGTCTGCTCAGCACTAACTAACATCCAGCAAAGCTTAATAATTTTAGTTAATGAAAGTTGTCGTCTCTCTCAAAACTTTTATGTCAAAAACTATTTTTCCTTTTTTTCAAAAACAGTTTATTTCATAAAAGATATTTCAACTTAGTCTTTTCAAATACCCTTTTAAAAACTAGCAATTATCCCGTCACCTAACATCTGTAAAAAGATGACTTGCGGATTAGCACATTCACTTAAACGAAAACAAATTTAAGCAGGTAACATTCACTCTCTTAATAAACTAAGCTGCCCGACCTTCATCCTGAACCTCACAAGCACCACACTAGCTGCCATATTTGGGTGTCCAGCTAGACAGACGTCTGACTTGGTGCAAGTAGCCAAAACTTTGCACATGTAAATGAAGGCAAGGAGCTTCGACTGACTTATGAATGCTCACTCTCTACTTTGCCCGGAGTACAAAGTTCTACTACTCTGTTCTAAAACCTATCTGGATGTTCTAAAACCTATCTGGTTTTATGACTGCAGAAGCAACCCAAATATTGTTCAGCGGGTATCGTCTAAGTTGCTGAATGCAGTAACTGGTGTATCTATGGAAGGGAAACAGCCACAGAGATCTCAAAATTAAGTATGCAATCGAAGTAGGAGTGGACAATTAAAGTGAATCACCTGGAAAAGCTGGCCTCACAGCCGAACACTTTTGCAAGAAAGCCAATGCAGGCAATGTCAACTGCACCGCAACGATGAACTTGACCACGATTACATCTTTTGGAACATTCATGCGAATTCAAAATACAATTATTTAATATTTGTTAAGTAACTTAGATGAAAATTTGAATAATTGTTGTTAGTCTCTTAAGAAATAGAGAAGATATAATAAATAAAGAATTTCATTTATAGAAAAATTCTTCAAATTGTAAAATCTGTCCAATCTAATCGTACGATATGAAGACGCACAAGAAATAAGTCAACATATCATGCATACAAATGCATTTGCTGCCAATAGTTTTTAGTATTTGTACCACTGTGCGTATACTTGATGCACGCCATGAGCAGTGCAACTATATACAATGTATATGTTGCCATCTCGTTTCTACCCAATGTACGTGCGTTCGGCTAGTCATTGGTTCGGAAAACTATTTTAATTAATTCACATTCACAATTGTTGAATATTTTCGAGTAGGAATTTTAATTAAACTTTTGCCACTTTGCACACACACAGACACAGACGCACACACACATACATGCAAACCTCAGGCCTCAGTCGCTACCAAAGGCAAATGGCAGCAGCAGCAGCAGCAACAACAATAACAACAACAACAACCATAACCATAATAAGAACATTTACAGCAATAAAAACAACAACAAGGAGCTCGAAAACTGCAAGGACTTGCAGGAGGTTGCAAGAAAAGTCATCGCAACATCGTGGAATTCTTTGTTAATAGTTTTAAACATTGGCCGCAAGTTATTCGCGCTGCTTTTTTTTCTACAACTTTTTGAGACTTTTCATTTTGGCTTCGCTTTTAATTTCTTTTTTTTTAACTTTATCAAAATTTTATATTATGTTCGCGAATAGCAATCTAGTAATTGTATTTCTATTGCAATTTGTGGAACGCTACAAATTGTTAGCATTATGGGCAGAGTTTTCTGAAGAAAAAATCAATTCAAATAACATTGCAGCGATTTGCATTGAACTTTGCATATAATTTTGTTGTGAGATGATGCTTATTTTTCGATTTTTATTTAAATTAGTATTGTTAAGAATTGAAAACTATATTCTTGAATGAATATTTTCGTTCGAAGCTTTGCAGTGTTGTTGACATTTTCGGAAGCTATATTGCTCGGGCTTCGAAATAGTAAGAAGTAGGAAATCAAGTAGGTTTTGCAATGCATAGTGAGCTGATGCCTATTTACGATTCTTATTTGAATTAAAATTGTTAAGAATTGAATATTATATTCTCGAAATCGAAAATCAAGTACATTCTTTATTTTTGTAGAATCTCGTCAGCGAGTTTAAAGAGAACACTTGTATTAAGTCAAAAATAATTAAAAAAAAAGAAAAATACTTTTCTGGTATAAATATTTTAGTAAACTTTTTAGCAAGTTATAGCTTAGAGCAGGGACTGATCCAATGAATAATAAAATAAATAAAATTATTCCTATTGACTAGAAGATTATCGCTCCAAAGACACGCCGTGGAGGTATCTCTTTTATGAGCTATTCAAAGAGAACAGAGTCATACAGTTTATAACCGAAACCGAACGGTGGTATCTGTAATCAATAGAGATTTTGCTGAGTAAGTAGAATTTATTCATAAGCGATACGCATACGCAATGGCTTCGTTTAAGCTTATTTTACAAAAATATTGTTTTTACTGCTAGCGCCATCTAGGTAGTTTGTTGTCGCTCTCATCAGTCTGCATTGTTTTATCTAATGTTGGTGCTGTATGCGGTTGTTTTTAGATTTCAGTACTTTGCCTTTCATTTGAAATCTGCGCTGTTGCAGCTTTGTTTTTTTTTTAAGTCTTGGCTTAGTTCTCAACTTCAATTTAATTATTTAAGATTTTAAGAAACTAACCGAAACTATAAAAGTTATTCCAAAGCAGAAATTAAAGATAACTATTATTTGAAATATAAATAAAATAAAAATAAAGTTAAAAATGTAATATATGGCGCACTAAATGCTTGCAATTAATTCCACTCAATTTGATTGCGTTTCAATTTATTGTTATTAATAAATAAAATAGTGTTGATAGTGTTGCTGAAAGTGTCGATGGCACTTTTTGGTAAATCTGGCTTTATCAATACAAATCGTAAACAATTTAATTGTTCATTTTACAAAAACGAAAAACGCACAAAAATAAAATGCTTTCGATTGTGTTATGTGATGACCCGTTTGTTGGAACAGTGTTGGGTAACAAACGAATTGTTAGTGTTGGGTTATCCATTGTGAGTGTGAATTGAAATGGATTTTGTTATCGTGTATTGCATTGTATATATATATATGCAATGTGTTAAATACTATAATTGTGTCTATATTGTTTTGTTCTTCGATTGTATATATAGCTTTTGGCATATACGATATTTAGCTTCTAATATGTGTACGTGTGCGTATGTGTGTGTGTGTCTTTTGTGTCTGTATTTATCTATATATATGTTTATATTTTTTTTTTTTTTTTAGTAAAAATCTGCTGTTTTTTGTTGAGCTTTCGTTTTAAAATTTGAATTCTTCTTTGTGAACATTTAACTAAATTTATTTCAGAATTTCGCGCTTTCATTAACCAAGTTGCAGTGTTGCAAACTCTTGTGATTTGTTTTTTATTTTTTTTTTTGGTTAATGTTTATAAATATTTTGTTAAATAAATAAATGAATATGCATTGTATTTATTTATTTATTTATTTTTTTTTTTAATATTTTGCTTAGCTAAAACTAATTACGACTTAGTTGCTAATTAAATATACGCGTAGTTTATCATATAATTTAATTAATTACATTGAGACGTAACTTGTTATGCTAAAATAGTTTTGAATTTTTATGCAATGCTGAAAATATTATTGCATTGTTTTTGCTTTGATTTTTATAAAAACAATTTGGATATTATGCACAAACTAAGATAATTAAAATTTATTTTTCCAAACACGCACGTTTGTCACACGCGCTTTCTTCATACACTCGCCCATATAAGTATATTCACATGAACACATACAGTCATATTTAAATTTAAAATGCTAGTTTAAAACATTCTTGTTTTTTTTAGGTTTTTTTGTTTGTTTTTTGAAATTCAAAAATTAAAAATCAACAAGGAACTTTTTTGGCACTCAAAAATACCCATGTAACATAATAATCTTGCATTCTTTTCGTCTACTTACAACACTGGCAGCTGACAGCTGACAGTGCGCCATTTTGTTTTCAACCATGCTATCATCCAAATGAAAGATGAAGCGCTTACTTAATGAATAACTTACAACCTAACTTTGCTGATGGCCATCAAATGCAACAGATCTTCGACTTTTTTTTTTAATGAATATAGTATTATGTGTATTTGTTGTGTTGTGCAACACTGTTGTTCAACACTAGCAATACTTGTTCATATAATTTTTACTTTTATTTTGATCAACTGCTCCAAAAACTTGCACTTTCGATTTTTTTCTTGTGGTTTGAGTTCAATTCGCAATGTTCGCTTCGCTACGCTTTATATATATTAAGGATTCCATAAAGTCATCGCCAGGCTGCTCTCGTTGTGCGTTGAGTAATTACCAACACTGCTATTAGCATAGTTGCTGCTACTATTGCCAGTGTTGGATAATGCCGACGATATGCTTATGGTATTCCTCATTGTATATTATCCACGACCATCATCGCGTGCGGCGAACAGGGTTCGCAACGAGCTGATGATTAGATTCCACCAGCCCGCTGCGAACCCAAGTGGTCGCTATAAGGTATTCTCACTACCCATCTTAAGCAGCTCGAATTTCTTTTTGGCAATTTTCGAGTATAATATATCAATCGGCTGCGATTGATCGTACAAACTTGGCGCTTGCAATATGATAAGCGCTGTGCCGACCACGCAAGCGATTGCGAAAATCCAAAGAAACAAGCGATCCAAGACCATGGCAACATATTTCCAATCCTCCTCCACCTGTGTGATAAAGAAAAAGGTAAAAAGGCATATGAGTGTATATAAATCGCAAAATTTAATATCAATATTGTGACTGATAAATAAGCCCGTAAATTTTACGAGATCATGCGAATAGTGAAGGAATAGTAGTCCTTAGTATTAAGGATATATAAAGCTGGCGCACATGAACACTTCTTGCAAACACAAATAAGTCCGCCCTTTTTTAACTTCATTATATTTGAGGTTATTCAGAATTTACTTATATCTCTGAAGTTAAAAATTAACATGAATTATTGGATGAGTTTGGTTTATGCGGCAGCCATTTTAAGTCTGTCATTTTGTAATTTGAATTCGAAATAAACGATAGCGAAAATCTTTATAAAGAATCGAACAAAAGATGAGTTATTTTACAATTTTGCGAAATATTAAGGGAGATAGAGCATCATTTAAATAAGTGTTTTTTTTTTCAAAGTTTTTATGAGAACAGCTTGGAGAAGTATTAATTACAGAGTATTTGTACAGGGTATCCCAAAGTCGTACGCGCTGTACTTTAACTCCCAAACACCTTTGATCGGTTGGATTTAATATCTACTGAATAAATAAATTTTACCCATTGGAACTTTATGATACAGTCAACCGATTTTGATTTTATTCTAAAAATGATTAAATTTTAAATACAAAAAATTTGGTTCAAAAACAATCTCACAGAACTTAAAAAGATTTTAAAGTAGTGCTCATAAAGTCTTGCATATTAACCGAAATACCTCAAATTTTATACGAAATTGGCGTATCGGAGTTGTTCACCGATTTTGGCCATAGCTTTGACTTTGTGCTGAAAACCTTAGTTTGGTTAAGATATCGTTTTAAACAAACCAATTTTTTATGTAGTTTATTTGTTTATTTTTTGGGATTATAGCATTTTCATATATACCCGCTATGCGAAAACTAAAATTAACTTTTAGGACTAATTATAGGTAACATTAGGGGTTCAAAAAATTGAATTTTACGTTTAACATACATCTTCGGCTGGCACTAAGTTAATAGACCCATTCAATCATGGTACCTGGATTTTAAGGTTTACTTCAAATATATTTTTGGACCAAATTGGAAAAAATTTTGCATTTTTCAAATATCCCTATATTTTTGTTCTTCTGGAATACGCCTTAAATAGGCCCAAACTGCTGATATAATATGCATCTAATTAAGCCACATGAAAAAAAAAATGGAATGAATCTTATTTTAGATGGATAACTCTGGTTGGGAAAGTTACATAAAAAAAACAAATTCTCTTTGCTTCATAATAAGATTTCCCTTTAATGATCAAATAAACTTACTGCCTCAAGGCAGTACAATCCGTAGCACTATTTTTTGCTTATTAACATAACACCTCTGGCTTGTCTTAAGTACCCTAGTAAGCCTCCAATTTCGACAAAAATAGTAGTTGGTATTGCGAATCGCTACGATTATTGCCAAGTGCCACCCAGACGCACTCAATCTAACACTCCCCCAATGAAGGTTCAATAAATACTGTGCATTGGCAACCGCATGCAACCGAACCGAGTTTCAGCAAAAACAACTCAATCACTCAACTTAACGAGATGACGCCAATACGAATCAGGACGAAGCTGAGCATTGGCATTGGGAACTGATGGCTGCTGACTCGTCATGTTTGCTGCTGCAGAACCTCCGGCACCATTTCGCTTACATTTTTTGATTAGAGGAAACCGAACCAGAAAGATTTAACTTTGTGCTGTTTGACTACTCGGTAAGCGGATGCGGTTTATTGGGTGGGCAAGGGGCGCTGCAAGTTCGACAGATTTGCTCAAAGTGCAGTGAAAAATTGTGCGAAATTGAAATAACAGCTAGAATATGCCATTCGCCGTCAAAACAGATGGCTTAATACGGAAATAATAAAGCAACAACTTGAACTTATTGATAAATAAAATCTATGTCTTTTCAATTCGCGAATTGAGAAGAATGAACTGGATGTGCCTTGTTAGGAAATTGAGAAAAAATAATTTTTTCTATCGTCCCTTCATATTTCCTTATCCGAATAGTTCTCCCAGCAATAAGTTGTAAAATTTGATTAGAAGCTTTTGAAATTCGTTGAAAAATGCATATTAAATGCAACGGAAATTATATCTTATATTCTTTACAACTTGAAATGTTCATTAATCAAAATATACTACAAACGAAAGAGGTAACAATGTAGATCAACTTAGCACAATTTTAATAAGAATGCTTTCGAAGGTTTTTTTTCCAAGCCCTAGTTTACCACGTTTCGCTTTTGTTCGCCTGAGTTGTGGGTGTACGTTCCCAGCGTTCTTCAGCAGACATTCCGTAGCTAGATTATGTTTCATTTGGAATAGGTTTCTGGGACTTTTCGTTTCTATTGGCTGTGTTCTTTAGATCTGATAGTCAATTAGTAATTAAACATACACTAATACTTAAAATTGTTCCCCAACCTGTCGGCATCTGACTAGTTCTCTACTAGCTACTATATCAGCCAGAGGTTACCGTGCTGCTAGATTCATTCACGGACAACAAACAGTAACTGAAATACTTACGCTCTCGAATTTATCCTTGTTCTTTACGTGCTGCGCTATAAATCGCGAGCCTTCAATAGTCTTTTCCATCTCCCGTGCATAGGGCTTTTCGAATGTGGGACTGAGATCGGCAGCGGCTGCTGCAGCTGGACAGCAGCCCGGACTTAGGTCACCATTAAGACCCGATGGACTAAAAAGATCATCATCAGCACCCGGCAGTGGAAGGGAGGATGGCAGCGGTGGTTCGGCAAAGCAATGTGCGGCAATGCCGCCAGCTGCAGCCAAATCAAATCGATGAGAGGCGGGAAGTGCTGAAAAAATTGTAAAAGTTTATCAATTATTAATAATACGCAAAATGATGGTGGGTAAAAAGTCGTCGACTGTCTTCAAAGTATTTTTTGCTTAATATTTTAAAGATTGCTGCATTATAAATTTAAATTAATTAAGAATTCTTCATAAATAAAGAATGAATATTAAAAAATAATTAGGAAAGGCGCCTAATATCAATACAACTAAATTGTTTTAAAATCTTCAAACTTCAATGGCATGCATGTTTCTATTAATAACTGTTCGAAGAGAGCAGGAACTAAGAGTTTATAACAGAATTCGTACAGCGGTGTCTTCAATGAATAGAGTTTTTTTACGCAAAAAGGCGTCTATTTGCTAGCTCTGTCAGTGCTAGGAATCAAACCTCTAACCTTCAGTTATAGGAGCGAATGCGCTAGCACTACGTTACCTAGAAAACAAACCTTTATTTCCATGAAGCCTAATAATATAAATATAATCCTCACTTACGTTATATAGAAAGACCTCTAATCTCAAAATTTTCTTTCTCTTGGTCTATGTATATCTATATATATCTGAAGAGACAATTTGTAGAAGCCGTCGTAGCGACGTCTTTTATTGAAACTATATTTCGACTGACAGAAACTCGATAATCTTTTTGCATCCTAAAAGACGTTACTTAAAAAGTTTAAAAGTTGTCAACTAATTATTTTACAACTTCGCAAAAGTTCACTGCTAATTTGCTTACGAAACCAATTTATAGCACTTTTTTTTTTTGCTTTGTGATTTGCCTGGATGCACTCTTACTTCAAATGCTAAAAAGAGCAAAGGACCAAAGTCAGGAAGGACAAAACAATCACAACTAAGGAAGTGCACAATAAATGGAAATATAAATACACAAAACGAGGAGCGATAGTAAGCAGCATCAAAGAAAACTCGATGAATACTTTTTTATCTTTTATTTATTTGACTTTTTCCTAGAAACTTGTTGTTCTTCGCATCTTGTGCATCATCTTTGCTTTTAGAACGCAGTTACCAAGGGAACTACCTTCAATTTCATATTCATATTGTTGAATTTGCTTTTCAGACAGACACTGGTACCAGTGCACTTACATAGCATCAAGTACTTGTCAATTGTGTTTTAAACTTGGTCAAGAGTGCAATAATAGAATATGATGCAGTCGAGGTGACGCCTGACAGGGGAATACCAGGAGCTGCTTTTCCTGGAATAAAAGTTTTTTTTCGCATAGTAAAGTGACAATTTCTATGAGAACACCAAAACATAGGTACGGTAAGTAGTGCGGCAGCAGAGGTAGTATATAAATATTAAATTGTTGATTGTGCTCAGAGAGTTGGTTGTATTATCGTTATTCAATACTTTGATATGGAAAAGTTTATTTTTCATCAGTTATTATCAGTGACAGTTGAGCAAGCCAACAAAAGCCAAAAAACATATGAGATTCCTTGAATTTCAAAAAAAAAAAATGGTTGAATTTGAGGAAATTTTTCAACAATTTCACTATTGAAATCGGTTCGATTATGTACATGAAGCTGAAGAAATCGACATTTTTTCGGAAATACAATTATTTATGTGAATTTGACGCTTACAAAAATGAAATAAGGGAATAATTAATAAGAGCGTGTCTGCTGCTCGAGCTAACTTGTTTCTCGTCTGTAGGAGAACTTGCCGTGATTATTACTATAATACTTTAATCATACTTCTGCTGGGTGGTAGAGTCCAAAATAAAATAAATATATTTGTAAAAGCCGTCTAATAAGTTTTAGGTCAAAATGTTAAACAATATAAGAAATATAAGAAAAAAATGGATTAAACTCGACAGATTTGAAATTAGAAGAAGGAACTCTAGAACTTTAGGACTTATGGTGTCCGAGATCTAGGTGATCATACGAACGAACAGTTTAACAGACGAAAATGATTCAATCATTACCCGAAATTCTGATAAGTATAATATTTGAGTAGAATTTGGGAACTGAGACGTATTCGTCTTGGCGTTACAAATATTGTACAAATTTTGTACAGCCATTAAAACACCAATACGGTTTGAGAAATATCATTATTCTTGATTAAATGATAAAATATCTACAGAAATTATTTTTTAAAACTAAGTCTGAGTTCAAGGTATTTTTATTAAGTAATCTCAAGATATATAATGTTAATATTGACTCAAAATTTATTTGGAGAGCACGTATCAGTAGGAATGATAGATATAATGCAAGACTTGCGATTTCGGAACAAAGAAGTTAAGTTCGTCTCTGAAGGCCTAATTAACTAAAAAAAACCGACCTATTTTGTATATTATTAACGAAAATAAGCAGTCTTTATTTACAAATAGTAATCGTTTTAGATTTACGAAAATTTAAAATGTAATGCAATAATCTTGTTCATGTATAATACTCTATATATCTTGCCAAGCAAAATGCTATATCTTTAAATTTTACTCAATATATCTTTAGATTTTGGGTTTACCTACAAGCCACTGCCTGACCGCAGCACATGCCAAAAGGCTGGGTATCGAACGCAGATAGTGCAGGGAACCAGGAATCAAAGAAACCCTGGTACATCTCCTTTGCAACTGCCCTGCCCTCTGCACCACGAGAACTAATTTCCTAGTGAATCCAATGCCTGACTTGCTCGCTGAGGCAGCTCAAAGGCCATCCCAGAGACTGTTAGCTTTCGCGAAACATACGCGCATAGTGGATGACTAACTCATGCATGACCACGCTTCACAGGCGACAAATTCCGGTTCCACTAAGGACTATTTGGATCTATATGAGGTACCCTCCTAACCTATATGGAAGACCAAAAGATAAGGCGACCTACACTACCTACACACAAATGAATTATGAAGTTTGTAATTTGTACAGACTTTTAAATCATCATACCGAGATTTCATCTTAATCAATGTTTGCCAACATTTCTCATGATTGTCAAGTTTAATACCTTATTTCGAAGATAGCGCCATCTATCGTTTGCTACCAACATAATTACTAGCGAAAGAAATGGCAACCAAAATTTTTGAAAGTTATTTCCATTTTTTGGTTGTCTATGAACGCGCCTTGAATTTTTAATTATTATTTTCGGTTTATTGAAAAATCAGTTAATGGTTTTTAAGCCGATTTGTAAATTATTTTGGATGACATGATCTAGATTGGACTAGAAAGGAGCAGCATCATCAACACAGACAGACTCTGCACAAACGACTGACGTTGGAACATTATAGGATTCGATGTTGTTCAATTAAGAAAAGACCCGTGGGGACACTAGAAAAATTTATTTTTAATTTGACCTTTGGACATCAAACACATCCTGAAAGCTACTCCATTGAAAAACTTTCCACTATTTTGAAGTTACAAATAGACTTTTTTTTAAATCAAACTATTTTTTACTGGTTGGTGGGTATGGAGAAAGTAATTGAATTCTTTCGAATGTTCACTTCATAAAGATGTCATCATCATCACTCAGTAAAGATGCCTACGGAATGGTAATTAATTTTTCTAGTCACCAACGGACTACAATTTATTAGAAAGGAAAGATAAAACTTCATGGTAAAATGATTTGCAGCATTTTTTTTTATACAAACATGTATTGCATGATCCATTTCGCGTCTTTTGTGCAAACTATAATAACCATTACGATTTCCTATCTAATGAACGATCTATTCAATGCTGCTCTTTTTCTATCTTATCTCATCCTGATTCGCCGAATCGAGATTATGACGAACTATAAAAACTCAACTTGGTCAACGTTGTACCTTGGCTTCTCTCTTTGTTAAAAAATGTTTAAGTTTTTATGCTACTACTTTCTGTTTTCTTCTTCAAAATTCATCCATCTGGCATGGGATATGGTTTAGGTTTCTATTATATTTTGCTTTTTCCAAGTTAATAATAGTTAGTTTCATAAGGTCAACAAGGTTGTACTTCTATATTGACAATAAGTGAACGTGAATAAGCATTTTCATTATTTTCAAATAGTTAAGGAAATCTCAATATTGAAACAATTTATACTTTTTATACAATAATCTTCTGCTTTAGTTGATGAATCTGAAAAGAAACTTTTAAGGCGGCGATTCACAAAAAACTTCGCATTACTTAAGATAGCAGAATACTATCCTGAAGAGACAAGGCTATTCGTTTCCATGCTTATAAAATAATTTAAATCTTCTGTACTGTGGCTGCATGGTATTCCAGCCAGTATTTCAAATCAATTTGAAAAACGCATAAATCTTGTTGCAAAAGTTTTCAACTTGTTCTCTCTCGACTACTCCTGCTGCATTTTTCTCCAAGATAATTGGCCTAAATAAGCACCATGGCAAAAATAAGCAAGGCCAATAGAAATAAACTGCTTATATGCATATATATACATATTTTTTTTTTTTTTGAAGAGAAAAACATTTATATAAACCCATTTATTTATAGGCGCATGTACACACAACTGCATAAAAGTCTAGTTATACATAGTTAGTTGCAACTACAAGCCGCTGCAACTTAATTCGCTGCTGTGGCAAGTTGCAAACATGCATAAATTGTCAGAAGTTGCAACAAATGCTGGAAAGGCAGCAAAGTTTTGCATAAAAGTTGTACTTGCAACTCAGTAAAAGGAATGGCAATGCTTGGAATCGCTTTGTTTGTTTGGTACAGCTTTTGGGTAAGTAGACTTGAATTGAAAGGATCTAAAATGTTAATGAAGTTACCTGGTATGCCATAGTCGCCACTGAAGCGTTTCGTATCGTAGTTGACAAACTTATCGACATCTGGCGGCAGATGAAACACATCGGTGAGAACTTCTGGCGGCTGATCATCTTCGGGCTCCTCTTTTTTGGGCCGCTCAATGCAGAGCAGCTTCGGCAGGATTTGTATAAAAACGCGCTGTACCCAGGGCGCCATGCGATGCGTTACAGGTGATCTGTGACAAGCATATTTCCATTGGAAAATATTACTTATGTTATAAAATATGCGCATGCTCCACTCACCTGAAGTTGACATTGAGCACAGCAATGGTCACAACAACTGACAGCGTCACCAGCATCATGGTAAAGAGTAGATATTTTCCCAGCAGCGGCACTGTCAGCGATGTCGGCGGAATAATCTCAGCCAGCAGCAGAAAAAACACAGTCAACGATAGCAAAATGCTAATACACAGTGAGATCTTTTCACCCGAGTCACTGGGCAGATAGAAGACCAGCACGGACAGAAATGAAATTCCCACACAGGGTATAATCAGATTGACAGTGTAGAAGAGCGTCTTGCGGCGCAGAGTCAGATTGAACACAATGTCCAGATAGGGTTCCTCGCAGCAGCTGTAAAACTTTTCATTGCGCACAGCTGGTACCCGCATAATATCCCATTCGACGGAGATGTAGTAGTCCTGCAAATCGATGCCCACCTCAATGTTGTCTGAGTCGGCGGTTTGCTTCAAATGCCGCAAGTCAACCTGTGGGTACATAGAAACAAGCACATGCAATTTTTTTTTTTTATTTGGTTAGTTTTTATTTTTTTCGTGCTTCAGCGAGCTGCTTCCCAAAATTCCCAAATAGCCTTGGCAGCTGCTGCTTGTTGGCTCTAAAGTTTTTGATTTATCGTTTAGCATTCTGATTTGTGTGTACAAAGTTCGAGAGAACACCTGGCTGACGAAGTGCACCAACTACGTGTGTGTACAATGGCGGCGGTGTCAGAAAACAATGTGAGCTGATTTCTAATGTAGGATATAAATCTATATGCTTGTGTCGCGGTACGGGTTGAGCTTTTGGTAAACCCTTCTACCGGATCTTGAGGACATTAATATCATCGGTAGTAAGTAACATGTACCATGTGCCATGTGCGGCGCGTTAAATGAATTGCTCAAGTAAATCAAAAGCTGCTTTTGACATCCATCAATTGCGTATGCAATCCCATCTACAATTGCCTCTTTATTCCACAAGGTAATGGCAGTACGTACATTAAGTGATAGATGACAATACTGATAAGGGTGATAAGTTTTATTCAAGTTTCGCATACACCTATGATACGTTTTAGCTATAAATTTAACTTCATGTATTGGATTATTTTTATTTATTACGATTTGAATTTATACGATTTGAAATCACTTTTCGGTGGCGTAACATTCGACAGCTCTTTTTAAATTTGTATTTTTCTGTTATGGGTTGCTTCAAGCTCAGAGTAAGAACTAAAGCACTAAATCCGTTTATCCTTATAACAAACAAAATCCATTTTCAAATTGAAATAAAATTATGAAATCGAAGAAATTAACAGCTTTGAAATATATGTAACTATGAAAAATACAATTTGGTTGCAAATCGGTCTACTAAAATACTATAAGAAATACATTAAAAAATAAATACAAAATATATTTCCCTTGCTCAATGTTTAGCGGACCTAACAAAAATGCAAAATCCAAAAAGTTAAGAAATGTAGGCTCTAAGGGAGGATATGTGTGAACATTTGTGTCTCCCATTTATGTCAAAATTCTATAAAGAATAGTCTTTTTGCAAGGAAAGTTGGACCTCAGTCTGGTAATTGAGGGTACAACTAAGTCCAGTTAAATGTTAAAATTAAGAAACCTTAAAAAATAACGAGGAAAATATAATATTAAACTAATCTATATGTAATTTTTTTATAGATAGAGCTCTTCACTCTGCACAAATTTCTGGAAAATACCCATGAAACAAGGAACGGTATACATCATCTCTTTGTCGATTACAAATCTGCATGCGATTGTCCGATAAGGGAACGCCTGCCTCTACGCAACTTTAATTCGACTTCGGAAAAACCTTTAAATACCGTTCCAGATTTCAGTTAATGCGATGCTGTATCTGGCTATCCCTTCAACTTCATAATGGAAAGTGTACTGCGAAAGTCTGGTGTACATCGTGTACAATTCTGTACAAAAGTGTCCAGCTCCTTGTATACGCCTAAGGTAATGATATCATTGGCGTTGTAAGCGAGATGTCACCTCTGAGGTTTCCGCAACCGAAAAGGCGTTGGCGACAGTGGGTCTTGCGGTTAACGAGTGTATGCTTTCTACAAATAGGGACGCACGGCGTCTAGGCTCCCATATTACAACGGACGACAATACCTCTGAATACCCCGTAAACACCGACAATTATATCCGCCTGGAAATTAGGCGAAGAATGACATTTGTCAATAGGTGTAACTCTGGTCTTAATAAGCAAATGTGCTGCAGAGGCCTCTTTCGAGCGACAGTATTAACGATCTATGAGACGCTCATCCTGCTCGTGCTCTTATATGGCACAGAAGCATGGGTTGTGTAGTCGACGGATGCAGCCGCGCCTATAGGATTCGAGAGAAAATTTCTCTGCAAAATCGTCGGTTCCTTTCGAATTGGGGACGACTAGCGCATCCGAACGACCCTTGAGCTGTATGAGCTCTACAACAAGATAGATATCGTCCAACATATAATGGCAGAACGTCTACGTTGGCTTGGCCATGTCGTTCGTATGAACGAAAAAGGTTTTCGAAAACCAAAGAAGGCAGGCAAAGGGGACGATCAAAACTCGGATGGCAAGTCCAAGTGAAGGGAGATCTGTCTTCACTTTAAGTGACTAATAGGAGAGGGAGCGGGCAAAGCAGTGGCGCCTGGCTGGATCTAGTGTGGGCGGTTGCGGTCCGATAACGCTTTGTAAGTACAAATTAAATTAAGTTCTAGTCCAAAAGTCTACCTTCTTGGGAGCTTGTTGGAGACAGAAGTTGTATATATTTATATATAAGATTATAACAATGTGAGCATACCACAAAAAAAAAAAGGTAAAAAAAATGCTATAATAATAGTAATGTCGCAGTAAAAGATGGAAATCGGTTATTATGAAATTAGCTCAATATGTTACAAATAATAAAATTATAGAAAAAAAGTATATTCGGACGAAAACCAACTGTGGACTACCCTTTCCTATTTTTGTGCCTATGTCAAACGACTTACGTGAAGTATAATTTTTTGTCTACGTTGCAGAATGTTTACCAATTAGAAAACAAATTTTTAACCGATTTTGTTGAAATTCGTAGCTGAAAAAAAATATGTAAAAACTGTACGAGTTGTGTTGAAGAATACCTCGTAGAAAACTTCCTTAGGTATGCATTTTTCTATCAACAAATAAACATTTAACCTCATAAGTCATAATATCATATTTTTCTGCCAACAGGAAGAGCAAATACAATATCTAATGAACTCGAGGCATCCTTTATTCGAAAATGTGCGGCTATCTAGCTGTTATTTTCACCAGCAACAGTTGTGTGCGTAGGAAGAAGCCATTTTCATTTTTGTATATTATTTTTTTTTTTTTTTGCTTGTGAACTCCATTTTGACTCTCATTTTGTGCGTTTGACAAACGAGCCTAAAAAAAGTTTTGAAAGGCACGGTGGCTGCTTCATTAAACGCAGCTGCTCGCTGTTAACTTGTTATCTTGGCTCGAACACACGCACACAAGCACACACACAGACGTCAGTGAAATGTGTGTGGGTGTATGTGTGACGGTGTTGTGTGTGTGTGATTTATCACATGGAAGTGAACAAACGTGTCAAGTGTGCGAAATATACAATAAACATTACAGAACTGACTGAATGTATTGAAATAAATATAACTGCCAAGAATGCGGCACAATGAACAATAACAGAAAAAAATACAACAAATGGCTGAAACAATATAAATATGCCATGCCCCTCCCCTATCTCCCGTAACAACACGCGTTGCCTCGGCGCGGTAAAAAGTTTTATTGCCAAAAACTCAGAATTGATTGTGAGTTGTTTTTTGTTTTGTCGATTTCCGAGCAGAGCTGTCATTTCTTTTGTATAACATGTTTAAATAGTCATTTTTCTACACACACAGATGAACACAACATAGCCACACACCCCGCACACACACCCCTCGCATCTATAGAAATATGTTCACGTGTATTTGTAAGTGTGATTCCCCTAACAGCTCTGTCATTGAATATTGTGATTTAATGCTTTTATAATCGAGTAAAGCAGCGTTTGATTAGCAGTCAGTCCGTCATGCAGTCAATCAGCCAGCTCATGAGAGCCGTTCTCCTTATATATATTATATTATATTATATTGATGGATGTTTAAGGCAGCGGCGGCGGTCCGTACAAGTGTGAGCGCGTAATCTGCGCGTTTCCAGCAGCTGTGCCATCCCCAATGATTGACAAGCGGCGGCCCCTGTGGTTGGTTAGGCACTCGCAACTCACCATATAGCCATCGTATGTCCACGAGCCGAATTTCATGAAACACGTTTGCTCATCAAATGGGAAATATTCCACATCAATTTCACAAAAGGATTTATAAATGGCAGGCGGTTTCCAAACCACTTTGCCCGTGTGATGTAGAATCGCTTTTGTCATTATTGTCACTTCATAGTTGCCATCGGCGCTGTAAGTAAACAAATGTTTCACGTTATTAATTGGATTGTATTCTTTAAGGATGTAGAAGAATTTATTGAGAAAATGCTAGATTGAGAACTGCTCGTCAGAAGGTTTGTCAACCACTTCTCTTCTCTTATGGTTTTAGTACGTTCGAAAATTTGAATTTCTTTTTATGGCAAGTGGAATTTCATACAACAACATACATTTATCTTTGTGAAATCATGTCTAGTTTTGTGACAAAAAAGGGGGCATATGCGGGATGCTCTGCTTTTGTGCCTCAATTTAAAGAAATCAGCTGCTGAATTGCATCGAATGCTTATGGAAGCCTATGGTGATAGTGTTTTATCGTTTCGTCGGTTCAAAAACGGCCGTTTTGACTTGAATGACAAGGAGCATGAAAATCGGCCCAGAAAGGTCGAGGACCAACATTTAAAGGCTCTTTGGACGAAGACGATACCCAAACGTAAAAAATGATTGCCGAGCAGTTAGGTGTCACTCAATCCGCTATTTCAATGAGTCTACGTGACATGGGAAAAAACCAATCGATTGGAAAATGAACGATAGGCAGATGGAACGAAGCCAGAACACATGCGAAATCTTGCTGCATCGTGTGTTGACTGGCGATGACAAATAGATTTATTTCGAGTATCCTAAAAGCAAGAAATAGTGGTATCCAAGTTAACCATTAACATTTTCCCCAAGACCAATTCGATTTGAATGGAAAACGATGCTGTGCGTTTGGTGGGATCAGCAGAGTATAGTTTTCTACGAGTTCTTAAAATCCTGGCGAATCTTTAGATGCCCAACAACTGATCAAATTAAACCGATCTTTAAAAATCAATGAAAAAAGGCCTAGCTGTCAAGAAAGAATTGACAAACTGATTTTTCGCCACGATAACGCACCGTCGCACACGTCGATATAAGTCCGAATTTACCTGAAAACCCTTAACTGGGAGGTGTTGCCCCATCCCGCTTATTCACCAGAGCTGACTGCTTCTGATTATCACCTGTCTTCGTCGATGGGTCTCGCACTCGCCGAACCACGCTTCGATTCATACGAAGACGTTTCAAAATGGCTGGACAAGTGGTTTGCCTCGAAAGATAAAGATAAGATTGGCATGCCCAAGAGATGGGGGAAAAATATATAGCCAGCGAGGGAAAGTACATTGAATTAAATTTGTTTTATCTTTCTACACAAAGCAATTGTATTTAATACTAATAAAAGGCGGAATTCAGCTAATAACTCTGGTAAAATAGAGTTATAATGAATAACTATTAAATATAAAAAAGAATAATTTTTTAAGCATTACATTACACTAAATTAAAAAAAACCGCCTTAGAGCACTTACAAGTAGATTAGCTTCATATCGTTCATTATTATTTAGCGTCCCCTTATTTCTCGTATATGTTATAAAAATATTTTAATCATTAAGCAAAATGCTCTACAATTTTCACACAAGTTTTTAAAAAAAAGTTCTAAAGTGCTTCGACAATCTAATATACTTCCCCATGTGTCTATGTCTTTGTTTAAGAAGATAGATTCTTATATCTAAAGCGATATTAAATTTGGTGTTCCATCTATTCTTAATCTAGCGCCTTTGAAATAAAGTATTTTTATCAATAAAAAAAAAATCACTCATTTTAATGAAACTCAAAAATTTAATACAATCTCAATTACTTGTTTTCTGAATAAAGAGGTCACTTTTTCATTCGCCCTTGTCTCCTTAAATGATAATTTCGCAGAAAGGTAACACTGTGTCGTGGAAGTTAGTAGATTTTCCCAAAATTTTCCATCAGAACACGTTCATTTATTACCCCCTTGAAGCCTATTGCGTTTTCCGCTGCAATTAGCAGACATATCGTCTTCTTTCTGATTTTTAGAGAAACCACAATTCTGAAAATTTTAAGTTTTTGATGTGGTTTCCCTCGATAGTGATAACCCATTTTTTATGTTAAAGTTATTCATTCAAAATTGAAATACTTTCTCCGTAACTAATTTATCATCGCTCCAAATGTGGAGCATCAGGATATCTGCATTGTTATCTATTCGAAAAGAACTCAGTTTATCCAAATCCGAATGATGGATTTTATTGAATATATTTACTTAATTTTTGTTAGCTATGGCAGTGCCGAAGCTCTGACTTCGGTTTTAGAGTCGAGTATGCTACCGACAGAAAGAATTATCCAATTTAGTTGGGAAAACAAGATGATTGTTTGTCATCATAAATTTATTATAATATTGGTTTCTCTGACTCTCAGAAGAAGAAATGGAGTAAAATAGTTCAAAAAGTTGTTACATTCAATTCTTTTTATTGTCGCCATCATCTCGCTCCATGTGTCCTTTGTGCTTGCAGCTTCGTCGACATCAAGTGTAAGCTGTTCCTCTAAGCCATATTCCTTGCCGGCGTCAGTCGATTGCCGTACGCACAGTATAGTTTTGAGGCCTTCTCATTACGTGGCCAGTTCAATTGGCGGCTGAATATTTCAGTTTTCTGAGATATCGTTGAATATCGGTACCGGCGTACTATATTCATGCAGCTTTTATTAACTCATATTAATTGAAGGCATTGAATTTTGTGCGGTTCTTCTAGAGTTTCAAATGGATATAGCTTGTCCATATATTTGTCTTATATTTTAAATTCAATTGGGAATGTTAATGCTCTTTTTTTCATTGCTACTTATGACATTGCTAAAGTATGAGTCGATGGTATGATATCATTATCAAAGCATCGTATCATTAATGATTGGATTCGTAAATATGTAATTCTGTAATTTTAGCGTTCTTTAAGAACTGTTGAAGTTGAACGAAAATGTCTTCGTAGTTATAAAGTGGTGGACAGATTTTATCAGTCTATTCTCCTTGTAGTTCTTAAGAAATTCGTCTTACATCACTTGATTTTTTTCATTATTTCAAAACCGACGATCTTAAACAATGATGTAAACTCGCATCGATACATAAATCCAATTTCAAAATAGATAAAAAATTAAATAAATAAATTTATTCCCCTTGACCATGGTAATCGCTGCGAACGTAGAGCATAGAGATCTCTTTATCAATGCTGTTCGAAGGTAACAGTGACCTTCAGTTTACAGGCAATTCCAAATGGAACTGATTTTTCTGGGTATATAGCGTCCTGTGCTAGTTCTGCATGGTAGAATCCAACCACCGAACTTTGGGCTTACTTTGGGAGTACGCTACCACCACGCTACCGAAGCCCATAACTTCAGCACAGAAACTTCTGATAATTAGACCAGCGTCTAATACTCTACGACTGGCATTAATTTATTCATAATGCTTCCAATTTATTAATCTTCTCTGGGCTTTTTCGGTAAAACGTTGTGCCAAATTCGGTCGAAGGCAAAATCTACTTCTGCTTTAAAATCTCTACTAAACGCTGGTGCCTTCGGCTTTTTTGTTTTGGTAATTTTCTATTAATTGCTTTTTTGACTTTATCTGGCATACATTTAGATTGCCTTACGTTTTATATAAGGAGCAGTAGGACTTCAATTCAACTCAGAGCAGCTTCTAAACAACCATCTTAAACTTAAGATATGCCGAAATTGCTTACTTTTTGAACAAAAGGCAGAGATTCCCAAAATCAATATAATAGACTCACTCCGTCCCACCCTTTTTTTCACTGAAACCTTTCGAATACGATAAAAGGATAAAACCAGCAGTTGTCAGCTTTCACAGGTAAACCAAGAGCTATTGATGAGCATGAATTCAGCTGAATGCCGCGTATCCCAATCCCTTCTCATTATAACAACAAATTTTTGAAAAACAAACACAGTAAAAAGTTTGTTCATACAACGAAACTCCATAACACTTAAAACGCTTTTTATGAAACTTTGGATAACATTTATACACATTGGGGTCTTTAGCCTTGCCATTGCCATTGCTATTGCTATCATGTCTGTGCGCGCATCACCATGACTCCTCTCAGCCGAATCTATTGAAAAAGTTTAGGCACAACGGCGGAGGAGGCGCATGTCTACACAAAGCAAACACACACACACTCGACATTTGAACCGCCAAAAGCACCACAAACTGTATTATCATATCTGTTGGCCATATTAGTCAAATGACATAAATCTCGGCTGAACGCAGCGATAGTGTCTTTTCGTTACAGAGCCGCTGCGCTCTTAAAGGCTCCACGAGAACTTGGTGGGCGTCATATTTCTCGAATGTGCTACGGTTTGGTTTTGTTTTCTTTAATTAAATGAATGTTGTTGACAACTTTATTATCAACTGAACTTTGTGAACCCCGCCAAACACACGCAGACTCACACATGACAGCCATGGACTTCTGCGGGTAGCAGCAGCAGCTACTTTAATTCTATTATTGTATCTTACAGGCGCAATGTGCAAATACATAGATTTGAGTACATATAGCTATGCTATATACTAGATGTATCTATATATCTCTATATATATATATGTGGCCACTGCTGCCTTTTCAACGAATGTTGGTTGGCTTTTAGTTTTTAGCTTTGGCGCTGACGACAACAGCATTGAAATCAAAAGAAACGAAATAAAATTTCATTATCTTTCATTAGATTTATAAAAATAAAAATGGCGTGCAGAAAGCAGCAGGCTGTTGAGTTGTTGAGCGCTCCACAGAGAGTGTGAGGGGGCTACAGTGCTGCAGGGCTTTTGGGGGGCTGTGGGTTGTCGGTAGTCTGTAGGGAATGCGTTGTATAAGAAACATGGAACCAACAAGCCGGACGGACGGTCGCTCCATAAAGCGACCATAGAGACAAAAGTCAGCTAAAAGTTGTGCCGCCGACTGTTCTAGTAGTGGTCATTGGGTCGGGTCAACAGAGTTCTATATAACACATACATATACAGATTTATATATAAATATATATAATCGTTTACATCGTATATACATTCGCGTTACCAACTTTTCGCAGTTTCGCATTGCAAGATACAAAGATGGCGCACTATAGAGACTGAGATTAACGCGCTGATAGCTGCGACAGGCGCCGCTGGCAGATCGACCAGCAGCAGCAGCGGGAGCAGCAACAACAATGACAATGTCCAATGTTCAACCTACAATGTCCATGACTATGACACTCATACGCCGCATTGGCCAGTGTACAACCAAGTCCAGTGTGTGTGTGTGCGCGTATATGTGTGCCATCCCGCTGAATTACCGTAAAGATAATGGCTGCAATTGCGGTGACCCCCAGGCGTGGTTTTGGTTTTTGGTTTGGTTATAAACTTTTGTTGTTGTTGCCGCTGCTGCCGCTGCTGCTGCTGTTGTTCTCAGTATGGCCAGCAGCCATTTTAAATGGTTTTTAGACATTAATGGTCCTTTTGCCGCTGTCGCTCCTGCTGCCTCTCCTGCTGCTGCTGCTGCTGCTCCTCCTGCTGTTGTTGTAATAACATTTTAAAATGCTTTGCTTTTGGACTTTAGATTTAGATTTAGTATTTGTGTATGTAGAGTACGGAGTGCTCGTATATGTCGGCTGTTGTCTGCTACAGCTTGACCGAAGGACGACCGACCAAGTCTTTTGCTAATGGACTAGGCGACGTGGCTGTTGGTTGCTCAGTTGCCCGCTGACTGAGAAGTGCGCAATTGCACTGAAATAACATTACAAACATTTTTAGTATTTTGAAATGAATTTGTAATTACAAAACTAAAATGTATTTTTAATTAGTTCAGTCATTTTAGTTGGACTTGCACCGCAGTCCAGATTCCATGCAGGCAGCAGTGAAAACCCATAAAGGAACATTTAAAGCCTAAGTAGCTAGAGACACAAATTAAGCTATTAGCTCAAAAATCGTTAAGTATTTTAAATAGAATTAAAATGTATAAGCCATCTGCTAAATGTTTTCGTAAAAAGAGTCTGAAAATTAACAATTTCGTTTCATTTTTATTCTTTGTTAGTCGCAAAGGATCAGAAGTAATTAGTATGATATACGAATTTAAAAACTAAGAAGTCAATTAAAATGTATCACACTCAAGAAGTTGTGAATGTTCTGAAAAATCAAAAATTGCAATATATTACTAAATATTTGAGAAGAAAATATATATTTTCCATGAAATTTAATAATTTACCTATAAAAGATCATCTCGAAAAATTCTCTCAATTCAATATGAAATAGTAGTTTATTCTAAGGCTATATAATATACTACGTATTTGGTTTTAGAATTTTCTGGGTATTCCAAATTTACACCACAGACTCCTAACGATTGGCCTTGTGCTTTGTTGAATGTCTTCAATTTCCAATTCGTTTGACAATTATGATTACCAGAAAACACCAAACGACTTGGAAATTGAACGCATTTAAATTCAAACGGCATATCAGCTGGAATCATTGGAATACGTGGTATTAAGACATCTTCACCTTTATATTTTCCACTCAATATACTTGCTTCAATTACATTCGACATCAATATCTTAACGGCAAGTCGGGTACCATTACATAATCCTGGCTGATTAATATTAACTCCAAATTTCAAACGAAGATTATGCGGTGTCAATCCTGGCAAATCCAATGAATTTAAAAATTCCGTCGTATAGTTAACAATTTCATCTTCATTGATATTTTACTTAGAATATCAAAGTTAATATCATTGACATATTTATTTTTTGCTGCTAAATTGCACGTTCACTTTCACCAAGCATGATTCTTAGACTGCTATTCTATATTTGGAGGAACACTTTCAATCAATTCTACTATAGATGTTGGAAAATGACAAAGATCTGTTGGCAATGTTATCAATTGGTTTTATCAATAGGCATCGTTGCATTACCAATTTTCAATAATTTCTTCGAGAACTTATCTGCAGATGGATAGTTTTGCAAATGCACACGAACATTAGTATCCATAATGATGAAGATTTCAAGCAAGCTCGAGTTGATCTGGGTATCTGGGTTCTCGAATATCTCTCAAACTTCTATCTCAATTGCGCTTGGCGACAGCATCGCCCTATATTGATATGCTTACTAATCAAAATCATCAAAAACAAATCAAATCCAAACAATTTGCAAATAAGATACAACAGCAAAAACTGAAATATCAATCCAATGGCAGAATTTATCCAATAAGGAACTAAATGTGAAAGACAGAATTTTTTCTTTAAAAAAATTTACGATATTTTTGAAAACCAGTATTTCCAAATATAAATAAGATTATTAGACATTTGTGCCTTGTCTCTACTCAAATGCTCATAACTCACGAACCACTTGAGAAAAAAATAAAAGCTTAGAACCTTCGTCCCGTTAGTACCTTTCATTTAAAAAAAATTTATCGCAATCCGTCAAGCGGTTTGCGAGAAAATGCCTGACTCACATAATCACCGCTCGCCTTTGTGATAAATAGATTTATTATAAACATATTGTATCTTCTCAAAATTGGGATATAAATGTAGTTGTACGATATAATATAATAATAGAGGTCAGTGAGCGAGAGGGGCGCTTAGTAGTCCTGTGATAATAATCATGATTTGCGGATAAATTGAGACAGATTTTTATGACGGTTAGCTGTATTTTTTTTTGCTTACATTTTTTATAATATAATTTATGATAAATAATTATTTGACTTAAAATAAATTTTCAAAAGAATTAAGCCATGAAATACCATTTAAAGCTTAAGACGAAAACAAAATAAACCCTTCAGGATTTTTCCACCTAACGCAATTATAAGCGATTCGCAATTCCCTCTCCTCACTAGTTGCAATAGCCAACCTCAACAACTCCAACATATACCCACGATCTCTAAGATCACTTTTAAGCCACTTTCATGCCAAAATAAAGATACTTTGGATACCAGGACACGAACATAAAAGGCAACGAATTCGCAGATTCGGAAGCTAAGAAAACGACACACAAAATAACATTAAACAGCTGTCCATCATTAAGTAGAAGCAGGTCCCAAATTTTTGGAAGCAACAAACCCTCAGACAGCCAATATAAATAACACCAACGCCAAAAAAATCATAAAATTTCTAAGGAAACCAACATATACTACCAAATATAACGTAAGAAAAAAATGTAAATAATTCATAGAAATTAAAAATACCAAATACGTATATATAATATTTAAAACCTTAAAATAAGAAACACATAGCCGAAGGCCTAAGTAGCCAGAGCTTACCCCCATATGAGTTATAAGTTTACTTATAAGTAATATTTATAAATAAATAATTCAAAAACTGTGTCTTTTTTAGTTTAGCAGTCTAAAGTGTTTTGAAATTTATCTTCTGGACAGGGTATGTTGCTGTATGAGCGCCGACATAAGGTTTAATAGAGTAATTCTGCAAAATTTAATTGAGGTAGAATCAAGATTTCGATATTATAAAAAGCAGTCGATTGTAAATAAAATCTTTTATTTTTATTTTTAATTAATAATTATATGATTTTGTACAATTTTTAATTCAAACATTTTCTGGTAGAACTTCAAGAAGCAGATGCGAAAACCTACTAAAATATTTTTACTAACCATTGGTCAATGGTGGGAGAGGGTGTAGACTTTGTGAATTCCTCTTGAAACATCGAGAAAAAGAAATTCCAGCACATAATTTCATTTTGTAACAAAATATTGTATGATGTAGTTTTACTACGACACTAATAGGTTTTTTGAGTTAAGGAAATTTACTCAAAAAACATTGAAAAGAATGTAATTCAGACAAACGTCACAAAATAGAGATTTTTTAACAGAACGTTTTGGGCAAGGAACCAAATGCTCTTCCTTCCGAATCTTCTTCCGAATGTTTAAATCAGATCTTGGAGGTTAGTACTTTCGGATTGTCTAAAAATAATTATTTAATTACTCAATACTTTCTCAAAAAAAAAAATGAATAAATCGCTCAAATAAATTATTGTTTAAGTGTTCCACTCTGAGCTTAACTTATTTTATGGATTTCTTTTCGTTTTGGTTTTTCAGCAATACAGTTGCCTAAGACTAATTCTAAAATTTACTAGAATTGTGCCCTGTATAGTTTATAGTAACAAGAAGAAGACGTGACAGAACCCAAAATATTTTTATCGAGATGCCTATCATAACCTTAGGAAGCGATTGAACTATGTCGGTCTATTAGAGTTTAAAATTTATTTTCGTTGACTATACTCTTCGCTGTAAAGGCAGATCATGAAGATATCTCTATTAATAGCTGTTCGAAGAGAACAAGGACATACAGTCTATAGTCGAACCCAAAAGACGGTTAATAGAAATTTCCCCAAGCACCAGTGATGCTGGGTGGAATCGAACCACCGACCTTCCGATTTAGAGCCAAGTGATAGCGCACCAGGGTCTACGTCAGTCTATAAGAGCTAGATACTCTAAGTTTTATAATTTTTCGTAAGAGTAAAAGTTTTTTGAATTACATTCTCTGATCTCTTGCAATAGAATGTTGAATATTTTATATCGAAACTTGGCATCAGTGTCAAAATTAAAAAACATTGAACAATCAAAATATAAGTTATATATAGAGAATCGAAGTTATTCCAAGTCATTTGATATGAATGTCAGGACGTAAGCAAACAATAACTTGAACAAAAAAACAACATGAAAATTATTATGTTCAGATAAACTGTTTTTTTTTTTTTGTTTTGTTTGTGTGCCGAACGTATGGGATAACTCACAAACTGCTTTTTGTGTGTTTTGTTTCAATTTGTTTGTCAAAATGTGTTCTTTTGTGATATTTATTTTGTATTTTTTCAATTTATAATTTTTCGTAAGAGTAAAAGTTTTTTGAATTACATTCTCTGATCTCTTGCAATAGAATGTTGAATATTTGATATCGAAACTTGGCATCAGTGTCAAAATTAAAAAACATTGAACAATCAAAATATAAGTTATATATAGAGAATCGAAGTTATTCCAAGTCATTTGATATGAATGTCAGGACGTAAGCAAACAATAACTTGAACAAAAAAAACAACATGAAAATTATTATGTTCAGATAAACTTTTTTTTAGTTTTGTTTGTGTGCCGAACGTATGGAGTAACCCATAAACTGCTTTTTGTGTGCTTTGTTTCAATTTGTTGTCAAAATGTGTTCTTTTGTGATATTTATTTTGTATTTTTTCAATTACGTTATTTTGTGTTTATTTGAATGATTAATTATTATGTTATTATATTTAAGCAGTTTTGTTTTTAACTGCACAATAATCAACATTTTTTTCATTTAAAAATAAATGTTTTTGTTTTTCAAAAGGAACTATTTCTATGGAAACTTAAATAACTATTATTAAATTACAAAATTTTTTCTTGACTAAAAAATTAGCTGAAGCCTGCAATATTGACAATTTTACAAAGATAAAACAATGACACTGTATAATTTTATATACAATTATGTTTTATTATTTAAGTTTTGATTTGGCAGCTTATTTTCGCTTTTATTTAAAAATTTTCACTGTCCGCCAATTTACAAATATGAATTGAGTTACAAGTGTGCCACTTCACTGTGATAATCAAAAAGCCAAGTCAAAAACAATTTTAGATCTTATTTTGAGTACTTTACAGATTATTTATCTAAATATTATTTAGCTCGTAAGTTTCTAAAAAATTCTTAAACAAACTAAAATAAATATATCACTTTAAACTAATTGTGAATTATGTTTTATCAATCATGTAAAACCCGCAAAAAGAACACCCTTTACGAAAATGACACAAAAGCCCTTTGTCAATATGAAATGAATTTGCCAAAAGCCGCAAACTAATCCTGCCTGATTTGGGGTTATACTACAAAAATTTGCCTTTGTAGCCTACTAATTGTTTGCAATTCCAACCAAGTTAATATTAATCCTTAGTCAACTCGTAAAGAACGAACGCAGCCTTAAAGTAGCTGGCTAATTATAAATCGACATATTTACAGAATCCAGGCAAACACATTAAAGCATGAGACAGCCTTCACCCACATCACGATGATTTGATTAAGTCGGAGTGTTATTTTAAATTCTGGGATTAAAATGAAAATTAATGGTTGGAACTAAGCGGCTGCCACACTAATATAGCAACAAAACACAAATCCTTGTGGGCACAGAGGCAGGCGACGAGTCATTAATGTTGTCCTAGGGTTAAGTGCATTGAGGACTCACTAAGCTCTGAATGAGTTCAAAGCGGGTTGAAATAAAATATTTTCTCGTCAGTTGTATGATTGTTGTGCTCCCAAACGAAACTGCTACCGAAATAGATGGCAAAGTGATGTTTATTTTATTTTTTTTTGTTGGTTGGTTTTTCCCTGGGTGCTCATAATTTGTAATTTGTAGTTTCAAGTGCTTTTTCGGAAAAACATATATTGACATTTGCATAGCAATTAAAAGTTGGCCAGTATGTGAAATGCGAACAACCCGCAAGCGGGCCGGGCCTATGGCAGACATTTGTAATAAATTACAACTTGTTTTCATTTTTTCATTTTTTGACGCCGGCCACAATGTCGCATAGAAACGAAAACCCTATACAAACATTGCACATGCTGGATATTATGCACATGGATACAATACAAGCTCCATTATGTTTGTAAGCCGCCATGGCCAAAGGCTCCAGCGAATGCCAATAAAACGCACAAACCAATGTGCGCGCGCGGTTAAGTGCCTCACGCATGCAGGTATTTGTGGCAAGGCTGGGCTTTTTGTTTCCGCCTGGCTATTGTTTCATCATTGCTGTGCAGCATGGTTGCCACATTTGGTATGGTTGATATATGTATGTACGCTCAGGCTGAATTTTTCAAAGACTTACAAAGCTGGCAAAGCTATTTTTCGCTTAGCAGACAATTAAGCATTTTTCATTGCAAACAAATGGCCGCTGGTATATATAGGCCAAGCCTCATCCTCATAGCATCCTCATGTGTAGGATGCGTACGTACGTACGCGCCTGGTCATATTTTTTTTTGTGTGCTCGTTGCTTTTTTGGGTCAAACTATTTTGCCAAAAAATTGAAAGCATTTCCCGACCCCGATTTGTACAATTTTTTTTGCGTATGCCACGCGTTTGCCAGCTCCATAGCTTCACAAAGAGAAAAGTTTGCATCATAAATATTACTCTGGCTTGTTTCGGGTGCGGGTCCTATTTCAGTTGTGACAATAAACGCTTTCGCAGCTTTTCAGCTCGCAATGAGCTTTTATGTTGCATACTTTTGTGCGCACATGCCATCCATGGGCATCCACCACTGCTTCAGCCAGGAGCAGGCAGGCAGGCCGCCATTTAAATGTATTTGCATTTAAAATGGCGCTCACACACAGACACAGACGTTCCAACGAATGGATTACAAAAGCAATCGTTTCGGCTGTATGAGTGATCACTGCAAGGACTGTGCGTGAAAACTTTTTACTTACTTTAAGAGCAATTTGATGTTCTTGTTGTTTGTTTTATTATTGGACTACGTTGGATTTCATTTTTCGGTTCGCTTTCAGTCGACAAAGTGTTACTTCAATTGGATTTAATATTTAAATTTTCTGAATAATTGCAATTCATTAAGCCAATTGAGAGACGGGGCGGCGTCGATATCGACAATTGTGCTTAAAGTATGGTAAGCGGAGCATGCAGGATTTAAACTTTTCATGTTTGACTATTTAACGTAAGTTCAGCGACTTTTGTACGCGTTGGCTTTATAAGCTTTAGTTTTTGCACATTTAAGAAACTGATTGAAATGCATGATATTGTGTCTCTTATACAGCTAATTTTGCGCATTTAGTTGTGGAAATATGATTATATTATAACGATATTATAATTATAAAGTTGCAAATGAATCAAAGTGGCAGCAGCTCTATAAAGATTCAGATCGACTAATGTCATACAGCGTTGAAAGCATCATTCACCACAACAAATCATACCATGGAATAGTTGAAATCGAAAGAAGAAGCTGAAATTGTTGATTTGACTACCCAATTGTGAAACTAAACGTGCGTTTCGTACAGAAAATAAAGTTAAAACTGCGCCAGCTGATAAAATCTAAAACCGTTTATGCGCTAATTTTGCAAATTCTGGCTGTTGGTGTTCCTAATGCCAGCCATGCATCCGGACAAATATTAAGACGTTTCGACTAAAGTATGTGTCGATTGGAAAATGTTTTCATACAAAATGGCACACAAGCTAAACCCAGCTGACTATCCACATCGTATCA
Source organism: Chymomyza procnemis (assembly GCA_035046065.1). NCBI lineage: Eukaryota > Metazoa > Arthropoda > Insecta > Diptera > Drosophilidae > Chymomyza > Chymomyza procnemis. The sequence goes on from JAWNOJ010000026.1 coordinate 60,052,757, forward strand.
TTTATGACAAATGGAGCTTTGAAATTACTGAGAACAAACTCGAGTTTTGGAATAAAATCATCAAGATAGATAAACCGCATTTCAAGGCAAATGTAAATGTAAATAGTCAAAATTATCAGTTCTGGTTCTGAAAACAAAACATAATTCATATAAGAATAGCCACAATACGAATCAAAAATGATTGTTTCGTGTGATGTTAACGCAGAAATGATAATCGGTTCCTATTTTTTTTGTACGATAATACAGTGATGACAACCGTCTATGGCAAGCTTTATTACGCAATTATAACAGATTTTATGATGCCTATTTTTCTTGAAAATCTACATTTGAATGACTTCTAGTTTCAATAAAATGGCGCAACATGCAATGCTGCACGTCAAACAATGTATTGTTTATCAAATCGTCATATCGAAATCTGGCCACCGAGAATACTCAATTTATCACCATCAGACTTTGTTTTGAGGACTTATTAAATCCAAGCTATACGCTGATAAGCCATAGACCACAAATCAACTCCTCTTGTAAACGAGCAATGTCTGTTATGTTTCAAAAGCCCGCTTCTTAAGTGGATTTGTCTAGCACTAGAAAAACTAGCAATTATCGAAACGCTATTTATTTACCTAGGAAAATCTCAATTGATTAAAGACACGATCATTGGAATTTGGCTATAAAGTGTAGGTCCCTGCTCTCTTCGAAAAGCGGTTAATACAGGAATCACCATGCTCCGCCTTTGTAGCGATGCCTAAACTTAAGTTAATACATTTTTTAAAGTCTCATATCTCATTTTTGATGAAAATTGTCTGTTTTTTGGTTTTAAAAACTTTATCTGTAATATCAGTAAAACATAATTTAAGAATTACTTTAAAATGGTAATATATATATTATTGTTGAGGTTCAAACGAAAATATTTTCATATATTCAAACATTTCTTGCGAAACAACAAATTGGAAAAAATTCCACCCTCAAGGTCAGTACGCATTTTTCGCTCTCATCAATCTGTTTTCCAGGAAAATGCTCAAATTCATAATGTTTTATTTTTTAATGCTTGCTATACTGACTGGATACGTTGAAAAATATTATATCCTTTGTTAGTGTAATTTCTCATGAAATTTCTCTCCCTCTTTCTTTTCCACAGAATCATGCGATTCCGCAGAAACACAAGAATATTTACCTTAACTGTGATGTGCTTGCTTTATCAGTACTCTCAGCAGCTGTTAAATGCCATCAAAACGTTTAGTTGTTAGTTCAATTCAAGCTATTATTAACTTTTCTATTTACTGCCTTCAAGGCTATGTATAGGCGCCCTACCCACGCCTGCATATACATGCATAGAGTCAACTTGTATGGCCTCCTAATAGCCATCACAATGTCAAGTTGACATATAATGAGCTAAACGGCTATTTATGGCAATCCTTTTTTTTGTATATCGAGTGAATGTTTGAACTGCCAAAGCGACTTTGCCAGCTTAATCAACAGTAAGACATCTTAGAGGATGCGCCGCAGTAAGTTAAGAAGAGCAGCTGTAATCTTTGGCTTTGGCTATATAGTATAAAATGGATGCGGCATTTACTTGGCCAACAACTAAATTAAATTGACTACGAAGTAGCAATTTTTTATTGGCAAACAAACGGAATTAAGTGAAGCATTTAAGTTGGTCAATACAAAAGAGGCTCTCCACGACAGACCGGAGACGGGGAGACGGGGGGGCGACAGACAGAGGAGACGCAACGAGAGCCTGGCTTCATTAAAACGTGCACAAATTATTTGCAGTTTAAAGTAAACCCAAGAAAAAGAGAGAAACACACAAAATAAAATGGCGGCGGACGCCAACAGGAAACGAACATGGCGGCAATATAACACACAATATGCGTGTGTGTGTGTGTGTGTGTGTGAGTGGTGTGCGTGCGTGTGTATTTGTTGTTATAGTTACACAGAGCAGAGACAATGGTTCTGCCGCTGTTGTTACCAAATGAAATTTAAGCTTTTTCCAAGCAATAAATTACGAGTTTTTATGACGCTGGAAGAGAACGCGATGGCGCACCGCCCCGAAAAGTATGCCATAGCATGTGACAAAGTGTAGAGAGTGTCGTATGGCCAGGCAGTGTATCCTTAGTATACCCGTATATGTCACACAAAATATAAAAAAGGAGAACAGGGCAATATGGCATAAAGTTCGCGTAAGCTGAGTTGATGACCAACCAAACAAGGCAACGTAGGCAACCAAGGATAATGCGATCAGCATAGGCACTAATGTTGCCACAACAACTTACAACATCCATGCCATGCCAATGGGCAGGGGACACACACACACACACACACGCAACGTAAAAGTCAAGTGTTGGCCAGTAAAACGCAGTCTACCGACTCGTTTGGTAGAGAGTATCTGGCTGTGCTCCAAAACGACAAAGACGACGGCGGCACAAAGGCAAATTATTATAATTACACCAAGCATAGCAAAACAAAACGTCCAATTTGGGACAACGCAGCAGACAAAAGCTACGAGCTAGAAGAGACAATGATTGCGGCATAAACGAGGAGTGGGATACACTCTGTGCCGGCAATTTTATGCTAAGCATTTGAGCTCGTCCCAATGTCGGAGCCGGACAAGCCCGCAGTCCCGCAGACTGTGGCTGCCCCTCCATGCTGCTGCCACATGGAAATAAAAATACGTTAATCACAAGTTGATATATTGCCCCGAATAACTGCCCACTTTGATTTACTATGCGGTTATAAATACGCACTTACTTATAAACAAGCCGCACATAGATTTGTTTTGCTCCCTCCATGTACCGACTGCATTGTATACCCGGATATACCCAGATTTGTAGCATACGAATGCCTCAATGTGAGTGAGCAGTGCTTATGCAAATCCGAAATTACAATACTTACTTATTATAGAGTACAATGTCCGGCAGCCATATATGTTCCGAGGGCACATGTAGTGTATCAACGCCGCCATAATCATCCGGATTCCATTTCAATTTGTAATCGTTCCATTCCTGCATTAAAATAGAAACAACATTAACACCAGCTCTTCGTTCGTTCGTTCGGTTAATATGAGAATTATGTTTACAACAATAAAACTATCTCTACCAATAATAATTATATGCAAAATGACATCAATTATTTGCATATAGAACAAAAGAATTACAATTGTCTAATTTAACTCCCAATAATTTGCATATGAATTTTCAATTATATTCACGTTGCGTTGCGTTGCATTCATTTCCGCAGGCTCTTTTGTTTTCGTGAGAGAATTACTTTTGTTATTGATATTTTGTGCATGTGTTTGGTCATCGCTTGGTCGGATGTTTTCATTTGTTCATTTCATTAATTATTCATTAATTAATTGGTCGCTAAGCTGTTGGCATTAAATTAAATTTTCATTATAATCGTTATGTTGCAACATCATTCTTTTTTTTTTACATATTTTGTGTTGTTTTTTTTGCTTTGTATCCAGTTGACCACAACTGTAATTATGTTGATTGCAACACTCAATGTTTTTATATATTACTCAAAGAGGAATATTGTTGCAGTTGACGTTACATTGATGGGTATTAAAAGTTGCAAGGATATAAGGATATTTCTAAAAAGGCGGATTATGATGAGATTAAAAAGTAAACATTTCTAATACTGAAAGTCAAGTGGCGATGATGTTTTCAAGTAATTAATTTGATGAGTGAATTATCCTTGACTTTTATTATCTTGTCTCTCCTAGGGTAGGGTTGAATAGGCTCCTATATATATAGTGAAATAGCTGTTTCTTAATTGTAGATATCTGATAGATAGAAATTTGCGTTGTTTTACATCTATCTATTCAAAGCCAACAAGAAGATGCAAAAGTATTCATGTTGAATCTGATGAATTTTGTGAATTTTATGAATTTTATGAATTTTATGAATTTTATGAATTTTATGAATTTTATGAATTTTATGAATTTTATGAATTTTATGAATTTTATGAATTTTATGAATTTTATGAACTTTATAAATTTTATAAATTTTATGAATTTTATGAATTTTATGAATTTTATGAATTTTATGAATTTTATGAATTTTATGAATTTTATGAATTTTATGAATTTTATGAATTTTATGAATTTTATGAATTTTATGAATTTTATGAATTTTATGAATTTTATGAATTTTATGAATTTTATGAATTTTATGAATTTTATGAATTTTATGAATTTTATGAATTTTATGAATTTTATGAATTTTATGAATTTTATGAATTTTATGAATTTTATGAATTTTATGAATTTTATGAATTTTATGAATTTTATGAATTTTATGAATTTTATGAATTTTATGAATTTTATGAATTTTATGAATTTTATGAATTTTATGAATTTTATGAATTTTATGAATTTTATGAATTTTATGAATTTTATGAATTTTATGAATTTTATGAATTTTATGAATTTTATGAATTTTATGAATTTTATGAATTTTATGAATTTTATGAATTTTATGAATTTTATGAATTTTATGAATTTTATGAATTTTATGAATTTTATGAATTTTATGAATTTTATGAATTTTATGAATTTTATGAATTTTATGAATTTTATGAATTTTATGAATTTTATGAATTTTATGAATTTTATGAATTTTATGAATTTTATGAATTTTATGAATTTTATGAATTTTATGAATTTTATGAATTTTATGAATTTTATGAATTTTATGAATTTTATGAATTTTATGAATTTTATGAATTTTATGAATTTTATGAATTTTATGAATTTTATGAATTTTATGAATTTTATGAATTTTATGAATTTTATGAATTTTATGAATTTTATGAATTTTATGAATTTTATGAATTTTATGAGTTTTATGAATTTTATGACTTCGTGATGGTTAATATGAAAATGGTTATGATGACATTTTGACGTCTATTTTATAAAGCGACAAAAACCTTAATTCAACCAACGCATATTGGAAACTTAGCATCACTCTAGTACAAACTTCAATATTTATGAGGACCAGAGCGACCAGAGAATTGATATTATAAAAAAAGGAGCGTATGCTGGCTACTCTACAGTTGCATTTTGTCGCCCAACCACACGTGATATTTAAATTGACAGTGCTGATTTGTTTTATTAGCGAGCAAGAAACAAAAGTCGAATAATGGTTTAAGACTAAACATAAAAATAATTTGCTAAAAATAATAATTTTTAACAAATCAATTTGACAACACAAATTGTACATTAGAAACTAATTGTATCACAATATTACTTAGAAACTTTCTTCTCCATAATCAGTTAATTTTTCCTGAATATTTTCTTCTCTCAAAAAGAATAAGGAATGTGAGTATTTTAGGCACTTTTGTTTACTTATCATTTTGTGAGTTGCTTTGAGTGGCTACAGTCCAAGAAATCCAAATTAATATGTAATCCACATGCAGGACATTAGGGCAACGAAACTAAAAAGTTTGTTACTAAATCTTATATTATACAGAATGGATTTGTTCTGCCCTATTATACTATTATTATTCTCTTTTAATTTTACTACTTTTTATTATTACTCGCGTAAGTTTTTATGAGTTTTACTGTAAAAAATGCAATCTAAAATGAATCAGTTGACCAATAAAACGACTGCCGAAAATTAAAATATTTTTATTTTTACGATCGATTTATTTAAGCGTATTAAATGATATAAATATCAAAAAAATAAAATGTGAGAAAATAAATTTTAAGACATTTATGCCAAAAAAGAGACAAATAACTCATAGTTGCAGAGAATTCTTCTGCTCATTAAAATAAACGAAATAATAAATAAAGCAGGGCTTCAAGATAACATTTTCGTGAAAATGTTTAAATGGTTTATGATTCATAAAATCAAGTAAGATATAGATGAAATGTTTTTAGATAGTGAAACACATGAAGTACTTGAATCTGCTTTAAGTTGATAAAAGATGAAAAAAAATGCAATCTGAATTATTAATTGATGCTGAAGTAAGAAAGGAATTGTGATGCACATGCAGCGTTGCTCATAGAGTCCTTTAGCTATGTGGAGACAATGAGCGATTGGCAGGAAATTCTTTGGTTATAAAATTATAAGCAGCATGCAAAAATTTCTATTAATGCACCACTAATTTCTAGAAATGCACCACTGTTGCAAGTGGAGTCACGACGTCGGAAAATAACATGGTCCTGTTAGGCGCACGGGTAACCAGTCCCGGGTTGTTAAACCAAAACTGGAGTGTTTTGTCTGCCAAGACTAAAAGGAGAGGGCTATCGGGCGCTGCATTTCGGTGCCACGGGTTGAGCATGATCCAAACGTGCTCATTGAGGTCGGCCCCCTAGTGGGAGTATCGTGGTGGCTGTGGTTGATACCCAAATCGCGGATAGAGTCATGTTGGCTCGACGTAGTGTCGCGTTTCTCAGCCTGGTGCTGTTGCCCACAAAACAGTAGAAGTGATAGATACAATTCGCTCCGAAGAAAAATCAGCTTCGGTTGATGGCTCTCAGGGGCGTTGTTAGTTGGCGCTTTGTACCAGACTCATTGTGTTATATGTACACTCAGGTTGCATATTTGACCACCGTGGTTTTAAGACAGTAATGTCACATGCCACGTTAAATAAAACCTGGAGCAGATCCTGTTCGACTGTTGCAAGTGCAGTCGAACCACAGACCTTCCGGCTTAGAGGCGAGCACCTATTACGCTACAGAGACCCAGAAATAATCTGAACCGTATTAACTTGAAATATGCATTTAAGTCGAAATATGTGATGATGAATCTAACTGATGAAGGCAACGCCAGTCTTCGACATGATCGATATGATGTTTTTTAATGGTTCTAGCTTTATAACAGACTTCCTACCACAAGCAAGTAAAAATCAGGCGATTTCTCAAATGGTAAATAGTGTAAATGCGCGAAATTTATAAAGTAGAAAATAAATCGCAAATAGGTGATTGAGTTACATTTATTCTTTAATTGATTTTAGCGCGCAGCAGAAGCAACTGAAGTCAAGCACCAACCGATTGTTAGCGCCACCTACATGTCAACTTTGAAATGTTCTCATTTACTAGAAAGCATATCAGCGAGAAATTGTAGCTCAGATCTTAAAGCCATTTTTTTTATGTAGAACGTACCGAACCTTAGCATAACAAGTGCTTATGTTCAATCAAAACTTGCCTATTATTCTTTGAAGCGATGATGAGCCATGCCAAAAGAAGTTGTTGTCATAAAACACAACTCACTCTCTATTGCTTCGCATAACTTTGTTGCTTCGCATCTTCAAGTTAGGCTTCACTGCTATCAACGCTCATTCTTTTAGTCAAAGGAACAAAGTTTAAGACGTCAAAATGAAATTTAAATAGTTTTATTTAATATTACATTCAACATTGCCTATAAGCTCCATAGTACGGAGTACTCTATAATACTGTTCTGCCTAATACGCGATATGTTTCATTTGTGGGACTAACCAAAGGCATGCAAAACATTTTAAGTTTCTCTGGTTTCTGGTTTGATTAATTTTAAATTCTAAGCACACAGATTTAGAGCTTTTTAAAGTTAACAAAATCAATGTATACAATGATTCAGGCCGAGATTCAGTATCAGTAAAGTTGAATCTACGCTTAAAAAAAAATCGTTGGCTTTGTATAAATTAAATTAGGAGGAAAAATTTGTTTTAATTTTATGCCTTAACGCGTTAAATGTAAAAACTTTTATGTTGTCTTATACAATTTTGTTTATTATTTTTTAACCAGCGGGCTAGACACCTGCTCGCTCCGCAAATCAACCTCTGCGCCAAATGTTGCGCTGAAGAAAGGGTGATTCTTTGGCAACTCATTTTTTTGCAGATTAATTTTTACAGCTGATGCGGTAAATTGGCTTGTATAAATGCTAATTTTAGGTTAGGTCAATTATTTAAACATGAATCTCAGTGACAAGCGATTGGTTTATTGAATTTCACTATCAAATATTATGTTCGGTGTAATCTTGTATTCAGTTCGATGATTTTAGGCACTCAAATTAATATTTAACATTTTTCTAAATTTTATAAGAATTTGAAATCAAATTAGTAAGCTCTTAGAAATTCTTATTTTAAAGTAGAGATTTCCAAATTAGAAATAATTTTAATATTGATTTAATTTTTCAAATTAAACATGAAAATGCTTTTGAAAATGAACAACATTCATAGATTGTAGTCAATCGTTCTCTTGTTAGGATACTACTTTCAACTAAATTGATATATAAGAGCGAGATAAATTTAGTGTGTATATGTACACTGTGCAGTCGAGCATAAGCCTGAAGTGCTTGAAGCCGGGCTATCATGGACTTTTTGAAGTGTTAAGAGCTTGCTCATCCAAAAGAGAGGAAGCCAGAGCAACGGAATTCAAACTGAAATTCCTAAAAATGCGAATTCATATTTTCGGACTGGCAGCTGTCTAAGCCATGCACATGCAACTGCAGCTCTGTGGCAACCACCACTTAACCAACAAACCCTTGGACTCCCAAAGTCAGCATAGGACAAAAAAATCTATGGGACCGACACAGCTGACACTTGAGTTTTTTCGCATTTGGAACTCGGCGAAGCGTACACTGCATTCCAACGCCCAAATGACAAATTCATGTTGTGCGGATGCAGCCGCATCAAGATCAGCTCCAATGCGCAGTAGATGAAGCCTGATTATGCAGTCGGATGTGGACAATCCAACCACTAAAGTACTTAACTGATTTTAGTTTTGAGTGCGTTGAAAGCAAACGCTGATGGCAACTTACCTGCTCCACCCAGACATTCGTTGTCATAATTTGATTCTTCAAATTCTGAAAATAAAAGAAAATACAAATTGATTTGGTTAGTTGGCAGTTCAATGTAAACTTTTCAATAATGTAGAATAAAATCGAAAGGAAATAGGTCGCCAGCAGCAGCAACAAAACAAACACACAACTGAGTTCAGCCACTACAGACACAAGCAGATCCGCTTTGGCAATCCAATGTTGAGCAAGTAACTCGATGCTGTGCATCCCAAACGCAGCATTTGGAAATAACTTGAGTAAGTGCCGGACGGTCTGCTGCTGCTGGGAATGCGATTGATATCGGAGGTGGGGTCCAATGATTTCTGCGACAATTTGAAAATCGAGTAGAGCTATCGTATTGGCAAATCGCCTGCTGGGGTTACTTGCCAAAGGACAAATAAAGAACAAACTGCTGCCATTGGCAATTCCATTGGTGTTTGGTAACATATGCGTTGGAATTGAAGTGCTCTGATTCTGGCTGTTTTCTTACTACAGAAGAGGTCTAGCTCATGACTTTAAAGATATCAATGCATTTTTCCATCAATTTGTGCATTTTACTTTGAAGAGAATCGAAATTTAACAAATATTTTGGTACTTTTATATACTTTAGGTTTTTCATAAACTGACTTAATTTGAAAGCTAAAGACAAGCTCAATCATTGGCGAGTGTTGCTTATTTTGTGAATGAATGAAGAGTTCATATTTACTCCCAAAATTAATGACTTAAAAAACGGAGTGAGCTTTCAATCCCTGAAAACACTCTACTTCACATTTCTACATACAACAGTAGCTTATTTTGTTACAATACAAGAATCTGAAAAAAGAGCTAGTCTCTATAATATTTTATATATCTAGCTTAGTATCAAAAGAGCAATAACATAAATAAATTGAATAAATGAGAAATTATTTGAAAACAATCGTAGAAATTGAACCACATGACGTATACGTAATTTTATTTACCAGCCTTTATTTTCTTTTTTAATTGCTACGAGGGTTGCCTTTTATATTTCGGGATTGGGCAACCCTACTGTTACAATCTTTCAACTGATAGCTCGTAAGGTTGGGCATTGTTAAGGTTATACGTACTCAGAACGTTTTGAGATATGATATCTCGGGCAGAAAATAGAATTAAGTCGGGAACATTTTAGTGGGATTATTTTTTACAACTTTCGACGTGCATGGATGAACTTATTTCAATTTGTGGCGATGAAGCTATATCAGGAACTAGTGTTTAACGATGGTATGATGAATTCAACAGAGATCGTTTCGTGGAGTTCGTCCGAAATTAGTTGTTGTTCCGGAAATCGAATTGATGCTGTGCAGAAACTAATATTGCCAGATCGTTATGTGACCTATTGAGACAAGTTAAGGCATTAGTGGGACCAGCATTTATTCAATATTGCATGAATATTTCGAAAACTTGCCATACGTTTTTCTAGATCTAATTATGCGTTACACAATACTTTTCGAGTCTTATGCGTAAATTATAATAACCTCTCGATTTCCTCTATCCAATTTATCTATTTATCTGTCTTATCTCATCTTGTTGTCCCAAATCGAGCTTCTTTGACCAATCACGAACTGAAAAAACCCAACTAGATCAACGTTGTTCCTTGGTTTCTCTCTTTGTTAAAAATTTTTTTCATCTTTTACATTGTAAATCCAAGTTCCTAGCTAGCCCCAGATGTGAGACGGTGCTTATCTATAAAAAATTCACCCGTCAAACTAGGATTACGGATTAGTTTTATTTTACATTTTGCTCTTTACCATTTATTATTTCTTAATTTTAAAATTTTTAACTTGTTTAATCTTAATGTCAACTGGACTTTGTACCCATATATTAATAAGTAAATAAATAAATTTGACTGTCAAAAATATGGTTTCCCGTTAAATCCCACATCGCTCAAAAAAAGCTCATACCGATTAGGCAAAAGAAATGCTCGAAAAATACGATCGCGGTGCTTCGATATACGTCCATTACGACGTGACAGTTGATGAATCATAGCAGTCGACTGTATAGGTGTTTCAAGAAGGACCAATTACAACAATAGCTGTTCGCGCACGAAGTACTTTCAAGCAAATGGTCACCTGGTTTTTCGCAAAAACCGGACATGTCACAACCGTACCATTAAAACAATACAGAACAGTCAATTTTGAGTGGTACACAACCATTTGTTATCCAGTTGTCTTCCAATAAATAAGGAAAACCAACCGCCGAAAACGGATTACTATTCATCACGTCAATGCGAACTCTCACATATGGACTCAAACAACTACATATTTGAGCACTCAAAACATCGATTTGATGAGCCATCCGCCATGTAGTTCTGACTTGGCATCGAATATTCCTGAACGTTAAAAATAAGAAGTTAATGATTTTCGACACCTGAAGAAGCATTGATGCGTTTAGAATGCATGCTTTGAAGATACCAAACGCATGCGAAAGTGTGGAGAATATTTTGAAAAACATAGACCTATTTTCAATGATTAATATTTATTTTTGTTTCACTAATCCCAAAATATAAAAGCCAACCCTCGTAAGAAACTCAATAATCTTTTACAAGTCACTTAAATTTAATTTAAAATTTTTTTATATTTTATTTTATTTATTTCTTGAGCAAAATTAATTGGTTTTAAGGATTACAACAAGGGTTTGAGCTTTACGAAAATGATAAGACTGCTACGCTCTTTCGAGTTCTTTTGTTGTCATTTAAAGAAACATAACATTATAATCATGATACATTTTCTAATAATATATATTTTATGATTTGAAGAAGTACATTTTCAACTTTATTCGCTTCTGTGCTTATATATTTTGAATTTCCTTCGACACACCTACACAAAAAGGCATCCACAAGCTGCAATCTTAATACTTTTATTACGGCTTCCTATGTGTAGCTCCAAGTACCATCATCCGAACCAGCCAAGCAACTCATTAAGGGTAAATGTGTGCCGCGTTTGGGAACGAGGGAAGAACTCAATGGAAAAAAATTAGAAAACGATAAAATTGCGGAATAAATCACTTAAGCGTTGAAAAATGTAATTAACGACAAAATGATAATGATGCGCCGTAACGCGTTTTGCTTTCCGCCCTGCCGACAGACAAGTCAGCCAGGCAATAGAACATAGATAGTACACGGCCAAGTCAGAGCTGAAGCCGAGGCACAGCACTGGGCGGAGCATTCAACGAACCATCGCAATATGTTGCGAAACGGAGTGTTAATAGATTTTGCCAGCGGTTTGCCGCACCACGCACACGTCCTACTAATCACCCGCTCAGTGCGGTTTGCCGCAGGGAAACAGTCGCACAATGGGCCCATGCCTTGGGTGGTAACTGGTGGTGGCCAAGTAGACTGCTGCGAGTGATGGTGAGAGTGTGCCAAGCCACCGACTGAAAAGGTCATTAAGTAAAGGCGACGCGGAAAACCGGCAATAAAACGACAAAAGACGATGTCGTCATAAGCATCGAAGTCGACGTTGGCACAAAGGACGAGCATAAGCGGCAAGTGAGAACGATTAAGCAAGCAGGGAGAGGGAGAGAGAGAGAGACAGAGTGGGAGCAGGAGCCTTTAAGAGTAAGAGATTTACGCGCATCCTTTATGCTTTATGTGTGGCATCCGCTGCAGCAACGTCACTTCGAGGCGCCGCATTCTTGTTCAACACAGGTTGCACAAATGCTGGGCAGGCTGCATGTCTGGCTACGACTATGTTCATTCACACCTACTCCTGTCTAACTGGTCTGTCTATTTGCCTCTATTATTGTTGTTGTTGTGTTGGTTGGTTGTTGTCGCTGCTCTGGCTGCCACTTCCTTATTCACACTTTGAGCAATGGCTGCCGCTTGCATTACCCAAAACAGGATGCAGGATATACAGTATTTAAATTACTTAAGTCAGAGCTTTAAGCCTCTCGCCGCTCCTTGCTCCTGCCAGCTCTATATCAAATGCTGTCTGGTGTCGTTGTTGTTGTTGTTGGAGCGACTGCAGTAAACTGAATTTGCATTTTGTGCTTACGGGCACTTGGACTTGTGGTGGATCTCCGGAGCATCGGCTTGTTTACAATTTAAATCGAATTTCCTCTTTGCATTAGATAAAGATGAAGAAAAAAAAGGGGCAGAAAATATAAGCATGGAATTCCATCCACACCTTATATCAACTAAATGAGTTGCTCTTCTTTAAGCAGCAGAAAGTTGCTTGCATTTATTTTCATGTTTTTATTTTATTTATTGCGCATAAATAAATGCTTGATCAAGTTTTGAATAATATTTTAAACGATTGTTTTGACTATGGCCAAACATTTGCTGAAACATTTTACAACCTGAACAAGTTCGAATATTGATTCTGAGTTCATCGTAGGCAAACGATTCGGTAGACGAAACTACATGTTGGCCTTTTGAATAAATCTTAAATGTGAAAAATACTTGGCAGGGAAGTGGAATGCAGCTCCAGCTATCCAAGCCAATGTAGGAATCCTTGTATTTCTTGTATGTCAGAGCATGAATTTTTCCTATTTGATAATTTTTAAATGTATTCCCAAGCTCAATTTGGCGACATAGTGAGTTAAGATAGAGAAAGAGATGGATTGAATACACCGCTTATAAGAGAGGTTTATAGTTGGAGCATTACGCTCACGTTCGTCCAATTCTGAAAATTGTTCTTCCGCTTGGAGCACTCAATGCCACCATCAGGAGTTGATTGAGTCTGTTCAAACCAATTCGTAACTTTTGCTCTTCTGGGTTTGAGATCCTAGCATTCGACAGCCGAACTATTCTTGTAGACTTCGCCTTATAAAATATAATTTTCTTAGTCATCGTAGAACATGCCATGGCGTGTTATTTCTTGAAAAAATTTCTTTTGTCCTTTCATCTAGAGTACGAAGTTATTTACAATCTCTAATAATACCATTTTGTACATCCAATTATGCGTTGTACCACTCTTTTTTATATATAACCTATAATAACCTCTTTCTCTATCTTTACTCAACGTGATTCGCCAAATCGAGTATCTTTGATCAATCACTAAACTATGAAAAAGCATACTTGAACAAAATTGATCTTTCGGCTTCTTTTATCAAGAAATGTTAAATCCTTTATATTAGTTCCTGTTTTCTTCTTTTGCATAGTAAATCCAAGTTCCTAGCCAGCCCCAGATGTGAGACTTTCTATAAAAAAAAAAAACATCCATCCATATGCAGGGATACAGATTAGTTTTGATTATTTTTCCCTAGTTCTAATTTAATATTTCGTAATTTTATTATAGCTTCAAATAGACTTAGTTATACTTGAAAATTAATAATAAATAAATATATATGTACATATGAAAGCCCAAGGCATCGAGCTAGCTTGGGGGCCAGCATGCATCTGTCATCTCAGAAACTCTTTCTTTCTAATCTGCGATCCTATACAGGATGTAAGCGATCACACGAAATTTATTATTAACAAAATTATCAAAATTGCAAAGTTTTTTAAAATTAATTAATTAATGTTTGCAACCAAGTTGTAGTATTTCTCATTGTTGGTAGTGAGGTGGACAAGATCTTCAGCACTTGCCCACAATTTTACCTTCCATAATAAGTTGAAATAGTTCAAACTGATAGCAATTAATGGGCCACGAATAATTATAATCTAAAATGCAACCTTTTACATGGCAGCCGCCCTCTTCGCTTAGTTATTGTAACTAAACAATTTATTTGGTCCACAATTATGTGGTTCTCCCCATAACATCCACAAACATCCGTATATATTTAGTTTGAATCACTTTACAGTATTATTATTAAATCAAGTATGAAATTGCACTAATGAATTTATTTCCAATGTTAATTAACAATATTAAATATAAACAAATGTAGCAGAGCACGCGTACCAATGGTACCACACATTAGTTTATAACTAAATATTTAGTTTTATTGTTTTAGTTTAGTTTTAGTAGTTTTCTACAATTTAGTTTGATTTTATATAAATAAGTGAGATTTTTCTGTTTTAAGCTATTTTACGTCCTGTCCTATCAGGATAGAGGCACGGATTAGTTTTATATAACATTTTTCTCGTTCCAATTTAATATTTCTTAATTTTAGTTATAAGGAAGGTCAACTGTACTTAGTTGTACCCTTGAATAAATAAGAAATATTAAAAATAATGTATGTAAATAAAAATGTATATAAATGTTTATAAATAATAATAACAATAAAAATGTGATATTTTTAAATGCTAAAATTATATATTTTTTTACGGGTTTAAGTTCATCAAAACGTATAATTCTACGCTGGACTTGTGATTTTGTTTTGGTTGTGCCATCAATTTTATTTAAGAATTTAAAACAGCAGAAATCATTGTAGAGTCAAGCTTGGAAAATTGATCCACCGTGCTTTGTTAGTCTTAATTGTTTGTTCTCTAAAGGACGATCAATACCGACGGCTGATATGAAGGAGGTACTTTCAGAAGCTCCTTTTCTATTTCTGTGAGGTGAAGGAAAAATAACATGGAAATTCCCTTCTCATATAACTCGGCCACTTAATTGTGGGCTTCACCGTTTTAGCTTTGCACTTATCTAACCTGAATTATAATAGATCTTATTTAGCTTTCAATATAGATTTGCAAATATTCTAAGAACAAAGATTCGAAACATTTTGGTACTGCGTATCGGGATCTAATTTGTATCAGAAAAGAGTTTGTTAAAAAATATCCGTTTTACCTATGTTGAGAGCTTTAGTACTTCTCGTAAATTCCCAAAATTAAGCTAGTTCTCTTAAGGTTCTAGTTCGATTTAAATGAACAATTAGATTTTGAACGAATTTTGAGCATATATTAAAATTCTTTATAGAATAATTAACTATCATTGGTAGCGCACTCGTCTCTAGGTCGGAAGGTCGGTGGTTCGATTCCACCCAGCAGCGCTATTGCATTTACCTAGCAGTGGTATGACTAGCAAATAGGCGCTATTTAACTAGGAAAATCACCCTGAACTCAGTCTCTGGAGCAATGACCATTGTCAAGGACAATAATTTGTAATACTTTGCATAATCAACTCCAAACATATTTCAGACAGTCAAAATCATTGATGATTTCCTCGTTTGAGAGCCTAATGATTTTTAACAATTCGCTTTATGTTTTGCAATATGAATAATTTCAGTTTGAGAATCGTGGAATTATTTAGCTTTACTAAGAATTGTAAGATTCATTTTGTAGTGGGTTTTGAGCTTCTTTTCTGCTGGCCTCTTTAAATCAAGAAACTGACATTGTAAGTCCTGTTTTGGCTTTTGCTAAGTGTGCCCCATCTATGCCCATTTGCAACTTCTAATAGGGAGGGATGTAGGATTCATGCTGGATTGCTTCAGCAGCTTAGAGTTGCTGCATCGAAGTGGAGTAGCTTAGTTTATTCAGCAAGAAACACTCCCTTTAAGAAGAAAACTGGTTAATACCAAAGAAATCACTCTTGGCATAGTTTTTTATATAGGCAATGGCGCCTTCAAAAAGCACTTCTGAGTTTTAATTTGCAAAAACAGTACAAAAATATTGATTAAATCTTCAGATTTGTTTGCCTCAGATGAGGTATATTGATAAAATTCTAATCAAGATGCAACATGCAGTCCAAACTACAATTATGCTGCAAAGATTTGTAAACTTAATCTAGATTTCTGCAATACTTCATATGGGTGCTAAATACGCTTCTCATATTAACTTAAACTTTAACTTTAGCTCTTCAAAAGGATGTCACAGTTTGAAAACAAAAAACAAAGGAGAAGTGACTGTTTATTATATAAATCGATGGAGTCAAACTTTGGGCTGTTTATTTTTATTTCTAGCAGTAACTGCTACACCGGTACCTTTCCCCCCCAAAAAAAAGTATTTATCTTGCGGGTTAGATATCAAAGATGCCCCAAAATCAATAAAAAGTTTGATTTGTTTACCCGCTTTGAATAATTATTGGTGTACTTGGTGTTGTTTTAAGCGGCTGATTAAGTTAATCGGGAAGTAAATGCTATGGTAGCACCCGAAAAATCCGTTGGACATTTTTTTGAGGTAAATGGTGTCAGCTGTTGTCAACTACTAAGACGGAAATAGATTTTTAAGCTAGAAAATGAAAATTATAAGATTTTAAATTCTCTAGAAATCATTGACCAAACGCATGTTAACAACTTGACCAGGATTGGCTTGTTTTATAGGGCATAGTACCTACTTGATTGCAAATTTTACTGCACAAGCCCCTCCCCCAAGAAAAAAGAAACGAAACGAAACACACAAACAAAAAATCGGCAGTGATTTGCACTGGTCAGGAGAATTTAACGTATTTTGCTGTTGCACGCCGGCAACACTATGCCAATAAGGTAGAAGAGCTCCAGGTAATGGCCTGTTAGGAAATGGTCGGGCATGTGAGACGCAGCCAGGATCGTAAAAAGAAATGAGAGAGTCTAAGCTGCTGCTGCAGTCTAGTGCAATAAAAGAAATTCTGAAAATATTTCTATAGAAGCAGCATACATGGCGTATGTGCGATATATCGTTGCACACAGCAGCAATTTCTGGACCTTCAGACCCACACCTCGAGCGTACACCTACCTCTTGGTAGCGATGGTGCTTAGCGTTTGATTTATGCCAGCCAGAGCAACTACAACTACAGGCAGGCAGTTGGTTGACGTTGGGTGTGGGAGCGGCAAGGCAACCAAATGTAACCAGCACGTAACAGTTTGCCAGTTTCCTATTTCCGTGCTCACATGGCCGACCACATACACACACACACGCAGCCGGAGTGAGTAAAACATTTTTGCCCATTTGCTGGCTGGCAATTTACCAAGTTCGGTTTTTGTTTTTTGGATATTCCCCTTTGGCGATTTGTCTTGCATATGATTTTAGACTGCTTGGGCTGACCTCCAGTTGATATATTGGTAATCCTTGCTGTGCATTTGATTGAGTCATGTGAAAGCAGCTGCAATTGCTGCATTGATTCTGAGCTTAATAAAGCGCAACCAACGTTACAATCAGCTGTCAAATGGCAACAAAGCCTATAGATACATCATGGAAACCTTTTCACAAAAAAAAAAACCAAGTGAACTGCGCCAGGGGGAGGTGGCAAACTGTTATTAATTACAATGGCGTTGCGCGCTTTTTCTCGGCATTTATACTATCACGCTGTCAAGTTCTCGAAATTAATCTGTTATGATTGTCATTCGATAAGGCCGTCGAATGGCGATTATATAAATCTCTTACTCGTCGTGCGCGCACCACGGCTAGGCCTATCATCATTAACAACATTTATAATAACTTAAAGCGATTTTGATAAATGAACAAGGCCAAAGTTTTTGGCTAATTTGTGTTTTTGTTTTCGTATTTAAGCCTGTTTGCTTAAGTACTTACCACATCGATTAGCTGCGAGAGACGGAGTCCCATTTTGACAGTGAGACGATCCGAGTTATTGCCCACGGGTCGTATCAAGCGATTGTAGTTGCTCAGCAGATCGTCGTAGAGACGTTTCGCATCTGGATTGGCCAGGCCGCCGGTGGCAAAATGTAGCGCTATAAACACAGCTGTGAATAGCACGCTCCCCATCTTTGGCCAGCTCCAACCCTGAAAATCATAAGAAATAAATTTGTGTATTAGTAATTGTTGAAAATATGTAAGGAAACGAAAAAGAAAGAGTGCGATTTTGAAAGCCAACTTTTAAGACTTTAATTTTCTTCTTTTCACCCAACATTCTTTGAAACATGCAGGAGAATATTATCCATAGTTAACTTTTTTTCACTTTTTTGTATATGAAAGCATATTATTTCGCGCAAGTGTATTTGAGTCTTAAAATAAAAAAAAAGAAAGCAAATTTATTCCAAACTATAAATTTTGCAAAAGTGTCAAAACTACTTGAACAGCTTGCAGTTAAGAGTTGGGAACTTGCAGCCTGATGCAGCTACTCCTGCCACTTGCAATGGCCATAAACACCATTTAATCTCTGGCTCAAGAACGGAAAATTTGTGTATATGTTTGAGCTGCTTCTTGGCATATGCTTTCTGGTGCTTTGCCATTTGGTTGCTCATTCTCTATGCTTTTCCACATTTTGTTATTGTTCAATTATTAAGGAACACAGCGTCTCTCTAGACTCAGAAGACACGAATGGAGATGTCCTAGTGGCCTCGTCGTATGCATAAGATTTGTATATATACAATTTTTGAAACAAAATGCTGCTTTCTGCTCATTTTCCATGTTCGTTTTTAAAATTATTGTTTTTATTTATTTATGAGTTTTTTGTTAAAAGAGCTTGGCAAAAAATATAAAAGTTTATTTTATCAATTTTAAGAAGCAGTTAATCGGCTATGATAAGATTTAAGCTCAACAAAACTACTATATTATTAAAATAAAAATTAATTCACTTTAGACTTTTGTGACATATTTGTGGCTGTATAAACTTTAAGGGATATATAATGTTTGAGCAGATAATATTCATTCTAACGCATAAAAGATGATGAGAAACTTGAAAGATTTTAAGGAAGAAGGTTGGAGAATGCAATTATGGTTTATAGAGTGTTGACAGGAAGACAAGACCTTTTCCGCGTTATGAATGCAGAATTAAAGATAAGACAATTTTAGTTAAGGGTGACTTTTTTTTGACACATTTTATAAAGACAGTTGTTAGTTGTAGGTATAAAAATAAAAACTTTTTTTGAACCTTATCGCGAGAGGCAAATTCGTGTCAAAACTCATTAAAAAAAATGCAATCGAATTTTGATTGATTTTGATTTTAAAATAGATGCGCTTGTTAATTCTGATATCAAAATATTATAAAATAAACTTTAAATGAAATTATTCCCATTGACGCATTGTTTAAATTGATGATTTATTGTTGATAGCGATCCTTATTAATCGTTTTACCAGATTTTAACAAATCGTAGTATACCAGACTGGTCCCACCAAGCACAGAGCATTGTCTTACGGCCAAACCGATTTGGCTGTGTAGTCGATGGGCCAGCCTCACCCGGCGAAAAGATTTTCTCTCAAAGCGTGGATGCAGCATTTCACAAACAGTTCTTCGATTTTCCATCTGCCTATCATTTTGTTGATGTGGCATCCATTTCCCATTCCTCTGGATCTTACCCCATGACTTTTAATGTTGAGAAATTGCTCTCCGGCTTACATTAAGTGTTTGCGCCAATTGTTGTTGCGATTGGTCTGGGTCTTCATCCAATACCGCCAGCAATTCCTTGTCGTTGAACTTTTTCGCTGCACCAGGATGTTCATGATCCGCCAAATCCAAATCTTTGCTAATGAATTGACAAAACCATGTCTCACAACTTCTTATCACTGGAGCAGGTTCCTCAAATGTTTCTACCAGCAACCGATGAGCTTCAGCTGCTCTTTTTCGTTGGCGAAATAACAAAAACAACGAATTGCGCAAATGAAATTTAATTAAAACGAAATTCGACATGTGTTCTGTGGTGAACAACAACGACGTTATTATTTTGATGAAATGTGCCGTTTATATTTTTAAAGATTGTGGTCAACAGTAACGAATGACACTTAGACCAACTGATTGAAATGTATACCAATTGCTAGCAACATCCATCATTCACCGGCATTACCGGCAAATTTCAACCTACACACCTGGTAGCGGCACATGAAAATCCTCTCGCGAAGTCGCTGCGTGAGTCTGCAGTCAGAGCCAACTGAAGCGCAAACATTCTCCAGCCCAGCAAAGAAATCCTTGGGCCCGTCTCACATTAATACAATTTTTTCATATTGAAATTCTTCTAACTTAGCTAATAAGATTTGCATAATGATTGTTCAAATCCAATAATGCAATAAGCTTGAAAAAAAAAGATGAAAACTAGAACCGAACCACAGTGCGTCTGTATTTAATAGAGATTTTCTTAGGCAAATAGAGTATATGAATTTGATAGCTATGCAAGTGCTGGAATCGAACCACCAAACTTCGCGTTTATAATCGAGTATGCTACCACTAAGCTCTCGAGGCACTAAAAGTAAATAAAATACATTGAATCCAAAAACTTTTAGATCTCGTCTACTTGTAATTTGCTGGCTTAGCACTAGCATCGCTACCAAAAAGCTATTTGACCTGGAAAGTCTCTATTAACTACAGCCACCGCCCTGCAGATTTGTCTATAACCTGAATGTCTCCATTTTCTACGAAAAACTATTTTTTGGAGCTTTTCTTGTATTTTTAATATATAACTCAAAAGCCATCCTACGGCTGTATGCATATCCATCGTCTGTGCAAAATTCGAAAAGAGTTTTTCTTAAATAAGGTAAAAAAAAATTTGTTTATTTATCAGAAGTGTTATCGGGGATTATATCAAGCAATATTGTTTAATTATTTTAACACTTAATGTAAAATGCGATCACATTAAGAAAACTATTTTGGGAATGACAAAATTTAGACAATCTTTTCAAAACCTTGGCTCACAGTGCAATGCTGAGTAAACGTAATGGTGTCTGGGTTTGGAATTGTGAATTTTTCGAATTGTAGACTTTGGAATAAGTCTGCATGCCCGTAATTAATAGTAAGAATTGAAATACACTTTTTGAATACTTTTATATCAAATCTCTTTGAATTTTTCAGATACTAATAATATAATAATTTAATAAACAAAAACAATCTAAGGTTGTAGTGAGGTAGTAATAGCTAGTAAATGAAAGAGTTTAGACATATTGAATTTTTTATTTAAATAGTATTTGGGATTGATATATGATCTTAATATATTAATAATCCCATGTGAAGTAGGGAGAAAATTTTGCAAAAAACCGATGTGTAATAATAACTTAAAACTATAACTTACAACTAATTTTTATTTTTAAACAAAAATGTTTCTAAAATGAGCATGTATATACTCCATCTATTACGAAAATAAGAAAAAAGTCTGTTGGCTCTATTAGATACCATTTCCATGTTGGTTAAGCTGTGCAGATCTAAAGTTGGTATCATGCCATGGAAGGTTTAGAATAATTTTAAGCAGTTTATTTTGGGTTACTTGTAACCTTTTTAAATGATTCCTTGCAATATCTGCCCATATGGGGGCACCGTAAAACAGGAGAGCTTGAAATATGGATTTAAACAAGAATAATTTATTCTCAATACTAAGTCGAGAATTTCGATATATTAAAGGGTAGAGGATTCGTATTAACATATTAACTTTATGGATTACATGAGACGTATGTTCTTTGAAAGTTAATTTTTGTGTCGTGTATTAAACCTAAATATCTTACATCGTTTTCCCATTTTATATCGACTAGATTTCGATTTATGTGACTGGATGGAATGTATAAATTCTTTCCTTTCTTTGTAAAGTATATCGCTTGTGTTTTCTCAGTGTTTACCAGGATTTTCCATTTGGAAAAATTGGAAACCGGAGTATCAAAAGCAACCTGAAGCTTATTAGTGATATCTAAAGCATACGATCCTGAACAAAGAATGGCAGTATCATCCGCAAAGATAGATGTTGTACAATTTCTAAACGGCGGGGTATCTGCGCTAAATATGTTGTATCGTATTGGACATAGGCAAGACCCTTGGGTGCAGCCTGCCGGTAAAATGTGATTTTGTCATTTTGATCAACCTATATGTACAGCAACAGAACGACTTGTAAGAAAACTTCTAATAATTTTTGTAAGTTCCAAGGGGAAGCCAAACTGATTGATTTTATAAAAAAGATCATCGTGCCACACCGAGTCAAAAGCTGCTTTGATGTCCAAGAGCATCATGCCGGTTGATTTGGAACTATCGATATTCGATTTGACATGAATTTTAATTCTCATCAATGAGTAAATTTTCCAGATCAGTCGAATTTTTTCTAGTTAAAGTTTGCGATAATAAAGCCTAAATTCCAGATTCAAAATAAATTCTATTTCCGCAATTTGCAAATATGAAATATAGCCAAATGGTTATAATGAATTCATAGAGGGTTGGTATTTGATATTTTCCCATGCTTTAGCTGACGCCAGAAAAAACTCAACCAAAATAAATAGATTAAGATATACAAAAATCTAATTTTTAGCCATTCTAGAAAAGACACCTCATAAGGACTTACACAGCCTTTGTTCTTTCCTATCCGAATATTGATTGCTCTATAAATCCTAATATTATCTATAAAATGTGTAAACATTGGCTTTTTCTCATTTCCCAATTTATTTAGAATTCTCAAACAAGTGAATATCTTTACTTTTCATAGGTTGGGAAATTCAAAACTCTTGAAAAAGTTTTCTTCACTGCGGCTATCCCTAAAGCAATGGGAAATGATAAAATACGAATACAAAATATCATTGATTCGTCTTGTCTTTCTCACATTTTTCCCCCTTTTTTTATGCAAACCCCCTGGGAAAAACTTTAGTGAAAAAGATTTTACGTGTTTGAGTATTTAGCGTGCTTTTAGCTACTAAAACTTTGCTAAGTTGCTCGTAATTTTGATATATTTGCTGAGTGAATTTATATGGGGGAATGGGATTGCCATGATGGGATTGTCATGATGGTTTATTGAAAGTTTTTGCGGGTTAAAAGCAACAACAACAACAACAGAAAAAATATATTGCATATGTACAACTTTTATTGAGGATATTTTTAGGCAGCAGTCGGAAACTTTTATTACAGCTTGGAGATTTAGTTAGTCATCAAATCCACATTTTCCTATATGTTTCACTATTTCCAACTCCCAGACATGTTTCGTAGCATTATTTATGCTAATTTCATGCAAATTGTTTGTGTTTTAGTTATGACACTCTTCAGCCCTTGTCGACAAGGACAAGCACAAGGACGACTAAGACTGAGGTGGACACAAAGACTTACTTCTTACTCCTGCGTAAAGGGTAAAAGAGAGAAGAAATAGCAGAAAGAATTAAATAAATAAAGTGCAGCAGCGTCATCATTTTGCCTACCAAATGTCACTTTTTGGATAAATTTTGCGCACATAGCATCAAGCAGATAAAAATGGCCACCGAAAGGAGCAAAAATGAATGTTATTTTACGGCTCTTTGTAAGAACTTTTGTTGGCAGATTATTTAATTTAATTTTTCTATGGCCATACGAGCGACCATACGCATTATTTATTTTTACGCTCTCTCATATATTTATTTATTTATTTATTTATTTTGCTCTTGCCGTCGCTGGCCACGTTGCGTATGCGCAATGTTTTGCTGACTGTTTATTAATTTCGGTCTGGACAGGCTATAAAAACCAAACGACGTCGAATTCCGGTCTCGTCTGGTCGGTCTCGTTTGGTCTGGCCTTTAGTTCAGCCATGAAGTGGCGTCATTTGCTCTGGAGGCGCCTTTAACTGGCCAACTAAACAGACTCCAAAGTGCTCCAGTTTTCTCTTTTGCTTCGTCTCGTTCTGTTTCATTTAAATTTGCATAAATTTTTTAGTGTCAATGCGTATTTTTTTTTTCACTTAATGTGCGTGTGTGTGTGTGTGTGTGTGTGTGTGTGTGTGTGTGTGTGTGTGTGTGTGTGTGTGTGTGTGTGTGTGTGTGTGTGTGTGTGGACATGTGTGACGTGTTTTCCATCAAAATGGAATTTTCAAAAGTTTCTTTTCGCATTACCGGAAAAATGAAAAACTCAATGTGCCATTGCCATTTTAATTACAGAAATTACAGAGCTGCACATAAGTGCACAAAAAGCAAACACGCAAATACTCTTTTTCGTACTGAGAGTGTGGGTTATGTTTGTCTACGAGGGCAGACTGAGGGGTTTCAGGAAAGTTTTTTTTTTCAAGGCCAGACAGAATACTTTGTTTGTCACTATATGGCTTTTTAAATTGATTTAGTTCTTATAATGTTCTTCATTTTTGAAAACAACTCGATCTTTCAAAATTCAAATTTTAGAAGTTACAAATTGGAAATTCGAACTTGATTTGAGTAAGATATATCGATACGTTCTAACTTGTAGAATGTCAGTCACTAAAAGTATTTCTGTTTAAAAATACTTTTTATTTTATTCTCTTTTGTTTCTTCAATATTCAACTTTAGTTAATTTTTTTAAATTTCTTGAAGTTAAACATTTTTTATTCCTAGAATGTCTTTCTGAGATTGCAAATTCGCTGTTCATGCTCAAAACGCGTTAAGCCTTTTTTTCGCACAGTTCAGTAAGAAAAGAAATGTACATATTAAAAAAAAATAATAATTAAAAATAAAGATCCCTAAAATATTATCATTTTGATTTGTGTTCTTGTTTTTTATGGGACAATACATATTAACTCTTTAAATAAAACATTCAGTCCTATTCATACAGACTTCAATTTATAAAATTACCTTCTCTGGGTGATCATAGAACATGCTACGACGTGCTATTTTTGCATAAGCCATTTTACTCGGTCTCATTGATTCTAGTACACTCCTTAACAACATTTATTTCATCATTCCTTCTAGAATAACTCGTAATTTTCGAACTCTAGCATTAACTTTTTGTAGATCTAATTGTGCGTTACACAATCCATTTCGAGTCTTATGCGTCAATTATAATAACCTCTCGATTTCCTCCATTTTGAATGGTCTATCCAATTTATCTATTTATCTGTCTTATCTCATCTTGTTGTCCCAAATCGAGCTTCTTTGACCAATCACGTACTGAAAAAACCCACCTAGATCAACGTTGTTCCTTGGTTTCTCTCTTTGTTAAAATTTTTTCATCTTTTACATTGTAAATCCAAGTTCCTAGCCAGCCCAGGATGTGAGACGGTGCGTCTTCACCCATCAGGATAGGAATACGGATTAGTTTTATTTTATATTTTCCTCGTTACCATTTAATATTTCTTAATTTTAAAATTTGTAACTTGTTTAATCTTAAGGTCAGCTGGAATTAGTTGTACCCATTAATGAATATTTGTGCGCCAGTTATTAACTTAAATTCACAGCAACGTTCCAAATCACTCGATCTCAAAAGTGCTCTGTGGATTTCATTGTGGAAAACATAATCTGATAGTTTTTTTTTTTTTTTTAAGTAATAATGCAATAACTTATGTTGATTCCTCGAAATCGAGTTCGTCTAATAGAAAAAGCTTAATTTATTTGCAGGCATTTGCGCAATCGTTGAAGACTTTTGCTCCAATTTGTGGCATGACTTAAACAGAGATTTTTTGCGAGTTTAATAAACATTAGTCATTCAAACGTTAATCTGATTTTGACCGGACTTAAGCAGGTTTTATAATGATATCATGAATGTTTAGTAAAATTGGATCCGTAGGGGTCCTTAACTGAAGTTGTGGCTCCAAGGAACACTTTTAAAATTCGTGGAAAACAAACGCAATCATAGCGAACGCATTGCAATTAACACTTTCCATCGTGGCGGCATTTGCATTTAACAATTATGCCAACAGACGAACCACCTTATATAATAAGTTTCACGCTGTTCTACCACCATGCCTGCTTCTAGTGCTTGAGAAGAGTATGCCATTAGGCAGCCGCAGCAGCAGTTGCAGTCATGTTCAATTTACCTTAACCTCAATACTTGTGCTCGGTTGGCTCAACCTTTCTCTTTTTTGTAACCCTTTTGCATGCCACTTAGAGCAATTTACAGCCACCTCTGTGAGCAGCACACACAGAAACTTTTGCCTGTGCCATGCAGGTTCCTCCACCACACTCATCACCACACTGCCACACCCACACATTGACACAAAAAATACACCTCTAAATATCCCGTTGAGTGCAGCAGGCAATAAATGCTAATATTTTATTTAAAACGCATGTTGCTTGGGTAAAGCAGCTAAAAGCAAATACATTTTGCACCCTTTTGCAGTGTGGCGCCTCTGCCCTCAGCCCGGCACAGAACCATATGCTGTCGAGGTGTTTCCTTATAAAAGGCTCCGTGGAGTGCAAAGAATTAGCTTTGTCTGTTGAAAGCTCGAAGCATTCGAAATTATATATTGCGCATACGCGCTGTTGCAGGTCATTCCTGCAGCAACACTGTAGCTCTAGGTTTTTGCATTATATTTGTAGAATTGTGCAACTTACACATATTTGCACATAATTTGCACAACTCAAGTGAATTGCACTGGCATTGCGCATACGCCATGTGGCAAAAGCAAACTGTATACAATGTGTTTGGAGGCGCAACTTTTTGCGCTTCAAGTGTGCATATCAGACCAATTTTTTGTATCTGAGTTCAGATGCTGCCTTGTGCCACAGCCCAAATAATTTGCAAATGCTGCTGCTGCAGTAGTGACTGACTACCGACTAAAAACCTAATAAAACTTTGTGCGTTCAGCTTTGAGAGGGGGTACAACAGAAAAGCAACAGCAGCCCATAACAATTTACTTGCTTATTATATGCAAATTTTTATACTTAAAGTTTTTCATTTCATGAAAGCGAAAACCAGCCAAAAACCAAAAGAATGCTTAACAAGTTACCTGCGGGCGTTACCGGCAAAAAGTTTATATAACAACATTGCAGCCAGCCGTGTGCCGCACAATCCCCTCATGCGTACATGCAACTTTCAACAATTTTTGGCTTAAATATTGCCAGCATGCAGCAACTCGCAGTTAGTTAGATACTTTTGATTACAGCACAGTTGATCAGCTCCAGCTGCACTTCAACTACGCTGCCTATGCTTATACACTTACTTTATATTATATGCAAATATTTGCATAAAACTTTTGCACATACTTGAGTCAAACTGTTTGCCTAAAAATTACGCACAATATGTATACGCCGTGTGTGCCAGCTCGTTGTACAATTCAATGCAATTTTATTAAACGAACAAGTGCACTGGGATTGTGAGTGGGCTTTGGCTTGGCCGAAAGTGTCACATAAACTCCCGAGCGGACTGCTGAAGCTAATAAATCAAAAGCTTAAATGTACAAATAAACATAAAAATCCCATAAAGGCTATGCCACAAAAAGCGGCATATCCCAGTGTGCGGCTGCCACACTATATAACAGCATAAAGCTTAATTTGATTTTCATTAATGGACCGACCCAGTGACGATTGAGTGCATTAAACGACTTACGACAGACATTTGGCCAAAGCAGCGTCGGGCTCAAGTTGGCTGGCGCGTTTAAGCCAGCGGAGGTTGGTTGGTTGCCTTAACAGTTTTTAACATATTAGCATGGCGGCAATGCCGACAGTTACACAGGCCAGGCAATAAAGCAGCCGAGCATAAGGCGAGTAAAATTCAATTACAACAGCCAGGGGCGGGCAACGCGAGAAAAAAATATGTGCAACAACAATGGCAACTGACACCGCCGTTTGTGCTCATATATCAGCCAAAAAGTATGCAACAAAGTGCGCGGCACACAAACCCCAAAAAGTACGTTACAAATGTAAAACAAATAATACGGAAATGAAAAACGAACTCGGCTGGAAAATTGCAGCCACACACACACACACACAAACACTGGAACACAACAAGAGGCGGCGCATGCAGAAGCGGAAATTGACTCGCCAACGCCAGTGTTGCCAGCGTTGCCAACGTCGCCGCCACCGCTGTTGCCAACCACGTTGTTCCGTTTCCGTTTGTTGTTGCAGCTGCCTACTAAAAAATTTACTGCGCTTCAAAATGGCAAACAAAACAAACAAAAAATAAAGAAGACGTACGAACAGCAAGACGAGCCAAAAGAAAATGACATCAAATATTTACCATGTTGAAAGACATTTTAATTTTGCAAACTGTTGTTGCAACAAGAAAAGCCAGTCAGCCAGCCAGCCAGCCAACGGCACGGGAGGCATGCAACACTGGCGTACCAACAACGAGAAAGAAACCGGGCTCATTACCAACAAATTGACAGCAGCTAACAAATGGTTTCAGTTTCAATATTTATCTCTCGTTGTACCGAAAATGTCTAAATAAACCACAATAACCGAAAACCAACAATAAACATGAAAAAAAAAATCAGCCAGACAACTACGAACTATGGTATTCGCTCTCAACTCATCCGGACTTGGACAGACACGTGTCCATCTGTCCATTTTACGAGTGTTTTTAATGCCGCACTCATTTTTTGTCTTTTTTTTTAGTATTTGAGCGTGATTGAAATTGTGACGATTGTGCATGTCGAGTGCATTCAATGTGCTGCACTTTATGTACTCACACATACACTCGGCGAAATTCAATTAATGCCGTCATCTTTTCGGTTTTTTGTTGAAACTTTAAAAATAAAATAGAGATAATCCTTTTTTTATTTAAAATACAAGGGAAGGCAAAAAGCGTTATTGGTCAAGCAAAAAGGGAACCATTGTTTCTTCTGCTCTGTTAAAATGAAAACAATTTAATACAAACTGAATAGCTTATTTTATTTAATTTCCTTTTCAATTCACAGCGCCGACATAAGGGTAAGCAACTGCGAGAATCTCAGTAATTATTTTAATCCAGACAGTTGCAGTTGCCTTCAAACGATGGAACTTTAATTGTTTCTGGAATATATTATATATTGAATATCTTGAGAATGTTGAGCGTTAAGTTAGTTTAAACCGAAGAGTCTCAACTAGGATTTCGTATCACACAGAGTATCTCATGTTTTTTGTGCCGATGATACTTCTGGCAAAGAAGCTTAATTTAAACCAAATTCTACTTAGCTTCGTTAAATATTCTAAATACGAATTAATATAAAGTTTGATCAAAACGTAGAGTAGAAAGTAGAGTCTGCACGATTAGTTAGTGTATCTGTCGGGTTGGAATGATGCAAAATTCATGTTATGTTGCGAATGTTGAGCGTTAAGTTAGGTTAAGCCGAAGAGTCTCAACGAGGATTTCGTATGGCATAGAGTATCTCATGTTTTTAGTGCCGATGATACTTCTGGCAAAGAAGCTTCATTTAAACCAAATTCTACTTAGCTTCGTTAAATATTCTAAATACGAATGAATATAAAGTTTGATCAAAACGTAGAGTAGAAAGTAGAGTCTGGAAAAGTTTTTTGGGTATCTATCCGGTTTGACATAATAAAATTGGCTGAAATCTAATTCTGTACTTGAAATAAAACTGGGCAGTACATGAACCAGACTTTATTATATAATTTGCTTAGTACAAGCTGAGAGACTGTAAAGAAGTTAATAAATAGAAAATATTAATTTTTTAAAGTATAAATAAAATTCTACAATTTCAATAACAAATTTCATTTGTGTTCATAATGATGTAGAATCATAAGTTAAGACAATTGACAATTTTCTCCCGAAAGGTATGAAGGTAGTACTTCTTACTAATTAAAAAAAATATATTGGAAGAATAGTAAGTATATTATCTAAGATTTTCCAAAAACAAACTTTACAATAAAAGCATAAAAGAAAAATCACCCAGGCTACTACAAACTATCTTAGTTTTAATCTTAGTTTTAAATAGTTAATCGTTTTTCTTTTGGTGATTTTTTAATTAAGTTTTTCTTCATAATAATTTTACAAATGAAAACCAATACACGACATAATTGTACTATCATAGTTGTAAAGCAGCAAAAGATCTTTTTGCTATAATTTACACCTAACTAAATTGTTTATAATATAGATTAAAAAGCCTTTTATTTATTTTTCTTTCCATATTCCTCAGCTTCCCTATTTTGGTATTAGAAACCCTCCTTCTGAGCATGGATTTTTGCTGAGTCATGTTAAGTAATTTAATTCTTTTAAGCCAAATAGCTGCGAGTTACAATATATAGTCCTATTTGAATGCGGTTCTATATCTTATACTAAATCTTGTAGTAAAATGAACTAAAAAAAATAAATAAATAATAAACGGCATCAACATAAAAAGTTTAGATTTTCTGCAAGACACTCACTTTTGAGTATAATTGTTCTCCTTAAATTTGTCGGCAAGAGACACTTCTATACTAATTAAAATGTAGAAAAGCCTTATTACTTTTATTCTTATTATACTAATTTTGTCAAGTGTAGATAAAGTACACCCCCCAAACACACATATACCCATCCCCCATCCCCTCACACACACACACATATAACACAGTAGGTTGTTATTTTTATGAGAAAAGATATGTACTCTCTGGTTTATCTGTTTGTCTGTGTGTATCTGTGTTTATATTTGTACTTGTCCGCCGCTGGTGTATCTGTTGTATGCTCGTTTGCTTGGTTGTGCTTTATATTACGAGAGTAAAGGACTAATAAAGTGAAGTGCCTGCTGACCATAGCAAAGCCATTGGAAACAAACGCCATTGCAATTGAAAATGCTGCTGTGTCTGCTTATTTCGACATTACAAACACATTACATACACATTCATGTGGCAATTACATAACAATATGCTGAGATACATTTTCACATTTACCATTTCGAGGGAGTTAAGGGGTAAACATAGTCCTCTCTCTCTGTCTCCATCCCTATGCAAATACATAGATTAATGTCAGAACTGTAACCACGTGCAATATCTGGCTTGGACAAATGATCTACATTTATGTCGGGGTTCATGTCGAGATATCAAAAATTACGCAAGTCATATTAATAATAAATTTTATTTGAACGTTTTTTTATGGTTCTATATTAAAGGGCTACAATTTCAATCGGATGCAACCTAAATTAAATTAAATTTACTCCCCTTGACTATGTGGTCAACGCTCCAATAGAATAGGGACGTACAGTTTATCGTCAAATCCGTACGGCTGTGTCTTTAATTAATACAGATTTTCTTGTTTATTTGATACTATTTAATATTTAGCGATTATTATTATAAAGAAAATCAAGTTTTTTTTCCATGATTGGGTATCTGCCGCAGAGGTATGACACTACAAGTAAGGATTTTGTGTACCATACCCCTACATCTTAGTTCATAAGACCATTGGTCTGTTTTGTCTGGGACAATGGTTTGGTAAGGAGTTCTGCTAGTCGAAATCCCAATCAGTGTGTGCAGTGGCTTTTATTGAGGGGGCCTGATTTTCATTAGGAGAGAGTAGAGCTTCTGATTGGCGTCAACCAGACGGCAGGCAGTGCGATTTCTGTCTCAAATGATTGCAAGTTGACAAACAGACTAGTCGAGGCGCCTCTATCTTAGTATACGCTAAATACTAAGCAGCGATTTTCCGAACGATTGCCGGACGATAAACGGTTGCCAGACGATAAACGGTAGAGCTCAGGGATTGGTTCCCTACCAAAACCACAGCCTCGGATAAGATCTTACTCTAATTTGACCAACGCCACAAAAGAAAAACGGAGTACGAATGTCTGGACCCATAATAAGGATGGTGTCTATATCCCACTTGCGGATACCTTCGAATATCTTAAAACTGATAAAAAGATGGAAAGACCAAGTGGAGGAAAAACTATCTTTCCCTGCAGTGATCAACTGGAGAAGACTCGGGCAAAGCAGGGGCGCCTGTAGATAGATGATGAAGTCGGTTATAACTCAATAACGGGTTGCAATGGCCAATTAAACTATTGTAGGTAGGTTCTGATGAAAAAAAATTTAGAATATACAAATAAATTGCAAACAGTATCTGCTAGGATCTCTGGTAGTCCATATGACTGTCATGGATTTGATTATTTATCAAAAAATGCCACAGAAGTATGGAAATATTGTGGGGTTTGCGACGGCTGCTAAGATTATCAATACATAACAACTATTTTGAGGCTGGACAAGAGAAAAGGAAATATTCAGTCTGATAGCGCCAGGACAGAAGTTGGTAATTTTTGAAAAAATATATCGTCATCGCTTTTATAATTTTGGGTAAGTTGCTGCTGTATACCTTGTCAAAGTTATATTGCTGCAGCATCACTCTCTATATCTATGATTTTCATACATTGTATTTTGTATAGGAAATATTGAAAAAATAAGTCGTCTGTCTGCCCGGAGCCTTATGAACACCAATTTATTTTCATTATGACGAAGATACAATGACTTCGTCCAGCTTATAAATTTGAAGTGGAATAGTTAGTTCATTCAGCTGTTCTCAGATTATCATGAAGCATAATGTGCAAATGTTTTAAAATAAGTTCTTCAAAATTTGAGTAACAAGTTGCAGCAACTTTTTCTTCATGACTTTTCTATGAACTGATTTTAAATTGTAAATCCACTTTGTCATTTACCCACACTTTGCGTATTCTAGACATAGTCAAGAAATAAAAACAAAAATCCTTCCTATTTTTAATACACTTTAAAAGCGTTGCATAAGCACAAATTAGTTAGTTACCTAAATTTGTAGTCAGTTGTATCAAAGTGAAGCTTCAAGATGCCTGATTAAATTTAAGTACAACCAAGTCTGCTTGTTGCCAGCCATAGATTAGCCGCTAGTAAACTTTTGATATCTTTTCCATACTCAATTCCGTGGTGCACTTATCCAGCATATGCTTCATTAGTCATTGCCATTGAAGTACCCCTTCGCAAGTGCTAGAAGCATGGCTGCGGTTAATTTGTTTTAAAGTTGCACTCAATTGCCACACCCAACAACTGGAGACATTGACAGCAAGCAGCAGAGCGCACTTTATATACTTGCCCCACTCATATTACTTAAATTTACTGTGGCATGCCCCATTGGAGGGCAGCACAGCAAGTAAGTATTTTGTAACTAACCCTCGCCGCTGGAGCAAACAAATGCGTTTGCACTTAAACCAATTGAGCTTTAAACGCTGGCTGCCAGTGTTTGCCAACAATTGAGCTGGATGAGCACATGGAATAAATATGGCCGGTTGGATTGTTGTCTGGGGTAGGGATTTTCAGCGAATGCAACTTTTCGAGAGAATGCACAAAATCACTGCAAACTATTGTTATGTTTGTAGGTATTTGGCACACTTCAGTGGTTCATCAATAGACATACAACTACTAGTAACTCCGATTGCCAAACTGTTGCTTGTAAAGGTAACGTTGTTACCTGCTGAATCCAGAAGTATTGTCAAACTATAAATGCCGCAGGTGCGCCAAAAGTGTGTAACATTTAGCTTGCAGCCATTTTGTTAGTAGTTTGCCTCTTGCTGATATTATTGTCCTTGTAACTGCTGTGCTTGTCGCCATTTTTATTGCTGACAGTTTGGTTGTAGTTATTTTTGTTGCCGCTTTATGGCCAAAAGTTTACCAACTATGCGACTTTAGCCAAATTTGGCTCAAAGCTAAAGCGCTCAAGAAGTTGGCTTGCTTGTTAAATTTTCTTGCTGTTTTTTCCGTTTTTTTTTTTTTCATAAAAGAAAACTTTTGCCTTTGCTTACAATTAAATACATATAATATAGAGTATACGTAGCAGTAGATAGGTAGGTAGGTGGGTAGGTGGTGAGTTGCCAAAACAGAAACCGTCGAAAAGCGTCAAGTTAATTATGTATATTTATACATGACATTAATGTATAGCAAAAATGTGACGCCCAAGCGGGACATAGAGGCAGACGGACGGGCCTTCATACATCAAAGTTATGCAGAGCATGAACTGTGTATGAATAAATGCGCTGGTATGGGGCATGCAACGTGCTCGCTGCCCAAGGTGTAAATTTAATAAACGAATTACCTAAACATGAGCTGGCCGAGGGCAGCAATGCGCCGGCCAACACTGCTTTGCATATTCCGCCCTGCGGCACCCAGGGCCACATGGTCAAAACTCAAAGCCATGACAAACAAATGCCACGCAGCCAAATGCGAAATGGATTTTTACTTATAACGACCCAATCTCTTCAGGGCTAAGGCGGCTTTGGTTAACGAAATTTTCAACTTGTTATGACTAATAAAAAAAAATGCAAAAAAAATGATAAGTAAAACGTAAAATGTGCCGCACAGCAGAAAAAAAAACGTAAAAATTTCCAGCAAAATTCATAGCATACTTTTGAGCTGTGCGGCTAACAACGTCGCAGTTGTTGCTCTAGGCAACACATAGCACATGTACTCTCTACACTCTACAACACCACCAACAACAATAACAACGACGACGACAACAACAACGTAAGTAAGCAAGCAAAGAATGTTGAGTCTTGGGGCTATAAAACAGCATGCCACAAAGTAGACGCGGAGGGGCAGATTGGCATAGCCATAGCCAAAGCCAAGCAGTAGCAGCAGCTTTGGAAACAAATAGAAAGGCAAAGCGTTTACCACCAATCCGCCAGCGCCTGCTGTCTCCTGTCTTCTGGTTCTTGCCACAACAAAAAACAAAAAACAAAAAAAAAAAACAAAAAAAAAGAAAACATTATCCAAAACAACATCCAAGCGAAATATTTAGGTTGCGCCTTATTACGCGCCATGCCGCATCCGTGAACTAGTTTCACATTTCTTGGAACATAAAAAAAATATCCAAAAAAACCGAAAAAAAAATTATATTTGCCGAAAAAGGAATACCCTGCACTTATGCGCCATAAGAATAATTAAGATTCATTTGATTTGACGATTTGGAAGATCTAATTTAAGAGTCGATTTCTTTGATTTAAAAAATTGATGTTTTCTTGTAAAGAATTTATTCTTTGTTGAGATCTGTATTTTCGATATCAATATGCCTAAAATTGTGGGAGTTCCTTTTTTTAATGGGATTGATTGATCCCATCATACTTAAAGTAATATTGGAGATTCAAAAAAATACTAAAACAAAGAGTAGAACGATATATCAATAAAGCCATGTTCCGATAGGGACAATACACTGCACTTATGTTAAGAATGATTAAGATTGCCGATTTAGAAGATTTACTTTAAAATTCAATTTCTTAGCTTTGAAAATGTTTTTCGAAACAATTTTATTCTTTTTTATTATGTACTGTTTCATTTTTTTAATGATTGAAAGATCACAAAAATATTGCTTGAGCTACAAACGGCTGACGAAATACTATTCTTAACGTAACATTGCAGATATTCATAATGATTACTCAAAAATGCATCCAACATGGTATCAATATAAAACATTTTGTTATTAAACTTAAATTTAATTTGAGCAAACGATTCTTTTTAGAAAAATTTCTGTGTGGAAATAAAGCTTGAGTTCTTACAAGAGTCATAGAAATAGATATAAGTGAGCAAAACAGGCGAAATATTGCGTTCGATTAAAGGTGGAAGTTTTGAGGATTATTACGATGATGCAAAAAATAAATCAATGATAACGCTAAGGTATAAGGTAAAAAAATAAAGAAAAAATGATCATCTTGCAAAAGTAACGAAATAAAGTTAATATTTTTATAAAATAACTATAACAAATTCCGAATTTTAGAGTAGATGCGAAATCTATTTTATTTGAAGTGGTAACGAATCTGCTCAATAATCGGTGGATAAGTAAGGAACTTCTAGAAAAAATGGTATAGAATTTAATTTTTATGTCATTGCAGTCGTTTGTAATAAGGCAAATTTTAAAAATTATATGTTTTTTTTGGCTGGAGTAGAAAAATAAATAGCGGCATAAGGAGAAACGCTTATGAATAATAAATTAAATAAATATTGCACTTCAATATTCATTTACCTTAATCTTTTAGCTTGCGTAAAATTTATTTCTTTTTCGATTTCCGATAAATAATGTGCATAATTTTCAGTGCTGCTTACTGTCACGAACTAGAGCTGGCAACCTACGTGAGGAATTAAGGAGAACACTGTTCATTTTTTGGAGGGGATACGGTGGTCAAATGGGGTCGTGCGTAATGTTGGGCGAGTTTTTTTTTTTTGTATATAGTGTTTTTTATTAAAATAATAATATAATAATAATTACTTGAAGAAAAAAAATATTCGTAAATCAAAAGAGCGATAAAATTAAATTATAATTTTTATTTATTAATAATTTTGGGGTACAATTAAGTTCAGTTGACTACAAAATAATTAAACAATATTAAAATTAAGAAATTTTGACTTAGAATGAGGAAAATTAATATAAAACTAATATAAAACTATAAAAAAACCAAAGGATCAGCGTTGATCAAGTCCAGGCTTCATAGTTCGTGATGGGGCAAAGATGCTTAATTTTGCGATTCAATATGAGTTAAGAAGGAGACAGAGATGGAGATAGACCGTTCGTAAGTTAAAAAATCTTAAAGGTTATTATAGTTTGTGCATAAAAATTATAATATTGCGATTATATACGAATATTTTACCATAAATATTTCGGTTAAAGTTAAAAAGTTTAAAATGTTTGTGCAATAAAACTCCACATTAACTTCATATTAGTAATAATTTATTAATTATCAACTAACTAAAAGTTACTTGAAAACAAAGCATAAACCATTCTTCCTTTGACTTTGTAATATTATACATAACTCAAATCTTTAAGACCACTGACCCTATGGCTCACTCTCTAGTGTATACAGGACATTATCCTTACACAACAAGTGAAAAAAACGCAAAAAAAAAATTCTAAGCGAACACACTTTAAATTACGCGTAGGCTCGTTGCAGAAAACCAAAGCGAAGTGCGGGGCCTGAGAACAAATTGCCGCAGGTGTCAAAAGCACACACACACATAGATACGCGCTCAAAGATACAAGCACACACACAAACAAAGTCCATTTGGCTACTAGAGCGACAAGGAGAGACATACCTAAAGAGAGAGACAGAGACAACAACTTCAACTGGTAATCAGAGAAGAGACAAAGGGAACAGCAGCGAGTGCAGTAGCAGATACTTTGTGGGCGAAGGCTTTACCCGTCGCTGTTGCCTTTGATGTGCTGCGGCAAGGCAGCGAAAAGCGCCAGCAGCAGCTTTGGAGCAGGGGAATCCGTGTGGTGAGCAGCAGCCGCCAACAACTACGTGAGCAACAAAAACAGCAACAACAACAACATCATAAGCGCTAAGTGCCACTGCGTTTCCTGATGATTATGTTTATCAGCGGATCTATGTGCATAAGCAGCAGATTCTGGTGGCGTCTCCTCGCATTTTAATGCGCTGTCAACAATGCCATACTGACAATGGCTGCCACAACACAGACAACTGTCTAATCAGAACGCTTTGACGACAAATTGTATGCGCGAGTTTATAAATGAATGTGAGTGAATCACATCAACCATGACAACCAACCAACCAACCAACGACGACAACAACAACAACTCAAGAGCACAAGAGCATTTAATCTTAACCACATCATCTTTTGGAGCAAGTTCCAACGCAGCCACAATTTTGAATGCGAGTGCCTAAAATTTAATGCTCACTTACAGGTGCATTCTATGAGCGATGACTGCATGTTCGACTGCTTCTATTTGCAAGTGCCAAACCACAATGGCAGCTACTATCTATCTTTAATGCATACAAATGATGCACTTACTCCCCAAGTGCTTGACGCTTACATATTGTCACAAGTACTACTGGTTATCCAGCTTGCAGCTAACACAAATCATACAGTTAGTTAAATCGAGAATGTGCAGACATCATATGCTCCTAACCAATCATATTTGTGGTTGATTACATGTACTATGGCATTCAGGATAATTTTCAGCTCTGTCAAAGACCGAATTAGGAGCAACCCAACGGTGAGTGTAAAGCGAAGTTGGCTATGGAGTACAATGTAGGAAATCATAGAAATTGCAATTTTAAGCGAATTTTTTGCTTTGGAATAGAATTTGAAAATAACAATTATATGCTCGAAGAATTCTTTAGATTCACACAATATGTAAGTAGTGGGTGATTTTTTAGCAATTTACATTTTGGCAACACTATTTTTAAGTAGCTGACGCATAGCAGGATCGAATTGTTTAATAATTTAAATAAAAAAAATTGCTTACGAATTAATAAAGATTATTATCTAAATTAGCTACTCTTCCCACTTGAGAGATGAATTCGATAAAAAATGTATTTCCTGTTTTGGACGTGAGCTTCAATTCCACAACAACCCAAAAACTGAACCCAGCATATGAACTATTTGTAGCACAGCTACGGTTAACAATTGTATAAAATTATCTTCAATCATAAAATTTTCTTCTCAAAAAAAATCAACCTCTATTAGATTTTAGTACTTAGTGTTTGTTCAACGTATTAAATTATTTTTGATGTACAAAACTTGTTGCCCCACTGCGCCAAAGAACAAGAACTTAATGTCAATGTTTCAATCGAAAATGATGAGAGCCCTTTGCTGCTTATAACACCCATTATTGGATGTTAGATTCAGTGGCATGTGGAGCGAGGGAGCGTGTACGCATATTAGTTTCATTGACCACTCTAAGCTCATTTGATTGGAGCTGTTACCCGTGGTTCCCCGAAACAATTTGTGTCATTTGATATGCCCAAAAGATTTATGAGTTAATTAATGTAGCAGAAGTTGTTCCTATGAAGGAATACCAAGTAAAGCAGATGCCTGCTCACTCACTCAAATGAGTAGAAATGTCGTGGAGGAATTATTTCCAAGTCCATTTGACGTGTTGGCAAACTATTCCGTTTTAACAGACAATTTGGAAAACGAAACAAAATTATTAAAAAAGTTACATTGTATTATTTCCTTAATGTGCGAAAATTTAATATAATTTCTTTTTGGAATTGTAATCTTTGTCTTGTAGATATCAAAAGTCCAAAATACGAAAAGTGTCTTTTATTTATTATTATATCACGTTATGCGATAACAATAAAATCGATATCGATTTTTAACTCTACTTAATATGCATGCAAATCCAAGCTGAAAAGGCTTTGTGTTTGATTAAAACAAATGTATTTTTTCTCAACTCTTTTTCCTATCCAACGAAAGAGCTTTATTGTTTTACTTGCTTGTGGTCACAGTAGTGACGGCAAACAAGAAGCACCACATGGCCAGACCAGTTGCCAGTTGACATCCTGGCAAGGATTTTACTGCTTTTTAAGTTAAGCACTTCATCAACTTTATTCTTATAGTACCATGGACTGTACTACTAGTATTTGCTGAGCAACGGTGTGCCAATTTTCCCATGGCATATGTTGAAATGGGTCAAATCCCAGCAAGCTCTTAAAAAAATCACAGCGATGCGCTTGCATTGTGTATGGTTTGTGTTTGTGCCGTGGTGCCATTGTGCTACCCATATCTGTGGTTTTCCTCTCAGCTTGCCTATGAAGTGCATACTGTTCGGCATATTCATAGTTCATAAACGATGCTATTGAGTGTCGATTTTCACTTGAGCCAGGACATTGCACTACCACTAGTACAGGAGACGACCAGACAGGGCGGCGAACAGACAAGGCATGCATTCAGACAGGCAAGCAGTTACTACCTCACATCCGTCCTGTTTGTCCATCAACCAACAATGATGCCATTGAGTTGAGTTCTTACTTGATTTTGTACTTCTTTCAGCGAATCGCTTATTGTGCGCCTGACAGAGATTAGAGGTTAGCATCGATTACAGTTGTTGTAGTTCTGTTGTGGCTACCCAAGTATCGTTTAAATAGTTTAAGACAAAAATGTAGCTAAAGAATGCAGAGCACAGAGGGTAACATTTAAAAAGAAAGAACATTAAGTTTTATGGCAGGTATACCTAATTTATTTTACGATATAAGCGAAGATTTATGTCGCAAACGAATAATCATTGCAAATTCAAAAAGTAAGTAAATGTGAGTTAACTTTAAATTTAGACACTTTAGATGTCTCAATTGTTTGTCAGTTTTGGCAAAAATAAAGCAAACTTAACGGTATGATTTTGTTTCAATTTACAGCTATTCCAGGAATGAATACAAAAAGCCAGCAAGGTATTGATGATAATTATGATAATAAAACTACAGTTATCAACTATGCCGGTTATCCTGGTACACATTTACTTTAATGACTCATTTTTTTGCCAACACTATTTCTAACAGCTGACGTGACTTTTGTGCTAAGTATTACTATCAAAATCAATGATTGGCACCCGGTAAGGCAATATTGAAAAAATTATTCATGAGAAATCGCTTTTGGAGAAGGTGTGCCAAAATTAGAACCCAACTTATAGAATATTTACTGCTCGCTAAACGCTAACCATCCTTGAAACCACTCAAACACTTTTTTAAAATTGTATGTATGATTTTTTTTAATCGCAGAAGCCTTTAAAAGTCGCCCTTTATTAACACAAGCATAAGATATGTTCTATTCTTTGGTTTTAAGAAGCTTCCTTCACAATCTAATTTTATTTAGCATCCCAAAATATCCTTATTGTCTCTAAAGCATTGTTGTTGCAAGTTAAGATTCAGCATGGCTTTCCTAATATTAGTAAGTGATGCATCCTTGATTCGACCCAAAGCTGGACAAAGATGTTGGAACATGCGCAAAATTAACTTAAAATCCAGCGACATGTATGGGTGGATATTCATTCATTGTTGGGAAATCACTTACACAATAGA
Organism: Chymomyza procnemis; assembly: GCA_035046065.1. Lineage (NCBI taxonomy): Eukaryota > Metazoa > Arthropoda > Insecta > Diptera > Drosophilidae > Chymomyza > Chymomyza procnemis. Next base: position 60,093,550 of record JAWNOJ010000026.1, read on the forward strand.
GCCATTGTTTGTTGCTTTTATTTTTTTATGTTCAAAAATGTTTAAGTTTTTATTAAGAAAAATTATTATTATTTCAGCATGATTATATTACAAATAATTGAGGTTCAAAAAGAGGTTAAAAAAAATCAAAATGTTTGGATAATTATTGCGTTCATTGTATATCAAGGCAATTTCAAAGTAAAGTCCACAGAAGTTTGGATGGATGTTGCAGTGCGTTAACCTTATATACAAAGTCCAAACATTTTTTCAAAGTATACACATTTTTCAGATTTTCCTATATAATGCTTTAACAACTAATTTAATTTTTTTGAAATTAATCAATAATTTGTTTGAAATCGTTATAGCAGTAATTTTAAGGAATAATAAATGATAACAAGGAAAATATAAAATAAAACTAATCTGTTTTCCGAGCCTGATGGGTGAATTTTTTATAGATATGCATCGTCTCACATCTTGGGCAAGCTAGGAACTTGGATTTACAATGTAAAAGATGAAAACAGAAAGTAGCATATAAATTTAAACATTTTTTCCAAATACAAGCCAAAGAACAGCGTTGACCAAGATAGGTTTTTACAGTTCATGACTGGTCATAGAAGCTCAATTTGAGGAATCAAGATATGATAGGATAGATAAAGAAATGAATTGGATAGACCGTTCAAAGGAGTCGAAATCATAGAGGTTATTATAATTTGCGCATAGGACACGAAAACGATCGTGTAACGCATAATTAGTACTACAAAAAGTTAATGCTAGGGGTCGAAAATTACGAGATTCTCTGGAAGGAATGATGAAATAATTGTGGTTAAGGAGTGTACTAGAGTCAATGAGACCGAGTAAAACAGCTTATGACAAAATAGCACACCTTAGCTTATTCTACGATCACTTAGAGAAGGTAATTTTATATGGCGAAGTCTGCATGAATAGGATGACAAACGAATGTTGGGATCCCAACACCCGAAGAGCAAATATTTAAAATTGTTTTTGAACGGACTTAGTCAACTCTTGCTAGTATTGGTATTGAGGATTCCAAACGCAGGAGCAGTATTCCAAAATTGGGCGAACAAGCGAAACGTTGTAAATGTGTTTATTTAACTCGAGCTTGTGATCAAACAAGACACCAAGGTCGGACACTCTATTCACGCGTTCCAATGTGTAAGTGCCCAAGGAGTAGGTAGGTAGCTAAGAGGTAGCTGGTTTCTCAAGCACCATAGCTGCATACTTACAAAATCATTGTGAAGAAGGAAGGAATAGGAAATGTACATTCCATACTTGGATGAACTAAATACTTAGCAACTGAAAGAGACCGATAGAAAGCTCTGGATTGGTAAGGTTTGTCAAAATTAAATAAATAAATATTTACTATCAGCTTCAATTTAACAATTTTAACGATAATTCGATATGATTTGAAATTGAAAAAAAAGGATTGCTACACTTTTGTGATTATTTTAAATAAAACAAAGAAATATTATTAAAATTGAAGGTATCATGGTACTTTTCGCATATGTCTGTCTGAGTTTTCATTTGTAATATGCACATCAGCCGACAGACTTCTCTCCATTGAGTAAGATCCTTAGAAATATCCATAAAACTACTACCAAACAGTGTAATTTCGAAAATGTGCTTCAGAGAAACTAACTCTCAGAAACAAACTCTAATGTTATTGCCCAGAAAACTCACAAAATAATACCTAGTAGCTAAGCCCGAAACTTATACGAATCTTCCGTATGCAATCTTTCCCACACACACACACACAGACACACACCCACACTCATGCACACACACACACATGCACAAGCAGCCCTGGGCATTTCATAAATCTTCACATGCTGCTGCTCTCTTATCATGTTGTGCTACATATAAAATCCTACGATAGTCTCATACTCAACCTCTTACCATGAGTGTTCTGGACAAAATATAGTCATAAATTTAAATCAAAATGGCTGCTAGGCAACATTTGAATGTGACTTTGAGTAGAAAGAGAACTCGTAAGTCAACAAAAATTGAGTAGAATGGAAAAACAACATTGAAGTCACGCACAGCTTATGTAAATACTTATGTAGCTCACTGTATATAAAATATGAATATTAGCAGTTGGGCTATTTTTCCAGCCCTTGGAATGTTTTTTTTTTTTTCATAAATTTGCAATATTGATAGTATAATTTGACTAATTATATGATGAGTTAAGTAAATAAATGATTGATGGTAATCGAATTGATTCTGTTTGATCAAAAAATTTCGAAAACATCAAATAAATCGAATTGCTTAATTAGTTTTATTTCGTGTGGCATGAGTTATGTTTGATGTAGCATATGAGACCAGGTGTTTTTATTCCCATTTGGTTGCAATTTAATTAGGGGGCTCGGTTTATTTGATAAATGGCAAAAGCAATGCTATGATGTTGTACGCAGCCATGTTGTTGCGGATGTAGAATGTATATACAAAACAATCCATAAAAATAAAAATAATAAATTTGAGCGTATTTTCGGTAATAAAATGTTTAAAAAAAGAACGGTAAGCATAAACGAGAAGCTCAAACATTTTCTTTTCTCTTAAAGAAGCTATTGTACTACGCTGATTTGAAATCGTCTCTGCAGTAGGTGCTCCTTCGGGCGATTTTGAAGCAAAAATACTGGATCAAAATTCCAGGTTCTCAGTTAGTTGTGATACATTGTCAGTGCTGGACAACGCAGCGTTTCAACAAAAAGTATTGAAGAGTCGCAAAGGACATTTGTAATAGAATATTTACTGAAGAGTGCAACTGGTGCTATTGCTTCGAATGAGATGCAGTGGTGATGATAGAGAAAGAGTATCCAATAGGGTCAGAAATGAAGTGGAAATTTCGAAACGATAGGTGGAAATTTTAAGCGATTCAAAGCGTCCGAATTTGAATACTCAAGCAGTGAAGGAACTGATTGTAAAGGAACAAATGGAATTGACAGAGAATCCAAGAACGAAGAAGATAGAGTCAGAAAACAAGGTGGTAATCTCGAGATGATAGTTGAAAATTTTAAGGGGAGCGTGCGTATTCGAATACTTAAGCAGTGAAGAAAGTGATTGTGAAAGGAGCGAATAAATGGAATAAATGGAATTGACAAAGAATAGAAAAAAGAGAAATATAGAGTCAGAAAATGAAGTGGAAATTTCGAAACGATGGTTGGAATTTTAAGCGATTCAGACCGTCTGATTTCGAATACTTAAGCAGTGAAAAGGAATCATTGGGATTGACACATAATCCACAATAGGAAGATAAATGTGGAAAAGGATACTAAAGCAAAATCCACTAATATTATTTCTTGAAATTATCATCTATCAGGACTTAGTTCCGTTTACTTAAAATATTATTAAATGTGCTTAATGGTAAGTGTGTGGCGTCTCTTTTCTCTTAAGAAATATCAATAAATAGATCGCAAAATGCCTGCTAATAAACATATTCAAAACTAAGGTCTGAGAAAAAAGAAATTTTAACTAAACAGAACTAAGCCAGCAAAGTTGATGGATGTTCTTGATGAACCAAAGTTCGTTATAAGGCAATTAAACAGCTTTAAGAGAAACAAAACAGTATTTTGTACTAAATGTGGGCCTTGGTAGGGTTGTGGGGTAGTTGTCTCTAGACCAGAAGTTTGGTGGCTTGAATTCACCCTGAGGTACCGCACCATGTCTAGCACTGACATAGCTAGCAAGTAAATAGACGCTATTTAGATAGGAAAATCTCAATTAATGAAAGATACAGCCCTTCAGATTCGGCTACAAGCTGTAGGTCTCCGTTCTCTTCGAACAGCTATTAATGTAGATGTCTCCGTCTTTGGAGCGATGATAGCTTAGTCAAGGGAAGTAAATTTATTTTTTTTTATTTATTTCGTACTTAAGAGTAGGAATTTGATTTGGGTGCCAGAACGTATCCTACGACCTTGAATCCAATCATTTTAATAGTTTTTCTGCTTAAATGATTTTTATTGTTTTAAGTAAATTTTGTTCTTAGAAGAATTAAGAATTTTTGTCAAAAATAAATGCCCTTTAAAGATAACGAATTCTCGATTCCTACAATTTCGACTAGCTTTTTTCTCTCAGCCGTGTCGCTTAAACTCAATTTTTAGCTGTAGTGGAACTAAGAGAAACGTTGACTGCAGGCGGAAATTTTCGCTTCTTCTCACGGTTCAACTATCAAAACACTGTGGTATATTATGGATAACTTTAGAAAAGAACTAGTGCATTATTTGTAAAACTGTGAAGACAAATTTCCCAATGCGTAGGAGAGCCTGTCAACAGTAAGGAATGATGTCAGTTCACTAAAACCACTTTCAATAATTCACTTTATTTCAGATAATATGGTGTATTTGGGTTGGAAATGTTAAATTCATAAATCCCAGAGGTGACAGTCCATTAAAGCATTTACTCACCTAAACACTGCCGCTTGACTTGACCAAATGAACTTCAACAAAACTTGCGTCATCATAGATACAAACAGAATAAACAAATTAAATCAATCATTTCTAAAGTTCTTGACATTTTTCATTAAAAATTTTCAATTTAGTTCTCATAAACATTTTCAATTATTTTCATTCGTAATTATTTTAAATTTACAAATTTGCATCAACTTTAATTGGAGCTCATTCAAGTGAAAATGCTGGCTCATTTATATTTATGGCTCGGTTTTCTCAGATACGATACGTCTCTTTGAAATTTGTTATATTTATTCGTCTATAAAGGAATAACTTTTATACGAAGAATCTTGGCCATAAGGCAAGTTGTGTGAAATGTGGTCGGTTAGTATTTACCATTCGGACTTGAATGCAGTGCAAAAAGCCAAAACTGCAATTGGCCACAGAGCCAAACCAATGTAGTGACTTTCATGCATTTCTATGCATGAATTATTCAAATAGTATGAATATCTGCCGCACATAATCAGCATGGGCCAGCAGTGGGGACACATAAGCTGCCAACACTCGAATTGAATTGAGTTTCATGTATTGAAAGTCAACTATGAAACTTAAATGGATGAGCTGAAAGTACACAAACTCAGCAAGTCGGCTACGGCATCGGCATCGGCACAGTGGGATTAATATTTTCAAAGATTGTGCGAAAACTATTAGCCAACAAGTCTATGTATTTCTTAAGGCAATAGATTTATGTTTATAAATTGCACTTTATGCTGCAATAAAGCTTAAGTGCTTTGAGTGTTGAGGTGTTGCCTGCTTTGCAGATTTGCGCATTGTCTACAAAAGGCAGTCGGTAGGTAGTAGTAGTACGACTGGGTCAAAAGTCAATTGCTTGCCCCACTGTGCATAGGCCAAATTGTAAACAAACAAACAAATAAAATACTGCAGTAAATAAACAGAACCCTGACACAAAATCCCGCCATACCCCAAATGTCAGTCGTTAAATCGATTACGTAAATAACCACAAAACTCAACAAAGAGTTGTTGAACTAAACAACTGCAATATACACAATCAACTGCACTACTCTACACATCCTATAAATCCTTCATAATGCCATACATAATATATACAACATATAATATACACACACAAATGTTTATATAAACCAAAACTAAACAAAATCGAGCAAGAAGCAAAACGAAACGTGCATGCGAATTTATGCCTATGGGAATAGAAGATAAATTGTTAGATAAAATGGGAGCCACGAGCTGAGTTGAGTTCAGTTGAGTTGAGTTGAGTTGAGTGTAGGATACCACAATACCAGAAACTCTCGGTCGTGTTGATTATGCCATTTAAGTGCCCTTAATTTCCAGATAGCTGCTCTGCTGCCATTAAAATCGACTCCAGTCAAGCAAATGGCTTGAAAGCGGCAAATGCTAAGCTTTCATTATTTAATGCAAATCCAATGCATTCATTGTCTATTCAAACAACGCCAGTTGTCACAGTTGGAAAATTCGATTTTCATTTTCAGTTTCAGTTCAATGCAAAGCAGCCGGCGACTATTGGACAGACAGACAGACAGACAGATAGTCGCAAACTCAGCCAGTCAGTCAGTCAGACAGACAGTCGTCCTTAGTACTCAAGTGGTGGCAGCCATTGCTGCAAATCAAATGTCTGTCTATAATGTATGCCAACTATTGACATAGCACTCATGGACCCCCCCTGCTCAGCCACCCACCCACAGCGCACTCGAACAAATACGCGTACGCACTCATACATATATAAACCCTATACTATATGTATGCAACATACTGCATGCTACTTGCAACAATGCCCTGCTGAGCCAGAGACAGTGACACACAGACAACACCCAACACCAACAGCATTATTGATGTCGATGTCGGGGCTACAAATGATCATTATGTTGCTGTTGGTGACGATGATGTCGATGATGATGATGATGGCGCCGCCAGTAGTCCGTTTACTTGCGCTAATAGCATTGAACAATCTCAAAATCAAAGCACACTCCGCCTTCTCCGGCGTCGCCGCCGCCCAGCAGGCCAACCAACATTAGCAGCTGAGGCTGCCGCACCGTAGAGTATCCCCGCCAGACGTAGACGGTAGCTTCATGCTGTGCGTGTGTGCCACAAGTGCATTCAATTACTTGATGTGTCTATATAACTGCTACAATGTCTCTGCAACTGTGTGCTGATCCTATACCAATCTATAGATTCATATATATGTATTGACGCATGTATGGGTTGGTGTGAGTGTGTGTGTGTGTGTGAGTGTGCATTTAATACAATTGCCATTTTGTAGCAAAAAAAAAGATAAAATTTGAAAATGTATAAAATTGATAGATAAAATGCTGCAATACCTTTGGCTTTACTTGCAACAGCAACAGCAGCAGCAGTGGCAGTGACGGTACCTGCATCAGCATCCGTGGCAAATAAGTAGTTTTTGCCACTGCTGTCTGTTGCTTACTTAGATTGTTTGTTTCCCGCCAGGTAACCTGGCTGGCTGGTGTGTCAACTTGGCTTACACACACACAAAGATAAACACACACACAGATACACACGCACACCAGCAGGCAGCATGAATAAGAAAATCTATTACCTTTTCCTCCATCTGCTCTATAAATAGCTAGAAAAAACATTTTCTTGACAGCGCAGTTATTCAAACATTATTACATATCAATAAAAAATGATATCCTTGGAAGTCGCATAGAAGATGGAGGAGGATTGCGACACTTGAAATGGAAATTAATTTTGATGACATTTTATTTATTTTTTTCGATTATAAACATATTTGTTGGCCGACTTTTATGTAAGGATAGATAGCAAATGGAAAAGATATTAAAGTAGCATTACTTAATGCGTTTCAGCCCAAGTTAAAACCAGAAGTTTTTCAAATTTTACTGATAGCCCCATTCATAATAAATTAGATGCATAATAATATATTTGTACAAAATATGAACCAAGCAAAGTCTGATTCTAGACCTAAAGTAAATAATTGGTGAAAAAGCTTCCAGCCCTCCGTTGCGCACCCGGGTCTTAAAAAGGATAGTGGGGTTAAAAATCCCCAACTTACTTTGTGCGGCTGGTGTCTGGCCAGACCCCCACATGCACTTGTATGGGAATATTTAGTACATTCAAAACGCATTTATTTATTTTCCAAAAATACAGTACAAAATTATACGACAAAAAAATGTGTTGCATTTTCGAGCCAAATGTTGTGCGGCTAGTTTATTTTCTTGAGAAAGGTGAGCAATAATAAATATATACCTGCTTGTTATTTTAATGTGTTTGAAAGTACCATATATTCCCATACAAACGAATGTAAAGGTATACGGGTCTGGTCAGACACCGGCCGCCCAAAGTGCGGCTTTGAAAAAGGTGCACAACGAATGGTTAAGTTTTTGAATTGATTTACCTAAAACCTATCATAATTGCAATCTTTGACTCTAAAGAAACTCAAAGTGTTGGGTAGTATCAACATACCGACACTCATCTATTCATACTGAAAAGGTACAGAGGGAAATGAAAAAATAGTTAACCAGTTCAAAACGATTATATTGAAAGCAACTAAATTACTCGTATTGCTGTAGCGTCTTTTAAATGTAGAGTGTCAAATGACTCTCTGATTTCCCAACTTAGACCAGAAAGCTAATATATTGTAATTCTCATTTATTTGTTCAACCAGGAAGTCACTTCAAGCACTAATTTCATAAGCGTTATCGTCACCAAATGCAGAGATGGTTCTATAGTTCCTTTAAAGCCTGTTTGGGTACCCACGCACTAAAACATACAAGGTGACTAATTGCTGGAGATTATCTATGGGAAAAGATTAATTTTAAGCAACAAACAAGATATAATTTCAGGTCTGAAGTACCAAGAATGCGTAATAATATAATATTTTGTCTAATTGGCCGCCAAATATTGTTAAATAATCACGCTAATTGTTCTATCAGATTCTCCGGACCTAACAGCTCTTAGCAGTCGGCAGTAGTTAGAGTTACTATCGTACTCCTCCATCTTTTCGGAGCTCTGAGCCTTGTAGGCATATTTCATGAGGCGACTTTTGAAAAAGCTTCGCAGTTGGGGAGGGATTAGGATCCATGTAACACTTGGAGCATCACAATCTGAGTAGGCACAGGTGGGTGTAGTTTCTAACACCCAAAAAAATTACAGCAAGCTGTTGGTTACTTTATTTAAGTTTCCTTCTAGAATCAAGATTTTAAAAATAGAGATGCGTACGGCGTGGTCTAAGTCAGCAGGCGCTCAAACTTAGCCTTATTAAATTAATAATGTTTAATTTTGAGACCAGAGTCGTTTTGGAAAGGTCTTACAAATTAAACATATATTACTATTTTAGACATAATTCATAACTTCCCTTAAATTGTGAAGCTTATGTGACATCGATTTTATAAAACTTCAAAAACATTATTAAACTAACATCCTTACCCAAAAAAAAAGAAAAAATAAATAAAAGCATTTTAAACGATATTTCAATAATCTTCACAAGTAGTACTGAGCTCGGCTTATTCAGACCAATTAACTTCATCTGATTACCTGAACCTAAATGTGCAATTTCTTAGAAGTGAAATCCATTAAAAATCAGATAATAAAATCTCATCATCTGCAGAAATTTCAATAGCATCTTAACTAAGCATTAAACAATATAGACGAAATGCTGTAATTTCTATTGTACGATAAAGACACACACACACACGATGCATCCTTTGCATCCTTACAAGTTTTGCTCTAATTTGCAATTCAAGTGAGAAACAAAAGGACTGACTGCATGTACCCTGACAAAGCTTTTAATGGCTTACGATAAATTTATTGTTTATCAAATATTGTTGTTTTAGTTTTAGTTAGTATAATTCATATTACTAATTGCTTTTATATATTGTACAATAAATAATAACAACTTTGAGGCTTATAGAGTCAAATGTGCAGCTTCTTAACTCTAAACAATGAAAAGCAAAACTTTGACCTAGTCTATTGCTTAATCCCTTAAACGAAAGCACTTAACTACAACAAATAGGCAATTTGGGTTAAGGAGGGAATGGTATAGGTTTTGGCAATTGCAGTCGAACCGAATGTCAACAGCCACTCACTCATGATGGAATAACGCAGCGCATATATAATATGATTTGTATTACATAATAGATGATAGTACAAATCGAACGTATCTATTATGACTATAAAATTTTAATTTTGTCAGAATTTCGTAGTAATTTCGCTGGTCTGGGTCAATATTCTGCGCAAGGTGTCACTATTTGCCCATATTGAGTGCTTTGGTTTCAGATGGCAATTTTTAAATATTTTAAATTAATATCCTTCGCCTTTGCCGCTTGTTTCTTTCCTGCAATGCCTTTTTGAATTACTTTTATTTATAACGTATTCGCCATTTTAGCTTTTCGCGCCTTTTAAAACAGATTCCTTTCTGCCCGAACCGCTATTCATGTAGATTTCCCTTGTTCCGAAATCGCAGCGATAGGAATTTTTATTTCTTTATAAGAATCTTGGTTTTAAGTCCAATTGTATTGAAGCAACAAAGCCTAAAATGCAAGATTCTGCTCGTAGATTCAGTTGTTGGCAGCTGGAGTACAGCTAAATAGTTCCTTCTCGCCAAGCCAGAGTGCAATCTCTGAACAGCATCAGAACCATAAAAAATAAAACGGCTAATCTGAGAGAAATCGCAATAATAGTGCTGGGCAATGAATCAGCTAGATTGGTGGCATCCAACATTTAACGACCGAGCTTGACCACATTCAAACCACACCATGGGAACCACAGGACCAGAGTTCATGTACTTGACCAAATCAGGGAAGAATAAACGGCTAGACAGATCAACATAGTATTTCTCGGACGCACAAGTAAACTTTGCAACAACCAATTTGAAGCTCTTCTTATCGAATCGCTCAATTATTTTTCCGACATGTCCATGCTGGACACCTTCGGGCTTAACCATAATAAACTTGCGTTCCTTGTTATCGGCCTTTGAGATAAAGGATGACAAGTTAAATAAATTTCTGAATACGTATAAAAGTCATTTGCATATCGAAATTCACAAAAACTGTGCAAAGACAATACTTTTAATGGTCACTGTATACACGCAACGTACTGCATGCAGTATCACGTATACGCCACATAGCCGTTGGCAACAATTCGTGGAGCAAACTGGTAAAACAATGACACGAACCATGACACACCAAAACCAAAACCAAAAACCTCAGGCGGAACGACAAAAAATTGTTTGAAAAACGTCGAGTGCTGCTCAAACACACGTAGACACCTTTACACATGCACAGACATGTACATACATGCAAGCACATGCTGTCTGTGTGTGTGTGTGTGTGTGTGGAGGACAAAAAACGGCGTAACGTACCCGGAACAACTTCATATCCCCCGGCTGCTAGGATCTGCTTTGGTTTCGTGCAATGTTTGTGCATTTTTTGACCAAAACTGAGCAGAATTACAACCACCAAACATGCAGGAATAGTTGACACTTGGGAGGTCCCTGAAGTGCTGCCGGACCACAATTCAGCCCAAATAGTTGGACGTCGGATGTAGTTAAATTATTACGAATATTTCTACTCTGCAAATTTTTGAGCTTACTTTTAATTATAATTTTTAAAAGTGCCTTAAGCATGGAAATTCCGAGTTATTATGTTGATTTAAATTGAAATGAAGTAAAGTAGATGTAGACGTATCATAGCGAATTTATCTCGAAAAGATATTATTATTAGAGCTTCCTTAGACTTCAAAGAGTTGACGCTATGGATAGACGGTAGGTCTTGAAATATTTTGATTAAAATGTCTCAAATGACTGGCTATAAATTGCGATTATTAATACTTATGTTCGTAATACAGCTTCTTAGAGGGTTTGATATGTAGATCGCGTATTTTTCAATAGATGGCGCTAGCAAAGAATGCAAAGTCGAAAATTAAGATTTATTTTATTTGAGAAACGTTGAATTTGCGTTGTAATAAAATAAAAAATGCTTAAAATATTTAGACTTTTGCTGAAATTAAACGAAATATTCTTTGTCTTTGAATTTGATTCTTTAATTTTGAATTTTGGGCTAGATTCTTGTGTTGGGAGATAATATTCTCAAAGTTGTAAAAGGAAAGGCACATAACTAAGTCGAAGTATATTTTTATTTTTACTTAATATTCATAAACATTTAAGACTAAATTGGAGGATGGGCGTCGCAGTGGTAGCGTACGCGCCGCTAAATCGAGGTGGGCAGTTCTATTCCATCCTGCAGCAGTGACTTGTCTAGCACTGACATAGCTAGCAAGTAAATTGATGCTGTATACCTAAGAAAATCTCCTTTAATCAGAGATACTGTCGCTCAGATTCGGCTAAAAACTGAGGCTCATGTTCTTTTTGAACAGTTATTAATAAAGATATGTATATTCCATGCTCCGAATTTGGAGCGAAGACCATAGTCGAGCATAGGAGAATAAATTAATTTATTTTTTCAAAGTTAAGAATTTTATTATTATTATTGAAGTAATTGAGATACAAAAACAAATTCAATTTATGATGCCATAGCAGCTTAGGCCTTAGGCCTCTTTTTAAAGGCTTAGTAGTTTCGAGTAAGTAAAACTCATACAGGCACAACAGTTCTTTGTATATGTAAGAAGCGCAGTCAGCAAGAGCGCAAATGAGCGCGAGAGCGATAAACAAGCTGACTGCTTTGCGGCAGAGTGTTACGCCTTAGCTCAACTTTATGATCATTAAAAATTCAACTCAACGTAACGAAATTACGAAAAAAAATCTGCTTTTGTTTTCAATTATATAGGAATCTGCATGATTAGTTTAAGAAAAAAGTATCCTGTATGCCGTTCCTGGCCATTTATTTGTTAAGAACCATTGTGTTTTTCGTTTCCACACAAAATTTGTTGATTCGCATTCACCACATCCCCTGCACTGACTTGAATAGAAGCTACATAATCAACTAACCACGCGAAGAGCAGTCATTGTCGCTCTGCTTCGCATGGAGACCCCAGCAGCTACTGTCCAGCGCACGGCGACTGTTGCTCTCGTTTTTTGGTCATAAAATCTACCGGAACATTGTGCTGCTGGTCTGGAACTTTTCACTTTTGCTTTTTTGCTTATATTGTTTTTCTTGAAAGCTATTTTTATCCTGCGTTTATATTGCCGTACAGGCTGGGACACTTTTTTGGGCTTGTTTGTGTTTTGTGGGGAGACATTTTCTCGATTTTTTTTTTGTGTATCTTTCTTTTAATATAAGAACTGGCAGCAGCGGGGAAAAAAAATAATAATATATATGTTTTTATTAGCCACAGGCGCTCATAATGACGATGACGATGGCATATTTTGGTCATTAATAAAGACGGGATGCCTGTGTGAACTCATACATATGATGCTTTTTTGCCTTTGTTCAGCATTTAACCTATATAGAGTTTATACCCTTTCCGAGTATGTTTGTCTAAGTTAATGGACAGCGAACTCAAAACAAATGCTCAATGCGCGAAACCAAAATGATGGGAAATACTTAAAGTGTGACCCAACCCTGTTCGGCAGACAAAGTTTAGGAATAAAACTTAAATCTTAGTCCTTGCTAGCAAGAGTCCTTTGTTTTTATGATTTTCCATATTAAGGGCATGTTTCATTTGGCGCCACGAAGTATGGTTTCCATTTTTTTCTTAAAAAAGATTAAAATATATAAAACCCAGCTAATGTTTTTGACATTGTGCCAGCAAATATCAACGAGCGCTAGACTGAAGGCGGCGGCGGCGGTGGCGGAGAAGGCGGCGGCATGAGGCAAAGACATTAAATTAAATGTCATGTGTCATATGTCAAGAATGTGTGTTTGTTTTTTAAAAACATTTTTTTTTTTTTTTTCATTTTATTTAATGTTTGTTTTTGCTCGATTTGGCTGTGACAAATTAATTTCTCTGACTGACTTTTCCCCAAAGATATTAACGAAATCTTACTTTGTTTTACAGCTCTGCCGATTGACCCAATTCTTAATTAAATGTTTTTTTCCACACTCTCTTAGTTAAAGCTAAGTTGCAGGCTTAAAAATAATAATATAATATTTAGTGCTTCTGCTTAAAATAGCCGAGTCTAGCACAGTTCCGACTTAATGTTTCGCCATATGGGATTTTTATTTTATTTTTTATAAATTTTTCTCGAGAGCATCAGAGCTTAAATGTTTATTAGATTAAACCGCGTAAAAGCTTTGTTCAAATATGGCGGCTCCAAACAATTTCTAATTTAATTTAAAAGTAATTTTTTTTCATAGCATTAACAGCTTGTCAGTTCCATGCGTTCCACATCCTATCACACATCCTCGTATGCAATCCAGTCAGGTGCTAAAAAAAAAAAAATATATATAGCGCGCCCCCTCCGCCCGCAGCGCTTTAAATTATATTTAATGGCTTGTGTCAAATGTAATTCAATGTTTTCCGAAAGTCACTTTTCGAGAAGAGAAAAAAACGGAACGCTTCCAACATCCAACAGCGAAATCCGTAAAGAAAAAGTTTCACTGTAACAGCTGCCTAACGGCGTGCACTTGTCGCTATCATCGTTGGATTGTGCGGGGTTTGCAGCGTTTCTGCGCTGCGGGGAAGTGTTTTAGGGGTTGCTGAAAAAAAACACGCTCCTTTAATATTCCTAATAGTTCGCGCATCATTAATTCGCATTGCAGCAGACATCAGGCATCCAACACTCTGCTGGAATGCCGCCATTTGGATTGTGTAGCAAAGAAATATCCTTTTTTTGATTAGAGATTTTCAAAAGCTTTAAGTTTGCAAAAAAATTAATTGGTTCGGTTATAAAGACAGTTCGTTGATGGACAGGACGTATTGGTACATAGTTTAAATGCAGTTTAGTGAGTTGCACCCATCGAAGGGCCCACTTCGTCTTATTAAAGAGTCACAAATGATTAGAAAATAAAAGGACTAAGGTTACAACTAAATATAAGTTGAAGACAAACGCATGGCTTCTTCCATAGACTGACTAGCGGAACTCCTGGTTGGAATTTTGAACTTATCCTATTAGACGGTAGTGAAACATTTTACAATAACTGACCAAATTAGCAGCTAGCAAAGATCTATCTGAAGATAAGTACGTAATTTGCAATAGAAAAGCCATTAGAAAAGTAAAAATAATATTTTGAAGGATATAAGGGACCAACGTTAATTGCACAACTAACTATTATATATGTACATAAAAATATATATTCTTTTGAAGTAATTCTTACTTATACAGAAATTATTTCATCAGCTATTTTACACCCAGAAAACAAACGCTAATTCGAAATTATTTTTTCAACATACAAACAGTCCTTTTCGAGTAACTATTGATAGGAGTATCTCCATATTTCTAACGATGACAGAATAGTTAAGTGGAATTTACTTACTCTATTTGATACCCGCCATCCATATTTATAAAAACTTAGGATACCGTAGTTTATAACTTACTTATTTGTTATTTTGAAAAGTTTTAAATGTTTATAATCAAAGTGCTTCAGCTATAGCACTAGGGTTCTTCAACTCATTTTCCACGTTACAAAAATTACTAAACGAAATCATTATACATTTAAAAAATTTGTATTGTATTTTTCCAATATAAGTAAATGATTTTTATTTACTTGATAAGTTTTAAAACAGTTCAGTAGAAATTTACAAGGAATCGTGACTAAAGAATTAGGTGATTTGGCGTATGCTGATGATATGGCTCTGCTAAGATCGGAACACAAATTAACACTGCAAAAATGATATCTATCTGCATGAACTCGCGAAGGTGCAGTCAGTTTACAATAGACGAGCACTACATAGAAGATGTTGAAAGTTTTGAGTATCTAGGGAGTGATAAAAACGAAAGGTGGTACGGACATAGACTTCAAGAAACGAATAGCAAAGTCCTCTGGTACTTTCTCCGGGCTCTCGTGAGTATGGTCGAATTAAAAAAATAAAGCCAGAAAACAAAATCCAAATATTCAACTCTTGCGTCAAGTCTGTTTTAACCTTTGGCAGCGAAATATTGGATTTAAAACAACAGTCGATTCGTAAACGGCAGATCTTTGTCAACAGATTCTTACGACGTATACTCCGTATTTGGTCTTCCCAAGTAATTTCAAATGCACGTTTGTGGGTAATAAGCAAACAAATCCCTGTAGACAAAGAAATCCTGTCGGGAAAGTGAAAATGGATCAAAAAAACATGTATGGAGTCCTCAAGATGCAACAAACAGAGGTCGGCTCAAGATGACATGGCGTTGAAGCGTAATTAATGAATTAAGAGAAAGAAATAAACCGATAATTGTGGAAATCATTTATAAATACAGTAAGTTCTTAAATTATTTTTTTTAAATATATAATTTTTATTGAACATGTCAATAGTTATAGAAATTTACAAAAAATCCTTTAAATAATAATCTCGCGATGTTATAATAACTTAATTTTTATTTTATATTTATTGTAAATGCAATAATTATCACTCATCAAATGCAGATAAGGCTTAAACCAAAGTCGGCTGTGGACGAAAATGAAAATATCTGCAAATCATAGCACAAGAATTTTACATAATATTACATTTTTGAACGGTTTTCCTTATATTTGGTATGTCGTATATAATCATCCATTTCTAATCACATTCAACATAGTATTTAGGAAGAAAATACAACGAAATTTATAAAGTAAAACAGATCAGCCGATTCAGTTGAAAAAGTCAAGTTTGCAAATAATCATTAAAAATCTGTTAGCGTCGAATTTGGTTTTAATATCTTTATAAACATACGATTGATTCCAAACTCCTTGATTGTTTTTTGATGATGTAGGAAACATCCCTTTGGGAACTATATCATGTATCCCTGACTAAAAAGTGAAATAAGCGTGAAATTTCTGAAAAGCTCATTATTCTACCTTACCATCTCTGAGATCTGGTCTATCAAAAAGGTCAACAAATGGTCAGATGAACCATATTCTTTAAATTATTGCACAAGGCTGCACAATCTGAATATACCCTCTATACCCTACGGTATAGAGTAGAAATAGAAAATGTATATGATAATGCCATAAATATCCGATTTGACATGTATTATTTTAAATTAAAAAATACCAACCTTAAATAAACAAAAAAAAGAATTAAATCAAAACGAGCGAAAAAAATCCCTCACACATTGCATATTATGCGCCAAATCGTAGCAAACAATCAGGATTATTTATAAAAAGAAAACTTGATTTATTTCATACAAATAATAATCTAGTATGATCCGAGGTTAATGCGTTTGTAAGTTTTTTAATTTTATAAGGGCTGAAAATAGTTTTAAAAAAAGAAATTTTATGGAATTGAAAAAGTTAAAAATTATAATTTAACTAAGAACATAAAAATAACAAGTTGAAAAATTATTAAAAAATAAATCAACAATAATTCAATATACAACGTGGGCATTAAGTAAAATTTGGAATTTCTTAATGGTCAGAATGGGGAAATATTCTGATATGAGATGCTCGTATTGGAATTCGTTATAGTTGTGAATTCTAATAGAAAACTTATTTAGAAATCTACCCAAATTTGATTTCGATAATTTCTGTTAATTTGGGCTCTCATTATGGGAATAATGATAATGGAATGATGGAGAGTGTTGCCCGGCCATAAACAAATCATATCGGGTGACTCTACGAGAATAAAGCTATACCTAGAGAAGATTACAGAAGCGTGACGTTTTTTTAAGAGGAAAAATGCAAAGGTAGAAAGATGACGAGATGGGATTATAGATACGCAGGATAAAATATGGCCCAAAATGTCTATCACACAGTACGGCGCATTAGTGAATCTTTTAAGACTGGACTTAGTTTCGGTTAAGATAAAACCGCAAATTTGAAGTCCAAAAGGTATCAAGATTATAGATTAGACTATTTACTTAAAAACGAGTGCAGTGCATCGGATACCACATGAAATTATAAAAAATGTTCAACTGTGAAATAAAAATATAATTACTGGAACTATCGGAATGGCGACTGAACTTTTCAGAACTGTAAGCGGGGAGCTGTCAGTCTTAGTATTCTTTGGATTAATCATAAGAAGGGACAACCAACGATATGTGCCAAATATTGCATTTAAAGTTCTATAAAGTTTACTGTACAATACCCAGCTGCAATAAACCGATTGGACTTTATCAGTGTAGCTTGAGACCTAGAAAGTCAACCATTGACGCTGAAGAAATACCATAGCCACCTTTTTGTCGTTTTTGAAGTCGTTTTTAATCGCATCTCAAGGAGTCAGTATTTTGGAATGTCTAATTATGGTGTCACTGTTAGGCTTCTTCAGATTTGCAAAATAAATCTATGTGGTTTAAGCCAATGCTTTCCGAGACTGGCATATAACGATAACCTAGAAATAATTCAGAATAAAAATAAACAATATACCTCTACCGACTTGTAACAAGTCCTGACACCTTGGACAACGCATTACCATCAATAACTAAAAATTTGATTTAGTAAAGATTTGCAAAATATCCGAGCCCCTCTATGCCAAACTGATTTGGTTCTTTATCTCACAGTTTCCTTATCTCACTTAAACATACATCACAGTGGCACCAGATAAGTGATTAACCGATGCCCCAGAAATAATCGAGAATAAGAACAATGTGTCTCTGGCGACTTGTAACAAATCGTGACACCTTGGACAACGTCTTAACATCAATAATTAAAAGTTTGAAGTAGTAGCAAACTGCTTTATCTGAAAAACCAGAAAGTAAGTCAACTTTAAGATCAAGCATCAGTAACCAAGCGGTAAGACGATAGAGATCCTGAAAATGGAAAATGTTAGCCAAGTTACATGTGTACTCTATATCACGGTAGTATGGAAAATGACAAAAAGTGATGCGTAGGCTTTTAGAGAATTCGAAAGACTTTTGGATCTTGCAGAGTGAACAAAGAGTTCCAGCTATACTACAACAGTGAGCTCTCTTATGTCATTGACGTGATCAATCGAATCGAATTAAGATAGTTATAAGAAATAGCGGTATCATTGGGAGACTCGTCACTGAGGGAGACCTTAAAAACGATGAATAGAAAGCCAAAAAGTAAGGTGTGGCATAATCTTTCATTTTAGAAAGACGTTAGATTAAAAAGGTAAAGTTCTACCAGCCAGTAAAAGCTGAAATCAAAAAACAAGCATTCAACACTTAACCAGAAAAGTTGTCACAGAAATCACTAACTAATATGCGTTGCTTAATTACGATAATAATAATTTTTTGCGCAAAACAACCTATCCCTTCCTATTTCAACCTCGTCGTATAACTATTTACTTTCCATGTAGTGTATTTATTTCACTTGCTTTATAGTTTCGTTTATTTTACTCTTTGCAGCATTTTTTAATACAAGCTTTCCGCGTTTATTGATCCATAAACTCCATACCATATAGCGCGATTCCGAAAAAGTTCAAATTTGTTCGCTATAAATTTCCCCTGGATTTTATTGCCTTTACCCAAGTGAACTTTGGGTACACAACAAAGTCGGGTGGGCTATTCATTCTGACATGTGTGCGTACTTTTTTCTCTATGTTTTTTTTTTGCAAATTTTTGTATCTTTGTATCTGTAGCTGGTGGCTTTGTGTGGTGCTGGGTTATAGTCTAGTCTGTCTATCTGCCATTTTTTTTCTTCTTTTTTCTTGTGTGTGTGTTTTGGAGGTGCTTTGTGCATAACTTATTTATAAGCCCTTTACGCACAAATACACATAGTAAAAACAAATTTAGACGCTTGCCCTGCCTTAACCCGCTTTCAACAGCAGTTTTCGGTCGTAACCCAACAGAGCAGGAGTAGAAAAAGTGGAAAAATTCTAGAAAGGATTGTGAGATGTCGGCACATGTCCATTGTGTGTACGCATTGTACAAGCTAGTAGTGTGGAGAGGCGCAAGGGTGACCCAGATTTCTATACTATACTTGCTACTAGTTTCGCCGAAACTCTTTCTCGCTTTTTGTTCCTGCAGGATAATTGAGTCTTTATGCGCGTGTGTGCGAATGTCGTGACTTTATTGTGCCTTGTCGACATAATGTCGAATAGTTGGCGGGCCGTCCGGCCTTCTTACATTCTTCGTTAAAAATAAATGGGCTGGCCATTAAAAATATTTTGAAAAACCCTTTCTAACTAAAAGCAGGAAATGATTTCGTATGCGTGTTAAATTTATAAAATTTGTATGCATATTACATAAATACTTGCGCTACGACTAGTTCCATTCGTTTGGCCATCCTTCTAACACAAGCTCCCGCTGACCGTTCTCCCAGCGCACCCAAGTGCGATCCGGTATCTATTGTAAATTATTTTTTCGCTGTAAAGCAGCTTAAATAAATTCGTAATTATTTTAAATGTGCCCAAGTTGGTTGCCACCACTCTCCTGCGCAGGCAGGCAGTCTTGGACCCTTATTACCTACCCCGCTTCCGACAATTTCCACATTTCCCCGCTCATCTGCTGTTTTATACATTGCGCGCTCTCTCGCAGTAAAAGTTTTTCCAAAGTTTCGCCCTCGCTCATTAAGTGGCACAATTTCTCTTCTGCTTTTCTTTGGCAACTTTTTTGCATTTGTGTTTGGCAATGGCAGCGACGCTTGCAGGAGGCAGGTCGGTCACGGCAGCAGGAACCGCCGGACTGCTGTACCACCACCGGCTGGTTCAAGTGCCGCCGCATCACACGCCAAGTAATTATGAATATTTTTACGAACTTTTGCCACAGGCGGCAGCAGCAAATCAAAATATTTCATTCGGCTGCTCTCAGAAACTTAGGGCGCAAAATAATTTCCACAAAATAATTAAAATGGTGAATCGGGAGGGAAAAATTGCATCAAATAAAGTTATAAATGCTTGGAAAAATTTTTGTTTTTAGTCAGCCATCACAGAAACTACTTACGATAATAAGTAGATGCTAGATAAATTTTAATTTATCACATTAAAAACAAAAATAAATGTTTGATGGATGACGTAGTTTTTGACTTCGAAAAAAATAATACAGATTTCATGGACTGCAGCAATATCATTGTATTAAGAGTATTCTCGCGTTAAAGTTAAAGTAAAATTAATTTTAATGAATGAAAAATATGGGATTTTTTATCAGAAAAGTTTTAATTCATTTAAATTATAAAAGAAAATTTTGATAGAGTATAATTGAATAATTTTGGCCTTCAGCATGTAACGATTATAAACCCAAATAAATTTAGAACCGTGTTCCGGGAATAAAATCCGCACTAATAATTTGCTATTTTATATTATTTCTCAGTAGAAAAACGAATGCTTCGTACTTGTATTATCATCAAAAAGAAGTGTTTATACGGTTCAAGTACGAATTTTTTGAAGTAACAGAAATCAAAAATGTTTGAAATTCGTGAATTTGATATGTAGTATATTTGATATGTATGATATGTAGTATAAGCATGAAAAAAAGCTTAGGCGAAAAAGTTGGCCAAATGAAAATAATCATTTCAATTAATTAAGATTTCCGGTCATCCGGAATTCGAATTCAAACAATTTAATTGCGATTGCTTGGAAAACGAATCTTTCGTGTTTTCATTTCCATCAAAACAAATGAAATGACATACAGCGTGATGAATCCGAAAATGTAATGCTTAAATAATTTATTTTAATTTTTATTTTGCATTCGCTCTGACTTTGAGTTGCGTATAAACAGAAAATTATTTACGTTTACAAATAATTGCATTCGATTCAAACAAAATACGAAAATGTGGATAAAGAGATATTTCCTATTAAACATGATATAAGAAAATATAACCTTCTTTAAAAAATACTACAATAGTTTTTAGTTTTTTTATTAATTCAAAAATTTCCAAAGAAAAAATATATAAGAAAATATGGTCTTGTATAAAAAAATACTGAAAAACACTAAAAATACTACCAAATAATTTTAAGATTTTTGTTTGTTCTCAATTCACTTCTCATCAGCTTAAGAACGGGCGTCCAGTTCGGTGTAAGAAGTGTGACTTTAAGAACTAATAATTTACTCACATTACGAAATTTTCGTAATACCAAATTAGTATTTAAATACTATTTCAGGTATGAAGCATAAATATTCCTTGGTCATTAAAAATTATTAGGTTATTAACAAATTTTTCTTGAGAAAGAAAATATTAAAAAATGCTACAAATTATGTGTAGTATTTTTGTTTATTCTCAATACGATAAGCTTTTTAAAAAAATATTACAATTTCGATAAGCTTTTTAGAAAGAAAAATCACTTCTCATCAGCTTAAGAGCTGGTGTCCAGTTCGGTGTAAGAAGTGTGACTTTAAAAACTAACATTTTTTTTTAATTTTCGTAATACCAAACTAGTATTTAAATACTATTTCAGGTATGAAGAAAAAATATTCCTTGGTCATTAAAAATGACACGTAATGGTTATTAATACATTTTTCTTGTGTAAAAAAATTGTGCTCAATTCGATAAGCTTTTTAGAAGGAAAAATCACTTCTCATCAGCTCTCAAGAGTTGGTGTCTAGTTCGTTGTAAGAAGTGTCACTTTAAGATCTAATGATAGCAATCTAGTATTTTAATACCTTCAGGTTTGAAACAAAAATATTTCCTCATCATTTTTAAACAAAAACTAAAAAATATTTTTAGTATTTTTTGGTTGTTACCAATTGTTGAAGCATTTTAAATGGAAAAGAGCTGCTAATTGTCTTTATAGTTGGTGTCCACTGCTTTGTAGGAACTATTACTTGAAGAACGAACAATTTCTTCAGATTAGGATTTTTTCGTAAAACAAATCGAATATATTAACATTTCTAGGTTTGAAGGAAAGATAGTACTTGCTCTTGAATATTTATAGGTTTTGCATGTACATCTTGTATAAAATAAATAATTAAAAAATACTGCACAATATTTTTAGTATTTTAACTTCATTTGCAATTGGCGAAACTTTTTAGAGGGCAAAAGCAACTCTAGAGTTGTTGTCCATTTTGTTATAAGAAGTGTCACTTTAAGAACTAACGATTTCTTCAGTTTACGAATTTTTCGATATTCAAATCAAATTATTTAACACTTTATGCAGTTGGAACTTTAATTTTAGACCCTATAAAATTTAAACAATATCATTGTATACCGCAAAATATTATCAAGATGTCACCTGCTTGAATCTAGCACAGGACCCCAATAAGCACAATTACTCAGGCTGGTCCATTTCAGCTTTTGTCACTTGTGTGACAAAGGTACGTACGTTCTTTACTCACACATGAGTTCTTTGAATTCATTTTTATGTTTTTCTTCCGATTGCAATAAAATTACAAACTTTGTGTTATCTAACTTTTTTTGCTATTTACTTTCTTGGCAACAAAAGACTTTAAATTTACACAAAGATGCGTCACTGCAACGAACCATATTTTACTTACTTAAGAAGTTCGAAAATAGAAGACTTCGCCTAATAATACGTAAATCATAAAATGCTTAAATCTTAACACTTAACACTCTGAAATAGTTTTTATTTGCATGGATTTCTTTGGAATGACATATTTGAATCTCGCTGAGACTTCTCTCTATTTGAGCTTGTGATTGGTCTTATGCCTTTTAAAGTTCCTTAAGACTTGTTTGTCGACTTTTGCACGTCTTCCTTTTTGGTTTTTCGTGCAGAAATTGATTTTGGCTTAAAGTCATTTCGTTAAGAATAGAAGTAGTGGCAGCAGGATGCTTTTACAAGGACATTGACAGAGGCAAAGCTTTGTTACAAACTTTGACACTATCTGACTGCATAGGTTTTATGCGAAAGTGCCACAAACTTTGTTGCAACAGATTTTGTGGCCAAAACTTAAACGTTCTCGATGCAGCAGTGCGATGAGCTCAGCTAATTATCATAAAAATAATAAAGGACTGTGGCACTTCATAAAGGCGAAATCTTAATTGAATTTTGTACATTGCAGCAGGATAGTAGGTGCAAACAAAAACAAATTGCGAAAAAAATTCCGGATCAGTTCTAGCTAGCTAAGCATAATTATAAAAACTGTTTATTTTACATCTGAAGGAAGGTGTGAATCCTTAATGCAGCTTGCTGCTCGTTTAGTTGCAATTTTTTGGCGGAAAGAGAGCTTCGAGAGCTGAATTGCATAGATTAGCATAAAATCAACAAACTGAGCTCGTTTGGCAGATAACTTTGACGTACAACTTTTGTGCAGCTTCTTAACTTCTTGCTTCATTGCTGGCAGGGCTTTTCGACGCCATTTTCGAGCGCGGGGGGGTTTTTTCAATTAAAATGGCCACAATAGCAGCGGGAACAATCAAATGGCGGCTGCTGCTACTACTGCTGCTGCTTCGGCTATATATCAGGCAAAGCTACACAATTTACCTGCGCACCAATGCCAGCACGACAATGCCATCAATCTTACTAAGCGCAGTATAGTCTCCGGGTAACTAACCCACAGCAGCCAGTATCAACATAACAACACCACCAATGCCACCAATGCCACCAATGCCGCCAATGCCAGCTACGGCTACGGCAATGCCAATTGCAAAAAGCGCACACCGAAAAGCAGCAAACCGGAAAGAGCGTTACGGTGCTTACAAAATCCGCAATATCTCCAGCTCCAATGTCAGCCCGCCAACCGTCTCCAACTCCAACTGCTGCGCCATCTCCATCTCCATAAGCTGTGGCAGTCGGGTGAACACCGTGCACCAGGTATTGTAATCATGTGACCAGAGCTTTAATAAATTTTCACCCCACTCTTGGATGAGGCCATTCATTCATTCATTTGTGCAATCATAGCCTGATTTGTTTTCCTGCACCCGTGTGTGTGTGTGTGTGTGTGTGTGTGCGTGCAGGTGTGTGAAATTTATGCATGTGGTGAACCAATACAACCACAACAACAATCGACATACACACATATGCAAACACACACACACACACGAACTCATACAGAAAACTAATTACAAAAGTTTTCCTCGGTCACTTAAGTGTTGTGTGGCATGTCCAGGTGAATGAACGGTGAATATAAATGTGCTTCCTGCCAAGCAGGTCTTTGTGTGTGTGTCTGCCCACACAATTTACAATTTGACTTTTGCAGGATAATAAATGCATTGGCAATACATAATTATTATTAATAATTGATTTGATTTGCACGTTTCTTGATTTTTAACATCTCAAGGATATTCGATTTTACCTAATTTATTTGTTTGTACGATATAAACACGTTTTATTCGATACAAATAAATTGAATGTCAATAAGGAATAACGAATAATTGAGATATTGTTTTAAATGAAACGAGGTATGTAGCATAATTTTTAGGTTTCCAGGAGAGAGAGAGAGAGTGCACATGAGTAAAACGTTTGAAAATACTGAAAGTGTAGTGAACATAACAGTAATAAAGGATATGTCCTAAAAACCATCCAAAAATCCCAAAACTTTAAATCGAATCTGCCTTCATTTTTTATTCATCTTTCATACAAGAAATTTAAGAAAGAAAATGAAAGATCAAAATTGAGTTCCAAAATCTGTTTATGAAGGTACGCATCCTTTGTTCTTTCCTGAGACTCGTATCTGTTAAGTTAAGGGGTCGCCAAGTTGCAATTTTGTAGTTCTTCGTAGTTTTTGGCAACCAAGAGATAAGCCACCTATTTAATTTGATTGCTGTGTCGCCTGAGGGAGTAGCGGTTGTGGTAGTGTTTATTTTGTTATAATGAAGGGCATTGTATGTAACATTTGTGAATACCGACAATAATATCAGTCTGTAGAATAGTTGTTACTTTGGTCTTAGTAAGCAGAGACTACTATCGATCGACAAGATTATAGGTCTATAAGACGCACATCCTACCCGTGCTCCTATATGACGCAGAAGCATGGATTGTTTCGTGGACAGATACAGCTGTGCCTCGGGTGTTCAAGGGAACAATTCATCGGTCTGTTTCTATTTGGGTATAAATATCGCATCGGAATGAATTATGAGCTGTATGAGCTCTACAATGACATAGATATTGTGCAACGTATAACAGCCCAAACTCGGCCATGTGACTCGTATGAATCAAGACGCTTTAGTGGATAAAGTTTTTGGTAGCGAAAGCCGGCGAAGGCCGACAAAGGGGACAATCAAAGCTTCGATGGAAAGACCAAGTGCAGGATGCTCTTCCAAATGCACGGCTAGTAAGGTCGACTGAAATCCGATTTAGATTGTGAATGAATGTAACTTCCAGACCCGAAGTCGCTAAATTGCAATGCTTATCATAGCCTCGTAGGTCGATTATATCAAGTTCGTATATTCGTTCATTTGTCTGAATGAAAACCAAAATCTTAGAGACGATGGGAGTTAGGGACATCGTGCTTTCCCATCGGACACGTACGTTTCATTAGAAGGAAAATTTTGTTAAAACATTTCAATGTCAGGCACAATTCTCCCTTAGAAGAGTTTTGCGGTTTTTTAAATGAAACTGAATATATGAGTGCTACACGAATATTTCGCGACAATGTACCAAAAGAAAAACAAAACGTGGATATATAAAGATGTTACAGACTTAATGGATACACGCTTTTTTACCGATGTACTGTAATAACATTAAATAATTTATTTATTATTTTCTTTTAAAATGTGATAAAAAAAAGACCAATATTGGGAAGATGATTCATTAGTGTTTGATAAAAAAATCTAAGTTACAATTTTGACTGTTCAGATCGTCTACAATTTTCTGACATGGCCTTCATATTCACCTAATTTTTTTACAAATTCTTTGATTAAAGCTTTTTTTTCAGAAATGTTCATATTTTCAAGGAAAAGAACAATCTTTCATTTTTTTTTAAGTGTACAGATTATTTTAACGACAACTAGAAGTATTTCGAATAACTTATTTTAAATATTGTGCTACAACTTGCTTGAACTAATAAGCTACTAAGCGATGAAAATCGGTTAATGTTGTTGGAAAATATTATTTATAAGAATTATATAAAAAATCGTGAATATTAACGTTTTAAAAGTTTTTTATTTAAAAAGTTTTGAATTTTTAAGCAAAGTTTGTAATAAGCGTCCCAGACAGTCCAATTCGAGTTTGCCCAATAGATTTTTTTTGGCATTGCAATTTTGTTGCATTTTTAATTTCGGCTCATCATTATTTCCTTAATATGATGTTATGGGCGCAAAAAAAAAACAATAGAACATCTCAGATTTAAAATAGGCAGAAAAGGATTTTCTAAGCGTAGTATTAAAAATAGTGAAAAAATTTAGAGATACTTTATTTTGCTGGTTTTTATAGCTTCGTGTCTTTAAATATTATAAAAACAGCGAAATTTCTAAATATAGTTTTTTTGATATATTTTTTAAAATAAAAGTTTTGAGTTGAGGAAAAAAGCCGTTTGTAAAGTGAAAGCTAAAAAAAACCAAATATTATTTAATGTTGTCAATAAATGTTCTAAACATTCTGTGACTATAATTTACATAATTTATCATCAAGCATTTTTAAACTGTTTTATACTTGAGTTTAATTTAATTAACTTTAATGATAATAACTTGGGACTACAGTTTATTTTAAAAGCCCAAAAAACTGTCAAAGTTTATGGATAGAGATTAACTTTATTAGCTCGACAGCAACAAGAAACATTTAAATAAAAATGAGTATCATGAAAGATTATTTTATTTTAATTTCAGAGTAGTTATTTTTAAGTTAACATAAAATAAAAAATGGCTTTAAAAGTAAACACATTAAATTTAACACGAAAGCGCTTCTGAAGCCTTTTGATATAAAATCTTTCTTCAAAAAAAATCAACAGCAACAATCTTTTTTTTTTATTTTATGCTCACTTTGTTGTGGCAGATTTTTATTTAAATAAATCTGCTTAAATATAATTTTAAAGCTTCGCTTCAAGGGATTAATTTTTATTTTTCGGTAAGCACGCACTGCTTTGTGTACGTCGACATAAGAGCCAACATCTTGTATGAATAAGCAATGAACTAAAGTCAACTTTGGGTTTATTGACCTGTATAATCCACTTTGGAAGTTGCAGATTATTATCGCATAAAAATGGTCACGATACAATTCGATTTTTCTTTCGTCTTGCACAATTTTTTGCTCTCAATGTCATTGCAAGAAGATTTTCCCAACAAATGCAAAAATGTTAGTTTCTCATCGAAAGAGAAGAAGATTTTTTACATTTTTGGCTTGTAAGACGAAGAAAGATGAAGAGAGTAAGAGATGAAAAAAAGAAAGCAGCGAGACAAACAGTGGCATAAATTTGCTTGCCCCATTTAAGTTTATATAATTGAGCGGCGCTTGTTGAGTGTTCACCTCGCTCAAGTCCTTCGTGCAACTGCGTGCCACACAGCCCTTATCAAAATGTTGCCAACAGTTCAAAATGAAAAAAAGGATGCCACGGCACGCAAAAGCCTGCGCCTTGCTGCCGCTTTTATAAACTCAAAGGAAACTGAAAGCTGCAAGTAAAAAAAAAAAATTGAAAAAAACATGCCGCCTTTTTGTCTTGCGGTTGTATTTTGCGTTTTTCACTTTGCTGGTATACATAATGCGAAAAAAAAGGAATAAATATGCAGATATATATATAAAATACAATATATACAAATATATATAGTATGTATATGTTAATAATGTATATGCTTGTTCCATGAAAAGTTTAAAGCAAATCAAAAACGCTGCGATAAGCATGAGTCGGGCTGACAAGCAAACTGATTGGTACTCTTTTGTGGCAAGGGCATGTGGCAACTTTGTAAGAAATATTTAAAGATTCTTTAAATGTTTATGGCGCAAAATACTTAGATGCGTTAGGCAGACGAACGAGCAGCTAAGAGCGATTATTTAAACTATATACCAAGTAGTGGCGTTGGTGGAGCAGTGTGTTGGTGATGGCAGGAGCATATGCTGTAGTAGTACATACATGCCACACCTGCCACACTAACCACACACACACACGCACACACACGCGCGCATACCATATATAAGGACAACAGAGTGTGTCGTTAAACTATGCCGTAAACACGTAATTAAGTATGAAATGTCTCAAGGATTAAGCATTTTGTTTGCTTTTTACGCTGTCATCACCATCAAGTAACCGACAAGCCACAAGTCCTGGCAGCAGTTGGCAACAGATGTCGCTCGCTTATTATGTTTATTATAAATAATTTTGAGCTGCTTGGGGTTTATATTACTTGCGCTTGTAGCAGCACACGGCGAGGGTGACTGACTCAATCTCTCTGATGGGCTTAGGCAGAGGGATCTGTGTCAGTTGTATCCCTTACGTAGCTTATGCATCTACTAGCTGTGGTTATTTGGGGTTTGCTATTGTTGTTGCTATTGCTGCTGTTGTTGTTTGTTAATGCCTCTGCCATGTCGGTTTTGCACGTCAAGTAGTAAATAAATACTTGAGTAATGACATGTCAACCTGAATAAATGATTAAATTGTCGTTTCAAGTGCGTTAAAGCCAAGTGCGTGTAATTCCGGCGGTGGGACGTATGGTGTCTTTTATTTCATTTGTGCGCTTACTTAAGTTGTCAGTTTGCATATTAAGTAGATGACATCATTCCCAATTATTTGCACATCCCAGCAAACTGCCCAGCTCAATCAAAGTGGTGTCACAAACAAACAGCTAGTAGCTCAGAAATAAATGTATCTAAATGTAGCTGCCTTAAGCCCACTAGGCGCACAATAAACTAGAATCCAATCAAGAGTTGTGTCTAGTCTTTGTATGTCTATGGCAAATATTCCATTCAGCTGTAGGAGCAACTTTTTCACAAGTTGTGCAAACAGCATACAGCGCTGGCCAAAGATGTTGATAGGCAAATTGCTTGTTGGGAATTATTTGCATACGAAATATTATACTCTTGAGCAAATTAACAATCCAATGTAATGACAGCGAAGTGAAACAAAAACACATTAGCTGCGGCGTAGCCCTCAAAGTTTGTCTTTACTTTGTAGCTGGGGTTTTTTTTTTTCTTTGGTTTGGCATTTATTGTGCGCTTTCATCTGACAGCTATTAAGCCAAAAGGAATATGGGCAAAAACCAAAGTCAAAGTCAGAGCCAAAGCCAAACACATCTCTGGCAGACAACAAATATCGATTGTTGTTGTTGGCATTCTTCAAAGGTGTAACACCTGCCATGTCGTTTCAGCTTTTATATCGCTGCTGATGCTGCATTATTTTTTTCCCCCTGTTTTCTGTGCTCCTCCTGCTATAACTACTGAATGTTACACGTTAGTTTTATGCTCAAAGAGACGTCAATGAATTGATTGATGTGCGCCTGGTTATGGTTATGTGTACCACCAACAACAACAACAGCAACAACAACTCCAACTTCAGCGCGCGAACAACAACAACGACCAACAAATACCTTCAGAAAACGCATGTCGATAGTATCGTCAACTATGAAATAAAATCCACATAAAAGAAAAATAGTTCGTAAAGCCAGTAGAAAAAGTTCTCGAACTCTCACTAACTCACACATGCACATAAATTACAGTTTTGCGCTGACATTTTACTATTTGGTTGTATCTGTGTGCCAGTCTGTGTGTGTGTGTGTGTTTATTGTGTATCTATGTGCGTTCGAGTGTGTGTGTAAGTGAGTGAGTGAGTGTTTGGCTCACTGGCTTTTCATTTTTGGATGCACGCGCAGTAAAAATGAACATAACAACTACAACCAACAACAGCACCAACAAATGGAAGCAAAAAGCTAAAAGCTACCAGTTACAATTTGGCTGGTTATGGTAAGAACACCTATTGTGGTACAATGGGTGAAAAAAGTATATTTACCAACAAAAATATATAAGATTCATTTACATGCTTGTGGATAGAAAAAGGCTTTAAAAACTTTATGAAACACGTAAAGTTTCTAAGGGGATTATTCGATTGACATGTATTTTATTTATCTGAAACATAATTTTATGGCATTATATTTTATACATGATTTCTGGCCAATTTGTGGCTTATCCATATAGAACAATGACTTTATATAGCCCTACAGAGCGTAATGTGGCGGTGTTAAATTTCTAGATCTTGTAGGCCAATTCACAGGTCCCAAATGTGCAATTAGGTGGTCACCAACGTGTCTTTCAATAAATCGATTGTGGTACGAGCTGTGTGACATGTTGCGCCGTTTTGTGGGAACCACAACTCCTGGACATCATGGTTGTTTAATTCGGGAATGAAAAAGTTAGTAATCATGGCTCTATAGCGTTCGCCATTCACTGTAACGTTCTGGCCATCATAGTTTTTGTAGAAGTACGGAGCGATGACTCCACCAGCCCCTACAGTGCACCAAACAGTCAGCTTTTCTGGATGTGATGGTGTAATGGCATTCACTTCAGGATTAGCTTTACAACAAAGGGGTCAGTTTTGTTTGTTGACGTCGCCATTCAAACAGAAGTGCGATTCATCGCTAAACAAAATTTCCTTATGAAAATCGAAAACAACGGCAATATCGTTTTGGGCCCATTCGACGAACAAAGCAAGCGATGTTCAGGCGTGAGTCTATTCATGGTGAATTGGCAAACCAAACTGGGATTAAATCAGCTTGACAGCTGTTAAATCGGTAGCCACAGTAACGCCAACTTATAGTTAAAAACACACATAATAATTTTACGAATTTCGAAATATACAACTTTATTTCAAGTTAGTAAATACATTATGGATGGGCCAAGCATTCATTCAATTTCAGAGGTCAATTCCCCCAAAGAATACTAAAATTTATCCGAGATCGACGAAAGTTCCGATGAAAAGATCAAATAAAAGAGGACCTGTGCTCGTTTGAAATGACCAAGTTACGGGTGAGGTCGACCATAAACCGATAATGATGCTGAACTAAAGTAAGGAGTACATACTGGAAAGTTTATACCACCAACTACTCGTATTAATGAATATTTGTTTCTATAATCAAAGTATTCGTCGTTTGAACAATCCCGTTAGATAATCACAAAGGGGCTTCCTTTATCTCCATCACCACAGGCTTCAAACCGTTAACAAGAAATGAGTTCTGAAATTCTGTTACTTTTACGGCAATTATTTTTTTATAAAATATGGAAAGTGAAAAAAAAAATCAAACTCTTTTTGGTTCGTGAATTACGGAAATCTTTTTCCAGCTGAGACATGCAATTTAATAAAATTCCAAAGATATATTTGGGAATAATATATTCTTATGCAGCACGCTTAAGATATAGGTAAAAACTTACCCTTTTAAGCATTTTTAATAAATTCTTTATTTTAAATTGGTATAAATATACTTTCAAAATATTAATGTATTTTTAAAAACAATTTCGATTAAAACTTTTGCTTTATATTTATATTTTCGCGCTTCGTTTAAGTTCTTATGAAATCAGAGAGCGAAAACCAGCACAACTAAATATTCCTTTTCAATATGAATTCGCCTAACGTGTGCAGATACGTTTTTAGTTTGCGGAAAATAGGATATGTTCAGAACGGTTGATCGAATTTTAAGTAATTCGGCAATAATTGAAGCATGGTGACAACCCTTATATTTTTTCTGTTTGCCAATATAGCCAGCGAAGTCAAACCGAAACATAAAAATACACAATGTTTTGGTTTTGGTGTGCAGAAAATTTGAAAATAAATATATATAAATAAAAAAAAAACAGAATTATACAAAAAATACCTAAAAACCTATGTAAAATTTTATATTTAAACTATTTAAATTAAATATTTGTTATTTCTTATTTAAAAAAAGGCTAAATTTCGAAGGGGAATATTGAGCAACTGTTAAGGAAGGAATTTAAAAATTAATTTGTACTAAAAATTATGAATTAATAGATGAAGAATATTCCTGATAGTTTGCACATAAAATAGACAAAATGGTAAAAATCCCAGGGGAAAACGTGAAATTGTAAACATTTCATAAACAACTGATTATTTAATAATTTTTAATAACCAAACCGTATATATACCATATAGGTTAGCATATGTTGCGTATACATTATATCTATTATTAAAAGAATTTAAGTTCAGTTTTTGCGGCAATTCAGTTTTTACGTACTAGGCTTCTTCTTCTTCTCAATTATCCATAAAATACAAAAAACTAGCATTTTAAGCCGGAATTAAGAAGAAATCAATTTGAATCTCCTCTGATAGATTTCATTAAAATCCTAACAATTGTTAAGCCAAATTTCTATGAATCAAAGTTTGAAAAATAATAACAAACAAATTTTACTATAAAAATCAAAGTAGTCACAAAAAAAAACCCAAAAATATTTGTAGGATTACATACAAAAAAAAAAACATTCAATCGTGTAACTTAAATATAAAATAAAATTAAAAAAGCTACGCGTACTTGCACCAATTTTTTCGAGCTCAATGCACAGCTGTTTATAATATTAAATTTTTTATTGCACAATCTAGCGCTTGCCTTCGAAAATTTTGGTAATAATCATGGCTTTGCGACAATAAGCATTGATAAGCACTTAATAAAAGAAATTCTGCGCAATCAATCCCTCGTCTTAAGTAAACGCGTTATCATTTAAATTGTGTAAATATTTGCTGCTGTTTATTGTTCCATTGATTGGCAGCGAGTCTATGAAGTTCTTGATTCGAAGATGAATGCGAAATGAAAAGCTACCAACACCATCATGGGGTAGGGCAGAGAATTTTTTTTTTTATTCTTATTCTTTTTACATTAAGCAAAGAGAAATTTATTTTGCACAATGCTTGAATTCAGAGACATCAATCTGTGAGATATTGATTTGTGTATCAAGCCATATCCGACATTTTTAATTTAAATATTATATTTTATCGATTACTTAAGACAATTACTGCCGCTTTTAAGATTTGACTCTCACCAAATGTTCACACTGTGACACCATCGAAAGACATTTTGTGCGAATGCTTTTGTCGACCACTGTTGCTGTTGCAGCCACTAGTATCCCTGTGTGGCAATATAACGCACCAAATTACACATACTGCGGCATGTCATCATAAACTCAAAATTTTTATGGGCTACCTAGGGTCAGATGTTGGCTGTGGCC
This sequence comes from Chymomyza procnemis, assembly GCA_035046065.1. NCBI lineage: Eukaryota > Metazoa > Arthropoda > Insecta > Diptera > Drosophilidae > Chymomyza > Chymomyza procnemis. The sequence goes on from JAWNOJ010000026.1 coordinate 60,126,864, forward strand.
AAATGTGGATCACAGTGGGTTACAGTGGGTTACAGTAAACCGACAAACAAACTTCAAACAAGCTGGAAATTAATTTAATACGCAATTTGGCATTGCATATAACGAGACATACGAAAGTGAAATGTTGGTAAATGGTAAAAGTCATTGAAGCTGCCAAATGAAAATGTAAACTTAAGTGGCTTCAACATACACACACATCGCACACCCACAATACACACATTTTTTTTAGCCATTTTATTTACCCCACGGTGGGGGAAAAATAGATAGGGTATGTTCATGGGGATACACTGCAAACGCTCAAGAACTACGGGAACTACACAAAACTGTTATTTCGATTCTGATTTCTGCCTTAGTTTCAAGGACACTCGAAAATAATGTTTTTGAGATACAAAATATTTTGCTGCCTACAAATGTGTAATACTTCTTATTATGCAAAATTTGCCAATTTAATAGTTTTTCTTTGAGCCAACATTTTTCCGCACCAATGCTACATACTCTTAATCCTTTGCGAATATAGTGTATAAAAAGATAAAAATCAGTAGTTTCAACAAAAGCAACAACAGGACGTAACCTACTCGACTCTGTATGCGCTTGGCATATACATATGTACTCATGTGTGCCGGTGCCGGTGCTGGTGCTGGTGGATATATGGATGGATGTGGTAAAGGCAGCAAGGATTGAGGTTGCTTTTACTGTGTTGGAGGCCATATTTTATTTAACAGTTGTCCGTACAAACCACTCGACATACATTTGGCAACCAGACGGCAGTGGCATTAATTGGATGTGCCACTTGCAACAGCGAAAGTTGCCACTAGCCAACAGTAGTGGCAAACAAGCCCGTACAACTAGCAACAGCCAGCGAGAGGTGCAGAGCGAGAGAGAGAGGAATACGAGAGAGAGAGAGAGAGAGAAGCACTGAACCAGCTAGAGCATTAATTAAATTCAAATTAAGGCGAACTAAGTCGTTCTAACTCGGCCGATTTGAAATTTTTCCTATAAGTGCAGCCACCCACATATGACGCTCGCACACACCGCCTGCCAATCCGCCAGCATGACTCGCATTTCTGTGATTGCCACAAGAAACACAAACACAATTCCTGGCTTCACCCAGCCATATGTAGACTGCCACAAATCGATTTCAAGTTGATTGTGCTCGGTGCCTCCGCCTTAAAACTAATTTCAGCTCTGGGGCGTATACGTAATGAAAACATCAACAAACAGCAAACAAGATACATATAAATAAACACACAGTCACAGGCTGTCAGGAGGACGGCAGCTTCGAGCTTACACACAGCATCAAAACGAGAAAAATTGTTAATGTTATGCCAAATGTTATTTATTGCCACGAGTTCGTGTTGATTTAGGCACGGCAGAGCAAACTTAAAGCCAATCATGAAGTAAACAATACTCCAGTGTTAAGCAACGTGTGATTAATTGCTTAAAGTTAGCCAGTTACGGGCAGGTTTCCAGCTACGATTTCAGTTGGCTGGACGGTAAGCGGAACATTTACTTTTTTGAAATGGCAAATTTTCGGCAGGTTTGTCGACTGGAAATGTTGCAACTCGCGCATGCAACGTAATAAACTGCCAGACACAGTGGCCTCATGCTGCGCCTGCCACAGGCACAAAATTGTGGCGCAGGCTGTGCGTGTGCACGCGTGTGTGCGTATGTGGCAGTTACCTGGGCATGGCAACGTTTTAAAACTTACTTCCTTCCGGTTTGTTAGGCGGTGAAACGTTGCAGAAATACCAAGCCGTTGTATGCGGTTGCCAGTGGCGTTGACAGTGCAGAGCAGGAAACAAGCGGAATTGGCGAGCAACACAAAAAAGAAGAAGAAGTAAAATCCAACCAAATACCAAATGCACTGATATAATACGTATACGTTTCGGTGGCAGGTACCAGCAGAGATTTAAGGCTTCTTGCCTGACACTTTCTCAAGCCAAACGCAGCAGCAGCAGCAGTCTTTGCACTCTATACGTAAGGCTACCCTTATCAAATATTGAAGCGGAAATTATAATACATACATCCACACACACACACACACATACAGTCAAGCCATTCAAGTTGAGAGCAGCAACATATAGAACCAAAAAAAAACTCGTTTATTCATAAGGTAACAATAAAAATCCCAAGTTGCTTCAAGCACACCATTTCGACGAGAGCTTTGTCCAACTTACATTGAAATGCAAGTAAAACGCTTGCGAACAGTCAACGTGCATCTATTCCGGTAGCCATTTTGGTATATTATTTTTTGGATTTTAAATGGTGGCTTTTTTTTGGAAATCGCTTAAAGTTAAGCAGTCAATAGGGTGTTATGGTTTGGTCATAGCTAATCGCTTAAAGGCGTGAAAATTTGTGAACTTTGATTTGGAAACACTTTAAAATGAGGCGGCCGCAACTCCAATTCTTCAATAATTATCGAATTGCCTTTAACTTGAGACGATTTGTGTTACACTAGGAACAACTAAACGGGCATTTGTCTAGCAGTTGAATAGTAGGATAATCTCTATTAATTAAAGACTTTTATTCGGCTATAAACTATAGGTGCCCGTTCTCTTCGAACAGCATTTACTAGAGACATCTTCCTGCTTCGCCTTCTACACGCTTAGACACAATCTTCAAAATCAGCATTATTTTAATACCTTCAACTAGCAAACCTAACCCACTATCAACTTTTCCCCTTCAACATTTTATTGGATATTAAATTAAACACAATGTTTACATAACACTATTTTAGTGCCAAACGCAAAGACAAACTGTCTTAACGCCTTGCCAATTGATGTCTTAAGTTGATCCAAAGTCCAAAGCCAAACCAGAGTCACCTTTAGACAACTTTTTAACTCTAAATGAAACCTGAAAGCCCAACAACTTGCGAAACTTTTCTACCCAGTTCCATTAAAAATAAGAAAAATATTCTTCATACCACACCATCACATATACATACATCCTTTTGACAGCTTTTATACGCTTTAAACTTGCACCACTTTGTGTTTGCCCAAAACTTTGCACAAAACTTTCTAGCCAAGTGTGGGCATCACTCGGTGCTCTCATCCACCTACTCCCTGCCTTCGGTGGAGCCATTTGAGTCATTTAAATTAAACGCATTTTAAATTGTAAGTCCACCGCAAAATAGCGTTGCGCCCCTTCTGGCAAGTCAAGCGCAATCATAGCAATTGGCAAATGGACGACAAAATATGCTCCCAAGCATTGCCAGCGTTGTTGCCACATTAGCCCACCCAGTTCCCAGACCCAAGCCACATGTATATAGACGCATAACGTGCGGGAGAAACACATACTTGTATAACCAAAGTGTCTAAGGATAGTAATTTTAAGCCAAACGTTGGTGAATTACTTTGCAAAAAAAAAAAATAAAATAAAAAAGGGAAAGAGATATATTTTATGTATAACAAGGGTTTTCAAACGTCCACAGTGTACCCACCCAACCGAGGACGCCCAACGAGATACACTCAACACCCAAACACCCGAACCTCCCCACCCTCCAGCGACGACCTACGCCCAACAGCCAAAAGGCAGCAGCTCACGTTGAGGAAATTAAAGTGGTTTTGGCTTGTCTGCAGCAACAACTGTGTCTGTCTGGTATGAGCTAGGCGCTGGAGCATGGGATGACTTTTAGTCCGGTTTTCGGGTAGCACACACAACGGTTATTGTATGAATTACAGGCATTCACATTTCTTTGCATGCGAATTGAGTTTGGTGTGAATGCTTATACAATATTTCGGAAATTACTTTGCCATGTCGGTGGTGGTTGTTGCGGTAACTTTGACACTTCTTCGATAGCTTGGAGCACTTCTGGCTCTGAGACGCTCGGGCTCTGGTCTTGATTTTAGTGGCCCTGAACCTTGCCACTATGCAGAAGTTCACTTACATATATACATTTGCTTTGAAGTTTTTCATATGCAGCAACTAAATAAATCGACGACGACTCCTCTTACATCCTTGCGCCGGCATTTGGCAAATTGACTTTTTTTTTCAACAACCCATACATGCATATAGGTTCGTATATGTATTGTTATATAGTATCCATATATATATATATATATATATAAATATATAGAGGTATGTAGATGTGTATGTATTTACGAGGACATTCAACAAAAATGCCGCGCCCTGCTGTCAGCGTATTCATAATAAAAACGCGTATAAATGCTGAACCTTTTTCATCTTTACTTCTCGGCTCCCCAAAGTAGGGCATGGGCGTGGACAAGGTGTAAAATGTATGTCTCTCTGGCTTTGCGCTTATTATTCAAAGCAAAAAAAAAAATGGAAAAAGCAGGAAAATCACAGCGGGCAGCAGCATCCAACCCTTCCAAAGAAAGCTAGAAAAAATAATCTATAGAAGTACAGAAGGCCAATGCTTATACTCATTCCTATTGCAAGGCTTTTATTTTGTGGAATCCTTTGTCTTTCATTCATACTATATCCATTACTCCCTACGTTTTCTTACTTTTGTTCATTCAGCTCTTTTTTCAGTTTTTGCCTTTTCTTCCGGCACCATTTAAATCGCCTGAAAATACTAAATTGGAACCATCGTCTTCTTTGAGGATATTTTCATGAATATTGTGCTTTCACTCGTTTTCTTTAAACTTCGGTTTTCAGCTTTATCGATAGATTTATCAGGGATAGTTTTAATGAATTTCTTAAAATTGAAGATACTTTATGAATAAACAAATGGGGTACTTGATCAACAATATGAATTCACACCTTGTCGAACTTTCTTTGTAAGCTTGTTATCGATTTCTTAAGTGAATCGAAGAATTATCAGAAAAAAATGATTGCTAAATTAATATAATATATTTGAAGTGCTAGAAGTGGCGACCATATGGGTACTAGTAAGTCGGGATTTTAAGAAAATCTAATCTACAAAATTATAGGTCGATGGATTTCGCGCGGCAGTATTTGTGGATTTGCCTAGCACTGGCAAAGTTAGCAAAAGGACACAATTTGTAAATCCCTATTGATTACGAGCACCGCCGTTTGAATTCAGCTATAAATTGTTTACTCTTGCAATCTTCGAACGGCTATTAGAAATATATAGTCTGCACTTGATTCGATTACATCCTGGTTAAGAGGAATAAATTTGTTTAAATTAATACGGATCTATAACATTTTGAATAAAATTTCAAAAAAAGCTAAATTAGTAGATAGAAAAAACGATTGGCTCCCTCTTACCTCTAATGATTCAACTCATTGATAACACTTACTTTTCGAAGAAAACTAAAAATTTAATTTAAAACCATATTTTTAAAGTGATTGTAATCGAAACATGACCACATAATTTAAAAACTGTAAGAAAAAATGAAGTTATCTTAGTGATATTGTCTTGTTGGATGATCTATGAAATTGTTCGCTTCCAGAGAAGTACCATCATGGCAAACTTTTTAAAAACATCGCGGGCTTTTGACAGCATTGAGCAAAACGAATTGACGCAAACCTTTATTTGTATGAGTAAAAAGTGCAGTCTGCGCAATTACAAATGAGCGCAAGAGTGCTGATCAAGCATTTGCGTGTAAGAGAGAGAGAGGGAGTTGACACATCTACACATGTGCTTCTGCTTACTCTGTAGCGATAGAATTTCGGGTGCTAAGGAGAAATCGTGCCATTTAGGTACACCCTTCACTTTTAGTTTTACCATAAACCAAAATTTTTGATACACTTTTTTGACATTATTGCAGAGAATTTATATTTTTTTGACTGTATAATCTTATTGAACCCTATACCATATGCCCCAAAGGGTATAGTTAGTCGTAAATGTATTAAAAGTGATATCCATTCGAACTATAACCGCTACAAAGTTTGTTAAATGTGTCATGTGACATTGCTGTCTTGAAATAATTGTGATCAAACATGCAACCTGAGTAACTTTTCAAATACTTAATACCTTATGCCGTAAGGAGCAAAGGGAATCCTAAGTTTGTGCTAACCGAAAATGCATGTAAAACATAGAAGGAAACTTCGAAGATTACCTAAATTACCTATTTTCTGACCGATTGCTTGAATGGCTATATCTCAATAGAGTAATCAACTTTTCAGAAAAAAATTCTTGGTGATGCAAGCTCATTTTAGTTTCCGATATGGGGATAAATGATAAACTCCAAATATCAAATAGATTTAGAAGCTTTATTGAGTTGGATTCTACCAAAATTGGGTTAAAGTAAAATATTATTTTAAAGAATTGTTTTGTATGTGATCAAAATCATATGACCTAATAATATAGTTCTCATACAACAAGTTAGTAAAAAAGATTCCGAATAATTTTATTCCGATTATAAAAGTACTTTTCGTTCATTGACTATATCATAAAGCACCCCTTGAGCAAATCGGTACAAAAAGTCATATGCTATATTTTTTTGTTCTTCCAGATATTGTCCAATTCAAAATCAAAATCGCTTAACTATCGAATATTTTAGCTTAAAGCTGAAATCGGTATAAAAAAGTAGTCTTTCGTAAAGTCAATTATTTCCAAGGACACTTTAACTGAGTTAATCAACCAAGCTTATATTTTACTTAAGCAATATAATTTAATAGCGAAAAAGTGGTACAGGGTATTGCAAAGTCTTCTGTGAGCAACTTTACCATTTGCCACCTTTGGTATAAATTTAATTAAAGAGAATTTAACATTCGTTGGTAAATTCTCTTTGATTGAAGTACAAGCGTTGTCGCTTTCAATAATTAAGTATCCGAATCAGATTTACTTCGAAATTCTTTAACTTTCAACAAAATTGTAACAAAAACCATAAAAATTTTATTAGGAGAACAACAGCAGCAGCAGCTGGAAGAAAGCCAACTGATTCAAAGTTCAGGCAGTATCTGACAAAATATTCTAAAACAAAATATTATATATATAATATTAGTTATATTATAGACAAACATAAAGAGCTACACTCGAGCATTCAATATATAAATGTAGGACACAAAGAGGGGCCATTCGACGCAGAGTGTTAGGGAGAATTTTAGCAATTATTTGCAGAAGCATTTCAATTGCGTTAATTAATAAAAATATGAAATTATTGTTGTTGACGTAAGGCCATTTATTATTATATATTGATTTATGGCATGACCAAAAGTCATATTTGCACAGTAAGCCAGCTAAATGTAAAAAATGATGCGAAATTTCGTAAAACTAACTGTCATACGAGCTGACACAAAGGCAAATAAATGTTTTGAGTAAACAAAAATCAAATCAGCTTGCAATAATATTTTCATTTCAAAAATAAACATTACACAGTAACTACACTATACTTTTATTTACGAAAACTGTACACTAAATTGCGCAACTATTTTGTGACATAGAGACTACTATTTCCATGCTCTAACTTTGTTCAAAGAAACTATTCAAGCTAATATATACAAATAAATTTTGTTCATTTATCATTTAAAAAAAAGGACACAAAATTCCTGGTTGGCTTTGAATAACTGCCATATTTTGTGCTTTTAGTATTTCTGCGTCCTGTTGTATATTTTTGCGTATAATTTTACAACGTCATTTAAATTCAAATAACATCAATAAAAAACTTCAAAGCATTTGCTTACGGCAATATTTGTCCCATCCTACCCCAGCAACCATCACTACTATGCTGCGCGCTTTCATGACTCTACCAACGAAAAATAATGTTACGTTTAGACCTTCTTTGAGAGCTGCCATCGTAGATGAAGCCGAAAGGATGCTTGGTGTGTGTGTGGTGTGGCATAAGCGGCTTTTGCAGCAAAAAAAATTGCATAAAAGCAAAAAATGGAAACGCACAAAGCGGACAGATGTGAATCGGTGTGGAGAAATCTTGTAGCTTCTCCCGGCATGGATGATTATGGTCATAGCGCAACATTTACTGCAACCAATTTAAAGAGTAAAGTTGCGAGGAAAATAGGCAAAACATTGCTGAGTTGGTGCTGACACGAAGCGACGTTTATGGGATTATGCGCAGAGCAAGAAGACAAGGCATACCAAACGGGTTTCTTGGATTAACTGTCAGCGACAATGGCGCAAGAGAATATCAGCGAAACGGAAGTGCTTTGGAGAAATTGTCGTCGACATTGTCGTTGTTTTTTTGCCTTGATTCCGATTGCGTAGAACAAAATTTTTGGTAAAATGGAGAGACGTCAAACACACACACACACACACACACACACACAAAACAAGTTAAAGGAATTTGACAAACAATTTCAATAAATTTCTGAAAATAACTGACACAGACTGCGTTCTTCATGCAGCAGAATGTTCAGCCAAAGATGGCACAGCGAAAGACAGAGAGCGAGAGATGAAGCAAGAGAGACAGCCAACATACTCGCACTGAATCAAAATGGCGGCCATGGAGTTCAAAACAAAATTAAACGTTAGCCTTAGTTGAAGGCAGGCAAGCGGAAGGGATAACAAGTTGAATGTTGCGTTGGCAATATTAGTGAATGTTACACTCTGTATTAACACACACACACACACACACACACACACACACACATAGACACATAGATACACCATCGACACACAGATACATTTATATAGCGAAGATTGTGTCGATGCTGTTGTGTTATTTCAAGTGCCGCTGCTCCTTCGTTGTTTGTGTAGGTCCGTGTCAAATTGTAGTTCATTGGTTCTCTTGTCAGCTGTCAGCACGTAAGCCGCTCTGTACCTCACAAGCTGGTCATGTCCTTTTTCCCTTTTCCCTCATTTTGCCTTCTTATGCTTTTCATTTTTCCATCCGTCGTTGTTGACCAATCTCTTAGAGTCCTTCGAACCGTATAGTTTCTGTCGGCCACAGTTTGGCTGCTTATTTCTGGAATGTCATGACATGTCAACGTTTAACACTTTGTCCTTTCGCCTGCCAGCCTTTTTTCGCAAGTTTTCCTTCATTTGCTTTTCTTCCCCGCCTTTTCTTAAATATATAATTTGATGTGTTTTTCTTTTTTCTCAACGAAAATTTGTCACATGCGCAAAAAGTTATCGAAAGCTTATTACTTTTTTTGGATGAGTTGGCATCATCAGCCAGCTATCGAATTATGTAGGCTTCATATTGGAGTGAAGGGAATTACACTCACTACAGGAACACACACACACACACACACACACATTGTTTGTGACATGAGCTGGGAAGAAGCAGCCTTAGTCACAAAAAGTATAGAGAAAACATATTAATCTTTTAGACGATCCAACTGTGAAGCGTGTGTGTCAAACTAAAATAGTTTGCGCTTTAAAAATTCAAGTGGGTTTTCAGTATTTTTACGCTTAAGTTGGGGCATTCGTACTTACTATCCGGGCTTTAATTTTGACAAACATATTTTTTTTACTTTTTACAGCATCTCCAAGATGGGATTCATTAAAATTACTTCAATGCAATACTTCTCAAGATTGCAATATTATTCCTTTATTAAGCAAGCGTGAGACTATAGGTTGAAAATTTTTATTCAACCTTTTCAAATCCACGATCGTATATTTTTGGATTCACCTTTTAATTATTTCATCGATGAAGTCCTACAATCTACAATTCTTGTGATCGCTGTAAATGAAATTATAGGTAGTGACACAAATTAATACTACAAAATCACACTACCATTTTGTCTATTTTTCCACAGACGGGCTTATAATTCACAGTTTGCCTGGTGAAGTGTTCTGGAATTATACTTTTTTTGTATTTTTATTGGTTGCCTACCACACCACTCTTAAAGACAATTGGTATTAAATCTGACAAAAAGTTGTTTATTCGCATTATTATTATTATATTAAAAATATTAGAATGGAGCGAGAAGATCAAATTATACTACTAGTCCGTGTTGCCGTCCTGATGGGTATCCTTTTTTAGATTTTCACATCAATATCAACCGATTTATAGTTATATAAAAGTTGAAAAAAGTAAAAGAGGAGTTAAAAAGAAGTTATAAGATTAGCTTTGAGTAAGCTGTATTTTCATAGTTCGTGTTTGGTCAAAGATACTTGATTTGGAAAATCATTTGTAAGAGAGGCAATGTATTATTTTAGTTAACGCATAAGAATACAAAAAGGAACGTCCGATTTATTATTGGATATCTAAAAAATGGTAATGCTAGAATGCAAAATTTACGAGTTACTATAAGTATGACAAAAGAAACTTTGATAATAATGCGGTTAGAGTCGAGTCCAAGTTTTTTCACAAGTAGCATTAGGGAAGTCAACTTTATACGGCATAGTGTACGTAAGAATAGGACAGAAAGCGTATGTTGGGGTCCTTATTTAGGGATTTAGGGCCTTGAAAAAATATCTTTTGGACTCGCCTTGATAGATGAGACGATATTCAATATAAAAAACCAGATAGAGAACCCTGATATGACAGCTTAATAAAGATGAAGGTTTAGTGGTTATAGTATTAGTTTGCTATTGTACCCCTAAATCATTATTGATAAGACTTGGAAAGATCCAAAAGCTTGGTAAAATTGCAGCGACGTTTTACCAATCAATCTGAGGTGGTCGATATCACTCGATAGTTGTCGATTTTAATACTAGGACATTTTTTTTGATTCGGGATTATAAAAAATTATTTCTGATAGAAATAAGTTAGTGTTATAATAATAATTATTTAAGTAAAATATTGAAAAAATATAAAGATATACTGAAAGACTGAGTCATAGTGCTTTACAATTTAACTAGAAATGGCGTCAGGAAAGAAGTATAATATTATGAGCAATTAGGGCTGACAGAATTGCTAGTTTTGAAGAAAGTTCCAAACAAATAAGTTTATTTTTAGTTTAGTGGAAGATATATTTTTGTGATGCAAATATACTGCAGATAAGAAAGATTTAGTTTTAGAATTCACGTAAAACAGAAGAAGTTTAGGATTACTATAGAAGTTAAGGCGACACCGCCAGGGAGAGGTAAAGAATATACAATTTGTTGTGTAAATTATAGTACTTATAAAAGTATATAGATGTCCTACAATTTTTAATATTTATTTTTAAAGACAAAGTTTTCTGAAGAGGAGAGATAGTTTTTGATAGTTTTGGAATATAATAAGACATAAAGATTCGAATATAGCTTTAAGTATGCAAAGTGCTTGATAAAATAAATTGGGTCTTTCAGCAACTATGGATAAGATGGTACCAAAAATGTCCTAGCCAATATTGCCTTTCTACAAAACCGTTTCTGCCGTCTCTCTCATTAAGAAAACACATCTTAATAAATTATGGTAACCTCATTGAGCTTTGATTGCTAAAAAAGTTTTAAAATTTATCATATTTTTATTTAAAGAAAATGTCTAACGATTTATATTTAAGATATTGAAATAATAATTTATGAAAGTTACAACTACGCTTCCAAAAACAAAAGTAGCTTCTCACATTGCAATCATGCCCAGAAGGCTCTATTAATACAGAGTAAGCTATCAATCATCATAAACTATCCTCGAGCTATATAGCAATTGTCATGATTGCCAATTCTCGCTGACCATCTATGAACCTTGAAGCAATTGATTGCCTTCAATTGGGATAAAGCAGTTAACAATTTTGACCAAACATCAAAAGCTAAAAATCATTTATTTCGGTTATCTGACCCAAATTAAAAATGCAAACAAGATTCAAGTTGAGTTAAAGTAAGGCTAAAGTCAAAAGATATTATTTAAAAATATTTTAGGCTAATTGCTCCAATTTCTTCGTTCTGTGAATTTGGATAAAATCCGCAATCAATCGATAAATTGAGTAGGTATGTGAAGTTATTTAAAAATGATGGAATAAAATTCATGGAGACTTTAGGCAAAACAAATTCACATTTTACTTTTGCTAATAGTCAGTATGTCATTTGAATGGTTAAGATATTGAAAGATAAATTGGCATGCCAGCTCGGAAAGCTATCCTTACGTAGTTTAATATTTGTCCTTGAGCGACTTTGTTTTTTCCATACTCGTTTTGCTTTTATACGATTGAATTGCAATATTAGAATAAGCACGGGTGACTTCTAAGTAAGGAATTTTGGCAGTTTTATTCAAAAAGAATGTTAGTTTTTCAATTGCCTGCAATCATTTTTAAAATATTTATTTTTTAATATATGGAATGGATAACATTATAATTTATAAATGCTAAAGTAGAAAAGTTAAGCAAAGCATGACATATTATAAGTTCTTCACTCTTTTACCAACTAAATTGAGAATTGAGCAACAATTTTAAATTGTTTAACAACAAATCATACTTTGTAAGAATTGTTCGTTTTTAGCAAAAAAAAGGTATTATATCCTGAACTTCTAAAAAAACCTATGACAATTAACTAAGTTATATTATTCCAGTTGAGGTTTCTCTCAGATAAGTTCTTCTAAAAAAGTTTAAGTGGCTTACTAGTTAAATTTTTTATAAAAATACATTAAGGGAATAAGATGATTTTTACCGATTTATACGAGCTATATTATAAATTCAATAGATTTCCATCATATTTATGAGGATTCTATTCAAGCGATGGCACACCAGTTTATTATATGCCTTAGGGCGCCATGGGACAAATTTAAAACGGCAATGAAATTGTATTCATTTTCCGTCTAATAAGAATATCCCGATAACGATGACCATCTTTAAGCAAAAATGAAATCAGATTTGCGGCGAAACAAATGGAAAATAACAAAACCCATTCAGCCGCCATTTGTGAGCAAAATATTGACCCAAAACGCTCTATTGGGCGATGCGAACTTAGCTGCTCGCAGTGCTTCGAAGTTGCTTCAGCTGTTATCGGACTGTGGCTTGTCGAAGTTCCAAGAAACTGCTCTTGCAGAAGCTTCCAAGATATGGAGTAGTGAGAATTCATAGAGCACTTCTTGTGTTCCTGTAAAGTGCTAAGTAGTCGCAGGAAAACCTTACGCTTACTAATGCTGCTTCTATGTCAGTAGCCGCTGTAAATTATACTAAACTATTTGGAATTAAAATAGAAAATTGTGTCCCCGGGATATAGAAAGAATTTGGGGTACTTTTAATAAATATTCTTTAATTCGCTTAGAAGTATGTTTTATTTTCAACTTTTCCTTCAACTAATAATTCTCATGTTTCGATGTTCGGCAAAGCAAACAAAGACCAACTCTTCTGAAAAGAAGGTTTTTTTATTGATTAGCGCAATACATATAGTTCATACTTCTATTTTTTAAATTTAGTTGGTTAAAGTTAGTAAATATATCAACAAGAGAACTATTTTTTTAAAAACTTTAAGTTTCTTCCTATTCCTCTACAGCAGCGCTTTGGGAACCAAGTCTTTAATACAAAATATCCGAAAATAAATTTGCATCCTTAGATATACTCAATCTAAAAATTTGTTTTTTCTGGCTGTAACCTTCTCGGAGATTGGGACTTTGGCTAACCTTGTGACTCTCTGACTTTTCACAATTTGTTTTACATAATCTTGTGGCTTGAGAAAACGTATGGTATATCCCTTTGTCATATAAGCCACAGTACGAATATAAAAGAAACTCTAAGATGTATTCTGATTATCTGGAATAATGTTTAAAAGGAGGGAGATTTTAAAAAGTCTTTTGTTATTACGATGTTTTCATACTAGATATGATAAACGCAGAAAATCGTATGTACACATTTTAAGAGCAACTCGAATAATAGGTTTGAGTTGGCAACTAACTCTGTCTCAGAAAATGTCTATTATATCGTGATGCCACCCAACTGTCGGATCGGCTAGTAACAGTAGATTCCTATTGTCTTAGAGGTATCCCACTTCTCCGCCTTTAGAGCAATGACAGCATAGTCAAGCTGAATCAGTTTCATTTTTAAGTACGACCCCGCATAGGATAAACATCTAAAAAGAAAAGATAACCGAAAGAAGCCTTGACATAACTGGCGACGTATTCCTAGTCAGTGCACAAGTGCGAGCGTCAAAATCACACTTTTTCCCTGAAGTACAATTTGTTGTGGATCCATGTGTATAATGCTACTTAATCATGTTATCCTTGTTGTTGTTGCTCATCCGGTTGCAGTCTTGCATTGAAAGTGTTGTCAAGACCAACAACAACAGCAACAACAACGAAGCAATAACTGTTAGTAGAACAGCCCTAGTGCCGACGCCTGGCGCGTTTTTATCAGTAACAACATCCCTGTTATCCTTTTATGCATTTTAATTTTCCAACACTGCTCCACACACACACGCACATCCATCCACCTAGGTATTAGAGAGCTGATGCTGGCCACATAGGCACAAGCACGTTGACTCTTCGACAGAGACCCCTGGGTGTATTTCGCTTATGTAAATGTGTGTGTGTGCGTGTGTGAGAGTGGGTGGCAGAGTCATAAAAGCGCCACATTTGAAATTATATGACTGTCGGTGGCAGCGACAAATACCACACACACACACGCGCACACACAGGGACACTCACGAGTGTGCGAAGATTTCATTAGCAGAGCTCACGGCGAGTTGGTTCACTCACGTTCGCGTTAAAAGATTGCCCGAGCGTCGCCATTTTAAAGTGGCTAGATCCTTATTTGCCTTAAATGCTGCACGTAGTGCCGCCACCCAGAGTTGGCCCACCAATGCTGCCGCCTGTCTAACTTTTGTCAATGCACAACGCACTGCTGTTTATCATAAATTCATACGTATAGTAGTAGTCTGCCACCAGGCCACCAGGCGCACCAGGCGCACGAGGCGCACGAGGCGCACAAGGCGCATCAGGCAGCTGTATATATATATATATTTTATTAACGTTTTATGCCAACAAGGGTGCATTAACCTGACAACAGATTTCCACACAGCAGCAGCAGGCTGGGGTTCGTTTGGGTAACATTGGGTTGGATTGGATTCGCTTTTGGATTACTTACCGTTGCTGCGCAAAACGTTGCATTGCCTACAAATGACGCGCCGGGACTATCGTAATTCTGCTGTTTCCGCTTAATACGTGGCCATGTTGTTGCATTTGCTTTCCGTCTGCACTTTAACGTTCTCGTCCTGGCCGTATTTGATGCTATTGCCACCGCCGCCGCCGCCGCCGCCGCTGCTGCTGCTGTTGCTGCACCGTCTATGTCACAACCTCTGCTGCCGCCTGAGACGACGCTGTCAGTTCTATTGCTAATCTTATCTAACAACTGATATTCACTATGATGCAAGTTGGTGGCAAACAGCAGCGCATTTGTTGTAGTCTTTGTTTTTGTTGTTGTTGTTGGCGGCAGTGTTGCCGCTTTTGGCTGCTCCGTCGTCGTCGTCGTCGTCGTTGGCCCTAATCTACGCCGTCGTCTGCGATGACGATGATGTGGATGATATTGGCGCTGGCGTTGATTATGACGACGGCAGCGTTGTTGTTGTTGCGCTGCGGCGTCTATTTTAATGGCAGCTATGGTGCCGCTTTACAGCAGCACACAACCTCTCACGCTGATAATTCGGTTAGATGCGGGATGCGTGTAGCTGCTGCTCTTGGCGGTGGTGGTGGTGGTGGTGGTGCTGCTCCAACTTTGGCTCCGGCTGCTATTGCTGCTGCTGTGGCCTAGTCTAAATTGCTTTTGCTTAGTGCCACATGGCGTTGCCTTTCGTATCTGCTTGTGGTTGTGTGTCTTGCTCCGCTGTCAAGTTAATACTCAACACTTGGGCAAAGCAATTCCATGGTCAAGTTGTTGTCTGTGTGTGTTTGCTTTTAAGCGAAAATTATAACTAATTCCTTTTTGCTAATTTAATTAGGTTCTTAGTCCTGGCAGCACTATGTTGTTGTTGTTGTTGTTTCTGTTGGCTTAATATGTTTTAACAATTCCAAGTTGCAGTCTTTGGCAGGTTATGCACCACGTCTTCCACGTTGACATGGCTGAAATGGCATACAAATGAGACTAAACTTTAAATTGTCTGTTTAAATGCAAAAATAGATCGAAATAAATAACAATTAGCTTGGGCTTACGGCCAATAAAAAAATGCAACTTTTGCAACTGTCGCATTGGCTGCCAAAAAGTATGCTACACTTTTTTATTATCAATAACTTTTTGCAAGCTTAAATAAAATTAACACAAAATTGCACAGCAAAAAATTGTATGCTTTCGTGCTGGGTCTGGGCAGCCATTTTTTGTTTTTTTTTTTATTGGCAGACTTCCTATCGGTCGCCTATGTGAGGTTGAGTAAGGTCCTTGCCGCACGGTATGCGCATGGCGCAAAAACCATCAATGGGTGTGTGCGTTGGTGTGCCAGTGTCTGTGTGTGCGTGTGTGTGTGTGTCACGATTTTTACTATATATCTAACAGCATCAATATGCATATACATATATATAAATGTAACTAAGTAGGTACCAACACATTGACATTCATTTACATGAATATACTCTATATACTTCAGATTGTGTACTGCCAAATATTTGAATGCGAACCCAAAAATTTCTGTGTAAATTATAGATTTTCCGGCTGCTCTCGAAATGGTGGCGATTTGGTTGCTTGGCTGGATGACAATTTATTTGGGCTTTGGTTGCACTGATAATTTACGTGCTGCATGCAACGTTGTCTGCGCCTTGGTTAGCATGCCACACCCTTTTGATAAATTGCCAAGAAAACGATTTAAAAACTTGAAAAGAAATTGTATGAGAGTATAAAATGCGTTTTACATCGATGTTGCAAAACTAAACGGATTTCAATGTGGACTTAAGGTTCACGTAAAATGCCTTGGAATGTGAAAATAAAGGGAATGAAACTTATCAACGAAAGTTCAGACTGCTTTAAGTTAGTGACTAGGTTTTGTAAGGTCGACCAATTAAAGTCTTAGCAGCGGGCAAATCTATAACTTTTGACAGTTTAGACAGATCGACTAATGTCATATAGCATTAGGGGCGTCGTTCCAAGACAATTTTTACCATGGCACATTTCACACCAAACGAAATTATTTCGGCTTTTATCTATGAATTGTTAAAACTTAACGTGCGTTTCGTGCAAAAAATTAAGTTAAAAGTACGGCCGGTGATAACGCTTTCAGACGTTTCTATGCAAAATTTGCAAATTGTGGTTACGTCCGTAATGCCAGCCATGCGTACAAACAGCGCACAAGACGTACTGAACTACATATTGAGGTCGTTTGAGCCAGTTTTGAGGAGTACCCACGAATATTGGGTTGTTATCATTCTTAGGAGTATAACTTAATTCAGCTGACTATTCGTATCGTGTCAATTATTATGGCTGAGAACAAACTCAATTTTTGAAAAAACCGGCATGTCATGTCAGATAATTCACATTTCACGTTAAATGGATGTGCAAATAATCAAAATAGCTCAACTTATAGGCAATATACGACTCGAAATTACAGTCATATATCGACCGAAGAACACATTTCGGTCAATTTATCCGATATTTTTTATATCAAAATAAACAAAAAATATGTAATTAATGTAATATATGTATTACCATAAAATATGTTTATTTATTATAAAATTCATTTATTTTTTTAATTTAAACTAATACGTCGACCTTAAATGGCTGACCCTGTAGCTATTTATGAACACAAAAATTAGTACTCAATAAAGCAGTTATTATCTGCTCAAAATGAGGATTTTCCCATGATCTTCCACTATTACTATTATAAATATTATAAATACAAGAGGCACTCTCCACTGATTTATTTATAATCATTCTTCCCACTTTTTTGCAAACTAAATGGACTGTTATTTGGGAGATATTATTTTCTGTTTTGAGTGCTGCTATGAGACAATATATTAACCACAACGAATTGTCCTTCAAAGATTAATTCGCTTCGAAAAAATTTGCATTAAAGTTTGAATCTAAATATTTGAATCAGCGATCATTTTTAAGCAGAAAATCAAAGGGCTTCATAAAAAAGGGTGATTTTTTAGCAAATTATTTTTAGATCAAATTACTTTTAATAGCTGACGCGGTTTACATAAAGTGTATTTCTGTCAAAAATGTTTTCTTTTCTATATAAGTTATCCAAGAATCGTCCCACATTCGGACAGTGCATATAAATTAATAAAGTTTGTTTAAAAAAATGAAATGTGAATAAGTTCGATTGCATGAATTGCAAAATTTTAACTACTTAGCAACTATTTTAGCTTAGCTACTACAACCATTACGCATTGGAAAAATAAAAGACACAAATCACAAGTTTACTTAAAGAAAGAATCGGATACGTTTAGTAACTTAAGGCATCAATTAAAAACATTAGTTATCAGTCTTGTTAAAATAAAGGATAAAAATTGGTATCAAATTATTAAATTGTAGAGAGAAACTATAAAAAATTTTCGCATTAAATCTCGAAAATTGTAAAAAAAATGATTATTTTGGGATAGGCTTCTTTAAACAGTAGTTATCTGTTCAATTCAAGAAAAATACGCCAATTATAACCAAGGACTGGTACTTTTTGGAGCAAATTATATAGAAATTAACTTACTAACAAGTTTTCCATGTTGATCTGTATTTTTAACTCAAGAATAGTTGTGAAGTTAGACAATTAAGTTAGGACAATTAATTTAATTAACTCTTGTGTAAAATAATAAGAATAGGCTTAACTCTGCAGAACATGCAGAAATATGAAATGTCAAAAAATTTGGTTTCTACACAGCAAAATACATAATGAAATTGCCTCCCCATGTCTGTTTTTTTTTTTACTTAATATTTATGTTAAAATATCTCATTTTAAACGATATTTTTCCTCTCAGTTGTGGGGGTTGCGCGAGCTTGCGAATATGTGACCATGATCTAATTTTGTTGCTCTGAAAGTACACTACTACTCTCAATCTTAAAAAAGACTAAATTTTTTTGTTTACTCATTTGAGTATTTCATTATTTCTTCGTTACAATATATCTTAAATTGAAGTATTAATAACCTTTAGGTTGACTGGATTCAGAGGTACGCTTCTGCCTGTGTAAGAGGAAAAGTCCATAACGAGACAAATCCAAAGTCAATTGCCAAAAAACGTCACATTTTTTAAATGATGTTGCGATTCACGATCGAAAGAGAAACAATGAGATCGCCTAACCATACCTATAGAGGAGTTCGAAAAAAGTAAATAAAGGTTTGATTTCCATTTCATAATAACGAACATCATTAATTTCAATAACAATTTACGAACGAACTAGCCCAGCGGGCTGTGGAAGCGCAGGACATTTATAACGCTAAAATGATGCATTACTTTTTGACACATTTACTCGGCACAGGAAGCCTTCAGTGGTTAAACCTTTAGAAGTAGTATTGTAATTAGCTTTATATTGATTTACGATACCACCATTCGGATCAAACTGTAGTACTGCTTATTTTTTAAAAATGATTGTGTATAATACATATTCCTCATGATCCGAATTGAGGGCCTACGATCTTGTAAAGAAATATTTACCAAGCGTTTACAATTTGTGTTATTTTTCAAAGACCGCTGCCCAAAAAGTTTGAGCCAAGAAAC
The DNA here is from genome assembly GCA_035046065.1 of Chymomyza procnemis. Taxonomy (NCBI): domain Eukaryota; kingdom Metazoa; phylum Arthropoda; class Insecta; order Diptera; family Drosophilidae; genus Chymomyza; species Chymomyza procnemis. Next base: position 60,146,177 of record JAWNOJ010000026.1, read on the forward strand.
TTACTCCTTACAATTGCTGTTAGGGGTCGGACTACCCTTTTTGGGAGACCATGCCCATTTGATATTAAGCGGGAACCTTAACTCTGAAGTGAGACTTTCGGAACCGATTAAAATTGCTGGATTTTACCATCAGAGTACATTTATGTACACTCTTCATTTTTATCTTTTCTGAATTAATTATTTCTCCCATAAGTTATAATGATAAAAAATCATGACAAATTAGTTATACAATGATTTTTCTTGAACACCTAAAAAAATTCTGGGATATTATAGGTTTTAATAAATTAATATTGAACTTTTAATTTATAATATAATAAAAACGTGTAAATGAAGTAAATGTCGAACTTCAAAGGCGTAGAAAAACTCAGCTTAATATAAATCTTTTTTTTAATTTTCGCAGGCGCTTGAAATATTAGAATTTAGCAATAAGAATAAATAAAGGGATTTGGCATTGACATACTTGGAATCAACATATGATACGAATTTAATTAGTCAACTGAGTTAAGATTTCAATATTTGAATAAAATTCACTTAAATTGTTCAGTTTTTAAGGTGATGACTGAACTAACATTTCAAAAATTTACATTTAGCTGTAGTTTTGGATATGAACTTTTTGAAAATCAATTTTAGTTCAAGTATGTACCATTGTATTGATATATAAAAAGCTATTGATTGGCAATGTTTAATGCAATTATAGGGTCTGCATTCGTCCTTAAATGATATAAGTTCTCAATGAAGAAGTTTCAACATTTTTCACAATTGTCAAAATTAAAAGAAATTGACAGTTTCAAAATGTTAAAATAAATTGTCACAAATCATAACGAACGGGTATTATCTATGAAAAATAGTACTACGATATATATCGCATTTTAATTTAGTTAATTATAGAAAGTACCTGTTTTCCTACCTTAAAGGAAAAATTTAGAAATAATTTATTTTTTCTTAATTCAATAATTTGATTTGATATTTTAAAAACCGCCGATGGATATCTCATTTCTTTATAACTATTTTTTATAAAATTTTTTTTTACGAAAATTTTGGAATTATTTAAATTATCTGCATGCAGTTATGTTGTAAATAATCAATTTAAAAAATAATAATGAAAAGTCTAAATGAATTGTTTTTTACTTTTTGGAAATATATTATTATAAAATAAATACGAAAGCCAGAAACTAGAATCGATTCTTTGTTTTGTTTGCTTGATTGAATTACTTGCCAATATAAGAATATATAGAATATACTGAACCAAATAATTTATATTTCCTCATATAAAATAAGACATCGAAATTACTGTAGACGAGACGTGGATTGCGTGTTCGAAAATGAAGAACTATGTTGTTTTCTGTAAAAGTATGGATTACTATTCTACTAGAAGATGAGATTCCAAACAAAGCGCGTAGCCAAATGATTACGTGTAGAAATTCACCAAAAGTCAAAAGCGAATGCTTGATGGAAAAATAATCATTTGCCTTTCCCACCTACAATATGTAGGGATAATTTTAAATCGAATAGATGAAGATTGAGATAATTGAATTTCCAAATTAGTTTCGGAAACTGTTTGATGGTATGAATAAAGCTGTAGAAAACATCTTCAAACGAAAGATAACAAATGATTTAACATCAAATTAATTTATATCTTATTAAGTTTGGGGTACAAACAATATTAAAATTAAGAAATATTAAATTAAAACGAGGATAACTAATCCGTATCCCTGGTTTTGGATTAAGGTAGGAAACATGACGTAACAAAAAATTTTAAACATTTCTTAACAAAGGTGCTAAAATATCAGCGTTAATGAAGATGGGGTTTCATAGTTTGAGATTGGTGAAAGATGCTCTATTTGCCGCATCAAGATAAATAAAGATAGAGAAAGAGACGGATTTAATAGATAGTTCAGAAGATAGAATATCATAAAGGTTACTATATATAAGTGCATAAGACGTGAATAATTGCGCATCCTAAACTAGATGGGATCACCAACTAGTAGCGTAAAAATTAATCTTAAATAGACAAAAAGCAAAATCTATAGAGTTTATTAATAATATTCAACTCAAGTCCGAAAATAATTTAATAAATAAAAAAGAGTATAAAATACCCTATTACTAAGAAACTTTAAGCCGGCAGGATATCTGTAGGGATCCTAGGTTTTTCCAATAATATCACTTATAAAAATGCAATATATTACAATTCGAAAAGCGTCCTATTGTCGTATCAAAGCTCATTAAAAATAATCATTCAAAAGTTGCAAAAACAAAAATTGGAACAGTGTCCCTTTACAAAATAGACCAAACTAATAGCAGCCAATCCTTTTTACTAGCGAACAAACTGAGAACTGCAATTAGTGCCTGAAAATGCACAACCAATGTACACCAAAGGGGGATGACAGAGCGACAGGCTGTTGTAAATATTCTATGGATAAACGAAGGCATATCCAAATGAAAGTAAAGGATATAACAAAAAACGAAATAATGAAAAGCACAGGAGTCAACAAAGTGGTCAACAAATGAAAAAATGGCACACGGCACAAATAGAAAAAAAAAACAAAAATCCCGTAGAATGTAAACTCCCTAATGAGTGCGCTGACATAAAAATAATTATGAATTAAAAGCAAAATTGTTTTTATTTTTATGAATCCTTTTGCTTTTTATATTTTTTATTTTGCACAACTAAAACTCATAATTCAAATGCATGCCACCCAGGCCCATGTACCATATATGCAGGAATACTTATATACCATATATAGTTTATGTACAATGTGGAAGAGAGACGCAGGACTTTGTTGTGCATGCGGCATGCGGCAAAGCGGCAGGGGCAGTGGCAGGGGCAGGGACATAAATGGTTGCCAACGAACTCGCAGCGTTTTCTAACGCAGACAGCTGCAGATACAAACAGAGTGTGGCAGGCATTCACAGATACAAAATGTTGGGAACTTAAGTCTGTCGTAGATCTGTGCCGCTGCAGTTGTATTTTGTTATATTGTCTCCAGAATTTTCAGACATCGTTCGTTGACGTTGACGTCGTCTCTGGCGCCCGTTGTCTGTCTGCATTTTCATTTGTGGCGCATAAAAAGCCAACCAACCAACTAAAGGCAAAGGCAACAAAAAAAAAAAAAAAAAAAAAAGAATCAAGCGAGATGCCAGCAAATGTCCATCAACAACTACAACAAATGGTGGTACGTCTAGTTGCAAGCATATGTATCTGAGTGTGTGTGTGTGCGGCATGTAACGCTGCAGCTTGGCTTAATCTATGAGTGTGCGTGTGTGTGTGTGTGTGGCGGCAGAGATAGTTGCAGACAGACTACGGGTCAGCTAAGTGCATCAGGAAGAAAACAGCAGTAATAACAAGTGCGCCAACAATGAGAGTCGTCTACAGCAATGTCGTCACTGAATGCACAGAGATTGCGGAGAACAAAAGCTGCTTGCATGCCACCGCGGCGCAGCGCTTGATGCCTTCCACTCGTTGCAACAATATAAATGGCGCATAATGCACTCAGACTTTTGATTGCATGAACATTTAGTTTGGGGTTTTATTTTTAAGGCGCAGATTTCGTGCAACAGCACGTAGCGCAACCAACGTTCATGCAACAGCGACGCCAACCCTCAACCCCAGAGAATTTCGCTTTGAATCTGTAACTAATGAGTTGGCTTAAGTATTTAGGCAAGTAACGAAGCAACTTGTTTCAAGTGCGCCAAAGTGGACGAGCAGCTTTGCCGGAAATCTGAAAATTGAATTGTTGCTGCAGTTGTTGCAAGTGCAATTTGTAGCTGCCCCATAAAGTATGCTATAAATTTGATGTCAGCAGCGGCAGCAGCGATACGCTGCGACAGTAATCGATTCAAATGATTTGACAGATTTAAGTTATAAATAACAGGCTCTCTCCGGCTTTAGCTCTGCGAAATTCGTTTACTTTGATTGCGCTTCAAGTGATTTAGTAGATAAGCATATTACGAGCTTAAAACGAGTAAAATGTCAGAGTCATGCTACGATTAAATTCGATCAATATTTACATGCTCAACATTAACATTCAAATTCCAACATTTTCACAAGTTTTTTTTTTCGCCTAATCTTATTTGCCTTGGGCAAACTACTTAGGCGAGAGCGCTCAAAAGTCGGAAGACATAAAACAAAATCGAAACAACAATTACCCTATGAACTGTTGGTGTACTGGGGTTTTATGCTACACAGATGATACATCAATTTTTGAACTACTATTTGCCCAATAGTCAAGTGGCGTTGGCCAATAAAAATAAACACTCGATATTCAATTTGGGAACGATTCATCAGCATGCGGCTGCTTGCAGTGTGTGTGTGTGCTTGAGTCTCGCAACAAGAACAAAAATCAACTTCAAAAAGGCAAATATTTACTCAAGAGCAACAGTAAGATGGAGATGACGGCAAAGACGTTGAAAATGTCGAAGATGATGATGATGTTGGTGTTGACGATGATGGCGATGACAACGCACAAAGACAAAGCGTGAGTAAGAAAACAAAAACGGCAACAAAAGCTAAACAAGTGGAAATTCAACGTTCAAACAATATCCAAATAGAGACTGGCAGGAAGCAGGAACAAAAAACACACATGCAGCATACAGCTAGGAGAAGGTAACAGCACTGTTGGCCGACTTTGTCTGACTACTGCAGCAGGATTCATTTGTGGCAACCAGAAAAACGTTTGAGGTAATAAGAAAATGAGGAAATAAGCACACAGGAGCACGCAACTGTGTGTGTGTGTGTGTGAGAGTATTTAACTGTGCAAGTATGTTGCACACTGACACACATTTGGCTGTGATGGGGCTTACAAGCGTCTGATAGACTGTAGCATGGCTACACCAGGTGGCACACACCAGGTGGCTGATAGAGAGAGAGCGCGCGCAAGCGGCGAGAGCGAAAGACTGGTTGTTGTGCGCAACAGTTAAGGATAATAATATGCATAGCATCATTTTAGGCGGCACATTTTGTACACTTACATTTTTTTTTGTTTGGAGTCCTACTAGCGTGCGATATGCGATGGCTACTGCATAGATAGCAGCGTTTCAGTTACGGACACACAAAATGTCAGAGATCCAAATCCAGCAGCGACACTCGCACAGCGACACACACACACACGCATAAAATAAAATAACAGAATAAGAAGACCACGGACGGGGAAGCGACGCTTGCCACAGTCTCTGTATGCTATATAGCAAACCGCACGACCAAAGCCAACCGACCGGATACGAAATGTAATTTGAACTGTTGAAAGTGTAACAAAAATTATGTGGCAGACGCGACGGCTAAGAGCACGGCCAAAGACGGCCTCAACAATCCGGTTTGCTTTTTTTCGTTTTACGTTTTTTTATTTTATTTTTTGTTTTTTTTTTCTCCGTGAATTTTCAGTTTACTGAGATTCGAGCGGCTTGGGGTATTATTGCATTTGCCGTTTAAGCTGTGTGGCAACAGAATTTATTATCAACAATGACTTGCCGCTTTGCTACCAATTTTGCGCTCTTTTTTTTGGTTGTATTATTTACTTATTATTATTATTATGACTTTGCCGACGCACTGGCAATGCACACATCACACACGTAAGCGAAAGCGATCCCCCCAGCATGATGGAGCTCATATGACGATGAGGCGTCTTTCATCTCGTAAATGTTACGCGGCGTTCTGGTTGTTGTTGCTGGTGTGGATGCTGCAGCACACGCCCTGCTTGCAAAGCGCTGACTGACTGGGCGGTCTGAGCGCAACGTTTGTAACGCCGACGACAACTCCAGAGCGGCAGCAGCAGTTGGAGCCTCACCAACGTATAACAATCAAATATTTGTTTGCTCATTTGCCTTACATTTCTAGGATAGGATTTTCCTTACACTCACGCACGCACGCACGCTGGCACGCACACACGCACACACACACACGGAACTAGTAAACTTTTTACAGCGACCAACTTGTCGTATACACAATCATTACCAGCAGCACAACCAAATACCACTGTCAATGGGCAATAAGTTGTCAAGTTATAATATTAAGTATACGTAAATTATTTATAATATATTTTTTGTTTTTTTTTTCTGTTTAGCTTTTTGTTAATTTTTTTGTTTTATTTTTTAATTTATATTTGTTTTATTTTTTTTTGGTTATTTTACGCGTTGGCTTGCTTGTGTTCTATGCGTACGATTTCTTCAACCCGCGGGCTCTGAGTCAACTACTGCTGCATGGCAGAGTTTTCGCAGCTGCTTGGCTGGCAGCCTGGTCGAGTTAGAGATTGCTTGACGTGCTGCTGCTTTGTAGTCAAGTCGCCGTGCTGTAGTCGGCAACTGTAAGAATGCTGTGCGACAGCGCCACAATTTCTCTTCTAAATGCGTGACGCTCTTTGCATGTGCTCTGCATATGATGCTGGATTTAATTTGATGAGAATTGAACCAGCTTAGGTACATAAAAAATTGTAAAATTTAATTATTTATAATAAAATATGTGTTTCAACAACTCTAATCATGTACTTGCTTAAATTCAATTCTCTTTGAAATTGATAACGCTCTCTCTTTCAGTCTGTCTCTCTTAAAGCATCCTCTGCACAGCAGCCAACAATTGAAGCGGCAAAAGGGCGTTTTACTTTTGCCACTGCTCTGCGTCAACGCTCTCTGGCTCTTACTACTCTACGGCTGCAACTCTCTGCCGCTCTTTGCAGCATTTTTGTTGCTCTTAAATTGCTACAATGTAAATATTTCTGTTTGCTGCTGTTTGTTTTTGTTGCTGTTGTTGTTGTTGTTACACTTTTTGTTGCTGTTGTTGTTGCTGTTGCGCTTGCATGCTCCAAAAAAAAAAACAAAAACAACAAAAATAAGAAGGCTGCCTTTGACAACTGGCGTGCCCCCATTGCCGCCACCCAACCGCTCGTTGCGCACAAAAGTGCCCAGCTAATAATTTACATACAGGGCGTGGATTTTCGCTGACTGCGTCTGTATGCGTAAGCTGCCGCTGCTGTTGTTGTGTCTGTGTGTGAGTGTGTGTGTGTATTGGTAGCAACGCTTGTGAGAAATTCCCGGCAGAGATAAAACTGCCAGCGACAATGAATGCGTGTGCCATAGTCCTTTTCTTCTGCGTCTTCGTCTTTGTCTGCTCCTGCGGCCAACCGTCGCCATCTAATACAAAGTACCAAAAAAAAAATATATATATACAAAATGAGGAGCAAGCAGAAAAAGAAGAATGAAAATAGGTTTTCGCTGCCATTGCTCTTGTTGCTGTTATTGTCAAAGGACCAAGAGTGCGCCCTCACCTCATGGCGCACACACACACCTTACCTAATCTTACCCCAAACCATGTCGCCGCTGCTGCTTTGCCTTTCGTTTGGCACTCATCATGGTTGTTGTTGTTGTTATTGTTGTTGCTGTTGTTGCCGCCGCTGGCTTCAATTGTTTGTTTATTTCTAAACATTGTTGTCCTTATTTTTGGCCAGTTGCGCTTTGCCGCCATGTTCCGACCTGTGCGTGTGTGCTTCTGTGTGCGTATGCGTGTTATCCTTGCCTTTGCGTTCGCTTTGACATTTTGCGAGTCCTTAGTCCAGCGTTGTTTCATTATGCGAATGAATGAATTTTATTTGCAACTGTTCATTCGCATCTCTTTCAGCTCTTATTTACTCGCATGTGTGTACGCCTGTGTGGGTGTATCTGTGAGTGCTTATGCATGCATGTGTGTGTGTATGTGTGTGTATCTTTGCATATGGGTGCAAATGAATTTGATGTAAATTGCAATTTTATGCGTATTTTCATTTCGTATTTTCATGTAGCTCAACAAACAGCCACACGCCCAACCCCCTCCGGCTCATATGGTATCCCTGTGTTTTTGTATTGGTCTGTAGCCAGCTCCTGCTGTGCGTGTAATTGATAATGTTCACGATTGTGGTTTTCTCGTTGTCCTTTCAGTCCAGACTTTTGTTGATGTTGTTGTTGTTGTTGTCGTTTCTTTTTGTGTTTTGTTTTGTTTTGTTTTGTTGGTGTGTGTTGTTATTTCGTCCTTTTCTGTTATGTTTTCATTTTCTATTTTGGTTCGCTTATGCTGTGCTGCTGCTGCTGCTGCTGCTGACTTGACGACGACTGTCTATTGCGTTGACTGAATTCATAGCATACTTTTTGGGCCATGTCCTTTTATGCTGCACTTGCTACATTTCCAAAAGAGGCATGCTTGCGCTGTTTGGTCCAACCATTTATTTATATGACTTTGTACGTATATACTGTGTGAGTTCGTGACAATACTTTCAATGTTAATATTTCTGCTCGCTTTCAATCAATTCCTTGCAGCTAGGCAGCTGTGAAGCATAGACATTTTTTTTTTTAGGCTGCTGCTACGTGCCACAATGCAATGGCTCAGCATCAACGTCAATGTGGAAAATTGCTAAGGAAAACCTAATGGTTTGTGCAAAACTAAACTACTTTTTTTTGGAAGCAGCAGCAGCAAAGACAGACATATCTGAAAATGTTTAGTTACCAAATGGAAATGATCCCAATCATATTATCTACATTTGGGACAATCGAACGTAGTCTGATAAAATTTATAGCCTCTACCCCTCCACATGAAAACATGTTTAGTTGGCAATTTATATATTTATTAAAATGTCAACAATTGTGCACTCGGCAGCAATTTATGTTCTGTCAAATGATGAAGTTTAATTTGCAATAAAAATGTAGTGTGTGTGTGTGTGAGCAAATACACATCTCGAATGCAACAGCAAGAGCAATCCCAACCACACACAAAAATACCATCCCCCAACCCACAGCTGGTTCAAATTCGCTCGTTCGAATTCTAATGCAATGTCTAAAATGCCATTTGGCGCAGCCCCAAATGCTAAGCTATGGCTGTCTGCAACTGCAGCTGCAGCAATCTTCTAACCCAGGCGTCAGACATCATGGTCAATGAATGGCTGGTCATTTGGCGCTTAAAAATTATTGCCACATGTGGGCAGCAAATGAAGGCAACAACACCAACAACCGATAGCAACAACAAGCTGGCATGCAAGAAAAGCGGTAGCATGCTACCCCGTCGTCCATGGTCAACATATTGACCAAATTTCGTTACGTTTGAAAGTTTATCGCGCGCAATGGACCACAAAAGTGCTTGTGGCATGCAATGTGGCGCCGCAAGCTTGTCGTTTCACTGGCAACACGCTATGCATCTATGTGCACAAGTGAGCACTGTGCCCTGAATGTGTTTTGTAATTTGTAGGCAAGCCGCGTCGCTTAGCAACGCAACAGCACATCAACAAGCTTCCACGCTTCCACGCCAAGACCCCTGCAAGCACCTTGCCACTTAGCAAATGTGTTCGCAAAAGACATCATAAGAAGGCTGCGGCAGCCATCGAATATAGTGGCTTGTAATACTTCTTTGTTCCATTTAAATGTTAAGCAGTTGCGGCTGTTGCAGCAGCCACTAACGCAAACCATGCCACCAACGATGCCACATGCTACCAAATAAACTCAGCCCAAATGTTGGGTTCCATTGGCCAAAGCTGAATATGCTATGTCCTTTTTCACTTAGTAAGCTTTTAAGTCTTGCACTTTGAATATTTCCGCCATTTACGAGAATCGCTCTAAAATTAATGGCCCTATGGTAAGCCGCGCTAGTTGTATAACAATTCTGTGGTTTGGCCAAAACGGCTGAAATTCAAGCAAAGACATTTTTTATTGGGGCTAGCTAATTAGGCGAAAACGCCTAAAATAAAAATTTTAACGATTTTTTAACTTAAGTTAATTTGAGAGAAAATATGTATTACAATAATATTTTTTTCATTCCCTTTGGATTTAATAATATAATATTTTAATTGTTGATTTATTAGCGGATTTTTTTTTATATATTTCAAAAAATCTTTTTTCTAAATCCTTTTCGTCCCCGTGCCATGCAATACACATATGACAGCGCATTTTTTTCAGTTTTCAAAACAGTCAGAAAAGTCATTTTCTGTGATCGCCTTCAGTTTCTTCTTCAATTCGGTTTGTGTCTCCTCAATCGACCCAAAACATTGATCACAACGTGGTTTTATGGGCTTAGCGAATAGGCAAAAGTCACACGAAGCCAAATCAGACGAATAGAATCAGAAGAAAGTGCTTCGTAACATAATTTAAACACAGATTTTATACCAAACTTATTATAAAAACGGCTTTATGGTTCTTTCGCCTGTCCAAATTTGTAATATTATCTCTGCATTTGCAATTCTCATTGACTTAAAAGACAATTTTACTTTTTGTTCTTCGTGACTAAAACTGAGATCTTATTATCTGACTGCCACCTTATTCTCATAGAATTTAGCTTGCCATCCTAGAATAGTCACAATTCATGTTGCTCTGTGTTATTTCTGCATAAACTCCTACTCTGACGCAAACACACTTCCCATCTCAAAACGATGAATTTTTAGCTTCTTCAGTTAATTTCTTCCTATTTTCAACTTTTTTGGTGTAAATCCAAGTTTTAATCTTTTGGCTTCTTACTTAAAATTTTCAAATTTTTTATTGAAAATTAAAGTTTTTGACCAGACCTCGATGTCACTCGGTGCATAACCATAAAAAGTTTATCTAGCAGACTAGTGACGTGGATTAATATTATATTTTGTCTTTGTTTCGCTTTATTTATTTTTATGAATTTTATTTTATTTTAATGACTAAAAAGGTCAACTCAGGTTAGTTGTAACCCTCAAATAAATATATTAAATAATAATAAAAAGAATAAAAATTTATCATATGTGTCACTAAGTTCTATTATATTAAAGGCTTGGAACGTCACTCTAATATCCTTGTCATCTTTAAATGATGTACATTTAATTCAAAGATCTTTATATACTTCTTGATAACCAAAGAGCAGCTTATTGAACTCTAAATAATTCTCATATATTGCATAAAATACACAACACTAGAAACCCTAACAGATCTGCTTTCTTTTGATTTACGTGATAGTAAGAAAATAATGTCAATTGCTTCAATATGACAGAATGTGTGGCTATAACATTGTTTCTTAGTTAGAGTAAACTTTGTCAATTTTAATTAAAAAAGTAATAAAATGGTATGTTTCCCATCAACTGCTTTGACATTATTCTTTCCTTGGGATATATTTTGTCAAAAACAAAATAATTGAACATAAATGTTTTAGTTATCAATAAAATATGTAAACTCCAATTCTAGCGATTTTGAATAGTTCCTCTTATATTCATTTTTCTACTTATTCACGGTTTTCTATGGCGAACTACTAAATTATTATCATTTAAATAAGTCTAACATCCACAATCTTGTATGCACAAGGGTGGGCCTACACACTTTAGCATTTTGACTCCCATGGGTCTATTGGGCCCAAGATGCCACAATCTTACAATCCAATACATCTTTGTATTACTTTTCTCAAAGAAACCTATTATGATAAACATTTTTTTTAGAATGCACAATTATTTTGAATTTTCTAAATAAAAATTTTCAAAATTAAAGAAAAATATTATTGAAATTTTATTTTTTAAGCGTTAATTTTTATCTTCGGATTAATATTAAGGCTTGTGAAAAAAATGTTGAAAAAAATTAATTATATTTATGTGATTCCCAAAAAAAAAAATAGTTCCATAAAATTTTATGAAATCTTTGGTAGAGTCGATAGCTGATATATAATTATTTATATAATAAAACATAATCTTAAATGTTTGTAGCGGCTGCACTAAATTCCGTAATATTGCTTACAATTCCATCAAGGCTCAAAATGCCGCAGGCCCATAATGCACATTTAACATCTACGTTTTTGGCATTTGTAATTCATATCATACTTTTGGTTGTTTTTTTCTGCAAATGGGGGAATTCTGCCCTTGTAACGTAATATTTTTGAAAGAAACAAGAAGAATGAAAAGTAAGAGTCACATGAATTATTGAAACAAATTCCCGTAGAGGTAAACAATATCAAAGAGCGAGTTTTTTGTAAGATGATAAAAGACGAACAACCGTCTACATCCACACAATCAAGAGATACTTATTTTGTGTTTTTCAAAAATTTTCATAGATTTCAGAAATTAGGAACCAATCGCCTAATTTTGCATTAGGTGAATTTAGCAAATTTTGCTCATCAGTGTATATTTTTACACGTTTTTTTTATTGGCCAAACTGGTCCAAGATGTTTGGCAGTCGCACCTGGTACGCTATTAGAAACAAAGTTGCCCTAAACTGAATTGTTTAAACTTTTCCCTATATTAAGGAATCATCGAAGTCAGTCGAGTCGGATAAAATAGCATTTTTTCTTCGTATAAAATTTGTTTGCAAAATTTTTAATTAAAAATGAAATATTTTTTCTTTTATTTATTTTTATTCGAAATATATTTTTTAAGTTTAAATTTGTTAACTTACTTTTGTTTCATATATATAATTCCGGTTTCGTGATTCCGGTTTCTTTATTTGTGTTGACTTATCTAACTTTAAATTTTAAGAGCAGTCACAATTGTAAATTAGGAATATGCGGTCATTGGGTATTACCTCGAGCATCGCTGGAGCCTTAAGATTACAAAGATTTTCATAGATCCTCCTAACACCAAGAACTCAACCAAATAATGTTTCGCGATAGTAAACAGTAGTAGAAATTCCAGCAAACTGGTATAGGGTATAGTTTTCTTCAAGTATTAATATCACAAAAGGACTAATGTACTCAATGTACTGCCCCTATTCTTTTGAATTGCCACAGTGCGGCAGGGGCATATATAAGGTGTAGAGTATGCAAACGAGTTTTTGGCAACCCTGGTAGGCCATGTGGCTGTTGATACGCGCATTAAGTGCTTCATTAAATATTTAAGTTTGACCTAATGCCGTCCCACGTTGCGTATGCGTTATGTGCAACAGTCAGCGTCTGCTGCAACTTACCTTAGCTCTATGCCACTGTAAAAACAATTTGTTGCTGCTGCATTTTCAGTGTTAGCACTCAGAAGAAAGAAGTGGATAGTCGTTGGTGCTGTTGTTTTCGTTGTTATACCCTGCAAATTTAAGGGCAAGAGGCTATATCGAGAAAGTAATAGAATTTGCTTACATATACCGCGCCAAGATGAATAAGCTTGCACATAGCAGGTCGATTAATAATTAATAAGAACCTTTAAAATATTATATAATCTGCTCAGATGTAATTTTTCGAAAAAGCAGAAACACGCAAATTTTTATGGAACTTAAAAAAATTATACAAATTCATTGTCTTTAAGTTAACTTAGAGATACAACCATGTCAAAACAAAGAACGCAATGAGAGTATCTGAAAGTCAGTATACCCTTTCATGTTGCAAGCTCACTTGTTGTTGTTGTTGCTGTTGTGGCAGTTGCAACTGCAGCAGCAGCAGCATCAGAAATAATGTTAAGTGCGGCCGCGAGCATGAAACTGACATGCTTTTCAGTTTGCTTTTGCTTGCATTTTTACCTTTTTTCTTTGTTTTGTATTTCGTGTTTTTTATTTTTTGTATTTTTGTTCTTTTCCTCCACTCGTTCGTGATGTGAAAGCCAGGCGCTTTTTTGTTCTTGTTGTTATTTGTTATTTTTTTTGTCCTTTTTCTCCTTTGGAATTATTGTTATAAGATGAAGGTGCTGCTTGGAGTGGGTCAACCGTGCAACTTGCGCGTGATTTGGGCAACGATTTGGTGGGTGCTCGGATTAAACTCATTTCGAGAATAACTTTAAAGTTGGATAAGTGCAAGGTTATATACCAGATGCCATTGAAATAAATACATAACAAAATAAAACTGGCTGCTTATGTTTTGAAATTTATTCCAAGAGAGAAGAAAAACGTGGATAACTTGAATTAAATTTTTATATTGTATTTGTTGTATTCTAATTATTTTTTATTACTTTAAATTTATGAGTAGAAAAGTTCTTGATACTTCTGATCCAAAATCATGTATTCACCTGTATCAATTTGAAATTTTTGGAACTTTTGAATGTTTACAATTAATTAAGAATCTTTCTCCACACTATCTGCAGATCTGGTAACCCAATGTTGACTGATCTTTGGTATATCTTTAAGACGTTAAGATGCTCCAATAGGATGGTAGGGTTGATTGCATCTGACAAATCGTATTTTAGAGGCTTTTTAAAACAAAGATTACTTTGATGCTGGAGTATTTCTCGGATACACAGAGGAAAAACATTTTAAAGCTAAGAATTAAATGTGTAAAGGTTGGTTAAAAAAGAAAATCTCTAGAGCTTGATTCTTTACAAAGTCCGGCATTCGAAGGGTAACCAACTCTACATCGTTCGCGTAGCTGACACACAGATCTAATAGTTATATAGTCAGAGTATCGTTTACAATGGCACAAAAAAAGCATCTATCGCAGAGTAACGGCGAAAGAAATAGAAATCTGTATTGGATTTCACACCTAATAATGTGAATGTATTATATATTGTTGGAAAATCGCAGCTATTATTTGCAAGTCAAAACATCCTAAAATGAATAAAGTTTTTTTTATCGCAACTTGATTCGTTATAATGATACTTGTAGCATCGCGAGACGTTATGGAGGTCGTCATCAAAAGATTGCAACGTAAAGTGGAATGGCTCAAAAACTGAAGAAGCGACTTCAGGAAAATTTCCAAAGAAGTTCTAATTAAATAGCGAATGAACTGGAAATATCTGAGAGTAGTACACGCCGCATACAGACAAAAACTATATCAAGTCCAAGCTTTACAATATTCAATCTGACACCAGGAAGGCAGCAACTAAGATGCGAAGGAGTTGCTCCTTTTTTCCGAAAGTGGTTATTTTCAGAAGATTGTGAACTATGACAAAAATTTATGTAAATGAGCAATTGGTACTCTCAAAACGATAGGGTTTACTTGACGAACCGTTCATACGAGAATTTGAACCATTGATTTGCCACCAGTACGCAGCACAGCGGAGATGGGCGCTCTTCAATCAATTTCTTCAAGCCTGGCTTCAAGGAAAATGCGCAATATTAACGGAAAATTATTCTAGAGATTTCCTTGAAACTGTGTGTTTGAAGAGTATAAGTTAAGCAATATTGGGATCCAAATTAAATCGAATGAAATATTGTGAAGTAACCTTTGTTGATGAGTGAAACTACTCATTGGAAGTGAACATTGCTCTCTCTTCACCATAGTTTAAGATTTTATGTAAACCGAACAATATTTAGAATAAATATGTTTGCATGAAGTCAATAGAATTCGAAGTATGAAACGCGACGGAGGAAGCTTCCACTTAAATCCTTATGTGAATGATAATCACCGTGTGCGAACGTTTGAGTGGCACTCTATAAACATTTCCACGATGCTCAGTAGCATCGCAAAAAGCTTGACTAAACCAAGAATGGCTGAAAATACTGTTTCTAACTTTACAACGTCTACACGGTATCTCTCGAATTTATCGGTCGAAAATGCTATAGATTACTTTATTTGTTCCGTTAAGAAGTGTTGGATCCAAACTTGAGGAATATACCAACCTCCAGGCGCCAAAACAACACTCGACAACCTGAATCAAAAATACATTGACTGAAATATTTTGAATCTTTACTGAGCAAAAATGTGGTCCAAAATTTCACAAACCAATGATAATCAGTAATAATAATAATAATAATCCAAAAACCTATAATAATGTCTCTAATATGTGTGAAAGATATTTAAAAAATTGACAAAATTACGATTTCCTTTAAAAATTTGTATGTCTTTAACACTTAGTGACAGCAAGTCAAGAGACAAATGAAACTTATATTTTTGTAAAAAATTCTCTTTTAATTACTGTCTATGATTTGATTGGCTTAATTGTTTGGATTTGTTTCAAAATGATTACACCAGCAACATTCCATTGAAATATTTGTGCTGCTTAAAGCCGAAGAGCACTTGAACTTAAATGTAGAACTTTGAATACATTGCAGAATTCCATTTCAGTGACAAACTATTGAAGAACTATTGAAAACTATTCAAGCGCATGTCGAGGCTAGAGACACATGCTAAGTTCACATATTCACAGTTCTTAAGGACACATACACCAGGTGACATGAACGAGCGTCTATGGCAATGCGAAAATAGAAGAATTGTACGAAACTGCACAAAATAGACAAAAACAAGTAGTAATTCTTTCTAAAGCACTCAAAGCCCCTACACACAGACACACACACACGCGCGCACACACATAGACAGAGAGAGGCTCCTACTCAGTTAGTTGCAAAGAGGATAAACTGCATTTGTATCTTTAAACACAGTTGAAGTGCCAGCAAGCGAGGATATGCCAAGGCATCAGTTATGCTATGTTTACACTTACCACACCTACTCACACTGTGGAGACAAAGTGTCACAGCGCGTTGAAGGAACTTATTTGTATCCTCAAGCGTTTCATAAGTAAGTTGGGACTGAAATGACGACTAAGCGCCACTTGTTAGTTGGCATTAAGTTTTCCAGACACTTGGTTATACTTAAACCAAATCGTTGAGATTTGATGAGAGAGCGCTCCAACAACTCATGACTTCGGATTGTTTAAGGCGACTATATGTCAGAGCTCATTTTTTCTTATTTAAATTACTTCTTTAATAATAAAAAATCTTTATTATTCATACGTACTCTGCACCCATAGCGTTCATAATCATCGATGCTATTTCTTCCTTTGAAGCATAGGGCCACATAAAAAAATCAGATATGTTTTGTTCTAGAAGCTTGGACTTACTCCAAGTCTTTTCTCTAGGTTCAAACTGTTTTCCTCCATTTTTTTTTTGATGACCAACTATATCCTATTTATAGCCGTATGTGAAACCATCTCTGCTTGTGTATGTCACTGCAATCGGTACAATTTTACACCTCTTCTTCGGCTAATAGATCTTAAATATTTTGCGTATATAAATGTAAATATAATATTCTTACAGCTTTTAATTTTGTAAGAAGTACAGCTATGAGTGCGGCAGGTCTCGAATATCTACAATAGAATCCAAAAAAAGTAGCTTGACGCCTTTCGTTTAATCTGACTTCGGATTTCGCTCTATTTTTAAGGACCTAAACCCTACCACAAAAGTGTATGCATTTTCGATTAGGTACGAATTTTAAGGAAATTCACTTGAGGAACTTGAGGAACAACCTAGCACTACGATAATCCCTGTCTGGCATGAAAAGCTAAAAAACAAATATGCTTTTATTTACCAAGTCTGGAGAACACCAACGACGAGGAAGCATTCCCATATCTCAGGAGGAAAAAAAGTGGGTTTTTGGTTTGGGAAGCAATATTTAGAAATAAAGGAAAAGCTTTCGTGGCGCAAATTATTAAAGCGTTCTTCATCGGGGCATTGTTTATAGGAATATTAAAAAATCGGCCTTGTTGTTTTTCCACGCCATTTCTTCAGATAAAGATTAGGCTACGACTTCAATATGTTCGTAGAAATTGAAAGAATTACTTTTACTTTTGCACTAAACGCAGGTCTCTTACAAGAAATTTCGAAAAATTAAAGATAACTGAGACACACTGAAAATAGACGTGTTACGAGAGTACTGGTGGTAATATAATGGATGCTGCATTTAAAGTTGAATACAGTGCGAATTCAGCGCATATGGAATCCTCATCTCATATGCTGGTACGAAAACTCGGTGTTGTGCTGGCTGTCTCAGGAGCACCAGGTATGTGGTTTGTCAGTATATGTAAATATAGATAGGAGAAAGTTAGAACAATGATAGAGACTTAGGGAGGAATCTAGGAAGTGAGCTTTAAAACTCAAAAGCTATGCTGTGTTTCGTAAATGTAAGTTGGAAGTATATCTTACATTGCTGTCAATAATTCAAAAATCGTAGAACAGGTTGCTTCTGACCCCTGCTGAATATTCTGCAAGACATAACCTCTATCCGTAATGATACGATTTAACAATACCATTGACAGGATCGATTACGCAAATGATATTGTTCATTAAGATTATTTTAAATGAATATTCAACACGCATTATGCATACCCTCTTACTCTTGAGATCAAGTTTACTTAACTATGCAATTCCAGCAGTTTTCATATTTCCAAGCTGACTGAAACATTCGAAATCATTGTTGAAAATTGCGATTTTGTATGTCTTTGAAATTTTTAACAAAGCGGAACATTTTTCAAATATATGCGAAAATTAAAGAAAATTAATAAAAAAAAAAAGTCAGTAAATAAAGTAACATTTTTAAATTCATTGGCACAAAGAATTTTTAAAGAAGCCCTATTCGACTTGGCAATCAAGCCACATCTATCTCTTCAGTCCCAACGTTCAAGCAAAATGAGTTAAAGCCAAACTCAAACAAAGAAAGATGAAATTTAGCATTATAATATATAATTTAAATTATAATTGATATATTTAGTTATTTATGTTTTGTCTTCGTCCATCTTACATATTTAAAAGACTCTATTGCAAGAGTTGAAGCAAAATATAGGATAAAAATTACACTTTCTGGCGATTATTTGTTCCACAGCATTAGTTTCGAAGTCTATTGTAAATAAAATTCACTTTCAACTAAAATAAAAACAAAAAAAATGTATGGAAGCAATATCGGAACTCTTGTAAGAAACAGAAGTAGATGGCAATACGGATACTTACTACTCCGTACTTTGTTTGTTGGGAACTCTCGCTACCGAGTGGAAAATATGATACGTACTATTTATAATATAGGTTTTCTAGTTTTTTCTTCCATATGCCATACTTTTTATTGCTAAAGGAAAAATATTTATTCATTTAAAGAATGATAGACCGATTTGACCTGTTAGCGGATTATTGGGAAATCTAGCAGATGTAACATATAACGCTAAATATTTTCTCGACATTAAAAAAGAGTGACGAAACAAGTTTTTTGAGTCAGGTTACGATACTGTCATGAAATATCCTATGTATATACGATCGTTAGCTATTCTGGCTTTGACTATATATCGTGAGTTTCATAGTATAAATCTTAAGGCAGGCGCGAATCTGAAAGCTTGAAAAATGACTTTACAACACTTTCGCTCAGTAATTTTATTCAATGATTACTTCGAGTCCTACAGCTGATTTTTTCTCTGCCTATTACTACTTTCTTCTTCTAGGACTGTCAAACCCTACTTATCTGGTAAAACGCACTATTCTATATCCGAGCTTATATCCGATTCCATATCCGAGTATTATATCATATAACAAATTGCCTAATAACGTGAAACAATAGCTTATTGTAGATTTAATCGCAATGTGACACTCGGCAAATACCCAAAACTTTTTGATAGGTACTTCGAATTGAATAAGTGCAATACGCATTCCTAGAATGCAGTGTAAACCTAGCATAAAGTTGGCACGGGTGAGACTTGGACAAAAAAAAAAAAAACATACACAAAAACACAGGTACTTGCTACTGGGAGTAAGACAGGTGTAGTTTTGTTAGGAGCTTCATGTCCTTGTTATTATTATGATTATTATTCAAGTCATCAGCAGTTACGCCAACATGAGCGCTCATAAAGCAAAGTACGGAGGAAGATATGAAAATACAGCGGGTATGCGGCAGATAGCAGTGAATCGCGACTGGGGGAGTGCCGTTTCGGTACTCAAAGCCGTGAAATGAGAAAAGTGCAGCCAACGGTTATGAAGTGCTGCTGTTAAGTATGCAACGAAAAACACGCCGTTGATGTCTGCCTATTAAATTTATCTGCACGAGTTGCCGTTTTGCAACACTGTCGTCGATGCATCCATCCATCGTATGCCATTAGCATTAACCCAAACACACCGATATAGTTTTAACGCTTATTTTTCGTCAATTTTTTTCCTCCTGCCTCTTCTTTCTCTGGAATATTAATCACATGATTGCAAGGAATGACTGCACAAACTTCTAGTCGTAACGTTAAAGAACTTGCAGCTACAATATATGTCCTGATGATGCCTAAGAGTTGCCATTGGCGTCTTTAACGAGCTTTAGAGGAATGCGATAAGCGTTTGCCAGCCATTTAGCTGACACTTACAACTGCCTCAAACCATGTGTTTTGGGTGGTGCGGGAGTGCGCATATTTGGCGTGCATTCATAAAGACATTGTATGTGTAAGTCCACATATATATATATATATATATATATATATATATATATATATATATATATATATATATATATATATATGTATGTATAGTTATATGTGTTATTTGGCGATAAGCCTTCACGGTACCATTCAAGGTAACGACATTTTGCTTAGCCTGCTGCCGCCGTTGCAAGCCTCTCTTTAGCTCTTTCTTTGGAGACAATTTATTGGCAACCTTCAGGCTTTATGTGCCAAACTATGCCAATCTCAGCTGGCTGAGCTCAATGTCTTTGAAGTATAATGTGACTTTGCATAGCTGCAAAAATTAATTTTTTATCACACCAACAAAAGCACAGCGAGGGAGCGAGAGAAGTAGAGAGAGAGAGAGCGAGCGAAAGAGTAAAGGTCGATGCGGGTGCGGATGCGGCAGAGAGCATTCGCATCGGATGAGACAAAGTTGCGCGTTGACACTGATTTTGACTCATGGCTCCCAAAGGATGTGACCCAAAAAGTCAGCACGGCAAATGAGCAAATGTAAACGCAGCTGGCTGTGCGGTTTCTGCTTAAGGGTTTGCTACCAAAAACCAGTTAAATATGCTCTTACTTACTTGGCAGCAATGCTCTGGCTGTGCTACGTGGACGCAACGTCGCAAAAATATGAGACATGTCAAGTGCTATGTGCTCCATATATAGTAAGTTGAAGCTACAGCTGCCCCCACACACAGCCGCACATGCAGTCGTAAATTTCTCTAGACTTGCATATTTTGATTTTTAATTTTTAAACTTTAGCACAACGAGCTGCACGAACAGCGCACAAAGTCATGACGCTGGGCTGGGCCTGCACTCCATCCGATAGACATCGACGCGTATTCCCAAACAAAAACTAAAAACTTTTACACTTTACTATGCAAATAGA
Source organism: Chymomyza procnemis (assembly GCA_035046065.1). NCBI lineage: Eukaryota > Metazoa > Arthropoda > Insecta > Diptera > Drosophilidae > Chymomyza > Chymomyza procnemis. The sequence continues at coordinate 60,167,036 of JAWNOJ010000026.1, forward strand.
CAAGCAATATAAACTTGCTGCGTCTAGTAATAGGTTGACAGGTAAAAGTAGTAACATTTGCGGGCCACGATTCTCACGTAGTCTAATGTATCGGCACTCCATCGCCAGCACGTTTCCTTATGCAATCACTCATAGAGCCAGAGCTCCTCCACCGGTGAGCTGCATGCAATGTGAGTGGCGACGACTTGTAAACAAGCACATGGCGCCATTTGCAGAAGATCAGGCGCACACAATTTGCGATGTAAAAAGTTTAGAATGTTGCAATATTTTGTATCGCACAAATTGTTTTTGCCCAACAATCTGTAACCTCAAAGGGAACTTAAGTTATAATGAGTTGCCAATAAGTGTGGAATTGTAAATAACGGAAGAGTTTTGTCAAATTCACTTAAATTTCGTGTTTCAAGTTACAGATAGATTAGGCCCCAAAACATTTTTGCCAAAAATAGAAGCTGTTATGCTTTTAGGGTGAAACAATTATCTTTTTCCCAATATGAATTTAAGACATCCGCTTTAAAAAACAAAAGCCTCCTGCCTGCTTCTTTCGATTCTTGTTTCAGCAAACGACAAGTTTAACTCTTTAAATACATTTTTAATCATTAACTGAGTTTTAGAAATTCCCACAACTACAACAAAGTTCACAATCGAAAACAAGAGCAACAATTAGCTTTCAAAAGTTATGCAAAACTGTTTCCACCTCTCTGTCACTCTCCCACCGGTGTCCTGGACAACTGCGACTGTGTTACAACAAATTGAACTGAGACTTTGGCATGAACAGCTAAATGAGCCTACAAACAATTGGCCTTCATTTGCGAATGAGTAAGTAAGTGAGTTAACTGTAATTTGGCCTAGTAATCATTAATAATTTATGGTCAATACCCCAAACCCAAGTCGGTCGTAGCCATTGGCATTATGCATAGCACTCTAACCCATCCACACCGAAGCCAGCCATTTGTAAATTTTGGTGTACCTCCTCCCACCACTTCAGTACGCAATGTATGTATTACTCCTTGGTGAATAGTCTTTTAGGTGTACGGGGTCGATTGTCGGCAGTCGGAGCGAGGAAGTAAGCTGCCACCACTTAGAAATTTTAACAGATTGCAGAAGTAAAGCTTTGTTTGTCCTTACAGTGTCCAGTCGTTAAGTCGACGTAAGTTTCATTTTGCTTTCTAACTTTGTCGGAAACGCAAATTGGAATGTGTTGAAAATGAAATCAGATCCCTAAATATAACATTTACCTTTCCTTAAAAAAAATTAATTTCCGCTCGCAAAGCTTTTCGATGTCATCAAACTTTTATTCTTCTACATGAATTCGAAATTAATCTTCTGAATCTTCTTTTTTGCTTAAAGGAAGCTATAATATATAATTGTATTGAGAATTCGCAGATCCAACGCTGGGTTGGTTGATTACTGCGGTACAGTAAACTTTGGAAGCAAACAATGAATAGTTTTCTTGCAAAAGGATTCGAATATGAACTCAGCTTTTCCAGGTGTTGCGTTTCTTTCCTCGCTTTTTACGAGCTTTATGTGAATGCTCTCGTTGCGTAGATACCACGTTGTATCAGTCATTGTTCTCAGAATCTCATTTGGTACTCGCTGGAAAATCTCTAGGTTGCTTCTGGAGGCATTGGCCCATTGCTCGACTCTATAAGTCCAGATACATGCATTACAACAGTTATACAAGAAAACTTAGTACTCGGAGCTATGTGGAGAGTAAGCATTTATAAGCCAGGACACGCAAGTATGTCCATTCTTAGCTTAAACTTAGTTTCGATTCTTGAACGCAAGACGGCTTTGGGCACAAAACTCACCATCTTTTTTTGAAAATATTTGCAATATAACAATAAAAACTTAAGTTTAAAAAAGTTCAGATCAGATTTGGATTTTAGTACATACGTTTAGTGAAATTTCATTTTTATATATTTTTATTACCCTTTTTTAAGCGGCTATTCGAAATAATATATTTCTTTACTTTATTTTGCTTTAGTTGGCCATTATCGGTTTCAGCCGATTTTAGTAATCCTCGCTAGGCACCCCTGCTTTCTCCAGTTGGTGACTTCAAATAAAAACATGGCTTCCTCCGCTTGCTCTTTCCATCTAAACTTTGGTCATCCTCTTCGTCTTCTTTCATGGCATCAAACACCTTTTTCACTGGAGCTGAGCCAACGCAGATGCTATCTGTATATGTTATTGTAGAGACCATACAGCTCATGGGTTGTTTGGTTGCGAAAATCGTCTCCAATCCAAAAGGAAGTGATGATTTTGCGAAGAATTTCTCTCTCGAAATACTTCTGCGCCATATAAGAGCACGGACGGGGTGAGTGGGGGTCTTAGAGTGCGTTGACTTTGTCGATGGAGAGAAGTCTCTTCTATATATTTGCTTACTAAGATCAGAGTAACACGTATTGGAAAATGGAATTCTACGCTCATATTACTGTCGGTCTTAACGGCGGTGCCAAAGATACGTGAATTTCTTGATGACTTCAAGAGTCTAACAACCCGCCACAATATGGGGGCCTAGGCGCTGTGCATCCCTATTTGAAGGCAACAGTGGTAGCGATTTGCTCCCATTTCAATGTTGTAATTCTAAAACACACCAAAACTTCTGCATGCCGAAACACGTACTTGTCTGCCGTCCTTAAGCAAGTACCTTTTGTATGCTTGTGTATAGCAAATATCCTTAGCTTATTGAGAGCTGGCTGCACCTAGCCGCCCCGTTTGGGGTTAAGCTTCATCGAGCGGCACTTGCTTTTGTTGCCGTCCAACCACTTGATGTCCAAATTTTAAACAACACAAATATTTTCGTTGTGGCTTGGACTATTTTTTATGTTTTTAATTTTGAGCTTTTGCCTTACTGAAGCCCAAACTTTGGCCAAACCTACGACTGGGACTGGGACTGGGACTAGAATTGGGATTAAAGTGCTCACCTTGTGCGTTCATGTAGAAAGACTGAAGTTTCTTTACTATTTTAATGCTTTGCATTGCATGAGCTCGAATATTTTCATACTTTTATTTATTTTTATTTATATTTTTTTTTGCCTTTTGTTGTTGCTTTATAAAATTAATGAGAACATTAATAAAATATATGTTGTCGAAGCCAGCAGCCATGGCATGGAAAGTTTGCTTATGCATATTTAGCCAAGTGAAGTGCAGGCACAAGAGCTAAAGTTGAAGATTAAAGTCAGGGCGTTGGTATTAAACAATTTTACGCATTTATAATTAAATCAAAAATAAATATATATATATATATATGAAAGCCTGAGGGCACTTTGAGGCTTACTGGGGTAATTTTTGTTGCTGCATTTTTTATTTTTTATTTATTATTTACTTTTTTTTAGAATTCTCACGTTCATGTGCACATTAATGTTCATGTACGTGCTAATGCCGGCATATTGATAGAAATCCTGTAAATATCCTGTCAACACGCTGCGACATGGCTCAGCAGACAAATATGTGTGGGTTAGGATTTTGGCGTATTGGTAACTTGATGTGTGGGCTATATAAGGTTATGCTTTTAGCTGGTTTCAGGCTTAGCTGGAAGCACACTCGACCTAATGGCGGCAGCTGTACTTTTTTGTGAAATAATGCAAAAGCACACAATCCCGGGAAAACAATTGTTCTTTGAATTTATGGCTTAAGCTGCTTACACACAGCTATTCCCAATTCTCAAGAATGTGTTTATTTTTAGAAAAAGTTGTCTAAATTGAGTTGTAAAGGCATACGTCATTGTAGGCTTCTCAGCATTGCTTAATTATTTTCATAAATCATTATTTTTATAAACAAAAGTTTGGAAATTGCTAGATTTTTGCTGTATTACTTAAAGATGTTGCTATACCGATGGCTTCGGGTGACGGGTTAAAGAGCAGACTTCAAAGTCTTTTTGTTGTTTTGTTGATAATGACAACAGCTGCCATAATCGAAAACGTGTTTAAGTAGTCACCTGAAGCATTTACTAAAGCGAAATAAAAATCAACAGAAGCAATAATGTGAAGAAATTGATGTACTGGTTGAAAAAACCGTGCCCGAAGTGAAAACAGCGCGTCGTCCACGGTGCGTATGAGCAACAAGCTGATAAAATACAAAAATTCCTACTTACCAAGTCAAGGCGCAATTTAATTTGGAAGTGCTTGACAACTGTCGCCATTTTGAAGTTGCTTTTATGTTGTACAAAATGGCCGTCTGGCAGAGTTTTTGATGAAAATGCACATGACGGTATTGTTTCGAATACTCTCACTCTCGGTATCTCGGCCATTGTTAAGGCTATTAAAGTTTTCTACATGTGGTCGCATTTGTGGTACGACTTTGAGTGTCATGACTGTAGCTATGTGTGCGTGCCTCTGATAAACATAATAAACATTCTTATCCAGCCCATACACACACACACACACAGATAAGCACATTCGAGCTTTAAGTCTAACAAATGTTTGTCGTGCCTTTGCCATGCGACCGTGTGACAACGTTCAAGTCTACAAAAGGTGCCTCTTTCTTGCACACTGCCCCCCAACTGCCGGCAGGATTGTGGTAGCTCTAAGCCAAGCAGAAAAGGCATACCATTTGTATCTCTATGTGAGCGAGTGTGCGTGTGTGTGTGTATCTGTGTAGCAATGTGTGTAAGTGGAATGAACGGTAATCCGTCGTGTTTTGAATAACAAAATTTTTTTCTTTATTTTTATTTTTTGTATGAGATTGTTGCACACTTGATTGTTCTCATACACACACCCACACACACACACACACACACGTTAACTTGGTTGCCGCAAAAGCAAACGACATAGCAGAAGAACCTGCACCAATGTCAAATGGAAAACAAAAGGAATCGAAAGTACCACGCCCTGAATTTCAGCCATTTTGATTTTTTAAAACACTAAAAGGGAATAACGGAACTAAGCCTCTCACGCACAAATTGAGCAAATTTTTGTCGAAGGTTTATCAATAAAAACAAACTGCGGTCTTACATTGACTTCAGGTGTTGTGTCCTGGAAATCGTCGTCAACGGGGGAAAAACACACACAGACAGTAAGACCACACAGACGATAAGTCTAGTGCAAACAGTAAATTTGTCATATAAATAAGGAACATATTCGATAAGCATAGAAGGTGCGTATTTGGTGAACAGCATGACCAAGGAGTGTGAATTTGTTTGCAGGTGGCGGAGCATCTTGTGGGACTTACTACAGTAATCTATCATAAAATGATATTATGCAAAGCACTTGGTAGAGCTTATATTAGAAATATGAAATACTAGTGTACACTAGACTTAGAACAGGGAATAAGTTAATATCTAGGATTTCTGTGGAAGTGTAGTAAGTAACACTTACACTGAGTGAAACGATTTTTATTATCTGTCATGACTCTTAGCAGAGAAGTTGGTTGCCGATTGAGGGCAGTAAATAAATACCGAACTTAGCATCCGTCCATCGAATTCATGTTAAATGCGCTACGGGGCAGTTGTATTGACTATGTTTTCATCGCTACAAAGGCGGAGCAGCTCTCAATTATAGGATCGGTACCTAAAGTAAAATATGTACATAGCGTCCTGTCAACTGCAAGAACCACCGATTAGGCGAGTGCGCTACCGACGACCTTTAGAACTATAGCAGCCTATAATTGGCTATTATATTATATTAGATCGGTCACAACACATTTGCTCTTCGAAACGGTGACTGCCCAGAAGTGTTACTCAATGGCTTAGCAATCCTGCAAAGTAATTGCGTAAAGTACTGAGGTTTACACCTCGATCGAAGATTTACACGGAAAAACCACATCGGCAACTAAAGTTAAAAACGCTCAAAATGACATGGCTACTAGCTCCAAATAGCACAACATCCATCGAAAATAAAATTCGACAGTACAAAGCCATTCTGAAGCCAGTGTGGACTTACGCTATACAACTATGGGGAACTGCAAGCAACTCGAATATTGAGATACTTCAGCGTTATCAGTCAAAAACATCACGAACTATAGTGAATTTTACATATCTAATGCAAATATACATAAAGACCTCAATATTGCCTTATTTAAAGAAGAAATATAAAATCATAGAAATAAGTATATTGAAAGACTCTACAACCATGAAAATAATTTAGCTCTAAGTTTTTTAGATAACAGCCTTGCAACAAGAAGACTAAAAAGACTACATATTCTTGATCTCTCAAATAGGTAATTTAAGCTTAGATGAAAAGTAAAATAAAATAGTGGATTTCAATGAAAATTAACTATTTCAGTTTATTGTAATTTGATAGATATTACCAATTTACCTATTGTAAAAAAAAATGTTACATTTTTTTGTGAAAAAGTTAATTTCTGCCTTATTTTTAAATTAACTGATTTTGATAAAAGTATTAAAGATTATGGACCCCGGTAGCGTAGTGGTAGCGTACTCGCCTCTAAATCAGAAGGTCGGTGTTGCATCGTGTATATCGAGATATCTCTAAGCTCCGCCTTTAGGGTGTATTTTTTTTAATAAGTGCTCCAGAAGCATTTTATGTATTGTCAAATATTGAAGCAGTTTATATGGAAATTTGAACATATTTAACTCTTACTCTTAATGCATTGCAATTTTTTCTTCACTTTGGACAAACTCACGCAGGTCAATCACATTGCCACGCTGCGAAATTATAAGTCAAAATATTAAATGGTTAAACTAAAAAGCGTGAAAGTTAATTTCGGAGGAAAGGAAAAAATAATAAAATAGAGTAATAATCTTCACAGTTCGGGGAAAAATGTGCATAATTTTTTAATTAATAATTTGCCATCTGTAATTCTTAGGCTTCACTCTATACATATTCGTATGGATAGATATACAAAGCATTTTGGTAAAAGGAATCTATATTGCCAACTTCTCGCCGCAACATGCATTCCACAAATTTTGTATACCATTTGTAACTTTAAGAAAAGTACCCATGGAGAGAGTAGGAGGCGAATTAGACCTCAAGCCCTCAACTATCAACTAATTATGTTGACATTAGGAAGCGAACGAAGCATGTCCCTTAATTCGTCTGAGTGAACGTCTACATCTCGAAGAATGTAGTCTCAAAAGAGTGAAAAAATAAGTCATCTGCTGAGCATTCTTGATCAACATCTTAGCTTACCCATGTAGTGTGCTTTACAAATAAATACCTTCTGCGTGTTTCACCTTATTGTGCTGCACAGCTGCATTCCCTTAAATTTTTAGAAATGAATTTTTTTTAGATTTCGATTATCTACCTAGCGAAATTGATTGACAACGATTCTTCAACAAAATCGTATTCAAAATATCCATTCCTATCACCGGTACTCATCCAAATTGGATGAAATTAACAGCACTACTACTATGTCCTGGAAAACTTGTAGGTAAGCGCGATTCTGCCACTTCGGTTAACCTAAGAAGACATTTGTGGCTTAGTTTAGGCAAGTTAAGGCAGTTAAGAAGTCCTGTACATCTCGGGACTGTGGTCTCTTTTATTTTTTTTTTTCGTCAACGCGGTTTCATCGCAAATCGACAGGCCTGGGTTCCCTTCAGCCACAGTGATAGCCGTTAACTCCTTTGCCGTAAATAATTTGGCTAAATTTGGGGTAAAGTCACACAACACTTTATTAATCTATTCGACTCTAGAAACTCGGCAGGTAGTATGCGGCTAACAGACAATTGCTACATCTGTGCGACTCTACAAAGCCGGCAGAATGAGCGCACATTGGTTTATTGAAGCAACACTGCAGTTTAGCTTGAAAAAATTTGTAATATCCTGGTTATTTTGTTGCTCTGCGAGAAAAGAAGGTTAGGCAATCGAATATAAGGTGCTCATAAGAAATTCGATAGGTAGAGCTTATGGGATTGAGACGGGTTTCATTAAGTACTATGGAAAAACCGAGGTCTCTGGTTTTACACTTATCTGGTTCTCGGTGAATGCTACGAAGAGAGTTATTTATTTACCTGACTTCTAAAGTCAAGTCAACGAGTATTTTCCGGCCAATTCTACGAGTTAAGTTTGTACTAGAACGTGTTTTGGACCCTATTGAGTCCATTAGATTCTGGAAAACTTTTCTATCAAAATCCATTCCAGAAGAACATTTAGAGCATTAACTCTAAAATTGGTTCCAATTGGTATAACTTCAGCTTTTAACTTCTTTTTCACCCCAATAGAGACACCAACTACAAAGCACTCAATTTACCTGCTAAACGAAGGATCGATAGTTCTTTAATTTTATCTTTACAATGTGAATTCAATTTTTCCATATTCACAAGATTATTTGAGAGATACTTTATGCCTTCTATGACCTCTGTGGAATGGATGCAAAAAGTTGTATTTTGTTGCGTTTTAAAAACATATCTTGGAATCCCAAAAAAAATGGTATATATTGTATTACAAAACCCTCTACTATGACAGACGTAGTTCTAAAATAAAATAGTGAGGAACTGTTTGGCTTAACTGATGAGACTGAATGTGCCCCTACTCTCTGACCTACAAGCGCTTCATTTGCCATCAAGAAAGACCAACAAAATCTGCGTTCAAAAGTCGGTCTAAAAAATAAATTTATATTTAAAAAGGCGCAAACTTCTCAAAATGCCGCCAAGTGTTTTATCAAGCAAGGCGCAGCTTGTGCCATGGCCAGCTCTACTCTTGTCCAAAAATTAGGCATTAAAAAACCTGTCAAGTGCTCTCCTTCAGGTACATGCTCAGCCTGTTCAACGCAAGTCAGCTAAACGTTGGGTCCTCCAGCTGGTGCCGCCGCCAGAGCTGCAACTATTTCACCGCCACCATTGGTTGTTGTTGACACCATTTACACTTTATCCTTGTCACTTGTTATCGTTTGTGCCGTTCCATGTTCCATTATTTGTTGCCTTCTGTTGCCCGTCGAGGAGCTGCTTTCCGTTTGAGAAATTGCAGTAAAAAGTCAACGTGTAACGAGAAAATAATAAATGCTATTAATACACCTAAGTACACACACACACACACACCAAGTGGACAGGGAGCGAGTAGGTGCGGCAGAGTCGCCAAGATAAATAAGAAACAACAGCTTTCCATGGTGGTCTGTCTAATGGGCAGGTAAAAACGAATGAAGTATGAAATTGAAAACCGCACAAGTTAAAACTTAGACGAAGCAATATCTTCAAGGGACAAAAAGGACAACAAAAAATCAAAGCTACATTGTAATCTATGCATCGGGAGCATCATGGCGTCAAAGGTGCCTAAGGTGGTTTCGCTTAGGTTAGACTATGAGAAAATAATGAATCTTTAGATTGCACAAAGCATGACTCCCATAAATCAAGTAATCTAAATGAGAACCAAACAGTGGTCGAAGATAATCGTAGAGTAGTGCCGATCAAGGTTGATTATGGGTTTAGACTTTTACAAAGCCACAAAAAGTGAAGTAACTTTGGCGCCATATGCCAAAATATGATCAAATTTTCTCTTCTCGAAAAGATTTATTTATAACAACACAAAATAATTAAGAATTATTGCCAATTGAAAATCCATCGGACCGCAAAGATTAAAGACAATGATGCCTCACGTTGATACAGTGCTTCAAATGCATCTTTCATCTTTCTTTCTTTCATCCGAAAGTATGATATCTCAGGGCAGAACATTTCGGTGTCAATGAACGCTATAAATATTTGACCAAGTGGGATGCAGATTCTAAGCAACTTTTCCGGCATTCGTACATTGGCCTTTGGCGGTTCCGAAAGGAAAATGGAGCAAGCGTATCCTAAGTGCCTGCTGCACCAGCTATGTATTGTGCATGTCCAGGCTTTTTTCGGCTTGCAGCGAAATTCATTTTATTTGTTTGTCATGCTCCTAACAACAACAAACAAATACGGGAAACACACAGCCAAAGACACACTCATGAGTGTACAAAGAACACACATATTCGCCAACACACACACACACAGCCATAGACACACAATAGAAGTGGACTTCAGAAGGACCCCACAGCGAATGCAAATGAAACCGCGCACTTTGCTGGCTACTGGCCAAAACCAACGCAAGTCATTGCAGCCAAAGAGAGTCCTGTAACAAAGGACAAACAAAATGGGATTACTCACTTCATGATACCCTTGTGATACCCTCAAACTTGACAGTTCTATAAACTTAATACATATTTATTTTTTCATTATAAACATAATTTGTATTCGGACCTTAAAATCTACTTTTTCATACGACCATAGACCATAGACCCTCGTTGTCCCAAAAAAAACTACTAGAACATGAACTATTTATTTAATTCGAATTTTTGAAACATGCTTATACCCAAATTCATGTAGTTTATTAAAGCTTTTCTTTAGTTCTTGTCAAATTGTACTTTAAATTATTACAACAAAGTGAGGCAATAACGAAGTAAATTGACGCTCCTATGTGGAGCATAGTGCGGACTTGAACTCCTTCCACCGCTTTCTATTCTACGACATTCTCTTCTCACTTTCCGCCAGCATCGTTCTCACCCAGGTCTGTCGAGGGCGTACTGGGCGCCAGGTACTTTCTTCCTTTATCTGACTACAAGTAGTATTTTAAGAGTATAAAATATTTAATTTTATGTCACTATAAAAAGTACAAAAAATTACAATATTTCTCAGATAAAGAGATAATGTGACCCAGAGGAGGAGAAAATCAAAGTATGTCAATAAAAACTCCTTATTCCTTAAATCGAGAAGTTTAACCTGGCAACTACTATCTAATATTCAACAAGTTTATATGGCCTTTTGCTATAAAAAATAGAGTATACAAATAACCACCAACTGCGGGTACCAAGCGAATTTAAAACAATTTTAAATTAAATTCTTACTGCGTCACACTCTTTCGATAAGCGAAACCACACTTAACACTTAATTTGCTAAATCCTTTGGTCATTTTTGCGCCAAATCCTGGAAAAAGTCCATGAACAACAGATTCACACACATCATTAAATCAGGCCGATATCGGGTACGCCTCTATGCCACCATAAGTTGTTTTCATTTTCCACAATGACTCAGGGTCAAGGGTTACATTATAAGCGAGATGATACTGCTGCATTTTCCGTAAACGAAAGGAGTCTGGTGGCTAACGAGGTTTCATCCTAAATACTAAAATTTTTTGATCAAATTGTAGTGATTGTAATATAAAGGGTGTATTTTTTAGAGGTATAGAACATAATTGCAATAAAACAACGATGGATTAATCGATTGATATGAATTTTATTTATTCGAAAATAATCTTGTGGCATTAAATTTTTTAAAATGATTTCTGGACGTCATAATTTCGATTTCCAACATTTGTGGCCGAATATCAACAATAACACGGCGAATGTTGTCTTTCAAATTATTAAGCGTTTGTGACTTATCCGCATAGACCAATGAGTTTACGTAACCGCACAGAAAGTAGTCCACCGGTGTTGAATCATAAGATCTTAGAGGCCAATTTACAGTTCCAAAACGTGAAATTAGGTGGTCACCAAACGTATCTTTCAATAAATCGATTGTGGCACGAGCTGTGTGACATGTTGCACCTCCGTCTTGTTGAAACCACAGCTCCTGCACATCATGGTTGTTCAATACAGGAATGAAAAAGTTAGTATTCTTGGCTCTATGCCGATCACCATTGACTGTAACGTTCTGGCCAACATCGCTTTTTAAGAAGTAGTACGGACCAATGATTCCATCAGCCCATAAAGCGCACCAAACAGTCAGCTTGCGTGTGTCGACATACACTTGAGGATTAGCTTCACTCCAAATGCGGCGGTTTTTGTTTGTTGACGTAGCCATTCAACCAGAAGTGTGCTTCATCTCTTAACAAAATTCGCTTATGAAAATCGGGAACAACGGCAAACTCATTTTGCGCACTTTTTGCACTTTTTGCAAGCGTTGTTCAGGCGGAGTCTATTCATGACGAATTGCCAAACCAAACTGAAAATAAATCACTTGACAGCTGTTAAATCGGTCGCCATCTGGAACAGAAATGCCTATACCTAAAAAAACACCCTTTAGATGATTAAGCCTTCATCACCAGCTAGTTATAATCTATTTCGTATGTCCATCGGAGTCTGGGTCGTCCGCAAAAAAGACTTGGCCAAGATAGCTTAGACGTTGTCGTAGAGATCATACAGCTAATCGTTCATCCGAATACTAAGGCCAAAGTAATACTTCTTTGAAAGCGTGATCCTTCGCATAATCTTAAGGCTAATTTAATGATGGTGCCACGGCATGTGCTTACTTGAGAACTATAAAAGCCTATTCGTCCGCTATAACATGGGAACCAAGGCGTCTTTTTGTGGATGGCATATACATTATCGACATTTAGCCATCTTTTACCCAGCAATTTACCCATGAATCTAATCCAGTTTGTATCTCTCTGTATGCCATTGAAATATGGTATAGTGGTAGACTCTAGAAGCAACTCTTGTTCGTGTGATTCCCCGTATAGTTAGATAAAATCTTAGTTTGAACAGAAATTTAATAAATGATTAACTTTAACAGAAATTTAATAAATGATTAACTTTAGAGCAAAATCTGGAGAATATATTTAAGTCAGGGAATGCCTTATAAATGGCAACCTATTTGGGGGTCTCCGCAGTTGGGATGTTCCACTGGAGAAAGCATAAGATGTTATGTTTGTTTTAAAAGTGGTTAAAAATTAAACTTTGTATTTTATATTTAATCATTTAATTGGTAAGTTTTCTTTATTTTGACCACACAAACTAAATTCGATTGATCAACCCATAGAGCTTCCTTTGGGCTCGTGGGACAAAATAGAAATTAATGTCGCTAAATAACTTTCTTACGCTAAATCTGTGGTTTCATTTGTTTTATCTTACAATTCTGTTTCAAATGCGGTGTCTGAGATGCTATGGTCCATCATTACACGTATCGTATGATCACTATGATGATCATGCAGGAATTATGATATCTTATATGAGATGTATCCGACATATACCACCAACTTTACAGTATTATTACTAGTTTCTATTTTGCGAGCAGTATTTTCATTGTATAAAGAAGACTTTGTGTATAAATATAAATGAAAAAATAAAAGTTCTAGACAATTGGTATAATATCTTCGATCAAAACAAGTGTGCAAGTTATCATCACTACTTCGAGTAACAGACGGCTATATTACCATAAGTTACTGATCATCACTACTTCACAGTAGTTTTGTGTGTGTTATTTCGGCAACCCACTTGAGACCAACAATACACTTAGCCCCCGCCTGGGTAGATAAAGCGTAGGCCTCAACAATTTGTAGCACAGTTTTTTTTGGTTTTGAAAATAAACCGAAAACTATTGTGGCAAAAACTAAGCTGCTTTATCACGCCATCATTACTTTGAGTGCGCGACCATGTGTATCTATTTATCTCTGTATTGTGTATATATATAAACAAGTCCTATTATGTATGTGTATGTAATACATATGTATAAGTTATAGTGAAAGAAAGACGCACGTATTTTAATATGTGCCCCGTGTAGAAGAAAGATCGCACGTACGTGACTTCATTTGCTGCTTTGCCCGTGCAGCATGTTCAATATGGCCGCCACCGTCAGCATTGCCTACATTTTCGCTAGACCTTGTGGCATGTTTTTTTTTAGGTTCTTTTTTTTTGGATGCGCATCATCATTGTCTGATGGAACGCAAGCTGCCTGAGATTCCATTCGACACAAGCCAGTTAGCGAAACCTACTAACTTGCTCTGACTACTTTGGTCAGCTTACAAAAGCGTAGCCCTAAGCCTTAAGGTCAAAGAGCAAAAGAAGCGCTCATCGATTATGGTACACCTGGCGTATACGTAACGACAAATCAATATACGCAATACGACGTGTTAAATGATGTTTGGATATGGGTTGTTGTACTATGCCGGTTAGCCGTAGGCATGACACATGTTTTAATTAATAAATTCCATTGCCAAATGAACCGATAGGCATGCGAAACTCGTGAAAATTCCGGCACAAGTGTTGACTTGAAAAATAGGCATAATTAGTTGGCAAACTTTTTTTCTTCCTTCTTTTTTTTTTTTTTTTGTTTTGCCAAGTCTGAGCTGAGTTGTCTAAATGCTCTGCTTTGGATTAGTGGTGCCGGCCACCGGTGGATGAGCAGTGCATGCACCTGCCAAATTAGTGTCATTATACCGAAACAATTGCCTGACCTTTGTTACTCTTACTTAAAATAACAACAAATAAAAAGATCCCCGAATCAGGTTAATGCTGATGATGATGACCACGCACTAAAAGCAAATGGAACGCGCTCTGCACGATAAATAAAATTGATAGAGAAGGTCGACTGCATACGGACAGATGATATTCCCTCTTGGGGGTAACACTACAGGCCAATAATGCCCAGCAAGCTGAAGAAAAAAAAGCAAGTTTTTTATACCCTATACGTATGGGGGTAAAGAGCATTTGAAAATTTGGCAAATGTGAGAGCCAAACAAGAGCAATGTGGCAAAACAAAAGCGAGCAAGGCAGTTGAACAATGAGCACCCAAATCGAAATATACTTAAGACCTTTGAGTGGGCTTCGGTAGCCTAGTGGCAACGTATTCGCGCCAAAACCAGAAGGTCGGATTAGTTTAGCAGGTGCTGCTGGAATTTAAAGCTTCCAATTAGGTTAGGCCGGCAGGCCCCCGGGGGAGGGGACCTCACATAGATCAATGTGATCCTTAGTGGATGCTTCAAATTAATAACGTTTTAAAGTAAGATATTTATCATAAGATGGGATGCAAGTCCAAACTTGGGAAACATTTAATGCACAAAACTACAATCGAAGGTCGGTGGTTCGATCCTGCAGCACTGATGCAAGTGTCTAGCATTCGCAGAGCTACCTACGAAGATCTTCATTAATTAAAGACAACCCCGATCGGATTCGTCTATAAACTGTAGGTCCCTGTTCTCTTAGAAACAACTATTAAGGGATGTCTCCATACTAAGCTTTTGGAGCGGTAACCAAATTCAAAGCAGTTCACTGCTTAACGAAAATGGCCATGAAGAGATTGACCGCTTGATAACTACGACATTGACAGAGTCCTCAAACTCAACGTAATAGTAAAACTTAGAGTAGAGTATCCCTTTGTCGAACATAAATCTAACTGGTGCAGCGCTTGCTTTCAGTGCCCGCGGTCATATTCCTATGTGTGTGAGTATCTGTGTGAGCGTGTGTATATCTTTGAATGTGCATGTGTGTGTGTGTGTGCGTGCATCTGTGAGTGTGTGTTGGTAACACGGCTATTTGCACAGCATTTACATGATTTTGTGGCAGACTTAAACGCAGTCTTGAGCTCGGTCTCATTAGGCCTAATAAATCAAGCGTTATATTTATTTATATACTCTTTAGCTGAACAGTTTGGGCTATATGGGCTACATGGAGCGTATTGGCGCTGAGCATTTATTCAAGCTAAAAAGTCGCATAAAATATTATGTTTTGTAATTTTAAATAGTTGCTAATATTAAAAATGTTTTAATTGTATTGCCGTCTAAAAAATTGCACTAAAAATAAAATTCTATAAAAATATTTTCATCTACTTTCTTTATTTTCATGGGCATCAAGTTTCCGTAAATTAAATATAAAAAAAAAATTTCATTAAGTCATTTCCATCTTCCATTAGTCATTAATGCTTAGCAGTACATTTTTATAGAGTATTATAACGTCGTTTACCATAAGTAATTTCATTTTTATTTATGGAGCGCAGCTGATACACATACAAAAAAAACAAATACACACATAGACAGGAGGCAGTCTGGTAATTTGGCGGTCACAAACAAATTGTTTAACATTTTGTGGTCCTGTATTTGTTCTTTTTTCAGGAGTTTTCCTCTTTTTCTTCCTCTTCTGACATACCTATACAATAATAATGAGAAGTGGTTACCCTGGATTTCATCTAACGAACAAAGAAAAGCGTAAATTGTAAAATATTTGCTCATATATGGCGGGACGTTTTGTTACATTCATAGTAAGTAAATATATGTACAAAAAAATGCTGCAATTACCCCTGCCATCATTGAAGCCGAGTTAGAAACAACAACTACTCACATTCAAGAAAACTGTATCCTTCACAGCTAAGAATTACAATAGGAAATACCCTACATATGCTAAATTGTCCGAAGCTTCTGTAAGTCTACGAAAACTGAGTTATTGATTTCATAATAAAGATCTAAGATGACATTTTACAAAAATTTGTAGTTCCAGCGGGATGCTTTAATTAACTATTTACTTTTTTTCCTCGTCCTTTAGTTTCAATTTTCCTTAATATGTCTGCTGATTGTTCTTATTCTTACAAGTAAATATATTTATTCCTCATGACTATGGTCATCGGTCCAAAAGAGTAGCATGGAGACTTTCACTATTAATAGCTGTTTGAAGGAGACATGGACCTACAGTTTATAATTGAATCGGTACGGCAATGTCTTTAATTAATAGAGATTTTGATAGGTATAAAGCATCTATTTATTTGCTAGCAATGTCAGTGCTAGGCAAATGTACCAGTGCTGCAGGGTGGAATAAATCCACCGACTTGCTGGCTTAGAGGCGAGGTACCGAGTGCTGCACTTGCCCGAGTTATGTTCTAAGCTTTTTGCTGGCTCTAAAGTCAGTTTTACACAAAATAACATTTCATAAGCGAATTGCTACTTTGTCATCAAAATTTTCCAAAGTACGGAGCATGGTTGCAATCCTATGATATATATCGCACTTAAAATGTACACAAAATTCGAAGCTTCAAATTCCAAGAGCAGCTTCTTATTAATTAACGGAACCAAAAATGAAGAAAAAGCGGAACGACGAAAATGTTTTACGGAAACTAAATATAAGTCATAATGAATAAAGATAAAGCAATAGAAAATAAAAAAATATACAGGTAGTAGCCTGCAGCAAAAGTGCCAAAATGTCGAAACAGAAAATCCATTTGCTCATAAAGCAAATTTATACAATTCATTCCTATAGAGTCTACTGAATGTACTATTTACCACAATGTTAATTGCACCAACGAAATGCGCAAGGATATCTTGATATAATCTTGGAGCTGTTGAGGGTGAATGCCTACTGCACCGACCCACAAAAACCCCCACACACAAAGATAATAAAATAATTACAAGAATAATTTATCGACATTTGTGAAATGCCAACTGATGAGAATAAATCATGCAGACATGTATTTTAAATAAGATTGTTTTTGCGATTTAATTATTCGTGCGTGTTCTTTATTTCGAGACATGAATGAATACATTGCAAATTATATCTGCTGTATTTAATATTAATTCATTTGTTGTTCACTTGTATCCGAATGAGGTTTCCGGTAAACTTTGCCATTAAAAATATTGCAAGTGTGGAAGGAATATTTTAAGTAGTCATCATCTCTCTTACACTTTATTCAGTGCATTCAGTTACAACTCAATAAAAATTAATAAAAATTTTTTAAATTATTGGATGTATAAATTTATTCGGAGTGCAGAAAGGTGATACCATCTGCACGTCGTAAACGATTTTAAAAGAAATCATCTATTCAATTGGAAAGGTTTGCTATCTGTCGACAATAATTTGAATACATAAGAGTTCTTTTCTCTTCGAAAATTGAAGGATTTCTGATAACAAATGGATTTTCAAGAAGTTTAGAATTGCGAATTTTATAAGAAAAGAAGAAGAATGATATAGCTCCAGCTAATTAAATGCGCCTGGAAGTTTGGTGAAGCCTCTCCGAAAAGGCATAAATTGGTATTGACTCTTCGAAAGTGATGATTTTAGATTTTAAAGATAAAGTCACTTGACTTTATTTTACTTAGCCATGACAGCCCGTAATTGGGTTACACCCGAGCTAACTATCTCTCGCCAGGCACCCCTGCTTTGCAGTGCACACTAAGTGAATATAGGTTCTCCTGTACTTGGTATTTCCATCTGAGCTAAGGACCTAAGAGACCTTGTGCCATAATACCCTGGAAGACATCTATGTCCTTGTAGAGTTCATAGCGCTATGGTTCGCTAGGATGCGATACTCGTTCCCAAGCAGTGCCCCAGCAAATCAAAAAACTTCAAAGATAATAAGCTGGACTCTTACCTGCATCGCGATCCATGATCCCAACACAAACTGAAGTCGTAGAATCTTGGGTGTCATTCAGCCAATAATTTCTGTTCTAATCAAACAATTGGGATAATTTTATATCCAAGAATATTGGGTTGAGGCCGAGAGAGAGCGAAAGGTGATTTTTGCCTTCGGAACTACTTCTTTAAAGACAGAAAGAGAAAGTATTTTTCCTCTGGTTAGTTAATAAAGAGATGATAGGTGGATTTACTACAATAGCCCCAAGAACAAAAAACATATCTCTAAGCCGCCTCAGCAAATTAACAATATACCTGTACGTCGGATTACGGCCTCTAATTATGTAATGTGAAGCAACAAGTATCAGAAAACCCTCGCCATATTCTCTAGACATCGATCCTTTTGACTACTGGCTTTTTGGATGAAGGCAAACGGATTGGAGGCCATTGTTTTGGGTCTATTAAAGAAATTTAAAAATATGGCTCAATAAAGCAGGCCAGCGTGGAGTCACTTTCCAAGAAAACATACAAAAATTCCCAAAGAGAAAGAAAAAGAGGTTGCTTCTGACGGACAATACTTTGAATTATATACGATCAACTTTTTTTTGAACGCAATTAGCGAATGAAATACTCACAATATAAATCAAATCAAAAGAGGAGGTATCTGTCACACATTTGCTTACTGAGATCATAGTACCATTATACCTTTTGGCAAGTGCGAATTTTGGCTTAATTTTGAGGATAATGTTGTTGTCGGTTTCCTCATATTAAACGTTTGAGTGATAGTTATATGGAGCAAACTATGAACATATTTTCTTATTATGCCTAGTTTTGGTATTGAAAAAAATTTGAATTTGTTTTAAAACCAAAAATCGAATCTTTTCGTAAACAATCAATTTTTGGATAATGAAGCTTTACATAAAAGGTTACATTTTAAAAGCTTGCTAATTTGACTTGTGAGTAACCATCGAACATCATATTTTAGACAAGTCGAACTTTTTTATTTATTGCAAAATAAACGTTGGAAACAGAGTATGGTGGAGCTCCCCAAACACCATAATGTTACCGTCTTTGTCGTATTTGGCAAAGTACAGGCCAATGATGCCATCGGCTCAGTGGCTTTATCGAAAATGCTTTAACTTTTTCTTTAAAAACAAAAAAATATTTTCTTTATAAAAAAATACACTAAGCTTCATTTTTTTTTATTATCTTACTGGTATTTATGACATCATACAAACAAACTATATACAAATGTCTCCAAATATATGTCAGTCAGAAATTGTGCCAAAAATGGAAGAAGGCTAAAACGAAAAAAAGGAAAAAAAAGAAAAAATTAGTATACTCCAAGACAAACAGGAAATCAAACGCAAACCGCAACCGTTAAGCAATACCCAGCGATATTATGTACTATACAAATTCCGGAGCAAGCCGCGGAAATACGCAAACAACAACATCAACTACTGCTCGAGCACGGTAGCTTAAGCCCGGATAGCAAGGCCACGGCATGGTAGCGTGAGGGAAAGCAGACGAGAAAAAAGAATATCAAACGTCGGAAAAAATGTCGCCGGTTTGCTGGCATGACAGCGGCGGGTAAAGGGTCGCAATCGTTGATGACAAGCAGATTACGTTTCCGTTGCTGCTGACAACCGAAACTGTAACCGGAAGTAAATGAGTAGTGTATAAATGTATTTATAATGAAAATATAATCTGGCGGTCACTCAAGCGTATTAACTTGGCTAACAATTGAGCACATAGTAGTATATAATGAGCATCAAGGTACGTAGAAACTTTCAAGTGCATCTGAGGATATATAAGTATTCGAAATACATGATATATAGTATATAAATATTTGCTCATAAGCTGCTAGAAAATGCACGTAACCCTTACGGCAGCCAGAAGTTAACTTAAACTTCGAACGAAAACGCAATTCTAAGTATGATGAAAATTATATCAGAACCCTAAGTATCTCATTTCGATTTCTTAATACTGAATAACAATTATAAAAAATAACCTCTGCTCAAATTGTTATTTCGATGTCATTAAGCTTTCATCCTAATCATTCAGAATGAATATTTATATTTAAATTAAATTCTTCATTTACTTAATCTTCGCTTTTCCCTAAGAGACTCATAATAATTATTCGCATCTTAATATAAATTTCTTAATAATTACTAAAAAAAATTATTTTTGGAATTCGCATGAATGCCCTCACATTGGTTGATTGTTGCGGTGCAGTTGACATTGCTGCATCTCTGAGTAGTTTACTTACCAAAAGGATTGGTATATGAAGAAAGCTTTTCCAGGTGTTACCCTTTTTTCTTGACGAGTTCTCTATGGATATTCTCGTTGCAGCAGTCATTATTCTGAGAATTTTAGACTGTAATTGCTGGATAGTGTCGAGGTTGCTTCTAGAGGCATTACCTCAAAGTTTGGCGCTATAAGTTCAGATGGGTTGTAAAACAATTGGACAGTAACAGGCTTCTTGCCTTCATTTTTTGCCGCGTAGTTCTATGTACTTTCGCCAAGCAAGCCGTCTGACTAGATGAAGAACACCCAATGGTGTCACTTCTTAAGTTTGTGGGATGCATGTGTTCGCCAGGGCAGCTAAGTTTATTAAGTAAAGGATTACCTGCCAACATTTATTTTCATTTAATTAAATGCGTCAATAAGTTAGCCATTGCTCTACAGATGTTAGATGGCAGGATAGTTGCGCGCTAGCCTATAATGGACACTTGGAGCGACTACTGAGCTGTATCGTCGGCAAAACGTTGAAATTGTTATCTGGTAATCAGTCCGAAGTCAACAGGATAAAGAGGATCAGACCCAGCACAATACCTTGGTTAACTGCAGCTGACGTTACAGGGAAGACTCTCCTGTTGATATACCACTGTAACTTGTGTGTGTTTTGTGGCAGCAAATTGGTTTGAACATAAGTCCGTCAAGCAATACTTGGTCGAATGCTTGTGCAACATCGGAGAATAGGGTTGTGCAGTATTCTCTATGATCGAAGAAGGAATGATGTCGTCTGTGAAGCGATTAACTTGCTCAAAAGATATATGTTTTTTTCAGAAAAAAAAAAGAAAATTAAGAGCATAAACTTGCCGGTTTTCGTATTGATATAGTATTTGTAGCGAGTCTGTTAGAAAATTGACAAGCTAACAATGCTTGATTGGTTGTAACTTTCATTGGCGGTTATTGGCAGAGAAGATCTCAAACGATTTTGGTATAATGATCTATATATTGTGTCCCTGACTAATAATTGTAGTATTAGAGGTAAATATGACTTTTTCAGCAAAACTCTTCTTCGTTACATACTCTTTTTAAAATTATTTATAAAATGGTTGGGTACCTGTTTTCCAAATCACTCATAAAAAACATTTATCTTAAAGTAAACCTTTGCCAAATTCAGATATTTACATTTTCAAACATTTTGTCTGTGTAAATGTTAAGGTTACATTTAATATTATATTTTTCAGCTGTCAAAATAATATTCAGTTAAATTAAAAAGTTTCATTATAGCAACAGTCGTCGGTCCTGGAGACGACATCTTGAATCACTTTTCAGGATAATCTTCATAATGTATTTTTTAAATCTTTTAACTTCTGATGCGGTTTGTGTGCCTTGCATTACTGTCAAATATACTACGTTTTTGTATCCCGAGTGATACTTTTGCAAAGACTGCCAAGGCTGCATGCTTTTTTGCTGAAAATAGAGTTCCACTTGGCATGTGATTTCAACAAGAAGGTGCCACGTATGCGACACAGACCAGTTAGCTAAGCAATTTATTTTATTTTTGAATGCAGTCAATTAGCCATCTAGATCTTGCAATGTAACGCCTCTGGACCCTTTTTGGTGGGGTCATGTAAGGTTCAAAAAATCAAAAGGTACATCGATTTATACACATATTGTGGAATTTATCCATGAGATACTGGTTGCTAAGTTGGAGAAAATATGCTAAAATTGTACCCATCGTTTGCACTATTTGCAGCGCTGCGGCGACGAACATTTACATGAAATTACTTTTGAATACTAATTTGTATCGACTCATAGAAAGTTTTCAAAATTTGGAACCTCTTACCATATATTATATTTTATCAATCTCTTTGAACGCTCGTTTTTGTAACTAAAATATTTACTAAAAGAAACTTTTGCGAACATGTAGTTTGCCCCAGAATGGGAAAGGGGATTCCTGTTACAAACAATTCAAAAAACTACTGAGACCCTGATATTAATCTATAATTCTGATTCAACTTTACCACTATGTTCTTAATACAAATTATACCCTACTCCTTACTTTGAGATCTCTGCGTCACTCCTTTCCGCTGGTATCGAGCACTCGGTAAGACGTGAAGTGCTCACTGGCTAGACGTATTCTCTATCACCAGCTGAACCACTCTATCTGCTTCGCTTGCAGCCGCGACGCACACGATGCCAGATCATCGTCCTGCCACCAGAGTTGTGTTTTTCATGTCGACCTCCCGCTACTGTCATAGGGCGACTCGGCCAACGTATCTTTTCGCTAACGTCTATTGCCAATCACAGTCATATGCGCTAGTTGACAGACGTATTCTCTGTCACCAGCTGAGACCCACGCCATGAACCCGTATTGGTCCACCGGCTCTTCTGCAGCGTCGCCGCCATATTGCACTATTTTTGTAGACTGCGCGTTATTGTTCATGAATACGCTGATTCACTGATTGATTGTTTAACTCTGATTGAGCAAGTCCTCTTTGTAACTAATTATGTAACTCAATAAATAACTAATTTTTTAACTGACTGAATCACGTTTGGGCTGCCAGCTCGCCTTATGTACGCTTGAGATCATAGAGTTCCCGCCCAAACACCTACTGCGGCAAATGGTACTCTGTTTATCTGCCTATTCCATCTCGTCTCTCAAACTGGTCCACCGTCCCTACGCTGGCCCTGGCACCTACGCTACACTCACATATATCTTACACATCGCACTGCTGTATCCATTTGCGAAACAACCCTTCAGCTTCTGCGCTATATAAGAGCAGGATGAGTGTCAATAGTAATCACTAATCACCAATTCCCAATCGTAATTTTGCATAATTATAAATATAATAATCAATTTTAACAGAGCATATCAAATGTTATCAAACTGCCTCTTAAGCCGTCACTAACTTCATTCAACCCACTGCAACGTTTTCCCTCTTAAAAATAATATTGAATCCTTAAAGAACCCAGCCCATTGTCTTTTATATCAACAAATTCTTATAAAGGCTTTAAAACGCAGCCCTCTTTTTGTTGATTTAAGTGGCGCTGTGGCAATAGCAGTTTGATTGAGTTCATGGTTTTTGTGGCTATAAGGAAAATATGCTATTAATATTAATCAAAGTGCGACCCACAGAAGTAGTTTTGGCAAATTAGCTCGCTCGGCTGATTGAAACACAAGGACCTCCTTGGGAAACAACAAACTTGCACTGCTTGGCTAACATTCGATGCTGCCAAGCGCAACGACCTTTTTTATTTTATTTTATTTTATTTTTTTACTTTGTGAATAACCCACAGAAACTCACAGCCATACATTAACAGCTACTGTGCAAGTTGTCAGTTGAATTGCCATGCTTAAGCAGGGGACAAGTGCTTCCGAGTCAAACGGTCACTCAACGGGCTCCAGCAAAATACAGACTGTTGGCCACAAACGCAAATGGTGCGTCCGCTTGTAGGCAAACGGTTAAAGTCTAAACCGAGACTGAACCCAAGACAAGCAGTTGACGCATAGCACGTTCTGCTAGGTTCTTGTCTATGCATATAAAGCCGTTTGGAGTGTAGGAAATGACTTTCAAAGTGTTGCAAAGTAGCCTGCCATGTGCCTTGGCCTGTGTGTCAACGTTGCGCTACATTAGATTAAACAGCTCAAAAAGTCAAGTGCAGAAATAGGCTCTATATATGGCTTGGAATTGGCAAAAAATTCATAGACGACATACGGGGCGTATGAGCAATGGCTTAAGCTTCTTTCTGCCGTCTTGTGCATTGTGGCAGAAAAATTAGTGACCCTGAATTAAATTGTCATTATTTTCAACTCACTCGAAAAGTTGCGCACCACAAGCATATACACACCACACACACACACCACATACACCCGCACACACACTCGCAACTAGTGCGCTTATGTACATAAAAGAGTGTGCATGTATTTAGGAGCGAGTGTGTTGAAAAACGGATTTAATACGAAATTCCGCATTACGAGTTGTTTGCCGTTTTCACAAACGTCGAGAAATTGCACACACCCCGCTGTTGCCCCTCCCTCTGGGAGCCTTTTGTGTGTGTGTGTCTGAGTGTGTGCGAGAGTGCCTTTGCGATTGAAATTCAATTACTCGTGTCCTTTTTTTCGTAGCCCTACCCCTACATAAGAAAAAAAAACACAAGGGCGAGCATAAAAAAACACAGCATATGTGAGTGTGTTTGTATATGCATACAAATATACACATACAAACATATACATATATATATTGTGTATACGTACTGTGTACACTTTGCGCTTTATGCTCCACTTTTTTATCTTTTAAATGTCATCGCGCAGCAGCAGCAACAAAAACAACAACATGCCACAACGACATCCAAACAGCCCACAATAACACTTACACACACTCTCACACACACACACACTCACTTGCACATACACTACTTGAAACAACCGAACAGCTGACTGTCAGTGCTCTCCTTACCGCACTGACTACAAACACCAAAATATCTCCCTTAGCATCTCCGCCTGGACTGTCCTTTGGCCAACGCTTATATTTTTTTTCATTTATATATATATATATATATTTTGTTGTTGTTCCCTTCAGCTTCCGGCTTGTATTGCCGTTTGAATTTTTATCTCACACTTTTATTTAATTTGGGCAAAGGCCAGTACAATCAGCGTTCCCAATGCTCTCCTAGCAACAGACTGTGTTTTGTCTTCATTTCTTCACTGCTTGTATTTTTCTTTGTGGCATTTACTTGCCAAACAACCACAAACTATAACCGCTACGACAACAAAATGCAACAAACACCAAAAACACCAAACAACAAGACAACAATCGTGTTTGACATGACACATGAAGTTATAGCATTTCACTTCGATGTCACATAAATCAAACTTTTGTCTTCCATGTTGCCCTCTCTCTCACTCTCCATAGGCATAGGTGAGGATGAACCAATACATATATAGGTGCACACGCACACCATGGACGTAGTCAAGTAATAAGCAGAGCGCCCAAATAATTGTTAAATGGGATGTCCAATTCAGTTGGCACACGACCGAAACATTGTTTCTAGCTGGGACGAACACTTGTTCGTTTCTTTTTTTGTATCGGGTTAATGTTGTTGTTGAAAGTATATCAAATCTTTCCCTCTCTTAATAAGATCTATCTTAATAAGGCACTTTTAATATTTTTTTTTCTAAAATTCTATTATAATAATCAATAGTTTTGAAGAAAATTATGTATCTTTGACTAACTTTAGGTTGGCTTCATAGCTGCGTTAAGGAACAAATGAAATTTCGACAACCGTTAAACCGTAAAAAAGTTTTGTCTAAGAAATTATTCCCGTAAAATATAACCGAAAAGAAACCAAAATAAATTGGTGTAGTCCTGACCAAAACACTTTTGAACAAAGCGTCAGTTGAGAGGATTGCTTCAAGTATATTTTCTCACAATGTTGAGAAATGAGTTTATTTTTTCGCACACTTAAAAATGCAGAACTATATTATATTATATTATTATCATAGTATTACAAACTAATTTTGTGGAAAATATATGCAAAAGGGTTCTAATAAGCCTCAAAATTCTACTTAATTTTCCTATCCAACATTAATATTATGAAAAAGAATCTCTGTGAAATATTTTTCAAAAAAAATTATTTTTTTTGTATTTCTTATCTTATGATCTATGTGAGACCCCCTGTGCCCACTGGCTTAACCTAACCTGATCTATTCTTATCTTATAATTATTTTCTCCTTACGTTTTTTTTTTTGATTTTTTAGCATTTGCTTGATAATAAACTTTATTAAAATCATATATCTTACAGAATAGTAGCAGTTAAGAATGCTGGCTCTACCCTTAACAACCAAATTTTGTTAGATTTCATTGGTCCGGCCAATTCTTCAAGTACTACGCTTATCAAGTCAGTATTCACTTGATACGAAAATGATATCTCTTGTTACGTCTAATGCTGAGGGCTTGCATATATGCCAGCATGTCTCTGAAAACCGTCATTGAGCAGTACCTTTAACTCTTTTAAGGTTGCAAAGAAGTTCTACGAATTCAAACAGTTCAATCTTTCAGATAAAACGTCGGCACTATGGTAAGATAAAGTCTAAGGTGTATATCTAGAGAAGCACGACCCTAAATTTTTAACAAAACTCTACTACACGCTTATCTTGTTCGTATAGGGTTCGTTTAGAAGTTGACTTTGAATGATTCGAAAGAATGTTCCTTGTATTATAATACAAAGCATCTTTAAATGTAAAATAGAAAAATTAAATTTTGAAAATCCTTTCATTTTAAGTATAATTATTAGAAGAAGACGTACGCAAGACCGTACCTTACCTTTTAACAGAATTTTCTAATCTACATAAAACTGCAATAAAAAATATTTCATTAAAAAAGGAATCATTGCATAGCCGTTAAAAATCTAGAGAGATGTCATATTTGCTTAAACTCTAACTTGCTCTTTTAGATTTCGTTAAATTTATTGTACATTATTCATAAGCTCTCTATTGTTTCTTCTGTCTTATATCAGTAACTTTCTAGTATAGTTCTAGGATCAATGGAACTAATGCACAGATTGGTAAATGTTAAGTAAACGTTAAATATTTCATTCAAAAAGCCCCATAATCTGTCAAATTTTATCACTGTATGCTATGAGCTAAATTGTATAATTTTAATATTCCCAAAAAACAATTACCAATTGATTACAGAAAACAGCAAAGTTTTATATAGTTTGGGGTTTCTGGCTTCATGATCCCCTTAACTTGGGCACGAAGCCTACTACATCCATGTGTATGTATACAGATACTATATGCTATGTCATGGCTTTGAATATCTGTTTGATAGGTTCCAGTTGGCGCTACAAATGAGTTTATTATGCGGCATAATTTACTATTTCTTTCTATTTACGTAATTTATGACTTTTGAAATATTTTAAGCATTTATTAAACGTATTTTGTTAAATTGATAATACAAATTTCTATAATTAAAAGATTATATATTCACAAAATACATATAGCTGTAAAGGCCATGGAAGTTGTTTTGTTGACCAATCTAAGACCAAATATATCACTTTATCCAGATACGTCGGGAGAAGAACCCGACGGAATCTCAGCATAGGTGATTATCACTTCGAAGAAGTTGATAACTTAAATATTTGGGTGTGTTGATAAGCAATGACAACAGCGTAAGGGACTGCATACCAGAACGGATTGTAGCTGTATAAAACACATTACGCGCACAACAAAATATTCAGATCAAAACTGCTATCAAGGACATGTAGGCTACGAATTGATAATTCCATCATAAGGCCAATAGTCACAAATGGAACAGAAGTTTGGACCATGACGGCCGCAGGCGAAGAATCCCTAAGAATCTTTGAAAGGAAAATTCCAAGAAACAATGACGAATTGTTGAGCTTAAACCATGGCGAAGATGTAGTCAAATTAATTAAATCCCAGATGCTAAGATGGATAGGTCGTGTCCTACGAATGGACCAGAACAGAGCACAAAAGCTTGTGTTGGCATACATACCACTCTCCATAAGAAACAAAGGTCGACAAAGAAAGCGCATAATTGACAATATGGACGATGACATGCCGAAGATGAAAGTAAGGAACTGGCGCGCCAAAGACGAATGGAGAAGAATTGTTGAGATAGGCAAAACCCATTCCGAGATGAGAATGATGATGAGGATGACATTCACAAATTAAAGTAAAAGCTTTTAAAGATATCACCCAAATTTAGCCTATAAATTTTTTAACCAATTCCTTGAATCAACTTTATTAGCTTAAGATTAAGAAGATTATCTTCATTTTATTATAAATATATCTAGTCCATTTAGAAACTGTTAGTTAATACGTGCATTTAATAATCTTTTTAAAATAAAGGAGTATTCAGAGTATTTTATCAATTTCGCATTTGACTTTTATTTCACTTATTGTAGAAAATATAACATTAAATAAACACAGAAAGTATATGTTAAATAAATTTTAAATTCATAATGATATTTCATTGTGATTACTAATAACTATTTCACAATCCTTTGTTTGTACATAATTCAACTTTAATTGGAGTTTCAATCTATTTACTCAACAAAATTTGTGATCTCGTAGTTGTATAACTTTTTATACTTTTTAACGTCTGTATATTTAAATCAATTAACAAATTCAATATAACCTAAGCAAATAAAGAAATACGCAACAATAACTGAAAATATCCTTTTAGTCCTTTAGCCATAAATCTGTAAAACGTATTGAAATACTTTAATAATAGCATCTAGCTAGAAATTACAAATTAGAAATATCTGAAACTTATTCCATCAAAGCAAGGTTTGGGACAGACCCATTCTATGTTTTTCCTCCTTTGAGTCTTCATACAGCTTAAAATTCTGTGAATTCCTCTATTACTTTAGATTGAATAGATTATGGTCATTTCCAATCTAAGAAATCAAAAATGTTTTTATATTCTTTTTAATTTTTGATACTTTTTTTCTAGCCAAAATTCAATTAACTCAAGTAATAATCGTCTATTGAAGATTCATTTCCACTATCTGCGATTAAGTAAAAAAAAATCAAATTCAAAAAATATAAATATCTTTAAAATATTAAAAAAAATATCAAAATTAAACTAACTTCAAACTTATGTGATCGATCGTGTTCTCTAAAATCTTATGAGAGTTTGAACAAATCCAAAATAGAATTTCCCTCCCTTTTCATTTTGGAATTCAATTCTCTTCAAACTTTTCCACTTTGATTTCTTTCTGTTCATTTCATTTTCAAGTCATCTTTGGCCGACGACGCTTTCTGCAAACTTGGATAAGACAGTGTGTCTTTCTGCAAGTTTTATTGGGATTTTGCCGATTACTCTTAATATTTATGGGACTTCGCAATATATACAGAGATCATTGTTTAAGATCTTGTTTTGCCGATGCAAGGCTTACTATGTAGATCCATGTTGTGCAAATCTCATAGAAGTAAACAAATGAGAGCATGAACTATAGTTAAGCAAATGCTTACCTAAGAGTTTACCCTTCTTTAATGTGGATTCTCTGTAGTTACCCATTATATAACTGAAGTGATACCAAATTGAACTAAAATATAATTCTCTCTCCTGCATAACGTCTATCCGGAAAAAATCACGTTGTCCTCCAATGATGGTGAATGCATAATCAAATATTATTCGCAGTAAAATATGGTCACATGGTGCGTATACGTAATCAATAGTTATGCAAACTAAATCAGCTTGCTTTGCACCCACAAAGTGTTCACAACTTATTAACTACGTAATACTAAATAATTTCGATAAAATGTTTTTCGAACTCCATTTGGTTTGCGTATATAAGCGTTCGCATTTTATTTTTTTAGCTCTTTCGAGCTGTTAATTCAAAATGTTTGTTCTTGTGCAACATTTCATCTAAGATTGCAACATTTTCATAAAAGGGCAGCACGCTGGGGCATCATGCAATTAACTAAGAGTGCCAGCGGCATTGTTTCAACTAAATGCACCGAGTGTTGCAGAAGAGAGCACTTTATGCCATGAACCATGATTGAAATTATTTTTTTCTGTTTCTTTGCTGGCTGGCAATAAAAACGGGAGCAGGAGCGACAGCAGCGAAAAGGGGAGGCAACATTCACGGAACAACTAAAACATAAAAACAACATAAGAAACAACATAAATTGCACTCTGTTAAAGAACAATTTTTCCGGGTGTTATGAGCGGCAGTGGGTTGGAAATTACTGGACTGCTCTAATAAAGCGAAAGAAAACCCTGTGGGCAGCATGGATGTACTAGATGTGTGTGTGTGCTTTTGCTTACTTGTTGC
Organism: Chymomyza procnemis; assembly: GCA_035046065.1. Taxonomy (NCBI): domain Eukaryota; kingdom Metazoa; phylum Arthropoda; class Insecta; order Diptera; family Drosophilidae; genus Chymomyza; species Chymomyza procnemis. Next base: position 60,197,039 of record JAWNOJ010000026.1, read on the forward strand.
ATAATATTTTGCCCTTTATTAGCATCAGCTCTTAGTTTTGAAAAAAGTATGCTATGCTTATACCGACGTCATTTTTTTAGTATTTTCTGCCCCAGGAACTTAAACCTTCAAATGCTTTTCCAAGTTGATTGCTTTACTTGGCGGCCGGACTGCTTCAATGGTTCGGGCAATAGAACCTTTTTAGCTAATACAATTTAATGTTTTCAAGCAACCTCGTCGGTTGTTTCTACTGTGTGTGTGTGTGTGTGTGTGTGTGGGCGTGCATGTATAAGTTGGTGTGCAAGGACTGTGCAGCAAGTTGCAATTGGAAGCAACTTTCAGTAAAAGCAATCTCCTTAATCAGTCCGTCGAACTTAGAGAATTGAGCAGCACGTGAGGTCTGAGGCCAAACGGCTACTTTTCACAAAAATTGTTCAAGCATTTCTTTTAAATAGTCCTTCCCAAGCAAAAGAAAAATTGAAATTACTAAGCAGTTCTGAACTAAAGTAAACCAAAAAAAAAAAAAAGATCGGCTTATGGATAAGATACAAAAGTATTTAAATGTTTTGCTACTCCAACTGATTTACAATTTAAGCCAAGAAGTTTGTGCTCACATTAGCCCATATTTATATTATATTTACGAAATCTGGTTGTAATAATTATTTTTTCAACTTTGTTACCAATTTCGGGATCTTTAGGTGATTCCAACTTAGACGTCTTTTTTGAAGCCAATTCGCGCACATGGTAATCCATGAAGCCTGCAACAAAATAATAAATTTGGAAGCAAGTTACTGCATCTATTCGTCGAGCCTGTAACCTGGCTTACATTCTTCACTTCTTACATAAAGTCAAGTAATAATTCTCGTTTATCTCTAGATATGAAGAAAGGATTTTCCACCTCATATGAGTCCAAGATTTTGAAGATCTGTCTTGTAGATGAACTGGCAAGATGGCAAAACACCTGCATACTCCATTAGGAGAAGAAAAGTCTATGTACACCTTTGGTCATCTGTCACCTAAATGAAGAAACTTATTTTAGTTTTAATTGAGACCAGTAATTAAAATCTCTCATTATATCCAACATTTTGAAATTTAATACAAAAATATAAAAAAATGAGCTGAGAATCAAAGCTGCGAGCTACAAAAGAAGCAGCGAGGTGGGAACTATCGTATTTCAGAAAAGACAATAACAATAAAGAGTATCTAATTGGAGATTACACCAAGTATAGAGGTGGAAAACTTCTCAAATGTGTAATAAGTTCACTCAAAAGTTTCTGAATAACATAAGAGATTCAATTAGAGATTTTTGTGGAACATTATATAAAGTATCACTATTATTGACATGTTCTTATTGTAACATAACATTATTTTGAGAACTTAGTCTATCTAATTATCACTTTCTTATTTTGTAAATGCTGAGTTAAATTTCTTAATTCATTTATTGACTTTTTCTGGTTTCGTACATAAGCGTACGTGTCCACATTGTCATAGGGCGTCCCCTGTGTCTAGTACCAAATGGGGTTCCACTTAACGGCGGAGTGTGCTAGATTTTCCTGGTCTGTCTTTGCGGAGCGTGTGTCCTAGCCATCTGTATTTACGTCCATTGATGTCGCTTAGTAACTCACATAATCGCACATTAGAGATTCGTCTCGACTCCAAAACGGAGCATTGTAGCTGTTGTGTGTCGCCATAAGTTTCAGGTTTAGCTTCCAACCAGTAGTACCGTCTTAACGCAAGCATTAAAAATTTTCAGCTTGGTTGATCTTGTAATGACGACGGATCTCCAAACTCGAGAAAGTGCTGCAAAAGTACGCTGAGCTTTCTATACCACCATTCGGAGTCAGCATACTTCCTTGGTATTCAAACTCATCTCTTAACTATAAGTCAAGTTTGTCAACAGATATATTAATACGAAAATATATTTTATGTATAAACCGTAAACAACAAAAATAGTGTCACTCGTTCAATTGGTATGCATACAATATAAGAAAATGCAAAAATATTAAAATATAAAACATTTAACACAACATTGATCATAAGGCATTATAGAAATTTAATTGTAATTTTGTCGGAATCAATATCTGGATCAAGTTTGGCATCCACAACATTGGCTCCATTATGGTTTGGTTCAAATAAAATACAAGACAATTTCAGTGCTAAAGTTACTAAGCTTTTATATTGCAAACCATATTATCTCACCGCTTACTTTACGTTTTGATTTAAGAATTATGAAGTTTCTAAAAGAATGCTTCGTTACTGTCCTAAAAGAGATAAGGTTTTTGTGGCGCAAAATTTAAAAGCAAGACTCGAGCTTATGCTATAAGGGTACTTTAATTAGTTGGTTCATTACGTTACAAAAAGTTCAAGTATTTTTTTTTTAAATACTTTTGCCAAAGTCTTTTCAAACATACGGGCAACTCAATTTGTTTGGCCATCGTTTCTAGCTTGCGCAGATGCCTGGACTAATATAAATTCCACAACTTTATAGTAACATATTCATACAGAAATTTCTCACATTCTTTCCTTCTATGTTACTCACAACTCCACCTAGCAGTATTATAAACAACCCATATAAACCATAACACATAGAATAAGATCACTTGCTATTGTATCCAAAAAAAAATCACACTTATGTCAGTAAATCGACTTCTTGTATTCTTGAAACACAAACATTCTTCAGTCTAAAACTGGAAGCCAGAAATTAAAGTTGAAAAATCACTAGTTGACCTAAGTTCTTGTACTGGATACTTATCGGACCCAAACTATCAAGAGTGAAATCTCTCACCAAAACACATCATCATTCCTATTGATCGTGGTCATATTTTGGATTTTATTTTGTTTCAAGCCATTCCAGTAATTAACTCACAAAAATAAAGCAATTTGCCTACGAAATTTTTGCTATAAATTGTAGGTTCCTGTTGTGCTCTGGCATCTATTTATAGAGACATATATCCCCGCCGTCTTTGGAGAGATACCAACATAGTTAAAGGGAATAAATAAATAATTTTTATATTTACCTTGCAATAAAACAGCAGTCTAAATTTAAAAATTTTTATATCTGAGCGGAAAATTCCCTAATAAGCATTCTTAAACAATTAATTTATAAATTAAAATAAGTTTAGCTATACTTAAAAACGGAAACAAAGCAATTAACTCTAAAATTATATTTACTAGGGTCATTAGTTTAGATTTATAAAATACTTGATTTTTTATGCCAGTATACATGTGTGGAAACCATATTTCTTGTTAAAATTAACTTAAAAAATTGCTATAAAAAAAATAAACAACAAATTATATTTGTAAACTATAAAATAATTCAATTTTTTTACATAAAATGATGTAATTTTTGAAAATATAGCTTTTTGGCTTTTATGTTGTGGCTCGCTGCCATGCAACAAATCCTTGGCACTATAATTCCCTTATTTTCCATTTTGTAATAAACAGACTGTTCAGTGATGAACTGAATGTAGCGCAACAACAACAGCGCGCCCATGTCAAAACAATAATAAGAGCATATGACATGCCAAGAGAAGTTGTTATCACAACTCCCTCTTGCACGGCCTACGCTCTTTGTCGCTTTGGAGTTGTCGCTGCATCGTAAGCTAAGCACCGCCACTATCGGCGCTCTTTGTTGCTCAAAGCATAATTAATTCTCAATGCACACCCGATGCGTCCAGTTGAGTCAACGATCAAGTTCTCGCTGCGCATAGCTTGAGTCAATTCAACAACATAACTAATTATAGAAATAAACATTATTTATAATATTATTATTAAAACCAAACTTGCGTTTTAATAACAGCTAACAAAAAAGCTTGTTGGCTTAACATTTGGTGACCCCGACGTGATCGCGTTAATACAAAATTAACAATTTCGGTTTTAATTGTAGCTTAACGCGCGCGCAAAGCTCAAACAATTAATCAACCAACTTATTGATTAATATAAACAATGAAATTATTAACTAATTTAAGCTATTGCTTAAAATAATTGTGCAAAAAGTCGCTAAGCGCAGTGCAAAACAAACATACACACATACATATGCTCCAGTGCAGTGTAAAAAGCCGCTAAACCTAAGCGCAGTGAATACACAAACACACAAACATATGTGCTCAAGCTGCAGCATAAAACAGCTGCTTAACTGAAGTTCAGTGCAAAACTGCCGTTTAATTTAAGCGCTGTTAAATTACAAAAACAATACGTATATACATAGTGCGTGCCGGCGCCAAAATAAAAGGTGCCGTTCTAATATATAATATATATATACATAGAACGCGCCAAGGTGCATTAGGGTGGCTCGCGAGTGCTGAACCCGAATATTTCGCGCCCAAATTTATATATTAACTATTTTCGCGCCCAGTATACATCGGTAAATTGTACACCGCTACACCGTTTTTCCACCATGGAAAATACCGTAGTCAATTTGCCGCCAAATAAAGCCGCCTTTTACAAGCGCAAAGTGACGGCTCTTTTCGATCGCGCAAAAAATATTCAAAGTTCGTTGAGTGAAGACAAAATTAATTTAGTTAATAATCTCGACTTACAGATTAAGCTAAAATTAATTTTGCAACTTCAAACCGCGTTCAATATTGCACATGATGAACTTGAAATTTTGGACCATAACGAAATTAGTAGTGCGTTACGCTGTGATTTCGATGAAATAATAGCCACAGTAGAGACTAGTATATTATGCCACCTACAACGCGCACCGGCTAGCTCAACAATGCGGCAAGACTTAATAATGGATCAGCCATCCACAATAATGGCAAGGAGACCTCGGCTACCTGAGCTTCAGCTGCCTAAATTTCGAGGAGGATACACGGAATTTGCTGATTTCATGTCAATGTTCTCCACATTGATTGACAAGGACCCGGAACTAACAAGTATAGAGAAACTCCAGCACTTACGTTCGTGTTTACAAGGCCAGGCCTTGGATGCAATTCGTGCGCTGGAGATTTCTCATGAAAATTATGATATCGCCTTAAATTTGTTGAATAGACGGTTCAATAACAAACGTCTTGTTTTTCAGGCACATATCAGCGACATCCTTGGGCTCAAGAAAGTGGACGGAACATCAGCAAGCAAATTGCGTGAGTTTTCGGATAAGCTCAATGCACATTTGCGCGCACTGCAGGCAATGGGTACATCAGAGCAAATATCTGGATGCATGATCACTTACATGCTCCTGCAAAAAGTGGACAGCGCGACTCAGGCAAAATGGGAGGATTCAATATCAAGCGACAGGATCCCAACAGCTGAACAATTTTTAACATTTTTGGAGGATCGCTGTCAACGAATGGAGAGCATGGAGCACGCTACGGCCACCTACGCGCCTAGCAACAAGGTGGGAAAGAACAAAAATATAAATGTAAACAGTTCATTTGTTGCCACTGAATCGTCTGCACGTAGCTGCCTATTTTGCTTGAGCCAAAATCATATATTATACAGTTGCAACCAATTTAAAAATCTTACGCCTGCACTTCGATTTAAGGAAGTTGAAAAACTAAAGCTTTGTAGTAACTGTCTTAGAAAGGGCCATAGAGCTACCGATTGTTCATCCGGACCATGCCGTATATGTAGAGTGAAGCATCACTCATTACTGCATTTTGACAGGCCATCTACAAGCTATCAACAAACCTCACAGCAATCTTTGCCGCAATCCACTGCAACATCCGCATCCACATTAAGCTCTCTTGTAGCCCAAGGTGTCCGCAACGATATTGTGCTTATCGCTACCGCAGTCATTTTAGTTAAGGACCAAGCAGGCTCATTTGTACCTTGTCGAGCTCTTCTGGATGCAGGTTCTCAGGTGCATTTAATTACTGCACGCCTGACTCATCAGTTGCAGCTGAAGAAATCAAAATCTTTCACATCTCTGAAAGGTCTTGGGGGTGCAAATGTCTCAACTAATAACAGTTCTGTCTGTTTAAGTTTTAAATCAAAAACGACAGAATACAACTCAAATATAACCGCTTTAGTTGTTCCGAAAATCTCTGAAGAACAACCATCTTTCGAATTCGATACCACGAATTGGGGTATTCCTGCAAATTTAAATTTAGCTGATCCAGCTTTTAACAGGCCACAACACATCGATTTGCTTATAGGCGCAAATATATTTTATAAGCTTCTTTGTGTTGGCCAAATCAAGCTGTCAGACGATTTACCATTGCTGCAAAAGACCCGGCTGGGATGGATAGTATGTGGAGGAGGTAGCGAATCACGAAAAACAACTTTACTCGCCGCTACTGTTTCAGCTCAAAACGAGCAAACTTCGCAAAACAACGACGATGAACTATTGAGGCGCTTTTGGGAAATTGAAAGCTGCACCCAGGTCCCAATCAAGGCCACACGAGAGGAAGTCGACTGCGAAAATCACTTTTTAGCCAATTTTTCAAGATTACCATCAGATCAATTCTCTGTAAAATTACCTGTCAAGCAAGATTTGAATCTTTTGGGCGATTCATACAATCAAGCTTATCGGCAGTTTCTAAATTTAAAGCGCAAGCTTGAACGTCGTCCTCAGCTTAAACTTCAATACTCAGCCTTCATCAAAGAATACTTCGACTTAAATCACATGTCTTTGGTAGGCCCTGAGTCCATCAACCTTTGTCGCTACTTTCTACCGCATCACTGCGTCCTAAAGGAGGATAGCACCACCACCAAAATCCGAGTTGTATTTGATGGCTCTGCAGCAACACCAACTGGATATTCTTCAAATGAGATTCTAATGGCAGAACCTACAATGGATACAGTTACATACGGATCGAAGCCTGCATCATTCCTAGCAATTCGATCAATGCAACAACTGGCCAAGGATCAACAAGCATCGTTTCCTATCGGCTCACAGGTGTTACTGCGTGACTTTTACGTTGACGATTTGATGACGGTTGGCAACACAGTGGAGAAAGTGCATCAAAATCTGAAGCACACAACTGAACTGCTAAATCAAGGGCAATTTCAAATTAGGAAATGGTGTTCAAATGTCGCATCTGTCCTGGACACAGTTCCACATGCCATCACCAATCCGAAAATCTTCTTGAAACGCTTATGGAAGAAAAATCTGAATTGGGACGAGAGTTTGCCAACACATCTCTTTTCAGAGTGGCATAAATTTTGCGATAATTTATCTAACTCTCAGCGTTTCAAATTTAATCAACTCGTTCAAATTCCAGATGCTGACGTGGAAGTGCACGGATTTTGCGACGCTATCATTCAGGCCTATGGAGCATGCATCTTTATTGTCTCCAAGAAGGATGGTGAGGTACACTCGCAGCTTCTTTGCTCAAAGTCACGCGTAGCACCTGTGAAGACCCAGACCGTTCCCAAGCTAGAATTATGCGGGGCCATGCTGCTCGCGCAACTCATCAATGAAATTGCTCAGCTACAAATATATTCTGGAAAATTCTACTGCTGGTCGGATTCCTCTACTATTCTATCCTGTATTCGCAGCGAGCCAGCAAAATTTAATGTTTTTGTCTCGCATAGCGTATCGAGCATTCAGGCCCTCACCGCCAACATGGAATGGCGTTATGTGCCAACCGCATTAAGCCTTGCAGATACACTTTCCAGAGGTGCGCTTGGTCGCCCTAGGGAGATTTGGTCACACAACGCCACAAACTTTGTGGAAGCTAAAAATGAATTAGCGGAAATAAATCACCTGTTCATTAGTATCAAGCATCTGAGGACTGTTATGGATTTTTGCGTCGCTGACCAAATTGACCGGCGTATTATCCCGCCTCGATCGCCTCATTTTGGTGGACTTTGGGAGGCAGCAGTCAAAACGGCCAAATATCATTTTTACCGACCAACTGCCAACGTTATATTGACCTGTGATGAATTGCGCACTCTTGTCTGCCATATAACTGCTAAAATAAAAATAAACTCACGACTACTATTTCCCATTACAGAGCATCCAGATGATCTTGATATCCTCACACCTGCGTATTTCCTAGGTACTCCTGCTGCATCGTCACTGGTTGAACCTGATGTTACACAGCTAATTTTCACTCGCCTTGTCCAATGGCAACGAGTCAGCTACATCACACAAACCTTTTGGGCTCGCTGGCGAGAGAAGTACTTGACATCCCTACAACAAAGAACCAAATGGCGCACCTCCAAACCTGGCATTAGCGTTGGCGACGTAGTCTTCGTCAAGGACGAGAATTTGCCGCCACTCAAGTGGCCACTCGCCCGGGTACAAGGAGCTGATGGCATCGCCAGGGTGGCTACTTTAACGACTGCTTCCGGCACAACCACTAGGGAGATGTTGGAAGCCAGTGACTCCCAACGGGGGGAGTATGTTCAGTGATGAACTGAATGTAGCGCAACAACAACAGCGCGCCCATGTCAAAACAATAATAAGAGCATATGACATGCCAAGAGAAGTTGTTATCACAACTCCCTCTTGCACGGCCTACGCTCTTTGTCGCTTTGGAGTTGTCGCTGCATCGTAAGCTAAGCACCGCCACTATCGGCGCTCTTTGTTGCTCAAAGCATAATTAATTCTCAATGCACACCCGATGCGTCCAGTTGAGTCAACGATCAAGTTCTCGCTGCGCATAGCTTGAGTCAATTCAACAACATAACTAATTATAGAAATAAACATTATTTATAATATTATTATTAAAACCAAACTTGCGTTTTAATAACAGCTAACAAAAAAGCTTGTTGGCTTAACACAGACAAAGCTTGTTTGGAGTCTAAACTCAAATGAAACAATGGTACTTAATAATTAACTTATCTTAAATGACACAACATTGAAATATTATCAATCTTATGTCAATTACTACATTGAAGCAATTCATTTATTTATTCTAGAACTAAAAATCATTGACAATCTCAACTTTTACTTTAAACAAACTTCAAAACAGCTAAAATAAATACAAATATGAAAAACATTATATTTCTCGTTTTTCTATTTTAAAGTACACTCCACAGCAACATTGTATCGCAATTGTTACCATTTTTGTGCTCACATTTATTCCAATTTCTGTCTATCTTACATAAATTGAATTAAAAATGAATGAACTAACAATAATATGTAGCAATAATTGGCAATGTGTAACCTTTTATGAGCAGAATATACCTATGAATGCTTTACATTAAAGTTCATGTAAAATATTTCCAAAATTTCACCAAAAAAAGGAAAACTAATTAAAACTAAAACCAACCAAAACAACAACAACAGCAACAGCAACAGAATTACCAAATAGTGCAAAATTTTATGCAAACAAAACCAAAAAGTTGCCGAGATATTAGATACTTTTGCACACCGATATTCACAGCCTCACGCACACACACTCGTGCTCACTCACACACACACACACACACACACACACACAGCCAAACGCATGAGAGAGCAAACAATAAAGAGCAAGAGCGGCAGAAGAGAAACGAAAATGGAAAATGCTGCATTTGACATAAACGCCAAAAGCATGCACACGCACACACACACGCACACACTCACGCACACATTTAGCCGCGCACACACACACACATTTAGCCGCACACACACACACTAAGCCAAACCAATAATCGCATGAACGCCATTGAAGTACAACCCATTCGGCGGGGCTACTCGCTGTTAAAATTTTGAAATACTTTTCTCGGATTTTCATTCCGTTACACTCTGCCGACACTCAAACCGTTAGTTGTTTTCCGAATTGCAAAAAAAAAAAAGATGCGACAGCGAGCAGCAGTCACAGCATTCGTGGTGGAGGAGGAAAGAGGAGAGGCACTGAAAAAGAGGTGCAATAAGGATTTCTTGAAGTTATCTCGCTTTTAGTTTCCTTTCACATTCTAGGATTTTATTGTGTTTGTATTTTTGCTTTTCAATTGCATTGTTTCCCTCCCCTCCTTGCGTGTTGTTGTTGCTGGTGTCGAGGCTGTAATTGTTGTTGTTGTTGTTATAGCATTGTTTTGCTTTGTTATTTATACTCTTTAAAGGGTATTTCAGACATTTAAAATGGGATCACAAGCATCCCAAAAAGTTAAGGATGCAACGTTAATTTCCTTGTTATGCAGAATTTATTTATTATTTATTTAACGTTTAGTTGAGGTTATAATGAAACAATATTAAAATTAGAAAATATCAAAAATGGTATAATATATATAATATAATATATAATATAATATAATATATATATAATATATAAATCCGTATATGATTGAAATATTTATAGATATATCTTGTCTCAAACCAGGGGCTGGCTAGAAATCACTTTACAATAAAAAAGTTGAAAACAAAAATTAACATAAGAATTGATTGATATCAGAAAAAAAGCTATTGGGTATCATAGTTTGTAATTGGTAAAATTTGCTCGATTTGGTAAATCAAGCTGATTTAAGATAAAGAAACAGATGATACGAATAGACCGTTCATAGGAGGATTAATTGTAAAGGTTTTCATACTTGGAGCAAAAAACGCGAAAAGTATTGTGGAAAGCACAATTAGATCTACAAAATGGTTGTGTTAGTAGTCCAAAATTACGTGTTAGTCTGGATAGAATGACAAAAGAAACTTTGTTACGACTTGCGTTAGAGTGGCCCGATGACCCCGAATAAAAGTCGTAGAAACAACACGCTTGATCCATCATATAATAAGACAAGGCCATAAGGTGAAGTCTAAAAGAATATGACGAAAGACAAATGCTAGGATCCCAATATAAGCCAAGAAGAGCAACAATTTAAAATTGTTTTTGGACAGATTTCATATAGTCCTGATTGTGGCATTATTATTATTATGTGATCCCAACATTCGTTTGCCAACCTTTACATGCAGATTTCGCCTCATAAAATTACCTTCTCTAAGTGATCGTAGAACATGCCACGGCATGCTTATTTTGTATAAGCTTTTACTCGGTCTCATTGACTCTAATACACTCCTTAACAACATTTATTTCATCATTCCTTCCAGAGTAACTCGTAATTTTCGACCTCTAGCATTAACTTTTTTTAGAACTAATTATGCGTTACACGATCCTTTTCGTGTCCTATGCGCAAATTATAATAACCTCTATGATTTCGTCTCTTTTGAACCGTCTATCCAATTAATTTATTTATCTATCCTATCTTATCTTGATTCCCCATCGAGCTTCTTTGACCAATCATGAACTATAAAAACCCAACTTGGTCAACGTCGTTCTTTGGCTTCCCTATTTGGAAAAAATGTTTAAATTTATATGCTACTTTCTGTTTTCATCTTTTACATTGTAAATCCAAGTTCCTGGCTAGCCCCAGATGTGAGACGGTGCACATCTATAAAAAATTCACCCATCAGGCTAAGAATACGGATTAGTTTTATTATATTTTTGCCTCGTTATCAGTTATTACTTCATAATTTTAGTATGTTAAACTTGTTTAATCTTAAGGTCAACTAGACTTAGTTGTACCCTTAAATATAATAATAAATAATCATTATTAACGGCAGATGCTTGTATGAGGGTCATTAAATTCTTGAACGCAAGAACCAATTTCGCATTTATTTATAATATTGTAAATGTGATTATTGAATTAAAGTGTATCCTCAATCAAAACTGCAATATCGGATACACTTTATATAAAAGACTTAAAGAAAAATCAACAAAATGTTATAACTATATTCAAGAAGGCAAACAGACTGTGATTCTACAAGTCCAACATAATCTTCTCTAATAAATAACTTAATTTTCCATACTTCTTCTAGGAGCTTAAAGTTTCAATATAGCACTTCCACCTGTCGCTATTTCCAGTAATTGCTCAAAGCTATTCAATCGATTTGGCAGTTTCCTTTTGAACTTCTTCAAGTTGTAGTCTTCTTTAAAAACCTAGATTCATTTAATATCTTTCCAATAACTATAACGGTATAAAAACAAATCGTCGCTCGGGGACAATGGCTTTTTCCAAGAATATTCCTTCACATACGCGTCTGCTGGGTTCAAAAACATTACTTTTCAGTACGAGTCTTCTTGAAGCGTCAATGCTCTGCCACCTAAATGTTTATCTACCTAAAGCTATAGAACAACCTTCCGATAATATTACGCATTTATTCTGCGGTTACAGCTGTCCAAACTATTATCTGTGCAGGCGCTACTTCCTGCCGGCTAATGAAAGATTTAAGTTCTCGTTTGAACGGTCTAGCAAGAAAACCATATCGCCTTGAAAGTTTATGAAACATAGTGTTTGTTATTTGATCACGACGAAATAATTCCATCGCTCTCTCAAGTCTAACTTAATGCCGTTTCGGTGCGTTCATGCACCTTTTGCATCTTTACCTTGACATAGTTTCGTAGAATACGACGGAAACTACTTTCAGATATTTTCAGTTTTTTTCTCGACATAATTGGCAATTCTCGGCGATTTGCTTCAAATCGCATCGTCATTTTTTAAATTTTATAAAAGGGGCTATCTTTCAATATTCAGCAAGTGTTACTCACAAGAATTTATTTTTTTCGATAGTGAATCCGCCCCGACAGGTAATTCATGAGACAGAGTTTTCGACACTTTCAATAAAGTAGTTTAAGTTTCTAAGCGAAAACATATCCTAGCCGTCCCAAAATTGTTAAAGATGGGAAATTGGAATTAGTATCAACTCGTAGAATCGTTGGGAGTAACATAGCTAACAATTTCGCTAGGAGTAAAGGCATAATATGCAGATTTTATTCTAATAAAGGTTCGGCACTATGTGACTGTAAGTCTTATGAACTACTTGACAATACTGGTAGCTCGTAACTCCATTAGCTGTATTACTGTAGGTACTAGATTACGTTCCTTCCAACTACTGGCCTTTCCATCGGCAGCCAAATGACCAACTGACTAACGGCAAATAAGTCACAAATTTTGAAAATTACCAGGAAGATAGGGAACGGTATTTACTTTCGATGGGCAATATTTGAAAAATGCTTTCCTTTTTTTTCAAAAATTAACTTTATTTTTGAAAAACTTACAGGGTAACGCAGTGTCAGACACTGTTCCGACGTATTAGATTTTTCAAGTTTTGTTGGTTTGATGACACGCTTATTTTCTGCGGTGCAGACGAAGGGTAGCACGGTGTTCTCATACAAACTCAAGTGTTAGTTGCCAGCCTGCAGCTTTAAATGTAAAAATTGATGCCAAGTGCAGGCCTTGCTTTTGCAGTTCCATTTGTTTTTGTTTTCGTTGGAATTTTCTTTTTTGTTCTTATTTTTTTTTTCTTTTTTCCTCCAAGTGCTGGACTAATGGGTGTCACAACGTGCAATGCAATTTGAAACATTTTTCCTCGTTTTTTTTTTGCACAAAACTTTTGATTTTTGAAATGTTTTTTTAAAAGTATTAGTTCGAAGAAAACAAAACAACATGCGGCACACATAAAGACAAAGACATTTACACATCAATCAATAAGCTTTCCGTAAAGAGTTTATGTCTAATGGGATGACATAACTTGCAGAGGCCTTGAGAGAAACAGACCCAAGACCTGGTCGCAACCAGAACCAATGTCAGACAAATTTTCAGACAATTTCATAAACAAAATTGGCGTCATGGCGCACATAAATCAAACCACACAAAAAATAAAGTCTGGCAAGACCGTGCAACAAGCTGTGGTTTTCTCAAAACGACAAAAAGTAGAAAAAATATTGTCAAGTCAAGGCGTTTCACGACAAAGTCATACCCTATGATCAATTTTTGGAAAAAAAAAAACAAGTCATAACGTATTGTGCCCTCGGAAAATAGTTTTTTATTAAAAATTTACTTATAAGAGGCAAGATGGTAGGCAGAACTTTGGAAACTGGTAGCAATGCTAAAAAGCAATACTAAATTACAAATTATTGAAAACAACTCAAGTTAAGCTTCATAAGAGCTTAAACTGGTTTTAATTAAAAAAAATAAATACGTTTATGAACAGAGCAACTTTTGTAATTACCAAACGTAAAAGCTTACATTGCGTATACGTAATTTAAATGCATTTGCAGTTTCTACGCATACAAATGTTAAAAAAAATGTATTTATTTACTCATTCACAAAGTAAAAATATATTACAATATTTTCTATTTTTTAAATAATTAAAATATATTGTTCATTTGTAAACTTAAGCGCTTAAGTGCCAGCAACAATATCTAACGACTCAGTAAAATTTGTATAATTGCCTCTATTAATAATTTTTTATTTATGAAAATGCATTTAGCATTTCGAATTACAAAGCAATTAAGGTAAATTTATAAAACACAATTTAAATGCTCTTTGCGTGTCGTCTATGCACCTAGTAGGGTCCCTAGCATTGACAGAATCCCATTTTCGTTAAGTTTAACTGAAATATTTGTCAACAAAACTTGTACATGAAAATATTTAAAGACAAAAGGCTTAAAATTTATATTCTAGATTCATTGGTATATTGTATTTTGGCTGCTAAAGATCGTCTGGCTTAATTACATGAATATCAATATATTTTTGTCAATATTTAAAAGATCTTAATTTCAATTTTTTGCCTTATAGGTATTTTGCTAAGACTACTTTACAGTTTGAGGCCACTTTAATAAAATGTATAATGTCCCTAATATCTTGTAGGTGTCGGCAGCGTGCTCACGTCTAAACCCGAAGGCCAGTGTTGTAATTTCCCGCCTCAGCACTACTGCATTTGTCTAGCACTGGCGTAGCTAGCAAATAAATTGACGCTATTTGGCTCAGCTTTTAGTTATCAATCTATTGTTTAAAGACACCGCCAATCGGACCTGACTATCAACTGTAGATCCCTGTTCTCTACAGCTATTAATAGAGATATCTTCCTGCTCTGCCTCTGGAGATCATAATCATAGGGGAATGAATTTATTTAATTCTCCAACTTGCTTTTGATCCTCCTGTTCATCTGTTTCACGGGAGTTCCATTCGGGGCCATTCAGACAATTCTGCTTGGGTTCTTTCTGACAGCATGTCCTATTCATGTACATTTTTTTTCTGACTTGAAGGTGAATAGGGGACTCAGCTGTAGCGCTTCACAGCTCTGCACTTGATATTCTGTTTGGCCAGAATATCCCGCAAATAATTCTCAGGCATTTGTTGCTGAAATCCTGCAGTTTTTGCGCTATATTCTTTAAGATAAGCCATGTCTCACTACCACACATCAGGAGATGGACTTAGCACACGCATTAAAGATAAGGAGTTTCGTCTTCCCGCTTATCTGTCGGCTTCTCCATATGCGGTGCAATCTTCCGAATGCTGAAAGAGCCTTCGCAAACCGGCTCAATATCATATCAATCATCATCCCAAGGTAATTCGATTTTGTTCCCATTTATGATGATGTTTCCCTGGCTGGAGTGATTGAAGCGCAATGCATTTGATTTGGCTCTAATTGTCTCGAAACCAACTCTGTTGGCTATTCTGACGAGATCATCAGTTTTACTCTGGTGTGTACGAGCCTATGGGAGGTCAGTGATATGCCGTCCGCATAGGAGGCTTCACGAGATTCCACGATTGGATTGACATGTTTTCCTAATAACTTCATCAACTTCATCAGGTATTTCTCTAGCATGGTCTGGAAAGGTGCACTAGTTTTTCCGTTGTACAGTACTGCCAAGTTGACGCCATCATATAGCATTTTTACGATTGCAATGATGTGTACTTCTTTGTTTGCAAGAGCATGATTTATTACCGCTCTGTCAACTGCATCGAAGAACTTCTTGAAGTCTACGAGTAGATCTATTCATAATATCTGTTATTTTGGGAAATAGTTTATTCAAGGCATACAATTTAATTTAAAAAAGCTGAATCCTAAAAAAATTTACAAATTGATTAAAAAAAACTCTACGGATAAAGCAGTAGTTGGAAAAATTTCTTTTATTTTTTGATGTTCCATCTTGCCACCAATGGCACACATCTCAAATAGCCCTCATACACTAAATGTAGAGTATATTTGTACTAAAAGAAAGGAAAACATAAAGCTGCTAAATAAATAGCATTCAATCAAGCATATAAAGCGGCAGTTTTGTCCCATAAAAAAATCCAATATAGGAAAAAATCCATAAATTGTTAGGATAATAGCAGGAAGGAAGGAGCGTTGACATCATAAAACTGAAAATATGCAATTAAAAGTTTTATGCCTTCATTGTTTATATTAAACAAGTTTTCACAAATGTAATCATAGTAAAGCATTAAAAATTATGCAAACAAACTATTAAAATTATAATAAGATTGATTAGAACTCTGAAAACTGTCGCAGCATATGCGTCATCTAAGGACATCTAAGGACATAACAATTGTGCATGCAGTTAATTAACCAATGAGATAGACACACTCGCAGGCGTTTTTCCAACAGTTAATTTCTTTTGTTTGACTTTGGCAAATCACTTTTGGACCAAGTTAACTTTCAAACGAAGCACAAGCCAAGCCAAAGAAATAAAATCCAACAAAGCTGTCAAAAAAAAAAAAAACAAGAAAAAAATAGCCGAGAAGAGAAGGCCAAGTTTTTTAGACAGGCACAAACGAAACGTAACTGCGTGCACAGCTTTCCAAAGATGATACCGAGATGACGAGAGTAATGATGATGAAGATGAAGATGAAGATGAAGATGAAGATGAACAAGATGATGTTGTTGATGATGTTAATGATGAAGAAGAAGACAGCGCAAAGTTGACAAAGTATTCATGGTACTACGTGTCAAAAGAGAAAAATAACTAGTAGAGAAGTAAGAGTACAAAAAGAAAGCTCAAGAAAAAGAAACGAACGAAAATATGACATTGAAACTTGTCTCTGGAAAAGTTGTTAAGTCAGGCGCCTGATGACTTTACGTCACTAGCACTCCAATGGTAATGCAACAAACGACTGTCTTGTGCCACAGCACATCCATGGCAGCTATGTGTGTGGGTGTGGGTGTGGGTGTGTGGAGGCAGAAGGCGTATTTGCGTTTAAACATAGAGGCGTGGTCGAAAATATTATTATTTCACGCCGGACTTGCGCAAAGTTGCCACTTAAGTGTAAAGTGAGTGGCAGGCAAATTGCCAACAGCAGACTTCTGTGAGCGATTGTGATTGATAATCACATGCAGTTAGGATATTGCGTATACGACGCGTGGACGGACAAGTCCCAAAAATTAAGTTTGATTTTATGCTGGTTTATGAGGCGCAAGCAATTAATGCAGCACATAAAGCGTAATTACTGCCCAATAAACACGGGGCCAAGCCATAAGTGCCAGAGCAATGCAATGGCCTTAAGAGGCCACAAAAGCCGCACTCAATGGCCATGTAATGCTTGTCGGTATTTTGCCAAACATGAATTCTCAGTGTCACAACCGACGGATGGTCCATAATAAAAATCTATCTACATTAATTGACAGCCTAGCGGTATGCTTTGATTTCTTGTGTCACGCGAAAATGCCATTAAATTGATGGGTCATCCCGTGCACTTGAACGTAGACCATAGCGGAGCAGAGCAGAACAGACTCCTTCGTTGACAAAAACAATTAAAAATGTTATAAAAATGTTATGTGCACAATTCCGATGGGGTCAATGGGTAGCTCATCGCCGCTCACTTTGGTTAGGCACGATTGGAGCATATTTGGGCACTGCCTTGAATTGTTGCGTGTGTTGTGGTTGCCTGCTGATAAAAGCAAATGGCCGGCACTTACACGTGTCAACATGGCGGTGGGCAACAGACGGATCGCAACGCAACAACGCGCCAAATTGACAGACCAAACAAAAGCCACCGCCGCTGCGATGGACAAATGCGGTGTTTCTGGTCAACTGGATGTTGGTCGTAGGGTGATTGGTGCTGGAGGCGTCTGTGTGATGCCTTGTCACAGGAGTAAGGTTATAGGTAGCCATGACTGTGCAGCAGATTTCCACAATCAGTTTTATGTTGTTCAAGTGATAAACGCGCTGACGCTCATTGCAATGGGTTTGGTAGTCCACACACACACACAGACTGCTGTATTTACACAGTGTACACACAAACACACACACACACACTTACAACATTTTGCAATTAATTTTTGGGTAAAACACTTTGGTGTTGATGTTGTTGCCATAAAAGTTAGATAAATTGTACGAAAATAGACAAAACTTTCGATTACGCAGCCACTCACGCACTCAAATTGATGTTGGCAGTGTGGCAGTGTGGCAGTGTGGCGGGTGGTTAGCATTGCTTGGTGGCGGTGGTTTTGTGGTGGTTATTGAAGTGTGAGCAGCCAAAAGTAGCAACGGGCGGCACAACTAACTGAGTGCCGATTATTTATAGTTGAGAAACTTTTGTCATTTACGTTCGAAAATTTAAATTTTAATTGAGTTTTCTCGCTTTGTGTTGGAAGGAGTTTGCGTTTCTATTGGTTGCCACAGAAACCTGACGTTATGTAAGTTTGCCAGGACACGATGTGGTGTGTGTGTGTGTGTGCGTATATGTAAGAGAACAAAGTCAAAAAGTCAGCAGCAGCAGCAACTTGATGGGCCCACGCAGATGCGCCTTGTCGTTGAGGTGCTCGACATTCTTCAACTTCAACTCATACTGTTCGATAGCTCTGCTTTTCGAATTGTTTTGTATACACTTTTTTTTTCCAAAAAACACTTTTTTTTATTTATTGGCAAGTTCGAAGCTGCAGCAACCACAGCAAAGTTGCTTTTGTTCTGTTTTGTTTTACAAATTTTGTTTTGAAAACCCACAAAACACACACACAAATACTTGCTCAAAAAAAAGGATAAAGTTTGTCGAAAAAAAAGTTTACAAAAAAAGTAACATCAACCAAATTGTTGTTTATTATGCTGCAGTTTTTATTATTATTGTTGTTTTTTGCTACTCTTGGCATAATTTTGATTATTTCGTTATGTGCACAATAAAACATAAATAAAAATTATAAAGACAAAGAGACAACGAGCTGATACCAACATATGTAGCCCCAACACACACACACACACGCATTCAAATCTTAATCACACACACACACACATATGGCACACACAAAGGGTCGCAACCCACACACACACACACACACACAAATAGCGCAGCTTATGAAGCACATTCCAGAAGGCCTCGGACTATCAGCCCCATTGGCATAAATTGTCCATTGAATTACTTTTTTTTTTTTTTGGCTGTTACTCTCTCCGAAAATCACGCAAATACGGAACAAAGCAAAAACGCTGATGTTTCAAGAATGTTTCTCCATGGCCCACATATTATACTACATCCTTGCTTCCCCATAACACACATAATGCCTAAAAAGTAAAGCTATCCAACTGACCGTAAGCCATAAAACACACGCGGCAAATGAGAAAAATACAAAAGTCACAAAGTCCTTGTGATCATTAAGCGACATAATGACGTTTACAACAATAACAAATTCAAAATTTGAACTTATCCCGGGAAAGCTTAAGGTGCGCATTAAACTTGGATTAGTCTTAAGGGTTGCCAAGTGACATAAAATAAATCGATTTGTAAGCCAAAGTTAAAGCCAAATAAAGCATATTTTTGAACGAGAAATCTTTAAATGTGTTTTCCGTTTTGATTAAGATAAATTGAAATGGCGTACAGTATTTGAAAAACTCATTTAAGTCAATTACTTTTTGACTTTAATTCTTTTTGGAAGAGGACCCCTTCCAATCTCTGTACCTCTAATCATTTTTAAAGGTTTCTTAAGTCACTTACACTCGACTTGTACTGACCTGTTCTTTTGGTGGGACATTCAATCTGATTCAATGCTAGTTGTCTGCTGGGTATTTTATTTACTGAAATTATTTATAAATAATTCAATTATTTCTAAAAGACTGCGTTTTGATATCCCTCAGCATATACCGTCTTCCGTCTTAAAGTTTATATATAAAGATATTCCATTTCTACAATCTTTCGTGCACGCTTGCTGATTTAAAATTATTTGAAACAAAAGAAGTTTGCTCTAAAATATGCAAGATTTTTTTTTTTTTTGAAGGTGCCAGCAATTTAGGCATTTTTTCTCATTTTATAGAATATGTGAGATACTCAGATTTTCCAAACACTCAATCGAAATAAAATAATAAAAAAAAACAAAAAAAAATTAGTAAAACCCGAGCTAGTTCTGTATGGACGGACATGCCCATTATTTATAAGTATATATCGGTTTTTAGCAATTAACTTCTTTTCCGATATGGGTCGTTTTGTTTGGGACTTAAGCACAAAAAAAGACAAGAATTATTACAAAAATTTTGGAAAGATCCAAACTTTAAGTTTTTTTCGTCCGAAAGTAGATACAGTAGATAAGTTTCTCTTTAATTAAGTTCCTCGATATCAACTAATATTATATTATTATAAGTGAAAATTAAAATAAAACTTAAGTTCTATCCAATTTTATTTTTTTTCTGTTTTTAAAAGAATCATAAAAATCGGTTTGAAGATATATATAAATATATATATATATAGCTACGTGAATTACTGAAAACTGCGCCCAGCATTTAAAAGTAATACAGAAGTTCGATAGAGAATTCGGTACAGTAATTATTGGTGTTTCCTTTTAAGTACGGCTTAGAACTTTACAATATAGGTAAGCCCATATTTTTTTAAATTAAATTAAATTTTTTAAATTAAATTAGCAATACAAATAATGGCGATGCGGACTAGAAATGGCTTAGCCTTGCAAGTTTGTTGTGTCGTTGTGGTTATAGAAGGATTACTAGGAGATGTAGTTAGAAATCGTAAGGGTGATTGAACTGCACTTAAAGACTAAATTTAAAACTGACTCCATCGTTATCATCCTAATACTTTAAAAAGTTCGGTTTACAGTTAAGTTAAAATTATGGTGAAAACAAATCTCACTTCCAGTAAGTTACACTGATCATTAAAAGTTTATTTACAATAATTCATGTACTTAAATTATTCTCCCCGAACAAAGGGGAGTACCAAAATGCTGCCGTATAATAAATCCGCCTCCTCACCCATTTGTTGCATCTCAACAGCACTCAGTCCCAATGTAAAATGCCAATAGAAGTAGCTGGTATGGACCACTGTTCCATAGGACTCATTACCAACATTTCTCCCATTTCTACTTTTGCAGCAGGTGCGAGAAGGCGATAGAGATAACATCTGCTTTTCGGGCAAACTATTTCTTGATTGAGTGGAAATGCTGGCTATTGTGTTTCCATAATATCAGCCAACTTTGTTTCCTTTTGCTACCAATACATCCATCTCCATACAGCACTGTATCTGAACTCTTTTCCTGTCGATTCTACGATAAAGGGTCAGAACAATGAACCCAAGCACAGCTAATCAACCAACCTAATCCAATCTAACGAAACCATTGAGCTTGCATAAAAAAAATGTAACCAGCCAATTTTCTTAAAGTATGCAAGTTTTCTAAATATTTCAAACTATCTATATATTATTTTATATTTTATAATAGGAACATTTCACACGAACTTTTTTTTTAACTTTAAACCAATGTTAAGCAGTAATTAAAATATAGTTAGCCAATTTATAATTTAAGATTGTTTACGAAAACAATTCAAGAGATGCTCTCAAGCTGCAGCAAATTCTTTATGGGATTCCTTATCCTTAAAAAAAAATGTACTCATTGCTTTAAAGGCCAATCTTAATTTCCAAGTGTCATCCATCACTCATTGTCCGGTAAGAGTCCAAGCGCACAACAATTTTTCTTTACTCAGTATGCTTTTGAACCCGATTAGTTTAATCACAAATAAAAATGATTTTAAGAATTCAAACTAAGGTTGTTTTATTCCATAAACAATATGGAATATTTAAAAAATCATTATTTAAGATTGAATTATTTCTTAGTATAAATTTCGCTGCTTTGATAAATTAAAAAAAAAACAATATACTTCTTTCTTTCAATTAAGCGTCGCATTGTGAATGTTGCAACGATCTTCGACATAGCATCATCGAGCGACCGACGGGCTTTCATAACCACTCTCAATGCAAATATTTCACTTAAACAAAGGACAAAGGACGAGTGCTGTCACTGCATGGAACATTATTCATCTCAAATGCACAGTTGCTGAAAGGAATGCGTTTACTAATGCATAATTGTGGATCTACTTTTTGTTGGAGTTTTCGATTTTAACGAATGTTGACAATTACACAAAAAAATTTGCTATTTGGTTAAATGAATGTGGAGCTGGATGACAGCTGCCAACAATGTTGTATGTTGGCCAAAAAACACAGAGACAACGGGGCGTATGCAATATGGCTGACATAACCTACGACGAAACAGTGCCACATACACATACTCATGTGTGTGTGTGTGTGTGTGTGTGTGTGTGTGTATCCATGTGAGCGAGTTTCAATGTGCGTGTGAATATGATTGCGAATGTGTACGTGAAGTTTTTGGAGTATTGTAGGGAATTTTTTTGGGCTGTGGCTCGTGTAATAACAAGAGAGCATTTGGCCCAAAGTACAGAGAGCGGCCAAAAGAAACACAAAATGAAAAAGAAGCAAAAAAAAAAAAAAACAAACAACTGAAGTTGTTATAATGTTTATGACACGAAATCACAGAGAGCCATGCAAAGAGAAAATGTTAACCAGCTCTGGGGCTTGGCTTAGAAATGCGACCGAATGTATATTCCTCATACGCACTGTCGGCTGCGGCGCCAAGCCAAATGCTGTAGCGCACATCTAGGCTGTTTAAAAACAGGGTAACCAGTAGCAAGGCGCATGCTCCATGCAGCATCCCTCGCCCTTACGGGCATGCCGCAGCGCGACAAAGCTACAAATTTGTTGCAGAAGCGACAAATTTCGCATGTTGAGAGCTATGCCCCGCTACAATAACAAAGCTCACATCAGTGTGAATCCTGTAACTTTCTGTGCAGGACAGCACGAGAGCTCCAGTGTGTCAGTGCTGTGTACTTGCCGACAATATAAGGCGCTGTGGAAAATTTAAAAATTAATTAAATATTAACTAAAGTTCGGAAGTGCATAAAATTGGCAAAGTCTGCGAAGACAAATTACCGGAATTGGTGGAGTTTATGAAAAAATAGCGAAAACAAATTTATTTCATAGCCAAAGCAAGCGGCAGTGACAAGTTGGAAAAATCAGCTGCATTTGGATTGCAAATAATAATCAGACCACAGTCAATCAACCATTCTTGACACAATCACAGCTGCTGTCGCTCCGCTGCTGCTGCTCAACTGCTAGAGAGTCACGGAGAGTAAGCGGCTTGGGGCTTGAGTAGCGCATGTTCTGCGCAGCTTACAGCTGCGTATAGACTTGACTTGTTTCAAAGCGTTGCTCACGAGTGAGCCAAGCAACTGAGAACGTCAGTACATCAGCTACGTCACGCGGCAGCCGCCAAAGGTAAACAAAAACCTGTGCGCGTGTTGTTCCCACACACACACACACACACGCACGCACATACAAATACTTTCACACACGCGCGCACGCACAAAGGACCAAAGGACTATACTATAAAAGACCGGTCGAAGCAGCCATCTGCGAACGCAACCATATTTGCAGTTGGCCTTCAAGCCAGCCAAGTGACGTCACTGGGCCCGCACAGTTTCATGTAAAACAGAAAGAACAAAAAAAACAAAAAACAAAAAAAAATGTACACATACCTACGCTCTCGCCCGCACCCGCTGCCAATCCCTTACCTTGGCACACCACTGCTTAACCTAAAACCCCTATCGGCCATGTGGCAACATTGCAAGCTACTCTGCCTGCTGCTCGTCTTCCTGCTGCTGTGCGAGACGGTGCAGGCCAATCCGGATGCCAAGCGTCTGTATGATGATTTGTTGAGCAATTACAATCGCCTGATACGCCCGGTCAGCAATAACACGGATACGGTTCTGGTCAAGCTGGGTCTGCGTTTGTCACAGCTGATTGATTTGGTAAGTAAATGAACCGAGTGCTGGTCGTACTCGACGAAAGCATGAATTAATTAATACCATTAGTAAACTTGGACGCCATTGCTCCAGACTGCATTGTATTCTCGTCTAGAATTTTATTTTTTTTTTTTTGTTCCTCCCCTCTCTTTTTGCTTTGTTTTTAATTATGGTCTTGATTACAAACGTTGCGCTACATTTGATTTTTCCATTTTAGCCATTTCGCAATTGGCTACAAAAATTCGAAGCCGTTTTGCTTATAAATAAATAAAATTCTACAAAAAAAAAGAAAATATCAATGGAGCAGGCATAAAGAATTTAGTGGGAGTCAAACATGCTTCTGAAAGAGGGATTCATTTTAGTATGGGGGACTGCCGATGGATTTTGTTTTGAAGAGTATGAAAAGCTGTAATTTTAAGATAAATAAGAAATTATAAGCAACTCGATCGAGCAAATATTTAAGAGAATCTTCAAAAGATATCATATTGCTTGTAAAAAAATCATTAACCTTAAAAATTGGTTTTTAAAAATATCCACATGAACACACATTCAAAAAAACTCATATATCATGAATGACTTGAAACTTTGTTAGGCAAGTTTTTAGAATATTTTGGTTTAGGTTTCGGCCTTGTTTAGGTTTTTGTATCAAGCACTGAACAAATCTGAAAAAATCTACTTTGTTTTTATCTTCTTATTTTTTGTTTAAAGCTTTAGGAACCCAAAAAACAATCCTAATTATATTCGAAATTAGTCTATATAAATGATAGGACTACCTCTATGCCACAATTATTAGAAAATTGTATCGTAAGTTAAGATCGAACCCTTAGATGCGCTGCTTCACAATTTTGATATTTTTTATTTATAATAAAAAAAATCAACTTAACAAAATCTTAGCAACATAATTGTTTGTCTTATTATTCTTCAAAGATTATAAACTAAAACGTACCGATTAGACAAGAGACAAATTTATGTAATTTCTTAAAATACTAAATTCGGGAAGAAACATTTTTAGGTTTGAATTTTGCTTGCGAATTTTTTTTAGACTCACAGAAATTTTTGTATAACAACAGCAGTTTCATAGGACATTGAAACATGTACCAAACTTGTTTGAAGTCTTATGCGATTTTCATTTCAAAACGGTTAAAATTAAAAGAACTTCTGGCGATATGTATTATCCATCTAAACCAAAGAAATCAAATTGTGTTTATTTAAGTAATAGGCAGAAATGTACTTATTTGGAAAAGAATAGCTCAAGGCACTATCGGATATCACCTGGACTGTATATATTTTTTAAAATATATATATTCAAGATGTACTTTTCAGGATTTTGGCATAATTTAAACATGAAAAAGCAAGATTTTGCTATAAACTAGTGCAATTTTGTTAAGGAAATAAATATCCCCTTTAAAAAATTAGACAAAAATTATCCGTTTTGTAAAAAAGTGCTAACCCTTTAAAGTCAACTTTACCATCATCATAAAATGAGTTGTGTTTCTAACAAGTACTTATTCTATGATTTCCTATGATTTCTTAAATTTAATAAACAACTAAAGATTTTTTTTTTCCTTTTTTTTCACTTTTTATCTTTTTTGACTCAAAAAGTAATTCTTCGATTTCCAGCAGAAGAATTAATGCATTTTACTATCAGTGACATCACTAAAAAATTAATGCGACTTTCATTAATAAAGTAGAAATTTTTTAATTTTGTTCAGATTTCGTTTTAAACTTTAAGTACTCGATCTCTTTAAAAAGCTGTTCTTACTGATTGGGAACTGCCGTAATAGTCTAGTTGTAGGAATTACTCTTGGCTTTTCTTCCAACTATAACTATATATTATTTGCGAATAATATTTATAAATAAAAACGTTAAACTATGTGCAATCCATTTCTCGCTATTCATTTGGTAATTGGAAAATATTTTGAAAGATTCGTGAAATGACTTCCAAATAATTCCACAGTCTATGGTTTAGCCATTTCGATAAGCAAATCAATTTTTGGTTCTGAAACTGTTATTTTTTTCTTAGTTTTTGTGTGAATAGAATATAAACCAAAATAATAAATACGGCTGCCGGTTGGGCAATATAACATATAGGCATTAGGAAGCACAAAAAACGTTTCGGCTGGCGCTTCCACTTGGGAGTACAGTTTTGCAGACATAGAATTCGGTTTGGTCGCGGAGTTTACCGAATTGGTGCCCAGCTGCAAGCTCAGCTCCGAAGACCTCTTTAAGAGTGGCCTTAGTGGACCATGACATGACAACGAGCTCGAGCAGCCGGCGCACATCATGGTCGGCAGATAGTATCAGTTGTAAGCCAATCGCCTGGGAAAGGTCCGCAACGATAACTAACTGGCGGTGATTGATAATATTCGGGCGTGCTGGACATGCCAGAAACTATCGCCGCCATTGCGAAGACATTATAGTATTGAAAAATGTTGGCCAGCCAAAAAAAATATAAACAAATGCAGTTATTGTATAATTTTAAATTATGCTCAGGTTGTGAAAAACTAAGACGTGGAGTATGCTAAGTGGCCGTTAACTTTAGATAGATCTTTTCTTATCCCTCCCTTTCCCAAGAAGCAATCGCCAGAAAAGCTGTATAAAATAAAGTTTTCTGAGAACACAAAATGAAATGCAATTGCAAAATCTATAAACTACTTGAAATGGTATGACAAATGAAACTATTAACAAATTTTTTCAAGCCATCTTAGCCGAACTTCTGTTAGTAAATTATAGATGATTTGGAAAACTTTAAAAGTATAGGGATAATTTGCCTATGGAACTGCTGGTTGCTATATTTTGCTTAAATGAATGAAAAAACTCATAAATATACCAAATATTACGTACAAAGATTTCCGGGAGTGTAGCTATGTAGGCAATTGTAGTTTACTACAATTTGGACAGCATTCACAATAGATGTTATTTTTTAAAAGTTCCTATGTACGGAATAATATTTATGTGCAATAATTAGATTTATTTATTATTAATTTTGGGGTACAACTAAGTTCAGTTGATATCAAGATTCAACAAATGTTAAAATTAATAACTATTTGATCATAACGAAGAAAACATAAACTATAACTTATCCGTTTTCCTAGCCTGCTGGATGAATAAATGTCTTAAAGATATGCTGTACAAATAAACAAAAAAAGTTATTATGAATTAGGATAAAATTTATGAAACAAAAAACATCTTTAGGGTAGTGACAAAAACTTCTCTTCAAGTGTCGTTTATCCACAGTACTTTTTTTTATATATAGAAAGCAGAAACAATAATAAAGAAACAATTATAAAAACCGAAATTGTCATACTTTCCATGCTTTGTAAAGAAAAAACATATAATTAAACGATGACTTATAACTTTAGCAAAAAAATGTCGATGAATAGCAATTCTGTGCGAAATGATATGTAAAACGTTTCGCATCAAATATTTCCTCTCCCAAAGAATAGCAAAAAAAGCTCAACAATTAATATTAATTTATAATTAACATACGTTTATCACTTTCAAAAATAATGCAAATATATACTTGCAAAATTAATTTTGAAATAGTCACTGGAATACTCCTAAAAGCTAAAAAATTAAAAAAAAATTGAACATGTAAAAAAATATATGAAACCTCCGCACATAATAAGCTGTTTCCGAAAATTATTTAAAAAGAAAATAAACCCAAAAATAAATTAATTTCTAATAAATTTCATAACTTTCTGTAACTTTATTAGATATTCGAAAACCATATTCCAAAATTGAAAACCAAAAGCTACCCAGTGATTATTCTGTTTATGTATCAAGAATGGCAATGGTACAGCTGGATCGGTTTTTTTTATTTAAATTTCGTTGATGCCAAGTTAAAATAATAAATATTAGTTAAATAAATTTTCACTCCGTTAGACTTCATTTCAATTTTCTTTCGCTGATTTTCAAATAAATCCTTTACATTCTTGACTACTGAAGCAAAGGATTCGTCTGTGAAAAATAACTATGTCAACTTTTGCTCACACGAGCTCTTAGGTTCACGACAGGCATTTTTCAAACTTCCAGTCTACGGCGTACCAGAGCAGACAATGAATGCAGGGTAGGGTAGAACAATGGCAGCCCAAATGGCGCCACCACATGACTTGAAAGATAATAAAACAAGCTGAGAATCCCAAAAAACCGTAAACTGACAGCAAAAAGCACATTAGAGGTAGCATTATGGTGCTTCAGCGGAGTGAGTGGAGCGGGAGGAGTGCCGCCCACAAAGTATAATGCAATTTTTTGGCGGTGACAGGAGTGTCTGGCACAATAGAATGCCATTTGCTTGCACGAAATATTAGACATATGCAAATCCAATTTAATGCATGGAAGATTGCCTAGCTATTACCGATTATATCATTTACAGAATCTGAAAGATCAAATTCTTACGACTAACGTTTGGCTGGAGCACGAATGGCAGGATCACAAATTCAAATGGGATCCCTCCGAATATGGTGGCGTGACCGAGCTCTATGTGCCCTCTGAGCATATCTGGCTGCCAGACATTGTGCTCTACAACAAGTGAGTACCACACTTATCAAACCGCTTAAAACGACTGTGCCAGCCAATTTGTGTTAATATTCAAACAGCGCCGATGGCGAGTATGTGGTAACCACCATGACCAAAGCCATCTTACACTATACGGGCAGAGTGGTCTGGACACCGCCGGCCATTTTTAAATCTTCCTGTGAGATTGATGTACGCTACTTTCCCTTCGATCAGCAGACATGCTTCATGAAGTTCGGCTCGTGGACCTATGATGGTGATCAGGTATGTGGGCTTGCACTCTGGCTGCTTATTTATGGGCAGCCATTAATTTCAAGACGCTTACAAGCATAAGACGTCGTGTTGGCAGTCGAGTAACATCAAAAGGGCCGTGCTGAGCCTTTTTCTCCAACGAGCCACACACACACACATACACACATACATATATAATATGATATTTTCCTTATACATATATATTTTTTTATTTTGCTGGCAGCTTCGTCGAGCTTGCTGCTTTTTGATATGCCACCCACACAAAAGTGCGTGGCAGATTAAAATGTGAGAAATTGTAAAAGTGTAATTGAAACTTGTCTAAGCGTTGCCGTTGCCGTTGCCGTTACCAGCGACATCCTTACCCACACACACACACACACACACATAAACGCCTCAAGTGTGTGTGTGTGTGGGTGTGGGGGTGTCGCTGTCATAAAAATACGCGGCCATAAATTAAAGTACCCCGACCCGTTACTGTTTCCGCTTCCGTTGACCAACGCCATCGTTCTCACCATCGAGCCAGTGCAATAGTCTCTGTCGCTGTCAGCGCATTTAAATGTTGCTACAGTTTTTGCTCTCCTCATCTTGGTGGTCTTGGTCTTGGTCGTCGTCGCCGCCGTGTAGCTGGGTGTTATGGCTGCACTTGACTATGGCGCTCAACTCAATTCCGAGAGACTGCTGCTCTGCGTCACGAACGCTTATTTTAAGTGGCCTCTGGCACCTTTTAATGCGCTGTTGCGTTCAACCATTTTGCTTATGTTTATGGCTGCATTATTATGGTTTGTCCCAAATTATCCATTTTGCAGATCGATTTGAAGCACATTAACCAAAAGAACGATAAGGATAATAAAGTTGAGATTGGCATTGATTTACGCGAGTATTATCCTAGTGTGGAATGGGATATTTTGGGTGTGCCAGCTGAACGACACGAGAAGTACTATCCATGTTGCGCGGAACCGTATCCGGGTGAGTTGCTTAGAGTTTTAAAACAATTAACTTAAATCGCCAGTTTATTGCGAAAGCTCTACCCAAACTCACTATAAAAATTCTTTTCGCCCCACCCGCTTCTCAAACTCCTTCCACACTACTTGGTCTACGAATTCTTACTGCCGCTGCTGCTGCCGTTGCTGCTGCACCTTGCCGCCGATGTCACAACGCTTATCGTGACTTATATATGTTTTGCCAGATATATTCTTCAATATTACCATGCGACGTAAGACACTCTTCTACACGGTAAACCTTATCATACCCTGCGTGGTCATCTCATATCTATCCGTGCTGGTCTTCTATCTGCCTGCAGATTCAGGCGAGAAAATTGCTTTGTGTATTAGCATTCTTTTGTCGCAAACCATGTTCTTTTTGCTTATATCAGAAATTATACCGTCTACATCGTTGGCACTGCCGCTGCTGGGCAAGTATTTGCTATTTACCATGTTGCTGGTCGGGCTTAGCGTTGTCATCACCATTGTCATACTCAATATACACTATCGTAAGCCTAGCACGCATAAGATGCGTCCTTGGATACGTTCGTTCTTCATAAAGCGGCTGCCCAAATTGCTGTTGATGCGTGTACCCAAGGATCTGCTACGTGATCTGGCTGCCAATAAGATCAATTACGGCCTGAAATTCAGCAAAACCAAATTCGGTCAGGCACTGATGGATGAAATGCAAATGAACTCTGGCGGTTCCAGTCCGGATTCCATACGTCGCATGTATGGTCGCGTCGGTGTGGGTGGCTGCAATGGCATGCATGTGACCACGGCCACCAATAGGTAAGCTCAAGCTTTTTGTGTTCGCATATGGCTTGTGGATTTACTTGTGTCCCATAGGTTCAGCGGCTTGGTAGGTGCTTTAGGTGGCGGTCTGAGCACATTGAGTGGCTACAATGGACTACCTTCGGTGCTGTCCGGCCTTGATGACTCACTGAGCGATGTGGCCGCACGCAAAAAGTATCCCTTCGAACTGGAAAAGGCCATACACAATGTCATGTTCATACAGCATCACATGCAGCGTCAGGATGAATTCAATGCGGTAAGTCTTAACCCAAGCGGGGCCGTTCTGATTGAATTTTTAATTGGAAATTCCGTTTGTACAATATCTGTGGCAGAGAGTGGCAGGGGGTGGCCACTGCTTCCCACGTAAAAACCACAAAAATCTTTTTGTACACCGCTACAGGCATGATGATGCTTCGTTCCTTTCCTAACGTACTTATTTAAGAATTCTTTTTTTTCCCCATATTTGTGCATTTACTTTAAAAAAAAAGAAAAAATCCCAACAAATCCACTTTTAATTGCTTCTGTGCAATTAAACTGGCAATTGGTTGGTTAGTTGCTCATCTGCCGTAGCCGGGCAAGTGTTTCAATCAGGCTATACAAGTATTCATCTTTTTTCTTTTTATTTTGCTCCTTTTCGATTCCATTTCACTTCGTTTCGTTTTGCCTTTGTTTGCCTTTTTTTCCCAGCTTCGTCTTGTTATTATCGCTGCCGCAATTTGGCCGCTTAGTTCCGGCATACGGACCATGTTTTTGATTGATAAGCGCAACTGTCGGTCGGAATGACTGACAGTTGATGTATGAATGGCTGTTGCCGGAGTCTAAGTAGATTACGGCCAATGGTACTTAATGTGACGGGCATGAACTTTAAGGCGCAACTGTCACAATGCGACAGTAGCTAAGCTAATATTACGTATACGCCTAATTGTCTGTGCTTGTTGTTTGCTGCTTCTTTGCTTTTTACAGGAGGATCAAGATTGGGGCTTTGTGGCTATGGTCATGGATCGACTGTTTTTCTGGCTCTTCATAATTGCCTCACTGGTTGGCACATTTGTCATACTGGGTGAGGCACCTTCACTGTATGACGACACCAAACCCATAGATGTGCAATTGTCGGCGATTGCAAAGAAGATTTACAATCTAACCGAAAAAAAGAATTAAATTCAATTGGTATCAAAAGTTAACCACATAACAGCTAATAATATAAACAATTATCTGTAGTTAAATAGTAAACTAAACTTTAAGTCATCAATGTTGTGCTTATATTAAAAATAACAAAAATAAAGATAATATAAAATGTTGGTCAAGTAGCCAAGCAAAAAAAAATGCAGTTTGTTGTTGTATTTGGAACTTGTGGTGGTTCAACCTAAAATTTTTGCATTCTGCTGGAATGTTGAGCGCCTTAATGCACGACAGCTACGTGGAGTGTGCTTTGGGAAATATTAAAAGTATATATAATATTTTGTGAGCTACAAAAGTATGTTATAATTTTTTATCACATTTTTTTTTTTCGTTTTTTTGAAACTCTACGAGCAAATGCCAGGCAGGTTTTTGGCTCATGTTTGTTGCTGCTTTTTGCATGTCAAAGTATTTCTAAAGCATGTGCATACAAAATTGCACACACACACACACACATCCTTAAACATCTGCACATATCCCTAGTCAGGACATCAGCATGCCGGCGCATGCCTTTTATTTGTTGGAAGCAAAATTAACCTTTTAGAAATTCTTCAAGTGCACAGTGTGAAAAGGATAAAGGCTAGCTTATATATGGATGCGCTTGGATGGTAATAAGACACATTCATGGACTCACACACTCACCCACCCACACACTCACGCCGAGCAGCTGTCATGCAGCTATTTCTTCAAATTGTTGGCAGTAACAATTCCAAAAGTATGCTGCAATCAAAAAAAATATTTGCAAAACTATTTTGTTACTAGTGCAAAACTATTTCAACAAATGTCACAATTGCTTTTTTTTGTTGCATTGAAGCAAGTTTGGCTGAGCGTGCAGCATGCCACATCCATTCATAACACTCAGCCAGCCCCCTGTTATCAATGTCAGTTTGCATGCACAACAATTGCAATTTCTTGCAGCAGCAGCAGCAGCAGGAGTAGGGGTAGGAGTAGTGTTTGTGGGTGAAAAGGCGAGGCAATAGCCAACAATGTACACGCGGGTGATCAACAAGTTTGGATGCACACAACTCCTGGCACAATCCCATCCTAGTTTTCACTATCGACAATCACTTTACGCACTCATTCATACGTTCGTGCATTGTGGAAACTCTCACATTCGATCCGCTTTCATGTTGACAAGTTCAATATTCTGGACTGAAGGACGAGCTGGGAGTTTGATTGATTTTGCTTGAATGTCGCGTATGCGTTTTGGAATTTCTCAGCCATCCGTCAACTTGGCACGGTTCAATGAATCTGCGGCGTTTATTTTGCAGTTTCATGAGGCAACATTTTTAATAATGTTGGGCAAATCGATTAAAAATGCAGCAAACACGCTTAGATAGCCTTTACATTTTAGATCATTATTATATTTTCATCTTCGTTTAAAAAATTTCCAAAGATTCAAGCTGAAACAATCTAAACTCTTCATGGTATCTTAGGACAAAATACATAAACACAAATTATTACATTAGAAACTACGCATGGGTTTGGACTTGTTTGTTGCCAGAAGACTTAAAGATGATGTATTTTTAAAAAATCTTTTCTTTGTTGGATATTTTGATATCCAAAAGGTTTTATGCGACAGTTTTGCTTGGTTAGGATGGCAGGCACACAGAGGAGGGGACCTCCCATAGATCAGAGTGATCCAATGTGGATGGACTCTTTACATAATAAACACAAAATATCTGGATATCCAACATAGTTAATTAAAATAAGCCGAAAGATTTTCGCTTATACGGCGTATGCATCTATCCAATCGAATACTATAGCTTGGTACGACTTAGCAAGATTAAATCTCAACTTTAGCAGCAGAACCAAAATATATTCTTTTAAGATAATACACATTATTTGGGTGGGTAAGTTTTTGAAACCAGCCGATAGATTTACTTTTAAGAAATGCATATATTGAATCTCTTTTTTACAACAGGACCAAAACACAATAACTTTCATATATATTTTAGAAACCGTTGCACAAAATAATTAACGCATATAAAAAAGGGCGGAGTCTAGGAACACATAATTGTATAAGCAAATCCATACCTTCTGAAAAATGCGCAATTTTCACAGATTGGTTCTTTTGCAAAAACGCAAAATGAAACACTCTAGCGTCATGAAAGAGAAGGAGTCGGGACATAACACTGACGAGGAATCAATCAAAAAAGTAGCATACGAAGAATTTAAAACTTCAGTAGGGGACCTGTAGAATTATTAAGCACGAATGGATGAAGTACTAGCAAAAATAATAAATGAATATCGTATAGAAAACTCGAGAAAATTACATGAGTTCATGCGAAAAAATGGGAAGAAGAATAGCTACCTAAATAGTTTGAAAACAAAATAATTTAATCAATATATTGAAAGGACATCAAAAAGTCATACAAAAAATATCGCTCATTCATATTGCTTAACAAATAAATATAATCTTTTCCAATATGCGATCTATCCCATGCAAATAAATAAAAAGTCCTTTTTTAGATCATAGAAAAAATAAAGAAACTAACGTCACTACCTTCCATGTGTCTAGCGATTATATAACATATGACAAAATATAACTAAATTATATAATATAAAATATGTCTAATAACTTAGATAAAAACTGGAAAGCTTATATATATAAAGCTTTCAAAGGCAAATATTGTGTACATCACAACCTTCTTTTTATGTTTGCTGCAGAAGATAAAGAATCATAATTAATCAAATATAAATACCAAAGTCACCATCTTTTCCAAGGTGAGCAGATAATGTAGAGATAATCTATATGTCAATAATTTACTTTGAAGAAACCTTTATCAACATCGAAACAAATCCAACGCGAATGTAAGAAGTAAAAAAGGAAGTAATTGTATATTCAAAATCAAACACAATGAGTTGACTAAAACCTCACCACCCCACTAAATTTGATATTATTTTTGCATCACAGATTTGAAAATTTTATATCCATTAAGCTTATATATTTGACATATTTTCGCATAATTTACGATTTGGTCGTTGTTTATATATCTCAATGCAATTTTTATTTCCAATATTTAGAAATCGGGAAATTTTACAAATTTTAATATCTTTGTCTCTTTTTTTCTATTTAATTAAAACCAATTCTCGTTTTGCTAAAATCAAAAAAAGCTGCATAAGCATGAGAATTTTTGTAAAGTGGATAAAAAGCTTTTTATTTTTTATTTTCTAGGATAAATAAATCTATGTCAAAATTTAAATGTATTTGGTACCCGATCAAGATAGAAATAAAAAATTCTTCAGACTCGTTAATTACTAACCGTATCGATCAGAATCAATCGTTTCACTAGTTTATCATAATTTATTAGAATAAACTTAATTCGAACTCCATTAGATGGTATATGCCAATCCTACCTCTGCAAAGCGTCCCCTTATTCTCCCTTGATCATTTTGTTTTATTCTGAACTCTTTGTTTTATGGTGTGATGTCGAAGCACTTCGGCAAAGATATCCTTTTGGAAAATAACATTTTTTACAGGCATCAAGCTTATTTGTGCATCGATCTTTTTCCAAATACCTGAGCACTTTCTACCCAGTCTTTAAGCTTTGAATTCCAAGTTCTATTCTCAACCAATATTCAGAGTAAAGTTAATTATCAAAATATCCCGAAAGTTTTTTCTACACTTATACAAAATTAAAAGCAAAAGTAAATGCGTTTCTTAAAAAATTGTGGCACGTGACTATTTCTTAATGAAGCAAGATCTTTCTTTTGATCAATTCTTGCTAAGCAACAATAAGAAAACTTGTAGGCTCTTCCAATAAAGTGAACAAAAGTTAAATGGGAAATGATTATTTTCTACAATTGGGATTTCGGAAATAACTAGACTACTTAAATATGCATGTGCTCCCTCATCCAAATAAACCAATATCTAAACTAAACCCTCCATGTTTTATTTTCTTCCGTCGTAGAAGACCAAACGCACCTACAACGAATGACTGAGAATTTGGATGGGAAGACATATTTCCGTAAAGCTAAGAACGAAGAAAAGTAGTTATGCCCTGGAAAGTGACCAATTTTGCAACACAAAAGTTTTTTAATTAATTTCTAATATACTACTACATTTTGTCAACATCGGTTGAGTATTTCCTAAAGCTCTTTTTATCATACAAAAATAGACTGTTTCAAAAAAAATGTCCTTTGCTTCTGAAGATATCGTAGCCTACGGAAGTTGTGCCAAAGCATTGCGTTTCAAAATATTCGTATCCGTTGACTATATCATAGTATGTGCAGAGCAAATTGCCGTCACGGCCGTTTTGTAAGTTTTAATTTTATTATTTCTTGAGTATGCAGTATCCATTATTACGATATAACAGTTTTTTTTTACTTATTCAATCAACTAGCAAAAAATGTTTCCTTAAAATGGATCAGCGATATCTTTATTAATAATTGTTTGAAGAAAAGAGCGACAATTACTAAGGTAAATAGCGCCTATTTATTTGCTAGCTATGCCAGTGCTAGGCAAATGAGTCAGTGCTGCAGGGTGGAATTGAATCATCGACTTTAGGTATTGCCCACATCACCAACACCAACAGACTCTCAGCTCGATTCACACAATTTACATTTTTCACGTTAACCGTTTTTGATCCAAATTAATGCAATGCTTCATAATTATCTACGACCTTGTGATTTTTATGCCAAAACCCAATATCCTCTGCTCCACCCAATACGACTATAAAGTTGTTTAACAACAACTCCCATTCACTTAGGTTTACGTGAGTTAATTTAATCAACAAGAAACAACAAAATAAAAAAAAAGTATGCCTCCAAATATTTCAAGTCATGATACGCTGAAAATAATTTGCATATGTTTTCGGTTGAATAATTTCAAGAATAAGCAAACTGTGAGTACAAAAAAATAAAAAAAATAAAAAACATTCGATTAAAATAAAAGCATGTATATCATTACGTTGTACATAGGTTCTTTCAATCGATATACTTCGCTTAATGCCCTACAGCAGCATGTTTTTCGTGAATCTCCATTTATTTAATTTGTTTGAAATGTTTTTTTTTTTGTTGAAAAGCGAGAATATAAAATTCATTGAATACTTTTGGCATGCAATTTCATTTCCCGTCGCCAGCAAGTTTTTCAATTTATTTGATTTTACAATTTATTTATGTCGTTTGACAAATTCCATTTGATTACCACATCATGTGGACTGTTTTCAAGAACCTTAATGCTATTTGCGCCTAGGCAGCTAACTAGCTAACTCTCCCTCCCAAATAGGAGTTAGTTTTCTTTGTGGCAGCAGCGCTATTCGCATGCCATCAAGGTGAAAGAGTTGTGGTAATACTATCGCTTTGCTGATATGATTATCGTCGTCGTTGGTGGCGCCACCAAGCGCCATTTTTTATTGAGGACATACGATTAGTGTTTCCTGTCACTTGACTAATTTAATTGCTGAAAACATTTTATCGTGGTTGCCAAACTTGCTTGACTTTGGTTTCACGAGCTTTTTTGCTCTTTTTTTGTGATTAATTATGTTTTATGCTGCTGCTAGGTGGCAGTAGGCGACACTCACTGGCTGGCCAAGACAAGAGCTCAAAAGTTATATGCGACGCGTGTGACATGTGCAAACTTTGACGTATTCATTTATTTATGAGAGTAGAGAGAAAACTTCAGATATGGCGACGAGCCTTGTAAACTTTAAACTATGCAGTTGTATGTGCACGCACACAAAGATCTCATCCAATTAGCATATTAAATTAAATAAATATTAAAACCAACTGCCAACCATGGGCCAAATGCGAACCAACAGCTAAAGTTTGCCTTAAAAGCACAAATACATTACGTATACGCTCCAAGTGCCTGTCAATACGAAAAGCGATCAAACGCATACCGCATGATTTTACAAAACTCTTTTTAGGATACATATGAAGGTGCTTCGTGCTGGTTCATTTACTTAAACACTCAAGTTGCCCTAGCTAAATGTCTCCTTGGGAACGGAAACGGAACTGACGCGACGGCCATCTTGTCTTCTTTGGCCGCTACAGGCAATTGCTGCTGCGTGTTTTACTTTTGGCCCGCTCATAATTTATGCCACTCATTTTAATAATTTTGAACGTTTGGCAGGTAAAACTTTACCTGCATGCTGCAGACAATAATTTTAAACATTTACTTAGCCAAAGATAAAAGCTTTTAGGATATAGCGCCGTATGCCACGACATGGCAGCCGTTCCGCCATTTAAGGTGTTCAGCTGGTTCGGCTTTTTTGGTTGTCATCATCATCATCATGGTCGTCATCGTCGTCAGCATGATTATCTTGCCACCACTGACGTTGTAGTTGGAAACATAGTCAAACTTGTCACAGGACATTACCTAAACGCCCCTTACGGCGCAGCCTGCTTTACTGTTTGTTTTACTGCCAATGTAACATTGTTCTATGCATATCCCAGTAGTTGTGGTTGGTGTATATTTTGGATGCACATCCCAAACATGCATACATACCTGCATATACATATACAATATATACGAGTAGCTTACGTACTATATATGCACAATTTCAATGTCTTTGTTTTGGCATAGGTAGCGTATACGTAATATTCGCACATTATGTTTGTAAATGTAGCGAGTGTTACCACTGATGCTCTAAGCAAATTTACCGAAGTTTAGGATTTTTGCTGAACAATTGTACTCTACACACACATCGGCACACATCTCAGCCAACATATAACCTTGTTTTATTATATAATATTTGTTATAGTATGTAGGTTCATGTAGAACAAGACATTCTTCATTCAATTGGGACAACCACTTGAAAGTCGAGTAATATCGATTAGATTTTACATTTGAGCTAACTTAAAAGGAAATTGGCTCCAGTTGGTCAGGCAGATGCTACATTTCATCTTAAGGATTACAGTTCGTTTGGTGTTAATGCTGATACTTCGGTAAAGGTGGCAAACCCAGAACATTAGAGGAGCCAACTTCAAAGTAAATTTCTTAATAGAGTAAGCAGTTTCTTAGATTGTCCATTTGTTCAAAATTTCAATGGATTTAGAGGTGATGATAAGCAATGCATTATTTAAGGTTTTTTTTAATTTTGTAAGAAGGATATCAAAACCACATATAGTAGTAAATGGTGACAAGAATAGGATAAGTATTCACTTGCCTTTCGAGAGCCTCTCCAAGACTCTTGGAGTTCCACTAATACCAGGATTATAGTATGCTAACCAGATCTAAGGGCACAGCAGCATCTCTAGGCTTCTTTCGTTCAGCATACTGGCAAGAACCTCATATGCAGTAATGGAAATGGAAATCTTCCGATAATAAGAACAAATCATTGAATCGCGCACTTTGCCCGCTTAGGCATACTTAAGTCCGATAATCTCCAGAGGACTTAATAAATCGGCCTCTTCCCCTCGAACCCTTGCTTAAAGAGATTTGTGGTAAGCCATTAGCCTTGTCTAAAACGTCGATGGATCTAGAGATGATGATAAGCAGTGCAAATTTTGGTAATTTTGTTAGGATATCAAAAGCAAATATAGTACCAAGGATCAAGAACGGGATAGGTATTCACTTACCTCTCCAAGACTCTTGAAGTTCTGTGAACACCCGGTTGATGGTAGACTTATCAGATCTGAAGGCACACCAGCAATTCTTAGCTTCAGTCTTTCGTACAGACTACAAGCTAAATAAAAATGCGATAATAAAAAGGGAAATCTCCCGAAAATAGGAACAAATCGTGGATTTCGACAGCGTTGGAAGATGACAAAATAGTTTCAGTGAAACTATTTACTATATTATATATACTCAGTTTCTTTCTAATTTTTAATATTTAGTAGGAATTTATTGTAGGAACTTTAGAAACTTTTAAAAAAAAGTAAAAAGAAATTTTGATTAATTATTTTTTATTTTTAAGGAGAGAAAGCTTTTGACAAAGTTAATCATGACAAACTTTTTCAGGTTCTTAGTACAATGGTTATGGACAAGAACATAATCACTTGCACCAAGAACCTGCACTGGAATCGGTCAGCACACATAAGGAACAAAGTCGGAACTTCGAAAGACATCAAATTTGTGAATGGAGTACGACAGGGTTGTATTTTGTCACCACTGCTATTTAACTTGTATGCTGAAGTCTTTTTCTCGGAAGCTCTCGATTCTATAAAAAAGGCAAAGTAGGAAGCAACTTTCTTGGCTCCGCAACATCAGAGAATGGACTGGAATAAGAAGAGCTAAAGATCTTGTCCACCTCACTACCAAAAGAGAGGAGTACTACAACATGGTTGATAATTTTGATAATTTTTTATTAATAAATTTTGTGTGTCCGCTTACATGCTGTATAGGATCGCAGATTAGAAAAAAAAAATGCTTAGTTAATGTACAAAGCAAACAAAGAGTGAGAGAATAAAATAAAATACTATATTATTTTATTTGCTTCAATTATTTAATTAGATTTTTTAAGCGCAATTATGCCCATTTGTCTTCATCCAATTTCGAAACACTTCTCCGCTCATAGGGCAGGTGGAAAAACTTTAGGCTAAAATGCTCTTCGATTGCATTTTCGTATTCAAAATAAAAAAAGAAATATTCGTCGACAGTCAATAAAAGAAAATAGAGCAGTATCCGATAGGGGTATTTTTGCACCATCTCCTAAAAAACAAAAACTTTGGTTATTAATTCACCTTTTGATCAGGTGTACAGATAATAAGCAACCCTTTTTTATAGAGGTGATCTATGACTTTGATCGTTATAAAGCCAGCTGAAGTATCAATCTTTTTTTCTTGTTCAACACGTGCAGGGATAACTTGCTGGAAGTTAGACAATGGAACTTTGAAGCCGATTTCGTTGAATCAGCTTGGAGTATTGAATTAAGAACTCTTGCAAATTGTCGAAACCATCATAGGAGCCCTCTATAGAACGTGTATCTGGGTATGTCTGGGTTTAGATTTGAAGCAAAAATGCTCTTTATACACGAGTATGTGTTCAAGTTTAAAAACCTGAAAAATATAAAGTTGGGCATCGTACTCTTGGCATCAATTTATTCCTCCGCTAGCACTGTTTTTTTTTTTTTTATTTGGATTTATGGCACGATCCACAACAACATCTTTTTTTTATGAACAGTTCTAAAGCAGGGTAGATTCATGGATCACATCAAAAAATATACAAATTTTCATCGGGAATGTACAACTTCTTTAAAGACACCAAAAAGTTATGTAAATTGCTTGGTTATAAAGTTGTTAAATATTATTTCTCGAACTTGACAAAACTCGGTTGAATACATGAATTAGCTCCTATAATGCGAATCAGTCCAGAAATATCGTGAAATACTAAAATAGAAGGTATTCGTCGTGTTCTCTAGACTTCGCCAATTCCACCGAGTGGCATTTTTAACGGATGCAAAAGAAGTCTTTTAAAAAAATCGAAAAATTGCTCAACGATTCAATCGAGGCCAGAGATGACTCATATTCAAAGAATTCTGGAGAGATCAGAAAATTTGGATCGTTTTTGATGGTCAATTCTTTGAACACAAAAATCGAAACAAATTAATTTGAATTTAAGTAACCAATGAGACCGATGAATTATATTATCGCAAAGCCAAATCAGTAAAAAAAATTTTTTTTGCCATCTAATTCGATGTATTTGCCTTTCATAATATAGTGAAATTTTCTGTATTAAACAATGCTTCAAATATATGTTTCAACTTTGAAATGTCGTTAATAAATGACTAAATGCATATTTGGTTTTTTATAATTATTATTTTTTAATTTCAATTAAGTTTATTTTAAATATTTATATTTAATATCAATTTTTTGATTTAAATACAAATCCCTTAATCTGTAGATGTTTGGCAGATAACTGCAGGTGTCCTTAAAATGACACTTCCAGACATAACATTTGCACAAGCAGTAGGACTCCGAGCACTTGATCCTAAATCCTCCAAGAAACACACATACATACGTAAAAATCGTGCATATATAGAGTAACCAAGTTATTTGCTTATAAGCCAGCCCTTAACTAGGTCCTCATGCCAAGCTTCAAAGGCAACAGCACTTTGGCAAAATCCAATTAACTTGAAATGCAGCTAACACACACACACACCCACACATACGATTATACTACTTTACACCTGCAAACACACACACACACACACACACACCTACACACACAGACATACAGACACAATAATGCAACATGCCACGCCCTTGAGGCGTTGCATCAAACTAAGAGCCAAGAACAACAACTGCAACACAAATGACACACCTTTTGTATGTTTGTATGTGGAAGATGTATGGAACGCTTTTGCTTAGAACCTGATGCTGGGCTTACCGGCAGATGGTTAAAATTTCCTCATGGAAACTCATGGAAAACATAATAAGTATTTTAGCTCTTGCATATTTTAAGACGAATTTCACGTTTCACAAAAGCTGTGCCGCCATTAGTCAGAAAACCCCGAGAAGACAAGCAACAAGACGACGCCACCATCTTGCCAAGCAAACTTGGCCAATGTCGCATAATAAAACGGAATGCATAAGTCACCGGGATGCATAGTGTTGCATACCTTGTGGCACAAACTGTATTAGAAATGCATCGTAGGGATGGTACGTTACCAAATGAAGCAACTGCAGGACCAAAGGACTAAAGGAATGATGGAGTGATGTAGGAACTGTCAGATTGACTGCCTGACTGAGTGACTGACGAGCAAAGTAAACTGGGTTATGTTTACAATTAACTTTTCGGCCCGACCCGGCCCGGACTGGCCCGGCACCACAAACCAACAACAGAAACAACAAAAGGGCAGTAACCACAGTACACAGTAGTTGCCACAACCACAGCCAGTGAGGCACTGCAGCAGCAACGGCAACGGCAACAGCAACAGCAACGAGTTCACCCCGCATGCACAAAAGAAAGGCCGTAAAACCGACTACTCGTTGACTTAGCGCTTTCCGTTGCAGGGACTAATGGCTCATGGCCTGCTCTGCATAGACCTTGGCTAACCTCGGTTTTGGTCTGACATCTGACCCATAAAGTTTCCTACGAAGATATTCGCATTCAGCAGCATGCCACATTTTGCGGTGGTGCATTTTTTGGCGCTTGTCAAAGGACCCAGCAGTATGCAGAGTCTTGGTTCCATCAAAGCGCCTTACCCATACTTGGGTGCCAGCAGGCATTGCATCCAAGCTGAAACCGGCTAGAAGATGCTCATGCATTTAACAATATTAAGTGGTAATTTTCATTTATAATGAGCTGCGGTTTTCCGTTGCTCACTTTACCACCTTGCCACCTCCACTTAGGTGCGCACGGGAGGCTTTTGTGGCATATGCATTATGCAAATCATGGAACAATTGGCCTGATTAAAATGTCCTTCATAGTGGCTGTATTGCGGCAGCTCAGCCAAACGAACACAACCGCGAAATCTTTCAGCCAAAAAGGCATAGCTCAATTTTACAAGCCTAATTAATGGCGGCCACAAAGCAAAGATTTCATAGTTTGCACTAAGCTTATTTATTAGCTGTAATTAGCTTGAGGACAGGGAATACTATAAGCAGATTAATATGATAGACCTTCGGCACGAGGAGACTTAATTATAGCAATTAATGGCTTAAGTCCAAAAAGCTTTTATTTCACTGTAGGAATCACATAGTTGCCTATCCAAAATGTTGATGCTGAAATATGTATTAGGGGTAAAATTTTTTCGCTTTATCTGAACTTTATGATTTTGTAATAACTTTAGTTTTGTGTTCTTTCGAAAATATATAAATAAAAATTCTTAGGGTGTATATTGATTCCCCTTTATTTTAGAGTTTTTAAATGTAAGACTTTTTCCGAAATGTGGAAATTAAGAGCCCAAAGTTTTAGTCTAAAGTGAAAAGCCACACTGGAATCAGATATAAGAGATTTATTTGGAGAAACTTCGGCAGATACATTGGAGAGAGTTTGGCAAAATTGGACTCCTCATATGGACTTTGAGCAAAGCATCGGCTGTCAACATTTTCATAGTTATCTTTCAACATGAAATTAAAATTGCATAAAACGATCGAGACTCATAGCAAAACTTTCATATATCTTTCTAAATTTTGGTTTTTTTGAAAAACAAAAGTCTTAAAAAATTACCCTTTACTAAAAACACAAAAAGAAATACCAAATATAATCACTTTATCATAGAGCATTTCAAACAGCTAAAGGAGCCGCAGTTGATAGGACTACCTACCCCCTGAAAGCATACGGTGTTGAATTCCCCGCAACAGCTCTGTCATAGGTATCAAAAATTTGGATCGTTACATCCTTAAAGAACTTGGTAGGCGATTCCCAGCTACAGCACTGGTAAAGCTAGCAAAAAGACACATTTTACCTTTCTTAAAACTTAAGAAACCGTAGATCCCTGTTCCATTCAAACAGCTATGAGAAGCGTAGGCTCCTCCACTCGAACCATGACAGAGCACAGTTAAAGGGAACAAATTTACTATTTTGATGAGACAAGCTCAAGCTGTTGTACGTAAATGTCCAATATCCTAAATAACTATAAATCATTCGTAAACTTAAAATTTAAACTATTTGTTTCAAACAGATTACTCGAAAAAGTTCTTAAAGCCCATGTTCAATTTGGGTAACTAATTTTCCAACATATAAAACAACGACGAGACGAGAGCAGAGCAACAGGACCAAAAATTCATTCAGAACCCTAAGCTCTTTAAAATACCGCATAACAACGCAAAACAATGCATAATTTCAACTTCTCTGCACCTTTTCTTTTGTTTTGTTGTTCGGCTTGTCCGTAGCTACGCCATTTTGTTTTTTTTTTTTTTTTCTTTCTCTCTTTCTTTTGTTTATTGTTCGAGCACCCAAGCCTGAAATTATGCTTCCTGTAATTTGACATACAGACAAAACCATTTAACACCCCGCTGAGTGCATTGTTCTTTGGGGCTATGTTGTTTCGTCTGGGGGCTGGCAACTCGGTCCGAGCGAACTCTTGAGCAATTTCCCATTCAATTTATAATGCATTTTGTTTTTAAGCCAAAGCTTCAAATTGCATACAATCGAAATCGAAAACGGCACTTAGACTCCTGAGCACACACACCCACACACACACCGACACACACATGCACACATTCGTATGCTTCCTGCGATAAGCTGTAAACTTAACACCTTTTTAAGGTGATTAAAAGCTCGTTAGGACACTTGTAATGATGTTCTATGCAAGCACTCAATTCTTCATTAGG
This sequence comes from Chymomyza procnemis, assembly GCA_035046065.1. NCBI lineage: Eukaryota > Metazoa > Arthropoda > Insecta > Diptera > Drosophilidae > Chymomyza > Chymomyza procnemis. Next base: position 60,241,626 of record JAWNOJ010000026.1, read on the forward strand.
GTCACTCAATACTAAGCCAATTATCAAAGAAGTTTACAACGAGATAAGTTGGAACTTTAAAGTTATATGTTCGTTTTTATCATTTATTTATTTTTTTTTTTTTGTACAATTCGTTGTGGTCATTTGTTCCGGGGTTGTCTCTTTCTAACGCTTCTAATTAACTTTTATTACAGTTTATTGTTGCGTGACAAAAACCGTTTTCATATTTTAATTATGTTTAAGTGTCATGATTTTTAATTGTAAGTTATGGTCCAAACAGCCAGCACATATAAAAATATAAAAACCTTTATATAAAACTCTGCAAACCGGCAACGAACGAACTGAAAAGAACACTATGTGCTGCCAGGGTTGCCAAATGCAAGCAAAAAGTGTTTACATGCTGCACATGGGCGCAGTCGTCAGCAAATTTAGCAAAAAAGTGTTGCATACTTTTTGCAATGGTGGCACATATTTTGCAAAACGGAAACGGAGAAGGCACACAGCTTGACCCAGAATATTTTTTTTTGCAAAAACTAAGCTATTTTGCTGTCATACCCTACAGACATTTGGGATACGAAGTATTTTATAGTTTTTGGGTGAATATCACAAAGCAAATGATATTGGCATTATTTCGGTTAATAATAGTTAGCTCTATTGTATATATCGGGTTTTAATTTCAAAGTGCACAAAATTGAACAAAAGTTCATTTCAAATTGAAAACTGAAAAATTATGTTAATATTACAAATATTAACCTTAAGTTATGCGAGGGTTACCTTTATATTTCGGAAATAGAAGACAAACAAAAAATTGACATTAATTACTTAAAATGAACAATAATTAATTAATGTTTTTCAGGGTTTTCCCATCTCCAAAACATGCATTCTGCACGTCGACCTCTCCATTTGTTTTTTACATGCAAGAATAAAAATAAGTCATTCGGTGCCAAGACAGGACTATATGGCAGATGACTCATCAAATCAATGTTTTGGGTGCTCAAAAATGCAGTTGTTTGAGCTGATATGTGAGAGCTCGCATTGTCGTGGTGAAGCGTAATCCGTCTTCGGACGTTGGTTATCCTGATTTCTTGTAAGACAACTGGTAAACAAATAGTTGTGTGCCACTCAGAATTTACTGTTCTGCGTTCTTCTAGTGTTACGATGTCCATGTCCATGTAGAGTTTTTCGAATAACTTTTGGGCTTCTACACGTAAATCCATGTTTCATCAAGATTTCATAGACGTATTTCAAAGCACCGCGATCGTATTTTTTGAGCATTTCTTCAGACCAATCGACAGGAGCATCTTTTTGAGCGATTGACAAAGTGTGTTGGATCCAACGCGAACAAATTTTTTCGACGGGCAAACGTACATGCAACGTACAACAATTTAAGCTTTTGTAAATATCTCCTTTTGCATTTTTAGAGTAGCTTTCAGGTGTAGTCCAAAATATATACTTTTTCAGCAAAGATTTTTAAGTCGAGTGGTTGATTTTGGCTTACACGACTCAAGAAGGTCACCAAGTACTAATCGTCTGAGAAAAATAAATTGAAAGTGTGTGACGAAATCCGAATGTGTTCCGACGGTTCGACATCCGAACTTTCGGCTTTAGAAATCCAGTTATCTATTGATTTACTGGAATACAATGAACTGAGGCACCATCAGACAGTGCAAATGTGAAATACTCTCTAGAGGGTTATTTCTTGATTGCCGCTCTCGCGCTCAACTTCGCTCTTGCTGACAGCACTTCTCACTCATACAAAAAAAAGATTTGATTGTATGAGTTTGGTCCGTCAATGTTGCGGGTAATGACGTATAGAGAATTGATCGACAACACTCATACAAGAAATAATTCCTTTGTCATAATCCAGAAGATAGCAAATGAACACGAGAGAGACAACCAAGCAAAAGTGTGTAAGCGAGTGGGAGAATTATACACATTTTCATCGTTTTATACTAATGACTGCGTATAAATAACATCAGCTATATTCTCAATCGATTTTGTTTAGTTTGGAAGACACAAAAGATGTAACTACAATAATATAATAATAATTTAAGGAATAACGCTTCAAAAAAACTTATTGTTTATTACAAATACCGGAAATGTACTCCTAAAAATACTAGTGGGCACTGCCCCAGCTCGCTACCGCCCAATACTGTTTGGATCGCTCCACAATTTTCGGGATTTCTTTATTTTTGTATTTTTCTATGATTACTTCTTTTTCTCTTTATTTTCCCCACAAATATGTCCAATTCAACTTGTTAAAAATATCTTTCCTTTATTTTCTCCACTTTTTATTTTATGAGTTCATGAATTTAAATTTAACGTTCTTTATCAGAAATATTAAACTAAGTTCCATCAATTTTCATCTTGTACAACGTGATAGACTTAGAAAAAAATAAAATTTATAGCAACAAATAGAATGAATAGTAACTTAAAAAAAACTTCAACGAAAGCTGCACTGAAGCTAAGACAGTTTTAGGAACAATCTTCTAAAATAAGTATTGATTTTTTTTAGGGTTTTATAAAATATTCGTATTACTTGATAGTAGCAATATTTGTTAAAAAATGTCCGTCTTTTTTACTAAATATCATTTCATCTGTATTTTATACGGAATTATTTTCATGTATATATACAATTTAAAAACCGATAAAATGTAGAATTTTGGAAGACTGCTAAATCAGTTAAATCTTTTGCTAAGGTAGAAATAGAAACGTATAAATCCTACTAAAAGTTAATAAAACACTTTGAAAAAATATATAATAAATATTCCACAATGAAGCAACATCTCGGCCATATAACAACTACGCCACTGCAAATCGCTTCGACTTCGGGCAGTCGCCAGAGACCAGAGGGCAAAGAAACTACCATGTCATGGGCTGGCTGTTGTTGCTGTAACCCGGAGCTCAGAGGATGGCATTTTATGCTATTGCTATAATTATGCGCTTGAGTGCTTGATTATTATGGTGCTGATGACAACAATGATTACGTAACCGCCGCGCGCTGTTTGTTCATTAACAAGACTAAGAGGGAAAGAGCGACGGCGAGAGAGTGAAAGAGCTGAAAGAGATCTAAGTAGACTAAATAGTGTGACCATGTTTGTGTATGAGTTTATCTACCATAATTTTTTTTATGCACTTTTACGCTTGCCGGCATCGTTTATAGGGGCTTGTCATTTACACGCAAAATTTACCAAAATGCAAAGTCCTTATGATATGTCTATGCATTTGTGAGTGTTTATCCTGTGTGTGCGTGAGTGTGTGCGTGTAGGGCTTTGTGTAAATTTATCGGTGTAGAATCTTTTTGTCGCACAATTCACTCTCTCATATTGCATATTTTTGCAGCTTCATAGCTCATTACGCTGACACTTGATTGTTGCATACATTCACGTGCATTCACGCATACAACTGCACGTGTGTATGACGTTCACACGACAGTCCTGCCTCCCTCCCTCTCTCCCTATCTCTAGTTACTCTCCTCTACTTTCTCGCTTTTACATCCTTGTTGCGATGTCTCCCTCGACAAACTAAAAATAAGCGCTTAAGTGTTATTATTACACACAAACACAAAACACGCCGGAATACCTATATACCCACCAACCCAGATGATATAAACAACAACTACCAGAGTGGAGCATTTACAGGCGAAACATTGCGACTATAAAATGTTCTGTAGTGTAGCAATGGAAAATGCTTATAGAGATAACAGTTTTAAACACGGAAGAAAAAATGGAATCAAAGTTAAGTTTTAAAAAATTTCTTCATTCGAGAGCGAATTTTGAAGCATCAAAAACGATTTACTTCAAATAAAATAAATTTACTCCCACGGACTATGCGGTCATTGCTTCTAGATCGAAGCATAAGGATATCTCTATTAAAAACTTAGGAGAATAGAGACCTACAGTTTATAGCCGAATCCGAATTGCCGCGTCTTTCATTAAAAGATATTTCTTTCTTTGTTTAGCCATCACCAATCTGTTATAGGGTTACAGCCAACTTTTCTAACGCTCGCCAGGCGCCCCTGCTTTGTGCGCTCCTTCTTTAGTTGGTGACTCCAAGTGAAGCTAGGTGCTCCTCCAATTGGTCTTTCCATCTGAGTTTAGGTCGTCCCCTTCGTCTTCCTTCGTTGTTTTTTCTTATCGAAAACCTTCTTTGCTGGAGCATCTTCGTTTATACGAACGACATGGCTGAGCCAACGCATACGTTGTGCCGTAATACGCTGGACGACATCTATGTCGTTGTTGAGCTCATACATCTCATGGTTCGTACGGATACGATAGTCATCGCCAATCCGTAAGGGACCGAAGATTTTACAAAGAATTTTTCTCTCGAACACTTCAAGCGCGGCTGCATCCATCCGCGACACAACCCATGCTTCTGCGCCATATAACAGCACGGGCAGAATGAACGTATTGTAGAGCGTTAATTTTTCAGATCTGCTACACATTTGCTTACTGAGACCATAGTACCACCTATTGGCAAGTGTCTTTCTTCGCCTAATCTCCAGGCTGATGTTATTATCGGTGTTGACAGCGGTGCCAAGGTACGTGAAGTCCTTGACAACTTCAAAAGTATACCCGTCCGCTACCACATGGGAACCCAGGCGCTGTGCATCTCTATTTGTACACAGCATATACTTTGTCTTGCCCTCGTTGGACGCAAGACCCACTTTCGCTGACTCCTTTTCGATTGCGGAAAACGCAGTGGTGACATCTCTCTTACAACGTCCAATGATGTCAATATCATCGGCATATGCAAGGAGCTGGACACTTTTGTAGAAAATAGTGCCAGCACGATGTAAATCAGCCTTCCGCAGTACCCCGTTTTTTACAAAATTGAAGAGGTTGCACGATACAGGGTCACCTTGTCTGAAAACTCGACGGTATTAAAGGGTTCGGAGACGTCATTTGCTACCTTAACAGAGCTAATGGTGGTGCTCAATGTCATTCTGCAAAGTCGAATCAATTTTGCAGGAATACCGAACTCGGACAGTGTTATTAAAAGATATATACGTAGGTATAACTTCTATTTATTTGCTAGCTAGGCCAGTGCTAAGCAATTGTACCAGTGCTGCTGCAGGAACTCGAATCACCGAACCTATCGAGGCCTACAACGATTATAGCTTACTTAGTTTAATTATATTTTAATTATATCTCATTTAATTTACCATCTTTTCATCAAAACCTTACACAAAAGTATAAAAAATGTCTAATTTACTCTAGCAATTGTACGTGCTTAATTTTTACAGGATAATAGTAATCCTCTATTTCTTTAATTTTGATAAATGTTAAGCATTACTTTAGTGAATATTTTTTAATCGATTAGTACCCACTGCTTCACGCTTCCTTCAGAACAAATATATATCTTATTTCTTTCCAATGTAAGCACCATCTTAGGGTTGAACGCTATCTTTATACTTTTAATTGAGCAAAACGTCATCTCAGAACATATGAAAAAGCTCACCAAAGAACTGATAAACGCTTCATGCTTTTAGCCACAGTGTCTTTGAAAACAGTTTATACGTACAATAATTAATTTCTTTAGGAAATATTAAAAATTTCATAAAGACGCACAATTCTACGCACAAAATCAATATACTTCTTATCCCAAGGATAGAGAGTATGAAAAACCTTTCTAGCATACCAGCACATTTTCCGCTGCTTCTGAAAACATTGCCAACGACATTAAAAATCCATTTAGCGTAACGCTCAATGCACCAGCAACAGCTCATCATCATCGTGACTGGTAGAGACAACACGCGATCCCCGCTAAACGTCCTGCACCATCCTTAGCCATCAATGTCGCCCTAACCGCCCAATCGTTGCAGACGCCCCTTGTTTTTTGCTAATAACCCGTTGAGTGTCTAACAAAACCGCAAGACTTGCTTGTCAACAGCGTGCAATATATAAAACGACATCTTTGTGTGCACATACAGTGGGTGTAGAAAGTTTATACCTAAGAGATATTGGGTTTACAAAGTTTGTTACAGTTTGCAATAGTTTTTATTCGTCTTTAATTTTAAGCCTGTTAGTGCTTGATCGATTTTTTTTAAATCTAACAAAGAGAATCGTACCGTTTCAAAAAATGATAACTTTCGAAATAAATAGTGCACTTGGTGCGTACACCCAGTGGATCCAATGTTGGAATTAGCTCATAACGTGAAGATTTTACAAAGTTTAAGGTTGCGACACGTACTTTTTGCTTAACTTTTAAAGTCTCTAGTTTAAAAACATTCTCACTCTCTCAAACAATCCATTAAAAGATATTGTTTAAATTCCACAAAGGAAATTATTTTACAGAAAATCCTCTGTAAGGTCATGTTGACCTGTGTTTTCACACTTTTGGTAATAAGAAAAGTAACATTTTTGTTAGATGCTGTATTCTAGCTTTTTTTCATAGGCATATTCGCAATAGTTCTAATTAGAAAATTGTCTTTATAACTTTATATTTCAGAAAAAATTACATTTTCTTCATTAGCGTAAGGTACTTGGGCATCATACTTGGTTATAGGGATGCAACACATCCACATCAACACATTTGTAATTACCTAGTTACAAATGGTTAATGCTACATACTCTAAATCGTATAATTATTTTCATGAATTCTGGAACTTGACGGTAAGCTATAATTATGTTATAACCGGCTGCAGGCTTTTCCAAGAGGTAACTTCACTGGCATAACCTAAAATCTTAGTTTATCTTATGCTACTTCACATGCAGCTCTTGTTTATTCTTATCCTAATGGTTAATTTGTTAGAGGTGACGTAAACAAATGGTAAAAATTATTGGAATTCAAAATTTTTTGCTAAAATTGTAAAGTATTATGAAGAAAGATTTCATTGTTATGCGTATCAATTCAACTCTTTTGCATTTATTTATAAATTTCGATGTTTAAAATCATTTTGAAAAAGTTTTATGGTCGAGACTGTTCCAAGAGTAGAATACACCGTAATATAATACACTTCTGCCGGTTCCACATTCTTGGTGGTAAAAGTATTATGCAATTTAATATTTTTTTAAATGCAGACAGAAAAACATAAGATATCGGTAGTTTTTAACCTATTTTGATGGATGGAATCAGAAACACACGCAAAGAAGGTTTAAGGACGAGATCCAATGTTCTGTGTGGAAGGCAATACCATAATCAAGTGCGGCCAATGGGGAGCTCGTATCGCTTCCATTTTAATTTGAATATATAAATTGGAGGCCAATGAATTGTATTACCAGATCGTTCGACTTGCCACATTCACTCACGTAAATTATTGAAACAGTTTATTGTCAATGGGGCGATATGATATTTGTACTATTTTGACTAAGTCTTCTGTTGTACTTGGCTGTTTTTATTGAAGTTTGCAACAATTATACATGTAGGCATCTAGAGCATATAGGTATACCAGGCTAAGGTCAAAATTTTAAAGGTATGCTTTAAGCCGCTAAACTCTTCAATTGGGGGAACGGGAACAAGATATCACCATGATTCTTGAACTCCTTTTTCTGCGTATGGCACATTCTGATGAATATAAATGGTATAGATTGATAGGTCTAGGTCTTATGGTCACCAAGATCAAGGTGATCATATGGAGGGACGGATGGGCAAGCAGACATGACCCGGTCTCTACTAAAAGTAATAATAAGCATTTCGCTATAAAGTTCTGTCGGTCTATCACGTCTACTTCTTACCCAAACAAGTAAACCCTTTGTACCTATTGATAAAGACTTAAATCATTCAAAAGTAAGTAAATAATCGCATTAAATTAGCTTTCCATTTTGATGCTGCCATAAATTCAGTATCCAAGTGTGATAACTTTAAGGACTCACTGTATATCCTTAAGTACATGTATGTCTGTACTAACTGCAATTATCAAGTTATTTTCATACACAAAAATGAAAACCACATAAAGAAAAACCAAAGAGTCAAATCAATTTTAACAAATTGGTTTTGAATTTGTTGGCCACAAAATGTTTGTTATTTAAACAAAGTGACTTTCTATGGGATGTCAATGTCGATGTCAAAGTTGCAGCGTTGATTACCCAAATGCTATTTATTCGACATTTGCCGATAATGAGCTCTCTGGGTGGCATGCAGCTTTGCAACAAATTAAAGGTCTTCACGTTTTCGAATAGTCAGCACATTTTTGGCATGTCACAGGCCACTTGCTACTTATGTAATTAAGCACTTCAATGGACCACGCCCACGGCAACACCCACTCCCACTGCCACTCTCAATCCCAATCCCACTGGCCCATCCGCACTCCCAGCTGCATTTTGGCACTAAAAGCTAACTTGATTAGGCGCAATTAACATGCTCAACGCACCACGCTGACCTTTGCACTGTGCGCCCTCACATCACATCAACGCTTAGCACGCACTAATACATGTGTATAATTACACACACACATACACACACACGCAGGATGTTTAACTATTCAGGGTGTGTGTGTTGTGTGTGTGTGTGTGTCTATATGTCTCTGCATAAAAGCTAATCAAGTGGTTTAATTGGAAATCGAACTCAGATTTAATGGCGGGAAGACCATCGTTGGCCAAAAGAGCATTGTTAATGAGTGCATGAGGAGTAGCAGTAGGATGCAGTCTCATTGCAAAGTTACACAAAAATGTCATAGGTAGCGGGGTATCTGCCTAACAGTGGGGGTGTTCACAGTATCTTGCTCGGGTTTTACCCGAGCTATAAGTGTGACCCTTCTCCATTAAAAATGGTTCATTGCATATATTCGTAAAATTCCCATAACCAAGTAAATATTTCATTTATTTTAGTCTGAACTCTTTATTCTTAAGAAGAAACATATTTATTCATATGTAACTCCAATACCTATTTAAGTGCTTAAAAGATTGAATTGAAAAAGTAATTAATCAAAAAGCTTATTTAATTGATTAGATTAAACCATAAAAATGTTAAAATTTTGTACAAGGACATTTTTCGTTATTCTATTCTATTTATTAGAGATCAGTATATCTTTAATTACATTTCCCTATTATAAGGTATTAACCTTATTACACAAATTTTATATTTCGCGTCAAGAAGCCTATTACATTTAACATAGATAAGTGTCTTTTTTTAAAAACTTTCGCCTTTCGCTTTTTTTTATTGTATCTTCTCATAAAAGAATTAACAATAAGTTTAAAAATCTTAAAGATAACTACATTTTGTTCAGTTTTTTTTCTAACTCATCTGCAATTAAGCGACCCTAAAACTGCATTCGCTGGGGTGGTAAGTCCTTTCGGCGACGACGAGATCGACTGCTGAGCTGCGTTAGACCTCTCGCTGGGTGGTGAGGATGCAAGGAAAGCTTGCTGAGGTATTCTTCCTTGAGTTCCGAAATTTTATTAATGACTGGTGGAATGTTCAAGTCTCTTTGGATGTTTACCTTCCAAACGTATCACGGTGCTCCGGTGATGGTACTCAGAATCCTTAAGTCCCCATAGTTGTGAGCCGTAGATCTAGATTGGTTTCAGTACCGAATTGAAGAGTGCTCTTCCAGGCTTAGGGGGAGCATTAATGACCCAGTGTAAGAAGTTGGTTTTGAGTTAAAAATGAGTTATTTTGGCTTCAATGCTCTTGCGTAATGTGAGTCTTCTTTCAAGGTCCTAGGTACGTTAACAAAATTGGTGGGAAATCTTGCCTATTTAGCGCAAATGTTACGTGCTTGCACATTTGCTCGATGACATTAATTCCCCAGTCAGAAAGTCACATCCAAATGAGGTATAGAGTTGGCTCAAGAAAATGGCTTTGGGGAACCCTGGCCCTAATTTTGAGGTCGGCGGAAGTGGCAGTGTTACACCGGATTGCAAACTTTTTGTCATAGAGCTATGACTTTACAAGCTTAAGTGTGCTCGGTTCACCTGCTCTATGGTACCATGGCTTCCACAACTATCCCACGATGGAAGAGTATCATACGATTGTTTTTCATCGCAGCACAGTAGACACAGATTGGATTCAGTACCGAATTGTGGAGTGCTCTTCCAAGCTGAGAAGGGAGCAGGCGTTACTGAGCCAGGGTAAGTTGGCATTGAGTTTAAGATTGGTTTTTTTTTGTTGCTTCACTGTGCCTGCGCCATGTGAGTCTTCTGTCAAGGCATACTTTTAAGTACGTTGCCTCTTCTGCTCTTGGAAGTAGTATGTAGTTGAACAAAAGTGGTGCGCAGTCTTGACTGTTTAATGTAAATGGTATAGGTCTGTTAAAAATTAATTTGTGAGTATGTTTAAAGACAAAAAAAAAATTATTTTTAACGTTTTGAATTCTATAATCACAGTAAATCCCACGTACTATCCCTACTAGCATTACAGAAGACTTCCTTAATTATCTTTGAGAAGATTGATGGTTTCTAAACCAGATGGAACTGTTTGAGAAATAGAATAACAAAATAAAAGTATATAAAACACTAATTGCACTGTCAAAACTGCTATGTCAAAGATACAAACTTAACAACTCATACAGATTTAAGTTACTCAAATTATAAGGTTTACGACGAACCATCTTGTTTGCATACATTCGAAACTTTTTCATAAAACACAAAATGGTGAGTCTTCATCAAACTGTATTTTATCTGTTTTACAAAATGATACAAAGGTTCGAGCTTGTCTCTTTCCAGTCGTCAAGTGCATTTTGATATGCCCTTCCACTAACTGGGAAAAGCCATTGGGATGCAAATCAGTCGAACCATTGATATTGGCCGAAGTTTTCGACTATTTATCATTCAAAGTTGCAGAACAAGATTACACGTTATCGTCCGTCAAAATTCAAGATTTATTACACGGAATCACCTCAAAAGATTCATCGATTCTTTTTTCTACTCTAATCCTTTTTCGTTTGCCATGGTGCGCCATCAATTTGTTTGTGTTGTTATCCGATTCTAATCTTGTGAATACACGAATCGTTAAGTTTTTCAGACGCAATGTTAGATTAAAACAGAGCGTCCTAGTTCGGTAGCAGCAGCCCGCTTTCGCGTAAGTATTTGATTGAGATCAGGCCTTCGAACTTGTCCGAACTTCCTCTTTGTACTACAGTCATTCTCTTGTAACACTGACGGGGGGGTTCAGGCCATTGGTGAAGAACAGGGGACACCACGGAAAGGCTGAGATTGACAGTTGTGTGGAGAGGCTTTTGGAGACGCTTCGTACACCAGGACTCCCTCTACGTTTTTTTTTTCTTTTCAACCAATTTCATGACGCACCAGACTTTTAATATCGACGAAAGCGGTTTGCATGTCTTTAATCTTTGAAAGGCTTTGTTGTGGTTTTCTCGGGTTTGGTGCATTTTTGTTCTTCAATTTAAGCAATTTCTAGCTTGATTCCATGTGAAACTCATAGAGCCAGTCCTCTCGCTATAATAAGTGACATGAAAATGAAATCTTATCCAAAAAATTTAATATTTTCGAAGAAAAAAAACTCAAATTTATCACCTTTGGCAAAACCAGTTTTAAATTCTTTTTAATTAAATATTTAATTGAAAGCACGTTTTGCGTAGCATAAAAAAAATTGTATATTTATTTAAAATTTGTTGTTTTATGTATCAAATTTTGACTTGCTATGTTTTTAATATCAACAATATGGTAATTTATGTATTCAAAAGAATGGAAGAAATACATATTTCATTTACCATTGACATATACATGGCATTGCCCTGTAAATGAGTAGTTATCCTTTGTCTTTTTAAAATCAATTTATATAATATTTTTAAATTTGCAGTTAAATTTAAATTGTATAAAATAATGTAGGTACACTGAACTTAAGTCTGAATGTCTTTAAATTGATAATACTGTGACTTTTTTCCAATAAAATTGGATGCAAGTGTTATACGTCTCAACCTGCTTCACAATTTAAATAACAAAAACAAGAAATTATTTTACGCTAATTTTATTTTAATAAACATTAGGAAATAATGTAAAGTTTTCCAGTAGTTTTGTGCATGTTTTACATAATATGACAATATACACTTCTTTCAGATATTGAAATGTTTTTTTTACAACTAAAAACATATGTGAATATATTAACTTTTCATCTGGCAGTCTATAATAAAATGAAATATGAAAAATATAAGCATTTCAATATGGTTATTCCTTATTTGAAGTCGTTGTTTTTTAGAAAAGATATTTGTTTACTTTTCTCATTTAAAACCATTTTATAAATAATATTAAAAATTTCTACTGGACTCGATAATCTGAGCTTTCATCGTCATCATTCAGCTCTACAACAAAGGGTGGGTTTTGGCTTTCTCAACAATTCTTCTCCGTTCGTCTCGGTTGTTAGAAAGAGTTCGCCAGTTCCTTACTTTCATCTTCAGCATGTCATTATCCGTATTATCAATTAGATGCTTTCTTTTTCTTGTAGACAGTGGTGTGTATGCCATCACAGGTTTTGTGCTCTGTTCTGGTCCATCCGTAGGACACGACCTATCCATCTTAGCATCTGGGATTTAATGAATTTTACTTTATTGAAGGGTTTACGATCAGTAATTCGTCATTGTTCCGTGGAATGTAGTCACCACGATCATTTATCTTTGGCCCAAACGTTTTTCGCAGTATTCTGTCTTAGGGATTCTTCGCCTCTTCTGTCATGGTCCAAACTTCTGCTCCATATGTGACTATGAGGAATTGAACAGAACTGAAAAAAATAGCTGTTGTGGTGTTTCGCACTCTGCTTTTTACTTTACATTTATAGATATGCCCGTTCTTGTGTCTTTCGATTACTTATATAATCCAAAACATCTCTCTGCAGCCTATACGTCAACACCTATATGGCATTTTTCATTCAATTGAGATCACACGTTGCAAAATATTCCATAATAGATACGTAATTGTCATATTACTTTCCTTAGCAATAATTGATTTATGGAAATAACACTCTACTAATGCCAAATACACAATTCACATCCAAATCTCTAAATTCCATTCTACATCTGATAACTTCTGCAATTTCGTTGTTTTTTTTATCGCGTTCAACCAGATGTTCCTTTTCAATGCTTTGACGACGCTCCTTGTTTTTATCAGACTCCACTAATAAAACAACATCACTCGTCTAATTTAATCGGCTCATTTAGACAAATAATTTTTAAAAAATAATCTGAGTTGAAAATTCAACTACGTTATGTAGTGGTGCGCACTCGCAACTAAATCGGAAGGTCGAACGAATAGACGCTACTATTTAGAAAAATCTCTATTGATTAAAGACATCGTTGTTCGAATTCGGCTTCTCTTCGGACGGCAATTGATAGAGATACCTCCATGATCCGCCTTTGCAGCGATGACCATATTCAAAGGGTAAAAGTTCATTTTTTATCTTAGTTTTAATTTTGAACCTTAAAATTATATACATAAAAAAATTGCATGTTGGCAAAGATTTGACTAATTTAACGTTTCACACTTAAACTCTAAGGAGTTTTTCAAGTAAATATTTTATAGACCATAAGCAAACATGAAATCCGCAAAATTTTTATTTCTTTAATAATTCTCATGCCGCTCTGAATGGTATCATAAAATTAATATTATTATTTGATATTTAGTAGACAAATTAGATAAAACAAAAAAACAAAATAGTTTTACCCTACCCAAATGTCTATTCGCGAGACTTTATTTGATTTTTCACCAATTTTTTTTATTTATTTACTTTTTCCCCTAAAGAAATCATCTAATTTTTGCATCTTATCTACAACCTTAAAATAACATCTGTTCAGGACGTTTATTGTTACTTTTTAATATATTACTATAGCTAAAATAATTTTAAAGTTTAGCATCTTTCACATTTGAAAATATTACGGCATGAGCGATAGAAAACTAATTACAGAATCGATCCTTCTTATTGTAATATTTCGCATTCACTATTTTACACCAAACGTTGCAGTGGCATCACAAGCTTACAATTTAATAATTTTATAAAGTAAAATCTTTTACGAGGTAGGTCCGTTTCTGAGAAAACCGTGTAAAGAAATATACTATTCATTTGGAAATTTGAGAGTCCGTTCCACAAACTGAATGAACTAAAATGAAAAAAATCATATATTTCCTTAGAAGACCGTGGAAAAAAGTTAGTTAAATCTCCATTAGGTATTAAAAAAAAAAACAATTCATATTTAATACAAGTAAAGGAATTAATTTTACAGTTTAAAGTCAATTCAGATGTACAATAAAATAAAAAAAAAATTAAATTATAATCAAAAAAATTAGGAAATAAGAGAACCGTATAAAAAAAATATTTGAAACTCCATTAAGTCTTAATAATAAAAAAAAATGCATATTAACCACAAGAGACGAATTAAGTTTACGGGTTAAAATCAATTCTGATGTACAATAAAATAAAAAACCAAAAAAATTAGGAACAAAGAGTAGGGCTATTCAACGGTAGTTGATAACAATCGGGTACATTTGTTATGAATCGGATTAGAAATAGCACTGTCATCTATGGGGCTTTCTTTTAAATCAGAATTATCATCATTATTAGCGGCCTCCAAAGGTTTTTTTGTTAAAAATTATGTCATAAGAAGCTGGTTTTTCGGTTTCTCTACTAATCCAACCCCGGGTTGTAGAGCCGAATGATGATGATTTTTAAACTAAAAGGTATATAATATACGATCTAAAAAACTCTCGAGGCACAAAGTTTAAACTACTCCTTCATTGTAAAACTGCAGTCTATTTTATTCAGATGCAATTTATTTAAAAGTTTCTCAAACTTGCAACAAGACCTGTGGTTTGTAACTAGTAGTGACATTACTTGCATGCTTCAAAGACAATAATGGCTGAATTTAATAATGAAATTGTAATATACTATATACATATAAATATTAAAATTTAGACTGCGATTTGCCTACCAATTCACAATGTCGGAAAACAATAGAAACCAAGAAGATCAATACATATGCCTTTAAAATGTTTTCATGAAACAGGAAAAAACGAAGACACCCTCAAGGTCTCACTTAACCATATTAAAATTCTTTATTTATCTCTTTGTTTTTGAATTCGTTCCAAGTGTACTATCAAAATTCAAGTTAATTTATTTACTATTCTTCTCAATACTAACGGGAAGATTTTTTATTCTAAATGGCGAAATATATTTTTTAATTAAGTAAAATGATAAATATTGCATAACTAAATATGCAAAAAGTGTACAAGCAATGCCTTTAAAATCGTTGAGCATACATAATTAGGAAGTCACGGGACTTGAGCTGAAATAAATTATAATAATAAAACCAAATATTTGATGTAGTTCGGTAGTTAAATGAGCGCAGCAGGAAACAACAGACAACAACAAGCCCATTGCATGGACAAAAACCAACACTAGGAAACAGTGTTGTAAGGCGCGCCTAAAAGCAGGCAACAATAAATTGTAATTGTCTTGACAAAGCGCAGCAAACATAAAGGACATCAAGACAAAGGAGAGCGCATTGGCAACAACAAAAACCCCTCCCTGCTAAAATACAATGTAACGGCGAAAAAGGCAAACTCATTTCAAATTACTGCATTAATTTTAACTTGAGAATAAGAGTGTCGGCGAGTGGACGAGAGAGTACAAAAGTAAAAACAACAACAAAATGACGATAGAGAGAGATAGAGGATGCGAGAGAGCGACAAGTAATTCGTACAAAGGTAAGAAAATGGAATTGCATTTGTGCTTGAAAATGCAATTAAAATGAATATCAAGTGAACAAAGTCTGTGTTGCCTTGAGTATCCAGACAGATGGCAAGCAATCTGTACAAAAGGATAAACTAGGCGCAGCGCTAACAACAAAAGACAACATCTTGGCCGCTGGCGCCATCTAGCGTCGGTTCAAATGACTTGAAAGAAATTGAAATTGATTGCCAGCGAAAGCAGCAATCATGCAAATTAAGTACCGAAAAATGAAAATGAAAAGAAAAACTTCAAATGTTGTAGCTTCTAGCTTGTATTTGGCCAAAATGAGAAAAATAAATGAAGAGAAACACTACGAAGCGCTACATAATTGATTGAAGAAAGCAAGGGCTTTCCTATAGTAATGCAGAAAGAAAGTGAAAAGCGTATAGGATAGAAACAAGACGGCACAGGGGAAGCCTACCAAAGCGGCAGCTGTTTTTTTTTTTCATTTTTTTGCTGATTAATTGCCCAACGCAAGACACGCAAATTAAATTAGCCAATAAACAGCGGGCTGCCCGACTTGGACACAGACAGACGGCTCCAACCATGGCCTTAACCCCTTATTTTTAGCGTACAAGCCGTGAAAGAGCCAACATAGAAATTTGTTTTGTGTTATATTTAAAACAAAAAAAAAAAATAAAAAAATAAACATAAAAAGAGAAACAAAAAAAAAGAAAATAAAAAACTCGAACCAGAAAAGGTTACAACATTAAAAACAAATGAAGCCCTAATGGACTCGAGTCTACCAGCGCCAGTGCCAGTCAGTCAGTACGCCCGCCTCTTAGCCAGCCAGCCAGCCAGCCAGCCCGGCGCAGGCAACCCACCCAACACAAATAATTGGCTTAATTTTTAATTGACGCGAAATTAATAGCCTGCCACTGAACACCCAACATTCCCAAACAGACTTGTAACTGAGTCGGAGCAAGCGCCTCCGAGCCAAAGGCATGTAATAGCCTTCTCAAGCTCCACTCACCCCGCCACCCATTCACTTTTGCCCGATGATAAATTGGAAAAAATTGAAAAACTTGTAGAAAGTTTTCGGAAAAAAACGGCATGAGTCGTGGCCAGTTAACTTTAAGTTAATGTTAAGTTAGGCTCATTAGCGTTTGGTCAAAATTATTAATAGCAACAAGACTGCTCAAGGTGTCAGTCATCGGAAGCGGAAACGCTCTGCTACCTCCACGACTCCTACCGAAAAACCAAAAGCACATGCCTGCAATTAAGCAGCTGTTAAATTTAATTAGGCTTGAGCTCGTCAAAGACCCTTTCGTGTTGTATATATATATGGCAGATACTACTAGCATGCAGCATAACCTAACCCGCTGCCCGCTGCCCGCTGAATCACGGTCCATGCTAATCACCAAGTGCTACATACAGCAAGACTTTCGGCATACGGTACGTATACGTATTCACAGCTGTATATATGTATAAGCAAGTGTACATGTGTGCGTTGTGGAAAACTTTTCAACTTTATGCGCAAATGGTTGGGCATGAAACTTTTCCGCTGAACCTCCAACATACGCTGCATACTTTTGAAGCGGTCTTGTCTTCAACAGTGGAACGAACAACTTTTCGCATAGCGGATCCGGAAATACATGTCAAGTGTTGACAGGTGGGTTCCATCAGCATTTGCTGTATGTTGTTTGCTTTATGCCAAGAATGGAAAATTGCCATAACCCGGACGAAAGCAAAAAAAAAAAAAGAAACAAAAACAAACAATTTATTTGTCTGACAACAATTTGAGCTGTCGTTATCAAGAATCATCAAAGCTTTCCCAGCGTCAGGCCCATTACCGGATAAGTGATTTCCTTTTTTTTTTTGTCTTTAAATAGAACATTTTAACATTAGATATATTGCGATGTTTCCAGATTTAGCAAATGAGGGACGTAATATGATTGCCTATCAATTAAATTAAACGATAGATCAATAGAAGTTTTGACAGTAATACAATCAGCAGTGTCGCGGAAAACGAAAGAGTCAAACCGATAAATGTAAATTTATTTCGGTTTAGCGTGCTCTGCAAAATAGTTTAAAGTTGTTCAGAAAACATTGAACAAATTTAAAATATTAACTAAGTTGTTGGCTTGTTCTCATTCAGTCTTTTATTCTTTAAGAGTTTTTATAGAGCATGTTCAAAACTTTTACACTTTTTAAACTACTACTACTTCGTAATCCCTGGTTCTTTGGCTTACAGAGATGGCCGGCTTTAACTTCTTGGTGGCACTATACTTGTTAAACTTAAGGTTACACATAAACTCATTTTTTATATTTAAAGCCCTCTATTAAAATATGTACAATTTGTTTTCGATTATTTTTCCGCTTCCTCATTCAATTTATTACTTAATTCGTCTAATTCGTCATCTTTGTAACAATAATATATACAAAATATATCTTCGAAATGATATTCTCTAAAATCGCCACTTGGCTGGCACCTTATATTTTTATTGATGATTTAAACTGCCGTAAGTGCAATCGCCCACGAGCTAACAAATAGGGTAACACCTTCGAATGCCTCTTAAGTTAAATATAGTATTATTTATCCCAAAGACCCTACGTATATTTCCGCTAAACACAGAGCATAAGTCCCTATAATAGACTCTAATAGCTAGCTTCCCTAATCTCCTGAACCTTAGCGAACCCTCAGTTCTTACTGATCACCTAATACTTCGGAACTTAAGTTAAGGAAATCCTTCTGTTCTTCAGAACAAATAGAAATCTTTTTATTTCTCTTAAAAGACGATGGTCGTTATATCCGTCAATTAAATCGATTGGAGTATTGTTAAGTTAGGCTTTGAGTATTATTATTGCTATAAGTGATAATGTGTCCTAATTAATTTTAATCTTGTACAAGGGGCCTGAATTTGGTTTTGATTACAAAAAATTAGTCACACAATTATAAAATTTTATGCGGACACTTTTCAAAAATCCTTAAGAGATAAAAATAGTTAATTTAACCCTAAAACTTAAAATATAATACTTAATTAAAAAAGTGTATTTAAGGTTTTTTTCTTCTTTTACGGTTTTCAGTTTATTTTTTTTTCCTTTCTGAGATAATTTTATAAAAATAAACGTAATAACACAACTAAATTTTTGGTTGTCTAACTGTATAATAAAATAATAGAATAAAAATCAAGAAAAAAAATTTTTTTCCTCTGTTATTCCACTTGAGAAATTAGTGACTCTGTGAAAGAGACCGGACTCTATCTTGTGCCGTCTGCTTAGCGTTGTACCACGACGAGCTGATCTGACCTAGTTCTTGAAGAACGGTTCGTCTCCAAGTTGCTTTTGGTCGTCCTGTTTGTCTGCTTCCTTGAAATGGAGGGTTCCAGTTGGTTTCTTTTTGAAAGCTTGCCCTATCTAGGTGCATTATCTTTTCCTGACTTGAAGAATAGGGGACTCTGTAGCACTCCAAAGCTCTGATTTTGATATTCTCTTTGGTCAGAATATCTCACATATAATTCTCAAGCATTTTTTACTAAAAACCTGCAGTTTTTGTGCGAATTTCTTCGTGATGAGACATGTCTCACTACATATACCAGTATGGATTTAACACACGCATTGAACATACGGAGTTTTATCTTCCGGCTCATTCCAGAGAGTAAACAATACATAAATATTAAATATTATGCAGTTGATATATTATATAATAGAATATTATTCGCATAACATAAAACATTCGTTTGAAAATTGATCGAAAAGTATTAATTGCCAAAAAAAAAATCACTATTTCAATCATATTTTATTTTTTAGACGATGCAATTTGTCCACAATTCTTTTTCTTCAATAGTCACATTTTATTGAACAAGGAAATAGAACTGTGCTCAATTTTTTAAATTAATCATTTATATGTTTACCTTTTTTATTTTTGCCAGAAATATTATAGTTTAAATAAAACAGCTGACATGGCTGCTTTTTTTGTATTTTATTTTATTTCATATAAATTTTTGCAAGATTTTTATTTAAATTAAAATTTAATTAAAAATATGAACAATAATTTTTATTGAATTTTAATATAACTTCTGTATTTTCGTTAAAAGCCATATGTTCTTTGTGCAACACGATAAGCCTGCCATATATAAACTTGCAATTTTTAGGAGGTGTTGGAAAAAATGTTTAAAAATATATAACATCAATTTATTTATTGAAAATGATAAAATGAACTAACAAAAAAATTTTCAAATTGAATTTGCGCTATTTTAAAGGTTAAATATGTTTTCAAGTCGAACAAATCAATTGATTATAAAAATCACATAAAAAGTGCGACAAACGTTCGATCTCATTCCGAATCCATCCTCATAAACCATACGAATGTGATTTACAGTATGTTTTCAATTATACCAAAAAAAATTTAATTTTGTTTACCTATAATAATATTATCATTGACATGTTCTTATAGTAACATAATGGGATAAAGCCCATTTATGGGTATCTTATAGCTTCCTAATGTAACATAATGTTTCCTTAAGACAAATCAAGATGTGACCGAATATTGAGGTATAATAATTTGCTTTCGACATTGATTAAATGTATTTTTAGGATTCGATTAATTTGATTTCTGCTTATTTGGACTTATGCAATATCCTTTAATTCTTTGATGATATCTTTCAATTAATTACTTATAGCATTTTAATTAATTTAATTATTTGATTTTTTTGAAAACTTAGTCTATCTACTATCACTTTCTAATTTTGTCCATCCTGAGCTAAATATCTTTATTCATTTATTGACTTCTTGGTTTCATTCATAAGCTTACGTCTCCATGTAGTCCTAGGGCACCCCCTGCGTCTAGTACCAAATGGGGTTCCACGTAAGGTGGAGTGTGCTAGATTTTCCTGGTCTTTGCGGAGCGTGTGTCCTAGCCATCTGTATTATGTCTATTGATGTCGCTTAGTAAACCATTTCGTCCAGTTAAATGCCATAATCGCACATTAGAGATTCGTCTAGGCCAGATTAAACCGACTATGCGCATTCGTCATATGCCAGGTTTCGCTACCAAACAGTAGTACCATCTTAACGCAAGTATTGAAAATTTTCAGCCAGGTTGATCTTCTAATGACGGCGGATCTTCAAACTAGAGAAAGCACAGGAAAACTACGCTTAGCTCTCTGTAGCCGATACTGCACCTCACGAACGGTACCACCATTCAAAGTCAGCATACTATATAGGTATTCAAACTCATCTCTTAAATCTAAGTTGAGATTGTCAACAGAGTGTGGAGTTTGATTACGAGAGTTTTCATCCATGGTTTCCGGTTTACCACAATTTATCTTAAGGCCTGTTGTAAGAGAAACATCAGATAGGGAATTGATCATACAGGATTTGACGGTAGATGTTCAGCGTTAACGCAGTTTACTTTATTGGTAAATTTTGACGATGTACGTTCATATACAATATATTGTTGGTAAGGAAATTAGCTATATTATTATAAAACTATAATACGTTTTTAAGGTGAACCCAAAAAATAATGCAGTTGTTGTATAAATTCAATTACAGTTAATTGCACATACACCAAACTCCTATAAATCTGAGTTAAGTACAAAAGTACTCAATGGAAACTTCTTGATTTTCTAGTATTTGCTCCCCTTAGTATTTGCTCATTTATTTAATTCAAATTATCCTGATTATAATAATAATGCTCTTGCTTGAATGCTAAAGTCCTACTTGATTGTTGCGCACTTTTTGCCAACAAAGATATCAATCTCTCTCTTTCAGGCAGTATAGTATATTCCAAAATTAAGTAATTGCCTAACTCTCTACTTCTCGACTTAGATCAAATCTATTAACTGATTGACTAGTTTACTGCCCAAGAACATTTTGTAATAAGCTTCGAGGAATTTAAATTTTCAAATATACAGACCCCATCAATGGGATGAAGCCCATTTATGGGTATCTTATAGCTTCCTAATGCAACATAATGTTTCCTTAAGGCAAACCAAGATGTGACCGAATATTGAGGTACAATAATTTGCTTTCGACATTTATTAAATGTATTTATAGGATTTGATTAATTTGATTTCTGCTTATTTGGACTTATGCAATATTCTTTAATTCTTTGATGATAGCTTTAAATTAATTTAATTTTTTTATTTCCTTCAAAATTTTCTATTATTATTATTATAACTTTTGAATTCTTACAAATTATTCTGTCAAAATAAAGTTTAATGTCTTTTCATATTTAGTTTAAAATTTATTATTTTTGCTTGCGTTTAAAAATTTATTATTCATTAAATTTATTATATTGTCATGTTTAAATTGCTAGAACCTTAAGTCACTTAACTTTATGCACACGCATAGAAATTTATGTTTATTGAAATATATTTTCTGACGGATTCTTAAGGGTAAAATGTGAATAAAAGACAGTCACCATTGTTCACCTTCGTTTCCTGCGCACGCATCAGGAATAAATGAACATCATGATTGGAAGCCATGTTGAAAAGTTCATGTCATGTTATGTCAGCGCTTTATGGGTGAATAGTCTAAGACAACAACTACGAGGGTTGAATTGAATATTAAGAGCCAAGTAGCATTTTCAAGTATTTCTTACTTCTTACTTTACTTACTTCCATTAAATGTAGGATTTTGAAATGAAAAATATTTGGAATTCCATGCAGCCTATTAATACAAATCCAGCAGTCTTCAACATCAAAAGCAAAGGAACCGGAATTAAATTTACTTTAATTAATTAAAAGAAGAAATTACAAGTATTAATAGCACTAGTTTTTCTTGGAATCCATATTAAACGAAAAATTAGTTAACAATTTCGATAATTACACAAACGTCAAAAAATTCTTAAGGATTCACTTATTCCAAATCAAACCGCGAGATTTGAATTCATTTCCAACAATAACGATTGCAAGTTCATCAATTGTTGGAACATTACAACATCCAGGATGCTGACCAACTGGTGCTTTATCTGCTCGAATTACAATTGCATTATAATTCGACGGCATTATATCAAAAACAGCTTGAAAAACCCGAACCAATTCATTTTCCTCTCGTAAGAAAAAAAAAAAACGTCTCTACTCAAATGCTCATAACTTACGAACCATTTGACAAAAATAAAATAAAATATAGGCTTAAGTCCTTCGTATCGTTAGTATCTTTCATTTAAAAAAAAATTACCAAAATCCGTCAAGCGGCTTGCGAGCACACCTGTGACTCACAAAAACACCGCTTGCCATTTATATATAGATAAATTAATTGATCTAAATTCGAAGTTTACATTTCATATTTTGAGAGAGCAGATTTTTTTATCAACAAAATGTGTGTTTGACGTTCTTTTGATGATGAGAAATCCAATTGGTTCTTTTGTGTATGTTTTTTTACTTTTTCGGTAGTTGCAAAATCTAGCTTACAATATTTTTGAAAAAAGATGCAGTAAACATGTAGAGCTGAGCAATCCCAAAATTATCTGAAGTTACGATTTTTTTGATTATTTCTATCAATTTGAAAGTTGTTCACCAAATCATTTCTTCTTTACAAATAACTTTCAAGCTTTTAAACTTGATCATTAATTTTTGTTAATTATAGATCATTTCGAATTATTTTATACTTTAATATTCTTCAAATCATAATATATATAATATATGAATATAGAATATATGAAATACAATAAATTAGCTCTTGATCATCCAAGAAGCATCGATTGATTTTATTGAGAAGAATACATCTACTGTACTTCTGTCATTGAAGGAATATCTTGTCGCAGTTTTGCAGCTTTGTATATTGCTTGCTAGGATTGTTCGATTGACCATTACTTTTTCCATAAATTTTGTGATAGCATCATAACCATAAATATACGAATGACTTCTGGGAAGCCTAGGCACTGCTCGTCAGAACTACAAAAAAAAAGTCCCTTAGTTTTTTTTATCTTTTTTGGAGTATCTCGAAGTCATTATGATAAATCGGATGTTTGACCTGACTTTTAACCTTTCGCCAAATTGTATTCTAAGGTTTCTCCTAAAAGCCTTTGGTTTTGAACTACACAAGGAAGCTGTTGAATCTTTTGCGAATAAAATAAATCTATGAAGCGGGTTTGGTGATTAATCATTTTTTATAAGCTGATCTACCTTGTCATGTGAGTTGGCAAATTCGTCAAATAACTTTATTAGAAATCGAGAATGACAAAAAAAGTTCCAATGAGGTGGTATTATTTAAAATGACAATATTAAACCTAAGCACCACTTTGGATTTAGAAAAGTGCATTTAACTCCAAAAAAGTACCATCGATTAGTTAAATTACAAGCTTCCAGAGACTGGAAGCAAGGAATATTACATAAAATCAAAAAGCTTCTTGAATTCTTCCAGCTTAAATAAGCAACGAAGAGTTTTATGGTTAATTAGATGGAGATCTATTCCAGCTGGAATTCCACAGGATAGTGTATTGGTTTGTACCTGTTCTTTATACAATATGTACTGCCGGCATTCTTGTTAACGACAAAATTCAAGTAGCCATTGTATCGACATAAAATCATGCCGATTTAAATATTTGGAAAAAGGTAGCAGGCTGAATGCTATATTTCTATTAAAAATAAAAATTTTATTATTACATTGAACTAAATGCCAGAATTGTCATATTTTTAAAGTGTTTGTACTAAATAACACTGGAAGTAATTTACTCCTAATTTTATTAAATCTAATCGAGCGATTGTAGACCTTAATTTCGACTGTCAGCCATGGAGTTCTTAAGTAATGAACAACAAGCCGAATTTAAAGAAGCCTTTCGTCTTTTCGACGAGGATGGTGACGGTCAAATAAATGCAAAAGAGCTGGCCGCTATTATGCGCTCCCTTGGTCACAATCCACCATCTGAAGAAGAGCTGCAGCACATGATCAACGAGGTGGACACCAAACGCAACGGCGAGATAGGCTTTGAAGAATTTTGCGTTATAATGAACAAGATTACGAATATTTCCAATGATGATGATGCGCTTCGCGACGCTTTTTTATTGTTCGATAAGGACGGCGATGGCTTCATATCACCCGCCGAGCTGCACGATGTGATGAAAAGTTTGGGCGAGACATTGACCACTGAGGAAATAGATCAAATGATACGTGAAGCCGATACTGATGGTGATGGAATGATTAACTACGAGGAGTTCGTCTTAATGATGACTCAGTCCTAAACTGCCGCCCTAGTCTGCACTTGTTGTAAAAAGTTTAATATTTAAATTATGTATTTCGTATCCCAATAAATATGTCGGTAAAAAGGTAACGGCCGTAGAAGAACATAATTTTTGGCCTTTGCTTAGTTTTAATTTAAATAATAGCTTATAATAAGAGAAATAATAGCAAAATGTACCATAGATATCAGGCGAGAAGACGGATATAGCAATGCTAGGGTGCGTCCATAGGATATTTAGGCTAAATATTTGAGGGAGTAGAAACAATTAGTGATTGATGAAAAATAAAGATCAGTGGGACTGGTAACCGGGTCTAGTGACAACCACGAATATCAAAGGAAAGCAGTAAAATTTACATATTCTTTACCTAAAATCTCACCCTTTTCAAAGCAGTCTCAGCAATGACATGAAGCTGGAGATGAATCCCTGTAGGAGATCCCCTTGATCGCATAGCGTCACCTCAGGAGAAAGCGAATACACATAATAAACTTGTGCCTATTTATTTCTTTGAATGTGTTTGTTTAAACAACAAATATTAACGCAAACTGTCGAATTCGTAGTTAGGAGATTCACTTCTGTGAATGAATGGCTGGCTCTAATCTGTGTTAGCAAGATTTTTTAAACATTTTAATTTGTTAAGGAGGCATTATACGGGAGACTCGAGGGACTACTACGCATCTTTAACCCTACCATCAATCAGCTCAGCTTTCATGAGACTACCTCCAACAACGGCCTTAGGTTGATTGATTTCGCCGAAGCGCCAAACTTAACAATAAACTTAACTTTCTATAAATTTTAACATCTCAATATCCACAAGGATGTATACTGAATACGGCAGAGGATATCCTCGACAAAACCAAAACCCTAGACCAAGAGGAAATCACACTTAGTTTCACAAAAAAATACAATGTCATTTTTCCAAAAAGAGAGCAATGGTTCACAGATGGATCCAAAACAGCATTAGGGATAGGAGCAGTCACATTTCTCTGTCACTTGATGCTGATGTTGATCACTCAGGTAATGAGGCTGCGGACGCAAAGGCTAAGTCAGGGGCGGAAGTCCCGTTGGTAAGCCCAAGTTCGATGTTTAGTTACTCCACCAACAGACTCAACACTTACATTAAGAAATGGACAGAAAACAGGAAAAGCAAGGCACTGGAATAATCTAGAGGGTCTCAGACCTACAGGTACAAAAATTTGTATGCCTGGATGCGGCAAGAGCCAAGGAAGCTCTATCCTTCAATAGAACACAGCTCTTTATGGAATGTTTTCAGGCCACTTTCCACGCAACGACCACTTAGAACAGGACTTTTAAATTCTGTGAGGAGGATGCCGAATCAATGAAGCATCTAATCACTAACTGCCCAGCCCTGGCACGTAGAAGAGCAAACCTGCTAGGCAACCCTCAGGCGCCCCTGTGTTGCACGTGCTTTCTGTAGTTGGTCGCCTCAAGGGAATCTGGATCGTCCAACACTTTGATTTTCTATCTGTGATTTGGTCTTCCCCTTCTTCCTTGACGGTTCTCCGTTCATACAAATGCATCTATGTCGTTTTAGAGCTTACACACCTCATGCTTCATTTGGATGCGAGAATCGTCCTCAATCCTTAAGGGACTATAGATTTTGCGGAATATTTTTCTCTGCCACAACATAAGGTGCCGGTGTTTGTAGAAAGCAAAGACTTTGGCGTGTTCTCGTTAACTTGCAAAACCCATTTTTACTGACTCCCAATGATATTCTTATTAGCGGCGTATGCAGGGATCTGGACCCTTTTGCAGAAAATAATGCCTTCAGCAGTTCTCCTTTCATTATAAAATTGAGAAGATCGCTCGATAGAAAGTCGCCTTGTCTGAAACCTGGTACGCTAAGTTAATTCCTACCTTGATAATTGGGTTGCACAATTTCATCTCAAAGCCGAGTATACTTTGTACGAATGCCAAAAGCTGATAGCGTGGCGTTCCCTTATAGAATTATCGTATGCAGACTATCTATCTTATCTTTATCTTTATCAACTTGGACAACGCTTATCTTTTGGTTTCTTTCTTAAGAAATGTCTAAACTTTTATGTTACTTAATCTTTTACACTTGAAGTCCATGTTCCTAGCCAGCCCTAGATGTGAGATACAGGGGATACATATTAGTTTTATTTTATATTTTCCTAATCATTTTTATGTTTCTTAATTTTAACAATTTCAATAAAGTATGAATGTGTAAATGTAAAAATTTGAAAATAGTAGCAGGCTGAATATATTCTATAAAAATTATAAATTTTAGTACTTTGAACCAAATGACAAACTTGTCATACTATAAAATTGTTTCATACCACTAACACTGGAATTAATTTATTCCTAATTTTATTCCATTGGATCGAGCGATCGCAAACCTTAATTTCGACTGTCTGCCATGGAGTTCATAAGTAATGAACAACAAGCCGAATTTAAAGAAGCCTTTCGTCTTTTCGACGATAATGGTGACGGTCAAATAAATGCAAAAGAGCTATCCGCTGTTATGCGCTCCCTTGGTCACAATCCACCATCTGAAGAAGAGCTGCAGCACATGATCAACGAAGTGGACACCAAACGCAACGGCGAGTTAGGCTTTGAAGAATTTTGCGTTATAATGAACAAAATGATGAATATTTCCAATGATGATGATGCGCTTCGCGACGCTTTTTTAATGTTCGATAAGGACGGCGATGGCTTCATATCACCCGCCGAGCTGCACGATGTGATGAAAAGTTTGGGCGAGACATTGACCACTGAGGAAATAGATCAAATGATACGTGAAGCCGATACTGATGGTGATGGAATGATTAACTACGAGGAGTTCGTCTTAATGATGACTCAGTCCTAAGCTGCCGCCCTAGTTTGAACTCTACATCAAGTTTAATATTTAAATTATGTATTTCGTATTCCAATAAATATGTCGGTAAAAACGTTGCGGCTGTAGAACAACATAATTTTTGTCTTCTATTAGTTTTATTTTAAATAATAGCATATAAATCGGAAATGGAAATGCTGGATCCAAAATGTAGAATAGATATCAGGCGAAAG
Source organism: Chymomyza procnemis (assembly GCA_035046065.1). Lineage (NCBI taxonomy): Eukaryota > Metazoa > Arthropoda > Insecta > Diptera > Drosophilidae > Chymomyza > Chymomyza procnemis. The sequence continues at coordinate 60,269,393 of JAWNOJ010000026.1, forward strand.
GCTGGATATAGCAACTCTAGGGTGGGCCAATAGAACTATATGTAAGCAAATTATTTGATGACATTAGCAACAATTAATGATTGAAGAAAATCAGAGATCAGCTTATGCGACTTTTAACCGAGTCTGGTGACAAACGTCAATATAAAAGGAAAGGCCTAAAAAACAAAAATGTTATTTACCTATAATCTCACCTTGATCAAAGGGGTCTCAGCGATGATATGATCGCATAGGCTCACCTAAGGAGGTACAACCGAATAAATTTGGGCGAGTAATTTTTTAAAACATTAAGCAAAATAAGAATTGTAATGGTAAAGTAAGTTAACTCAGATATTTCATAGTTAAGAATATATTTCTATATATATTTCTTATATGTTAAATGCCAAGTTATCACTAAAAGTTAATAGAGTTGACATAGCCGGAACGAAAGAATGAGATTTGCTTCCCGGACCGTAAGCCCGAGGTGATGATTAGGGTAGTCTCACTGTCTTTGCAACAGAGCCTGAAACTTGAGAAACTCGATATTCCGACTTTTTAAAACGAGAATATACAGTGAGGTGCGCAGGTACGGCGAAGAGTAACTACTAACATGAATCGTTAAGGTGTTTCATATATTTGAGAGAATATTTATTGATTTCCTAGAAATAGGTTTTAATATATATTTTTTATTTTGAATAGAGTCAAGTATCTTAATTCGATAAATGATCGCTGCTTGTTTGAACCCAGATATTTAGAGATTCAGGTGTCACTTAAAAGTATTCCGCTTAAAACTGGTATTGCTCAGAAAATTATTATCTTGGAAGCTAAATTCGCAGTAATGGTAGGTGCCAAGAAGACGTAAAACATAAACTCTTTCCTCTTGTTCCACGTTAAGATAACCGTCTAGGAAAGTGTCACAAATATTCTGTGATTTTCACGCTCAATGGAATCAAAGATCAAACCCAAAAATTACTGGGAAAAGACAACTTGCAGCTTAGTTGAGAAAATATTCTGGAGCAAAGCTAATTATTTAATTCATTCTTTGCATAAATTTGATAAATTTTCAATAAATTTAAGGAAAAATTGATGATGATGATTGACATTTAACAGCCAAAGACGACATTAGAGCTAGATCATGATGATGATGATGATACATTTATAGTAAATTTATAATATTAAAACCAAAAAATGTTTTTGATAATTTGTTCCTTTTTCGTCTGAATTTGTAATATACAGTTTGTCAAGAAAGTGTTTACACATTGAAAAAAATTTGTATTTTTTGACTTTCAATGTAAATATAAAAGCCTTTTGTTTAAATTCATGCAATTTTTTGATGCACATCTACTTGTTTATATGTTTTTTATTAATATGTAAAAAAATAATTATAAAATTATTTACACTTATCGAGAAAATTAACAAAATCTAATTTATCATAGATGTGCTGCTGTCAATAAAGTGTTTACACTTTTGATTTGTCTGTTCTCTTTTGTTGCTATTCCAACAAATTTCTACAAGCTAACGGTACATTGTCGGCATGTACACTTTTTGCGTTGTTTGTGTGGTTGATTTTTTGCGCTTTTGATTTCGTTTTGTTGTGAAATTAGTTAAAGTGAGCATGTTTATGCAAGTTTAAAGATATTGAAAAATTGCTTGGCAAGAGATTAATTTTTAAAGTCGTCCAGTTGATCTTTATAATCACCATTTGGGCAAATCTGACGCGGAACTATCAAAAATGTTCTATTTATGATGTCAAAAATCTCGCAGGTTAAGGAAGAGTGTGATCTAGATGTGTCACTCGAAACACTGCGCCAGGCCATACTAAGGCATAAGTCCCACTCACTTGTAGTAGAAAGCAAACCGATGCGTTGGGCAATCAATATTGAAAAGCAGTTTACTTTCGCTACTAGGATGCGAAATGAGCCAGTAGATTACTGGGATCCCGTTATTTTCTACTATGAGACCAAAATAAAGTTGTATTACAACGATGGATCCAATAGGGTGTGGCGAAAGGCGCTGAATTCACTGGAATACCGCACAATCATACCGACAATCAAATTTGGCAAACTATTATTATTTGAAGGTGCAAATCGAGCCCAAGGAAATCGAAATTCGGAATTTTTAGAAAATACCATGAAAGCAGCACAATATTTAGATTTTTTAAAATTTTATTTAGCATCGAGGCCCCAAAAATATGACTTTGATAAGAACCATAAGCTTGATTTCAAATTTTATCAAGGCAATGACACTAAGCATATGGCGCTTAATTGGAGGAACTGGTTCCTTTACAACTGCGGCAGGGTCATCAATACTCCACCGCAGAGCCCTAACTTGAACGCAATTGAAAATTTGTAGGCCCGCAAAGAAAATAGTGGCAAAAAGATCGCTTAATAACCGAGCAGCACTGAAAGCTGCCATTCTAAAAGAGTGCCGCAAAGTCCCAGAGGAATATAACCTTAAAAAGCTAATTTTTTTAATAGAAAAACGCCCACAATGTGTTGATAAACTTAAGGGAGGGCATGCAATATATTAAATTTACATAAATTAAACAATATTTGTTATAAACATTAATTTTAAGACAGCTTAAGTATTTTGTGTATATAATTCAATAAACTATCTTGTTTGATTTAGATGATACAATTTTTGCAACGGATTTTCAGCTTCTGTACCATTGTGCGATGGCCTCAAGCGTATTTAATTAACTTTTAAAAATTCTGTATAATTGAAATTTTTCAAATTTAAACTTTTATTTTCAAGTTAAAGAACAATAAACCAATGCAACACATTCTGGCTTTGTCGTTTTTAAATTCAGCCAATTTGTTGTAATGTTGTCTAGATTGTAATCCCATCCACAGAAATCCAACTAATGTGCTAATGTTTGCCATTTCGGGTGATTTTAAACAAACGTACTAGGGCGTAAATCTAACAACTATATGGCCAACTTTGAAAACTTTTGTAAAACTTAAATATAAAAAATAAAATTTCAATAATATATGTAAAAAGCGTTCTTTGAATATTTTAGTGTTGCCAAACTATACAACTGCCAAAATTCAAATTTAAAAATAAAATAAATCTTAATTCTTATATATTTAAAAACCAAATCGAATACAGAAAGTGTAATATTAAGGATATTATTAAGTCTAAATTTAAGCAACTGAAAATTACAAGCTACATTGAATATAATGGTAGATGAAGTAAAAAAATATAAAAGAGCATATTTAGGAATTGGAAAATTCGTTGGCAAATTTTAGACGAAGCTTCCTGGACAAAAGCTAATATTGTACCACAATTTTAACTCTATTAAAAGTGTGAGTAGGAGCTGGACCAAGTGCAAATTAATTTACATTTTTTGTTATATTATTGGGATAGCTATTATGGGAATGCCGCAGAGAGTAACCAAAATCGACATACATTCTATAAAAAAAATTAATACAACATAGTCGAGGCGATGCCCCACAGTACTGTACGCTGAAGCTTACATTTTTGCAGATTGCCGATCTTGTAAGAACAAGTATTATAGAATTTGGTTTTTTCGTTTAAGCGCATAACAATAGGTATACCGAAAATATCGAAAAACTTATAACTGATTTAAACTGATTTTGTTCATATTCGAAACTTCATGGAAGTTAGAAAACATATATGGGGACGAGTTTATACATCCCATAATGTTATGGGGTATCACCGCGTGATGCACTCTCTTCTAAAATTTAAATGCAGATTAGTTAGTTGTAGTATTTTTAATGCACTTGCAAATTTCAATGCCATATGGTTCCATAACTGATCTAGGTAGAGATCTAGGTAATCACTCGGTCGCACAGATGGACATGGTTCATTTGCTACCCAACATTGCGATAAGCTTTTTGGTATCGAAAAAAACTTCTTCACATTGCACAAATCTAGTATACCTATCCGTAAGGTACAGTCGAATTGAGATTCTCAAGCAAATCTCGGATTGTAGTTTCAAAAAGAATGTCCCACTTGAGTTGGTTGACAGAAAGCACAACATTCGCGACAAACGAGTATGTAGAAAATCACGGGCACTTATATATATAGTTATACTACGTACGACGAGTATGTACATTTTACATACACGAAATTGGTTTTTAACGCATTTTAAGGACGACAGGCGGGAACCGCAGCTCCTTGGACTCTAACCAATTTCATTTTACAACTGTCGTTTTCTTATTTTTTTCCCACTTACTCTGTTTTTATTTTTGGTTTTTTGTTCGTTGAGGCATTTAATGTAAATCGTAAATTTAAAATGTCATGTAAAATGCTCCGGAGGTGGGGCCAGGATTTGTGTGAGTGTTAGCAGGAGTGGCTGGGGCGCTAAGAGTTGTAAAAGTGTTCCACGTTGTAGCAAAGGCGCTACGACTAGGCACTTGACAGCGTGCGCCACTTAAAAGAAATCAGCGCTAAAGCGCAAGGAAAAAAGGATGTGGCAAAAACAAAGCAAACGTAGCAGTTGGCAGTGATTGCGCTTTGCATGCGCCTCGTTGGCAAGGAGTCGCAAGGACGCATGAGCTGAAAAACAAATGACGCAACTCAATCATGCACTTCAGTTATAAAAGTTTATATAAGTAAATTCTTACGTATATAATTCATTCTGTAAATATTTCAGAAAGTGGTATTGAGAGTTTAGGCAAATCTTAAACGGACATTTTTTTGCAGCTTACGAATTGTATTTATATTAAAAACAAAATTCTTTTTTAAATTACAATATATATTATCTATCTGGAAATGAAACACTTAAAACCCTATATAGGTCTTATCTTTACAAATCTACATGTTTAAATGTGGATGGTTTCATTTATTTACTATTTTTAACAAAATGCAATCCTGATCTGATGCCCTACCTACTTCTTCGCCCAATTCAACTCACTAAATAGACTAAGTTCAGTCGTAGTAGTACAGTAAAATATGCTTTGTCTTCTTGACATTAACATTTAAATATTGGTTTTGAATGAATCAACTTCTCCGCCAAAGTGCAACGATTTAAATTTCCAAAAACTTTTAGACTGTTTTTTATGCATCACACTGAAGATTTTGACTTTAATTTATGAACTCAAACCCATTTTCAATCGATAATTCACGATATAATCAAAATTATAATAAATAGATGTATTTCCCTTGACGAATGCATCATTCGAAAGGCATGCAGGCATCTCCATTATTTTAATAGCTGTTCCAAGAGATCGGAGGCCTTCCAATCGGCGGAATCTTGGATTGCAAATTGCACCAGTGCTGCAGTATAAAACCAAATTACAGACAATCGGTTTTGAAGGCAATTACGCTACCAAGATACACTAAATAATTATCTAAATAATTATCTAAATAATTCGAAAACTGTTTTAAACATTTGTACCACTCGCAAACATTAATCATAAGGAGAGCGACTGTTAATTTCCGATTATTTCATTTTTAAAGTTTCGGTGAATGTGTTATCAAGTACAAAGCGCATAATATATATCCGCTTTCCGACATTTTTTATTCAACTCTTGCTTAAAAGTTATGATTCCTCTTTGCGACATAACTTTACTTATTGTGGCTCCAATATCATACCATGTTAAGCTTTTAATGGAGGATGCAATATTCCACCCATACGTGACAACACTAGCGATAGGGAGCACTTAAAACTATGGTTTTTTTACCGCTTTGTCTATGGGAGTTTTAAGCGATTTTGATCAAATTTGACAGAATGCTTGGGAATGTCATAAAAGTGTAGGTTGCATAACATGGTTTTAATACCTTTTTAAAAAACCAAAACTTTTTGATTTTTCCCAAGTTTTCTAATAAAAGTACAGGCATCCAAGTCTTACTACTTCAGAGATCTAGGAGTTCATACAAACAAACGAAGAAATGTAAATGGATATATGAACTTTACTTTATGGAGTCATGCATTAGATAACTTTAAGGGATCTCAAACTTAAGCTTTGGGTTTTATCTATTTTCGGTTTTCACAAACTTAAAACTTTATTCACGATACAGAGTATAATTAAATTTGTAAAGATATTTGCACACAAATTATTCGTTAAATATAAATTCACAAGTAAAAATATTAAAAATAATAAAAAACAATCTCCCAAAAACGCTTTTATGTTCGCAAAATGGAAATGTACGACATGCCTTTTTTGCAAAGAGGATGCCTTAGGTAAAAATAACCATGCCTATGGACTTGAGATTAGCTTAAATATACAATAATCTACGAATTCCCAAGAAAACAAAAATTGTTTCTATAATAAAATTAAATATAACTTGAAGCTGAAATAGGATTTCGTGCAACAACTGGCAAGCTCCAAAGATAGTGCACCTTTCACTCTACATATTTCGCGTACTTTATGTACTTACTATGCTGTACATAATTTTAGGTGCACTTATATTATATGCGGGTTTTATTATTTGAAATGTGAGTGTGTGTGTGGCAGGCATAAAGTGTTGAGAAGAAGGAAAATGAGAGCAAATAAAAGGCGTGGCCCTGCTTTTGACTTTAATAGAATTTTTATGAACTTAAGTAAAGTCGTGTCCAAATCCCACGCAGCTTATGTCATTCATCTCAAGACTGTCCGTCCATCGAATCGTGCAAAAACTTGTGCGAGGGGGAGACAGCGTGAGACCCAGTGCCACAGGAGCACACGCACTAAACACATCTAAGGCTTTTTGACTTACGCAACAGCAAAAAGCTTTCAAAAAACAAGAACCAAGAACCAAGAAAAAAAAAGGCTAAAATTGACGCCACGCCACATGACCAAAGGACCAAAGGATGCCCGGGTTTTTGGGCCAGGACATGTGCGAGTGTGTAAACTGGCAGTTAATCGTGACCACGTAGCAGGACTATTAATAAAAACGTCTTTAGGCTACGTTTTGTGGACATCTCCGGCGGCTGCTGCTGCTGCAGCTGTAGCTACCGCCTCAGACAAAACAACAACAAATGCGGCGCATCATTAATTTCACGCAGTTGAGTTTGCCGCACACAAAAGCCAAAGCCAAGTTAAAAGTAAGCCGTAGACGGAGCTGCGGAGTTGGGATTCCGTAATGGGCATACTACACACATATAGCTAAGCCCGTACAGCCGCACGACCTTATAGCTGTACAGCTAAGCGTCATGCGAGTTCCAGAAGTAGAAAAATGGAAACGAAACAAAAAAAAAGGAGCAAACTTAATAAAAACAAAATGTCCTTTGTGGCTTTCCTCCGACGTATATTGGATGCTTCCCGGCAGCTGCCAGAGACGTTTGCTATAGGCAGCACTTTTCCAATTTATCATTGCACAAATACACACAATACCAAGCCATACAATTCGCACACACATCCTGACGCTGCCGTACAAAAACAGTTTATTGTCCTTTTTAAATGAACTTTAGAAGAAGAAAAACGAACCAAAACCAAAAAAAGACAAAATTTAACTTAACTAAATGCTTGAACCACCTAAAGGTATTTAACCCGATTTAAAGAGCTTTCGCATAGAGAAGGGCTTCCGGGCATATAATATATATACAATGTTGATGGAAGGTTTCCTAATAGCATATTTAGAGTGTTTAAATAGCTCTGAAAATGATTTATAATGCCTGTTTATCAACTCAATTAAGTTAATATATTTGAATACCTAAGTTTGGGGACTTCCCCTAAAGCATTCCACATGAACGCGATGGCGAAAATCGCAAAGTGCTTGAGCGCAAAGACACGCAGCAAGCCAGCTAATCAAGCAAGTTGGGCTGACAACCAAGATGATTTAAAAAGAAGTTTCATAGGCTCAGGTATATGTACCCAAGTGCTATCTTTACCATACCCCGTGCCATATAGTTAGTACATGGAATATATTACTTTTGTGCAATCCAAAATGTTTGTTACATCAGAAGTCGATTATCTAATGTTTGAACGGAGTAACTAGAGAGGTGTATATCAACCATATCCATGGTAACAGAGAGAAAAAATTATTTTTTTTATTTGAAAGGATGCCAGTTTAAATTGTTTTTTTGATATCGAGGATATATATAATACAGCTTCTACAGGCTGGTCTATGTTTAAGGAATTGTTTAACAATCGTTATAAAAACTAAGGCAGTTGCACTTCGGTTGTTTATCAACTTCTTCCGACCAAACGCGGTTATAACCGTCTTCTCAATCACTGCATCGAATTTGAGCGAAAACGATTGACTGCATCATATAGTTCCTCATACGACAAACCGGATGAGAAATTGAAATTATTTTCAGCTTCTATCAGGTTAGGTCGAATTTTATGGAAATAATTTGACTACATCAAGTATCTCCCATTGGGATAATCTAACAAAATATTTTTTTTCCACGAACATATGTTTTTTATTTGCTTTTTTTTTGAATATATTATGACCAAATTCGTCTCTTATTTTTACGGATTCCAAGTGCTGTACCAAGTTTAATAAAAATTGATTGATCGGTTAGCAAAATGGTCTAAATATTCGGATTCTGCACTAATTTCATGGTATTTCATTTGTTTTTAATCTTATCTTGTAACTTACCATATCATATAGTTCTCAAAAAGCAAACCTTAAGAAACACATAATTTGTTGTATTTCATTTGTTTTAAAAAATAATTTCCGAAATCCCTACTCTGAAGGTTTTCAGTGTTTTTCTGGGACTGTAATAAGTTTGGTTTAAATTGGCTGCCTTTTATCAATACGGTCAAAAAATTTGATTTTTATTTTGTTTTCTTTTACAAAGTGCAGGCCATCCCAAAGTCGTAAGTACCCGACTACATACATTTTTAAAAATTAATTTTGAAAAAAAAAAAATAATAATAATAAAGGGAAGTAATGATGTTATTGTCCTAAGCGTGTAAGTAAAAAGTATTTTTTTAATTTTTACCTATTCACATTGACTTGCATGTTCAAAATTGTGCAGTTCCCTTATGAAAGACCTATAATTCTTTGCTGGTCACTAATCAGCCTGATCAATAGGACAACGTCAAAACTGTAAACCAAAAGTAATATATTTTTATATTCAAACATTTCCTTCCAACCACCTAAGAAGTTCTAAAAGATCGTCAAGGGATAAAGCGAATAGGAAGAAGCGTGAAAGAGGTTGACTTCTGTCTTATACCAATGCGTTATCGGAACGCTCTATCTCAGTCTGAAATACCACTTATATACACGAATTACAGAATAAGGCCTAACGAGTCGTTACAGGTACAGAATCTTAAAAAACAAAAGTATTGGAAACATTATTTTCGCTCATGCACCTACTGTTTATCTTCAAACCAATTTTTACAATCAATTTCAATTTCCTTTTTAAATAATGGTGTTTACTGTATTTATTTACTTAAGAGCACCATACTTCAAAAGGTTTTTGTTTATTATTATTGTTCATTTATTTTCGATTAACATATTTCGAACTCGAATAAGTTAAAGTTAGTGAAAGTCACTTGAACTCGCTAACGTCATCATAGAATAATTTAGTACTACACCTGATGATAAAACACCTTTCTCTGCAAGATACACGTAATTATCAAAACAAATTTTCTAAACTGTTTGGGAATTCTAGTTTCACTGAATATTTTCCATTAAAAATTTGAGTAATATTAAAAAATTCCGTCAAGAACTTTAATTGTTGAAGTTCTGTTTATTTGTCCAGTACGCCAGAACGCAACTAGTACGAAGGAAGATTCGCATTTTTTTTTACTTAGAAAAGTATCTATAGTCTAAGAATTACTAACTGAGCATAAGCAAATTAAGTCACAAATAGTGAATGATACTATATTTAAACTAGTTAAAAGTGTAAAATAATTTTCTTAAATATTTTTTATTTTAAACTATTTGCAATGTTTTGATCAATGTAATAAATTTCGACTTACTTACCCATTTATCTGAGTAGTCCTGCGATGTCTTGACGTGCATTGGCTTTTTCATTCTTTATCAGTTGACACAATCCCTGTGGACTTTCCGTACCCAAGGATTCGTATATAAAGCGCTAACACGTTAAGTCACTGGCCATTATAAAGTCCTCTCAAATGGCTGTGGCATAAATTTCTATAAATGCAAAGACATTTAAAGCTTTGCTTTCAAATTAAATAAATAACTTGCAAACTGGCACCTTGGTGGCGCCCTCCCCCAAACCACAGTGCGCACCGCTCTTACTCATGCCCATCCCCTGCTCTATCTCTTACTCTGACTATTCCCCAATCACGTTTTTGTCAAACTCATTCACACGCCCGACCATAGTAGCACCAACAGTGGCACCTCTGCCGCTGCCGCCCAACTCTGCCTCAGTTCCGGCTCGTTGTGATCCGCCGTTGCCCTTTTAAGCGCAAAACCTCTCTAATTGACGTGTTTTTGGTCAAATGTAGCAATTTTTGGTATATTTTTTTGCTGTCACAGTCACGGGTAGGGGGGATCCCAAACATGGCACAATACGAGATGACTCGACAGCACGGCGCATTGCGCACGGTTGCATTTCAAGTGTGCCCGTGTGCTTGTATCTGTGCGTCTGTGCCTGTATCTGTGTGCGAGCCAGTCTGTTAACCAGCGTGTGTTTGTGTTTGTGTTTGTCTGGAAACCTTGCTCCGCACGTGCTGTATGCCTCTTGGGTGCCGTTTTGCTCAGTTAGCTCAATTCAATCGTACTACTTGCACTTGCCACTTCCTTTGGAACTTGGCCTCAAGGTGTATACGATTTTTTTTTTTACATTTTTGTTTGCTGCTTTATGTGGTTTGCTGTCAAGCTACTTCTTTTTTTGTTGGCTTCAAGTTTTTTTTTTTTTTGTTGTCTGTTGGCCACTTACTTTACGGTTTTGATTTCCGCTGGAAAATTTGTATTCCTTGATGCTCGGCTAATTTGCTAAGTAGAATTTTTGGTATGAAGATGGCTAAGTGCGTGTGAATGATTAGTTTTTTTTTTACAAAAATTAAGGTATTTGGGAAGAAACTTACTTAAACTTAAGATATATAATGGCGGGAATTCATTTATTTATTCAATTTCTTTAATATATACAGTTTTGTTATTGTGTTTGGTGTATACAATTTATAAAGGGGTTAGCAGCTTTACAATTAAAATATTTGAAATTGTGTGCATAAAGTTATTGGTTAAGAAAAAAATTTAATAAAAAAAATTAAAAAAAAAAACTAGTAGTGTATTGCTTATGTTTTTAAAATGGTAAAAATAAATAAATGGTGTATTTTTCGAAGCATGGAACTTTAAGTTGGCATTACTGATCAAGATGATGACCGATTTAACAGCTTTCAAGTGATTAATTGTCAGTTTGGTTTGGTAATTCATCAGGAGTAGACTCACCCCTGAACAACGCTTGCAAATAGTGTTATTTTATTTTGATAATAATGGATCTGTCGACTGTCCATCAGAGCAGTTTAATTTTCTCTTATTGATAACTCCCATTCCGAGAGACGCCGTATGGAGTGTACAAAAGAAGATATTGCTGCTGTAGCATTAAGGAAGACGCTAATAAGTCCATCCGTCATCGCGCACAGGAAGTGGATCTATGTTCATCCACTTTATAGAAGATTTTACGGAAAGATCTTGGCAAGGCGATAGATTCGTCGAATGAGCCTAAAACGAGATTGCCGTTGTTCCCGTTTTTCATAAGTTAATTTTGTTTAGCTATGAAGCGGACTTCTGGTTTAATGGCGACGTCAACAAACAAAACTGCCGTATTTGGAGTGAAGCTAATCCTCAAGTCTATGTCGAAACACCATAACATCCAGAAAAACTGCCTGTTTGGTGCGCTTTATGGGCTGGTGGGCCAGAACGTTACAGTTAAAGGTGATCGGTATAGATGCCTACTAACTTTTTCATTCCTGAGTTGAGCCATCATGATGTCCAGGAGCTGTGGTTCCAACAAGGCGGTGCAACATATCACACAGCTCGTACCACAATCGATTTATTGACGGAACCGTTCGGTGATAGCATAATTTAATGTTTTGGGCCTGTGGCCCTTCAAGATCGAATTGATTCATTACCTATCAATAAGAATGTGATTTTCTAAGATGACAAGGCCTTCTTTAAATAATATTTTATTTCATTTTCCGCTTATTGAAAATATCTAAGGAAGGAATCTGTAGCTGCTTCGATGTTCTTTTTGATAGTGCTAAACTCATTTCCACAGCACTATAAGGCAGCATCATCAGCAAAGATTAAATTTTACATAAGCTATGTATACGAATGTTATAAGTAAAAATATTATAAACAATTGGTTCTAAAGCAGAACCCTTGGGTACGCCTGCAGGTATAAGTTTAAGGCTTGACTTGGCACTATATTTACCCAAAAATATCTTTCCGCTAAAAAACTTTTAATGATTCGTAAAATATATGAGGGCATAGCACTATTTTATGTATTCAAGATCAAGCTCAACGTCGTTTGTTAATAAAAGATCAACAAAAGACTCGTCAATGTTGAAGCTATTTACTAACTGAAAAGTAGCTGGATCAGACGAAGAATCCATTAACTTATGTTTTTGCACGAATATTTCGCTAATTATTTACGCTTTTTGCCTTCTCATGGAAGAAGCTTCAGGAAAAGCTGAGAATAAATTGACTTTTGATTCTTAATATCACTTTGATTCTTAATATTTCACTATTTTCCAAAAGACCTTGGAGTTTTTATCAAGAAGTAAAAGTTTCTTATTCCAACGATCGTTGTTATGCAGAAAAATTTTACACAGTTCAAGTGATTGATTCTAGACTTATATATTGGTGCCTGTTTCTCGACCGTTGTCTAAACACAACATTTCTGACTTTAATTAATTCCCTCATATGATCAGAAATTCTTGTATTGCATGCACTCGAGGATCTAACTTTGGGGACAGCATCGTTAATTGCAATCTTAACACACGATGTTAGGAACTCCACTTTGGAGTCAATCTCATTTAAATTGTATTATTTCGGTAAAAAAATATATATTTCCAATATAAAAATTTAAATAGATTCCCATTCGTTATTGAGAACAAAAGGGTTGCAGTAAGTTTAGATATAATTGGTAGGTGATCAGGCGAAAGGTCTTGATGGACTAAAGGTAAGCAGGGGAAATATGGGTTTAATGTGGAGGCGGGAATTTATCACAGTTTCAAGGCAAACTTTCAAAATCTCTAAAAAAGGGATGAACGAGCACATTCAATGTGTATTGAAAAAAGCAAACTACTTCGTGAAACACTTTAAATTGAAAGTGTTTGGCTTGGTACAAACCCAATTTATTTAGTTCCTTCAGTTGTGTTGAGACTTCCTTTAATAACAATTTTTAGGTACCCTAGCGTGCAGCGCTAGGTAACTTTATTGGTTATAAAGCTAAGCGAGGTTCGCCGGAGTTACTTGTTTTAATGCAGGAAGTAAAATATATGCCATTCAGGCCACTTTGTTCGAAACGCTCGAATGCAAATAGTTTTTTTTTTGAAGCAATTGGTCGACGTAAGTATTATTGTCAGAGAGAATTGTTTCTTTTAATCTATAATATAATTTAACAATTTTTTGCGATCTCTACAATCTGATTAAAAATAGAATGTTACCTTGCTACTGAAGAAAGATGGGACCACTGTATCACACACACTGAGATTCAGAGTAAATAGTAATTGAAATATTTTTTTTTAAGTGATTACAAGTTGGAAAACCTCACATAATTAGGAAGAGATAATTTCTCCAAGCTGTTTGCTGGCGAAAACGCTATCAATATTGGTTTTGACGACAATGTCGATGTTCCAGCCGGGACGAGGTCCAGTTGCATTTATACGACTCAAGGGAACAAAGCAACCCGTGCCGCAAGACTGACGGCGATGATCTGCTTATGAATGAATCAACTCGTGAAATGGTGGAGAACAAACATCATCACTTTGTCGATTAAAAACTGCATCTGATAACCCGATAAAGAAACGCCTATATTGTCTCCTATACTTTGGTATATCTTTGACGCAGATTAGGCGCTCCGAAGTAGCAGAGCATTACCATAAGCTCTGTCAAAGTAGAAAAGGACGCGTCGAGGTGACGCTGCATAATGTAACCTCGTCAATTTTATAATGTAAGGGTACATTTTTTACAAAAGTGCCAAAACAATGTTTCCGCTTCCATGAAGAAACACAACGCAGATGCATATTTTGTGTCACAGACGCCGCACTTTGGTTGATCCCCAAGTTTTATGAGATCTACAATGTCTTAGATTGCTTGACCACTCGCACATATGGATATTGATCCTCTTGCGAGGAAGGTGTTTGAAGCGAAAGCCTACGTACATACAGACAACTAAGAATCCAATGGAAAGTGAAGGAGCAGCTACTTATGGAACATGTACAACACACAAAACAATGATGAATACGATTTGCCATGGCAAATATACAGTCAAGTACTTAAGTTTCCTATACCATAGGCATAATTTGACATATATATAATTTTTCATTTTCATAAAAATCAAGAGCCTCCTCGTACATATCATACGGCGCGTTACCAACTCGAAGAGCTCAACGCATGTGTCTCTGGTGTCACTTAACAGCTGTTTATCAGCTGTCCACATCGGCTTTATCAAAAACCACTTAACCAGATGACCCCGACTTGAATTTGGCGTGCACTGTTTGCACCATTTTTTTTTGTTTTTGTTGTAGTTGTTGTTTATTTTTCCGCTTTTTTGTCAGACATTTGCATAATGTTTTATGCTAGATAAACTTTCGGGCTTGTGTTGGGCTAGGAAAAAATGTGTTGCATACTTTGCGGCTTTATGTAAATGCCATTATCAAGCGTAAGACAAGGGAAAGACAAGTTTTGTGTGTTGTGCATAGCAAACATTTCCAACAACAGCAGCATACTGCCAAATACTTAAGTAAGGGAAATAGAAATTAACATGACATACCTCAGCTGGCTCTGCTTGCAAGTCTTTCTTGGTGTTTTTTTTTTTTTTTTTTGTGGACCTCGCATATGACGCACCGCACAACAAGAACCATGCAACAAAGAAGCATCATGTCATACCCCGCTTATGCCATACAAGCCTGTTGAAAATATGAAAAATGTAAAACAAAAATCTGGCAAAAACTTTTCTAATTTAAAACTGCCAACCAACAAAGGAAGAATGAAAAAAAAACAAGAACAAAAACATAAGCAAGGATACGCAAGTAGACGCAAGCATGCTGAAAAGACAGAGCGGCAACCCTGTAAGCAAATCTTAATCATATATTTTTTTCTTCTTCATAAATGTACACACACACACACACACACCCAAACGCACACACGCACACAACGAAACGCGCATACAAAGAGGCAAGAAACTTAAAATTATGTCTGTTGACAGTGCTAAAGTGAAAGTCTTTCACTGTTGTTGCCATCATCGGGCATTTTGGGGAGACCAGAGTTCTCCGAGTTCTGCGAGTTGTCAGGGTTGCTTTGGTTTCTTCGGTCGGTTTACATACTTATTTACGAGTATAAACTGCTTGCTGCACATCTTGATGAATGCGATCCCGAAACGAACTTAACAGCAGCAACAGAGAACTTTCTAATTTAATGCGCCGACAAGAAAGTTAAATGACAAAGACAAAAAAACACACACACATACACACACAAAAAAACAAAGTCAAACCAAGCGAACAGTTCGCGAAACTTGGCGCAAATAAATGATACTGCAAATTATTTAGGCAACCAACGTAGCGTATGCGCAATGTCGGTTGCTAGTACTATAAGCAAGGATGAACATACCAGCGCACGTCGCACATTCCCTTTATTGTATCTAGCATATGCGGAATCCGCAAAGATTCATTTCGAAAAGTCATTTTTCTTAATTGAAAATTAAGTAGAAAAGGCGAGCATACCATAGGTATATATATATATACAAGACCGTACATCATTTGGTGTGTTCAACAATTTAATTAGAGATAAAGAAATCAAGATTTATAAAATTGTAATTTATTTCAAAGTTCTTAAAGCTTAATAAATTTTTCATATTGCATATATCTTTAATATAGCGCCCGAAATCAAAGTGAAAGATGTCCTATGAAGTGTAAAGTAATTTTGAGTTTACCAAGTTGGTAAAAAGTTATGAAAAAAAATTAACCTAATTCAACACAGCTTTAATTGCAAGAAAGCTAAAAAAAAACTAGCTACCAACTATCGATTATATTTACAAGGTAAAAAGATTTTTCATCTATAAATTAACTGCACATAATATTTTTTTAAGAACATTCGAAAAATAAAGAATTATTTCTTCAACTTTACCTTATATCTAATTTTAAGTTACAAATAAAAATCTTGGTTTATTAATTAGTTGTCAGTATTACTATATTATTTATCTTATTTGAGCACGTCATCTGTAATTATTAAACCATAAGAGTTATATTAAACTTTTTTTGAACTCATATATTAATATTAGATGTCATGTCAGATTTTAAATTTAAAGTTTATTTTTGGAGTTGTTCGTTTATAGATTTTCCTCTTTTACGCACATTCCCGGGTTTGTAAGTTGAATGATGTCGCTAGTAATATATATAAACATTTCTTTGAGTTGATAATAGTGTCATTCGTTATTGTTAGCTATAACTTTTATGAGTACAATGGCACATTTCGTCTAAATAATAACGTCCTTGTTATTTACCACAGAAAACATGTCAAATTTAGTTCCAAGAAAATTGCATTCGCGGTATTCGTTGCTTTTCTTATTTCACGAACGAACAATGGTTTGAGAGAAGTTCTCTTCTTCATCAAATTGTCACTTGGGACTAAAAATTTACATGTATGTAGTATTTCGAAAGTCCGAAATGAAAAAAAATGCATGGCTTTCGACCTGGTAAGGCGGCAAAGCCAAATCGCTTTGGCCGTGAGACAAGGCTCTATGTTTGGTGGGACCAGTCTGGTGATTTATACTAAGAGTTTTTCAAATCTGCTGAAACGATGAATAACGATCACTACCGACAACTAATCATCAATTTAAATAAGAATTTGAAAGAAAAACTGCCGGACATTGCCCAAAGACATGGGAAATTTACCTTGTAAGATGATGATGCGCCGGCTCATACAGCTAAATTGGTGAAAGACACGGTCTCCAGACCTCGCCCGGCCGATTATAATCTGTGGCATCAATGGGACACTCACTTAAGAGCAGCACTTCGCCAACGTTGAAGATATAGAAAAATGGCTTGTCGAATTCTTCGCCTCAAAAAAAATGTTTTAATGGGATGTCATAATTGCCAAAACGGTTGGCTAAATGTGTAGAATCGAATGGTGAATACTTTGAAAATTCAGTGTTTTATTTATTGAAAATCCGACAATTCTCAACTTATACCCCTGGTGCTATATTTACATATCTCTTCTAGTGATTTTCATTTATATGGATTGCAAATTTTTCCGATATTATACTGCCAGGCAATAAAATTTCTGTTGAAAAAAATATTGGAAAGTTTACGGTTACTTTTTATAATCCATTTTGCATTAAGAATTTCTTAGATCTATTAGGGTTTCCCATTTTTGTTCTGAAGTCTTTGTTGATAAACATATTGTACATTAGAACGGGCATATGCGTTGGAAAGTAAGACAGCCTTACCTTATTTTATCGATGTCAAAAGCCCTCTAAATCTATTGGGTGTGTTCCAGTGGTTTTTGTATTACTTTTGAAGATCATTGTTATTTTAAATCATAGCCATTCGCGTATTTGCTGTAACCTTAGTAAGATTCCAGTTTGGACTGAATGAAGCGGTCGAAGATTACGTGCAATGGAAGGAAGATATTTGAAAATTATAAATGAATATGAAGAATGTTTTCGCAATAATCTGACGAATTAAGCGAGCGATGACTTTTTAATGATAAGCCAGTTTCCTCGTCAAAAGCTTTAATAACGGGTTTTGGGCTTATTTTGTTAATATTCAAAAGTTGCTTTTTTTTATTCCAAAATTGATTTTTGCTTTAGCTTTAACTTTTTACAAAGTTGTATTTTAACATTCGAATTAATTTAGTTTGTTATTGTAGGTTCAATATAGTTGTTTCAATTGGGTTAATAATATTAATGTTTACTTTATTCAGCTTTAGAACGAATACAATATTGCTGATTTCGACGACTTTTGGCTGGTTGGTTGACAATAACGAGCTGAAATTAAGCACAACATTTATTCGAGTATTTCCAGAAGCCTCCAACAGCAAAATTATAGGGATACCAATTCTCATCGATTGGTATGCCAGGAACATGTTCCATAATTAACTGTTCTGTGAACTATACAATTATACATATAAATTGTCTCCACTTTACACATTGCCCAACTAAAAGATAATCAAACAAATCAAAACCAACTTCCAAATAATGATTTATTTTTCAAGGATTTATTCTTTTATAAATCTTTTTTTAGACACATAAGTTGACATGAAATGGTGATTGGCAATACCAATTTATTTGCCTAATATATTTCATAAATTTTATATTGCTCAAATGACTAATTTGTGTGCCAAGGAATGTATTAGTATCCACGAATCGTTTTTAAGTGTTTTCGCCGATAAACTTCGATATAATACCATCATAATAAGTTTAGCACAATGACTACTGCACATCTGCAGCTTAAGTAACTATCTGCCGTACAATGTCCGGTGGCAGCATAAAATTGTTTTTCCTCAAAGGAATCTCGCTTAATTGTCTGTCGATGGCCGAACGGGTGTCGTATAGCGATGGTGACTGACATATGATAGCAAGGGTGCCAAACACGCAGGATAATGTGAAAAGCCAAAGGAAAAAGCGATCCAATACCATTGACACAAACTTCCAGTCCTCGACAATCTATAAAGAATGTAAGCAAAAAAAAGGTACAAATATTTGACAAATTTCCAGAAAGGCTTTAAAATTATATTCGCGCAGTTTCAACTCGTCGCAATACAGCTTCGACTTCAAGTGAATGCAATGTCAAAGTTTCAACGCCTTTTAATAAACAAAATGAGCTTTTTAATAATTTTTGATGTTTTTTCATTGTGCGGCTATAAAACATAACAGAGCCTAGGGAATCGGAGTGTCAGAGTGTGCCAGATAAATTGGTTTCATTTGGCGCCATAAAATATCCGAAGCAACACCACAGCCAAGCAGCTGTATTCAATAAAGTTCAAATGTAATAAAAATAAAAAGTTATGATTTAATATTTTACAATTGTTTGTTATACATTTGGGAATATGCCGGCTCTGGTACTGTAGCTGAAGCTGCTCTAAAGCTTAAGACCAATAAGCAATAAAAAACAAGCTCGACAAAATAAAACTGAAAAAAAACACAAAAAAACAAAAATCGTTGAAAAATAAAGTATAAGCCGACAGGAGCGACTCTTTAGCAGACACGGAAAATATGCCCAACAATGGTAAACAATACAACAAATATCTTTCCCGCACAGCACGCGTCTTGGCCCATCCCATGGTGGCAACAACATCGTCAATAAAAATCGTTACAAAAATAAGGCCAGAATGGAGTAAGCAGCGCTCAGCACTGCTCTATGTAGATATATCTATATGTATTGCCTATGTGTGTGAGATGAGATATATGATATACCCACCTCGTTATCCTTGTCGGCATCCTTGATATGCTGTGCAATAAATCTGACCGCACGCAACGCCTGCAGCACTTCGGGCGTTAAGTTGCGCGGTATCACATTGTCGGAATCTGTCCAAGATTCATTGGCATTTGTGAGCGAATGAAATTGCAAGAAATTGAAATAAAATATTCGAATAATAAATAAATGTGAGAATAAGCATAAAGTATAAGCGTACTATACATACATATACGTATAGATATATATATAATTTTGATAGATACATTTAGTAGTTAAGATATATAAGATCTTGAATAAATTAAATCGATAGAAACTTGTGTACTCTTTACAGATGGGCCCAATAAGTTATTGATTAAATATGAATTTTTGTGAATAATTGGTGTATAAGTTTTAACTAGGAAAAAACTGGTTTCCTGAACCATATACAATCTATTTTCACGTAGAGAGTCTTAAAAAGCGAAGGCGGATTGTTTAAAGACGTAATGTTTATGTTTACGATTCGTCTTCTTCTCAATTGCCTCAGATGTGATACCTTACATAGGTATATTACCATTAATTTTTATGGCTTTGGTGGTTACATATGTGACATTTAAGCTGCATTAACAGGGTGGTCCATTTGAGGCTTGGAACTAAAACTAACGATCATTAAACTTTTAAAAAACCTTGATATTTCCAAATACGACGATTTTCAGTTGAAAAAAGATACAAAAAGTAAAAAATTCGCTTGTGAAAATCGACTGTCTCAATTTTTTTTCCGATAGAACCGAGAGCTTCTATGAGAGAGACATAATTAAATTCCCTTTAAAATGGCAAAAAGCTATCAAGTAAAAAAGCGCATATTTGACCTAAATCGTATTCGAGCTATGGTAATTAAAGCCTCCAAAAGAATGGATTTCTTTTTACTATGGCACATAGAGACTTGGTTCTTTTATATAACGCCCGAAATCAAAGTGAAAGATGTCCTATGAAGTGTAAAGTAATTTTGAGTTTATCAAGTTGGTAAAACTTTATAAAAAAAAATTAACATAATTCAACACAGCTTCAATTTCTTTTTAACCAATACAAAACGTAATCGTAGCGATAAAGCAAAAGTTTTAAAGTTTCCAAAACAAAGTTTCGCTTGGCTCTTCTCGTCGTTCTATCTTTCTAGAATGTGATCTCTGCATAATTTTAGCAAAATCGTGTAGCTTGAATTCGGGATTCAATTCCTCGAACCCCAAATACATATTTAAACTTCATGTTATTATTAAGGAACTGGATTGAAATGAAGTAATACTTACAATAGTTTTATACATAATCGATACCCAGCTGACTTAATACCCTAACATTGTCATCGAAATCTTGAAATTCCCTAGATGTTGCTAAAAACAAGTTTGTCTTGAAAAATGATTTTTGAATTTATATAACCACCTCATCGATTTTTCAATTCATAAATTCCATTTTACAAATTTCCTTTAAAAAAAAAATGGGAAACCAATTCAAATGGTAATCCGGTGCAGGTAACCACCAATGTGCTTAGATTTAGGGCACATTGCTTTATGTTGCAGGCGAAAGAGATCCTTTCAAATAAAAGTGTATTTTGTCGCCGCAGCTGCCCAACAATGGCATGCAATGCTCTTCCAGTCTACAACATAAGCGTACCAATCCACAACATCATCAGCCTTAAGGACAAAGGGAAAGGGATTGGAAACAGCTCCTAGATTTGGCTCACAACTTATTCGATTTTCGCCATTTTATTACGTTATTTGCTTATTTTATATTTTATTTCAATTTCAGCTTTTGCCTAGCACAGACGAGTTTTATGTCCTTATAACGATTCCATCATGCGCCATCTACTCACCCACAGAATGCTGCATGCCATTATCATAAGCGCCATCCTGACTGTCTTTAAACTCACTTGGAAAATCGCTTATGCTATCGCTAAGTACATTGCAGACAAGGAATATAGAATAAGGAAGCATTAAGGACAAGAACTTTGCTGACGTCTTACCGGACATCAATCTCATTGGTGTAGCCGTTGCTAGGCGTGGAGTCATCATAGTCGGGCAGCGTATATTGCGTTCTACGCATCATCATCAACTTTGGCATAAAGTGCAGGAATAACTTACGTACCAACGGTGACATGTTATGCGTTGACGGAGATCTGACATAAGCAAAGCGGAGTACAATTAATACGACTGCAATTGGCGTCGGGATCAGCAATGGAATCCAGAGCTTAGTGCACTTACCTGAAGTGTATATTGAGCACACACACCGTTGTCCAAACGGACAACGATACAAGTATCATGGTAAAGAGCAGATACTTGCCCAGCAGAGGTACCGCCAACGAGGTGGGCGGAATAATTTCGGCCAAAAGCAAGAAGAACACAGTCAACGACACGAGTATTGAAATACATAACGTAACCTGTCAACGAAATTTTACAGCCTTTTTTCTTTTTTCTTTGTCGCATCCCATCCAAGCGAGATACATTTCGAACATTTTTGTTTTGTCTTTTGATTGGAAACACAACGACAACAGCTCAACCCAATCCATAACCAACAGAAAAACAAAATTTTTAAAACAACCAAATAATTTGGAATAAAATGTTTACCAATTATTATACGAAACAAGTTAAACATATGCACAATCAGGGCCAATAACAAAATGACAACGTTAACATATATCGTAAATAGTATGTGGTTAGTACACCCAAAAAAAAATGGTATTTTTAGAAATAAATAAAAAACAAAAATATCAAATATTACAGGCAATGCTTTTTTATAAAGTTTTCGTATTTTACCTTTTCTTACAGTAGAATTACTCTAAGAATTAGTTGTTTGCGTATTTAGGACAAAATTTAAAATAACTAAAGAAAACCAACGACATATCGCGCATCTCGAAACCAAGCAGGATAACCAAGCACATTGTACTAAAGATGCCCGGAAATCTCTCTATTACTAGGTACACACGCTTACGGACATACAAAATACAATTAACACATCAAACAATAGAGTTCACATGAATAGATCACAAAGGACTACTTGTAATTATGCCATAAATGCCCATGATGCAGTACCCTATGCGAGATGACATCATTAAGTCTTTATTCAAAAAATAAAAAAAACAAAAATTAAATCGTCCTTATTTCAATTCGCTATTATTGGAAGCATATGGGATTAATTCAGCGAAGGACAATCTACTACGTTTTGGTTTAACAAGATCTCGGAGACAGAGAAAAAGATTCCAGTAGCTGGATCCGTCAAAGTTTTACAAATAATGATATCAGGAGAAACATGTTTTTTGCATTTAGTTGACCACCAAACCGTAAAAAAGTGTTTTGGATGGAAAATTCGTTTGTCCAAAAAGATATTGTAACCAATTCGCGACTTTACAACTTGCTAAAATTTAAGTTGTTTAGAAAAATGTTAAATAGATAAATATCATACGATATATCAAGATCTTCTATATTTAAGGTATATTTAAGACAAAACTGGTTTAAAATTTGGCGTCTTGTGCTATTGAGCAGAATCTGTATCTCGCGAGTGGACTTATGTATATACGCAGCATTATTACATTTTTTATATTTGTGGGCCTTTCGTTCCTTAAGGAAGCTTCAGGACTTATTTAAAAATATAACTCAAAAAAACCGTTCTTAGAATATATGGCTATAAATAAAGGGTAATTTTTTCACAACCATTTTTTGACATCTAACACCATTTAAGTATTTTTTTTTTACAAACAGTTTTTTCAATTATGAATGGAATAGAACTATTATACTCGGCTCACGGCTCTTAATTTGGGGATTTAACGTCTCCGCGATTTTTTGTAGTGCTGCGTTAATGCTGTATCCGACAGCGAATGAAAAATTTCATGGAATTACAACCATTTTATAAAATTAAGATCAAATAAATAATATTTATAAAGTCGAAAAGCAAGCTCCTAAAAAATCACCCATTTCATAATTTGCATTTTCACGAGAAATAATCGTAAACTATACTTTCTAGAATTTTAACTTTTGGGAATTTTACTTCGTTTATTTTTATATTTATTCAATGGCTTAAATCTTGCCAACTGACAATCTTTAATTGTCCATTACAAACTGTTATAAGGTTACAGTCCACCTAACTAGCTCTTCAGGCGCCCCTGCTTTCTCTAGTTGGTCACTCCAAGTTGACCAATATACTTCTTAAATTTTTGACATTGCAAGTTATTCCAATTATGTAACAACTTCGCAGAGTTGTAAAAGACCCCAAGTTTCTGGGGGCCATACAACGAAAATACATTCAGATTGGCTAGTATTTGTAATATGTAGTAAAATTTCTTAATGATTTGGAAAATTTGTTTCTTTGCTCTTGACGCTTTAGTCTCTCAAAATTTAGTGACTAGAGCTTGAACAAATCGAAGATAGAATTTAAGCAAATAGATAAAATCGTGGTTGTACCTTATGCAAGTATAAAAACTCCTTATGTGTGTTTATCCCTCGAACGAAGGCAGATATTTCTCAAACAATCTTCTTTCTCTTCTAATCCCTTGATTATCCCATTTCAGAATCGTTAATGCTTCTCCTGAGGCGTGTGTATATGATCTCATGCCATTCATGACTTTGTGAACAAAATTATGCCATCGTTGAGATTATTCTTCCAACTGGCTCTTATTGACTTTGGCATAAATAGTTTTCTTTACATCCTCGAAATTTATATTCATATTTTTAAAGCAATTGTTGTATTTTTAGAACTTTGTTATTAAGACAAGAGAACAATACAACAAATATTACAGATATTAATTCTATACGATTGTTCATTGTTTTATAAAAATGTCCTATAAATTCAGCAACATTTCTTATAAAAAAATATGAAATGTCGCTAATGCTACACGAGAATACAAATGAAGCACAAAGTAAACATTTACTTGCACTCATAAGGCCTCTTCGAACTTCCTTATTGACAGTACGGATAGATACAAATTACAGATCGTAATTGACAGAGATTGTTATAGAACACTTATTAAATGTAAAATTATATCCTTAACAATTAATATGGATAAGCCTGAATAGGCAATGGCAATTAAACTTGCCAATATAGGTTCTATTCTGCATCAATCTCTTGAAATTAAATGGTATACACAATAACAACATATGATCCCTCATTATTCGATTACAAAAAATATGCAGATGGTGTTATCATTTATAGTGCAGCTATCATTTCCTATTTTTTAATTATTCTTAAGTTTGTAGCATAATACTGTCCCAGTACTTATTATTTTCTTAAGGTCCTCTTATGCCCCAAAAGCTAAATATTATATTGCCGCAAGATTCTCTAAGTTAGGACTTTTTAATTATAACGATATATAAATGACAGCTGTTTCAGGACGAGACTAGAAGCGAGATTAACAAAAATAAAAAATTACGAGTACACGACGACAACAAGAACAAGATCAAACATACAATTTCGAAGGACATTTTACTATGATGGAATTATAATAATCGATTGTTTATAATCATGTATTATCGTATGAATGTGAGAGTATGTACGCTGTGCGTGTGTGTATGCGTGGGTGTGTATGTGTGTGCTGCTGCTTTAGAACAAGATACGCGATATGACGGAATTTTTAGTATGGCTTTGACTTTCAATCCAATGTTCGAATTTATTCGCACAATACTTTTTGTATGCATTCGATGATATTACGTTATGAGATTTCTCTACTCAGGACAGCACAAATGATATTGAACGCACAATGGAAGCGGTCCTTTTGAATAGATGGCGTCAATATATGTGTGCTGCATGATATGCGAAAGTTTGTGGGATTATGGGAACATCCACAAATGTCACAAATGCTGTGCTTGAGGTTGATATTTTTTGGTTCGATACACTTGGATAAGTTACTTATATAATGAAGCTATTATTGTACAATTAAGTTCATAATATGGAGCATTAGCGAAAGTAGAGATAGAGACAGTATAAGAGTAGTTTAGATTAAATCGAATAGTATAGTGCCAGTTGAACTAGTATCGAAAGCTATTAAGTTTTTATACACTTTTTGCAAAATATTTCTCAATAGAATTTGTCAATAGTTTCATCGATTAAAGCCAATTTGTAAATAGCGATTAAAAACACAGCGCGTTTTTTGTAAGAAATACCACACAATCGCTAGAAACAGTTTTTGACCTCAAATGAGTCAAGAACTGTTTATAGCCGACTGGGGTTTTATTAGCAAAGTTAGAAGAAAGTAATTCAGTTAGTAGGAAGTCAACTATGTCTTAATAGTGCAAAAAATTTTACTCTTGTATTAAAATAGGAAGGTATTCTTTGAATTATTTGACAATGTATAGTGCTTGAGAGATGAAGCAAGAAAATGTATGGGTAACATGCATGTGGTACTATGTAATGAGCTGGAAACTTGTGGTTGTGGTTGAATTCAAAAAAAAAAAGAAGAAACACAAAGTTACTAAACTGAACTACTTAAGACAAAGACTAACATTCAAAGCATGCTACATGCGAATATATATTATTATTGGGATGAGCTACGTAGGTCTTACCTTTTCACCCGAATCACTGGGCAAATAAAACACCAACACCGTAAGGAATGTTATTGCCACACAAGGCAAGATAAGATTAACCGTATAGAAGAGAGTCTTACGACGCATAGTCAGCTTAAAGGTAATATCTGAATCAAGCACCAAAAAAAAAAATGTACATAAGCATTTAATTCATGTAAATTACATGGTAACATACCTGAGAAAGGCTCCAGTGTATCCGGATAGTATTCTTCATTTTTTGTAGCAGGCACCTCTAAAATATCCCACTCAACGGACAGATAAAATTCTGTTAAATCGATGCCAACCTGCACTAGATTGCTGCCAGGAACCTAAGCCAATGAAAATGGAATAAAAAAGTTACACAAGTCCCTTAAATGAAAAACACGCAAGTGTTGCGTTTGCTGCTACTCCATCCTGTCTGTCTTTGTGAGACTGCCAATTTCCTGACTAAAGCACGGATATGCTAGCTACAGCTACGAGGGTTGTTTCATAGATTTGAAAACTAAAATTCCTAAATGATACAATTTTCCAATTATAAATTTTTCATACATAGTCGATATTGAGCGGCTCTAAAGCAGCAGTAAAGGGTGATTTTTTAGCAGCTTATTTTTTTTGACATTTTTTTGAAAAACAGTTCACACAACGAACGTTGTGTTACTCTCAAATACGGTCAGTTAGTGCTTTAAATTAACTATGAATCGACTTATAAACAAATAAACTCATTTCTCGAAAGTTAATTTACCCTTAAATAAATCTGTCACTTTTTGGTGTGCATTATGGGCCAACGGCATCATTGGGCCGTACTTGGCGTTAGCCGAGACGTTACTTGAATAGCGATAGCCACCGAATGATGATTACAAGCTTTTTTGCTGTTTTACAGTGAAGAAGAACAATTAATTTTATGATTTTAGATCTTGTGGTTAAGCACCTCCAGACTATTTTTTATGTCTATGTCTACATTAACGAGCCCTCAATTGGAAGCATAATATAATGATGAGATTCCGGCTAGTAATGTAGAAAAAGAAAGCCAAGAGCAGGGACCCCCTAAAACATTTACATCAAATTATCGCACACATAAAAGTACATCCATCGAGTCGAATAAAGATCGCATATTATTTTTTGTATTTTTTGCTATAAATCAAATTAAAAAGTTCTGAAATAATATAAGACAGATGAGTGTTATATTAAGTTAATTAATCTAGACAGCCCCCTACTTTATGCTAGAACTCTGTCCATAAATTTTTTCAACTTTCAACACGCGAATCGTTCGCGAGGCATGAGGTTTAACATTTAAACATAACAAACTTAAACTCTCAATCTTTAAACTCTGATATTTTGGAAAACTATAATCGTCAAACCGACGCAGTTTCATAGTTCACTTCTTCGAAACATATTGAACAACCTACGTACATGCAGGTGCAAAAGGAAATCGAAAATCTTTGGTTTGCATAGCTCAATGCACAGGACAGCTCACCTGATCCAAGTGCTTCAAATCCACTTGGGCACCATTGTAGGTCCAGGAGCCGAATTTCATAAAGCAAATTTGCTCATCGTATGGAAAATATTCGACATTCATTTCGCAGGAGGATTTGTAAATGGCTGGTGGCTCCCAGAACACCTCGCCGGTGTATTTTAGTGTTGCCTTTGTCATAAGCGTGACCTAAAAACCAAAAAATTTATAATGTACTGCTTATAGGGCCGCGCCGCTGCAGTTTACCTCATAGTTACCATCCCAGTTGTTATAGAGCACAATATCGGGCACCCAAATATGTTCCGAGGGCACATATAATTGTTCCACACCACCGTACTCTTCGGGATCCCAGCGCAGCTTGTAGTCAAACCAACGCTGTACACAATAAATAAACATGACAATATTTGCTTTGGCGTTAAGTTATTTCTGAGAAACTTACCTGCTTGACCCATAAATTCGTGGTCATCACCTGATTCTTCAAATTAACCTCAATAAGCTGGGACAATTTCAAGCCCAGCCAGACAGTCAGTGTCTCCGTATTGTTCACAACAGGCCTTATCAAACGATTGTAATTGCTAAGCAAATCATCGTATAGACGTTTGGTATCCGGGTTTGCCTCGAAGCTTATTGGAGCTGCATTCGCGCATAAAAAGTACCAAACAAACCAAAAATAAATCCCAAATAAAGACTCAGCTGTTCAAATGCTCTCTCGAAATTCCCAAAACAAAGCCGGGAGCATGCGCCTTAGCTAAGCTCCTCTCACCAGGCACTACACCCTGACAGCTCTAATATTTTTCAGATACAGCATCCATCGGAATTTTTCACAGATTTACAAATTTTACGTTTGAATTCAACTTACGCGTTGTATTTGCCAAGGGAAGCAATATGAAAAAACACAGCAAATAGGCCCGCATCATTTATGTGGTATTTTTTTGCAATTTCTGTGATTATTATAATTATTTGTTTAACAAAATTTAATTTTTTCACACAATTAACAACATTTTGGCTCCGCTATTTGTAGGGAACAACTTCATCAGCACAGAATCCAGGAGCAACTAAGAGCTGAACGAAATGTATGCTCCGATGGGGCTCTCCAACTGTCAAATCAAATGTCAGCTGTCAAGATTTTTGGTAGAGACGTTGTGTGAGAGACGTTCGAAGAACTGAAATTGCGGGTTCTCTTGGAAGAGTTTGATTTTAAATAAAGCAACAAAAACGACCAGGAACTTTAGCAAAATACATAATATTTGTTAGTTTTTCTTATCGAGATGTTCTGTAGTAAATTAAAAAAACATTTTTTTTAATTGTAACAAAAATATATTTGCATTCGTTTAGAAAATACATCAAGACTTATTTTAATTACAAATGAATCGTATTAACTTACATTTAAGTTTACTTAATTAGATGATTCTAGTTTTTTTAAATAAAATTTCAATTTCATACAAATACAAATCTACTTTTTTCAGAAAATTCTTATTTTTATTATTAATGCTTTGTTTCAAATATGAAATTAAAGATATAAAAAAAACTCTTTGAGTTCGTACTACTAATAGATTTGTTTTCTTGGCATTTAGATCCCTACCTGAATCAGGCAGTTAATCCCAAGATAAATTTCGTAAAAGTAATAAAAGCTGAATGTCAATTTTCAATACAAACTTACTTGAGCGAATCCAACGATGAAAAGCCTTTTGTGTGGATCCACAATTTTTAAATTTTGCTTCTTTTTTGTATAATAAATTTTTTTTATTTTCGTTTTTTCGTATTTATTGATTCCACTTTTCAATTTAAATTCTCATTT
The DNA here is from genome assembly GCA_035046065.1 of Chymomyza procnemis. Taxonomy (NCBI): domain Eukaryota; kingdom Metazoa; phylum Arthropoda; class Insecta; order Diptera; family Drosophilidae; genus Chymomyza; species Chymomyza procnemis. The sequence goes on from JAWNOJ010000026.1 coordinate 60,298,601, forward strand.
TCCTTACTTGCCTTTCTTCCTTATCTAACTTTATATAAAGTTATCTCTATGTATTATAGTTAAATCTGTTCTACACACAATAAAGCAATGAAAGCCTGAAAGTCTGGTCGCAGATGTAGAACCCTGAATGAACATGAGGTGAACAACCTTACGATAGAAAAATAATTTTTAGCCATAGTAAGGGCAGCAAAATATTTTAGATCATATCTATTTGGCAGTAATTTTCAAACATTAAGTGACCATAAACTTACTTTGTGGTATTATTTTGCATAATTTGACAAGGAATAACAAAAAAAAAAGTGACCATAAACCACTGAACAACATCACAGAACCAACCATGAATCCTGCAGTGATGGAAAATTACACTTATCGAGTATGACTATAAAATAAAATATTTGCCAGGAAACGGGAAATTCATGATTCAGAGTAGAAATAAAAGAAAAACTAAAAAAACAAACATAGAAAAAAACAAAGATAATCAAATCGAAATCCTTATTACTGGGAGAGCAATTAACTTTTGTAATAGGCAAATAGTGTAGAAGTCATCCAAAACCCAATCGAAGATCCTAAGAACTATCATGGTCACCGCTGTACACTCGTAATAAAAACATCCACATGGATTTATTCATACTTCAGAGATGAAATAGCCCAGCAAATACCCGAACATGCTTGCAAGGGACTTAACACATCTATCTAGCCAAACTTGCCTGCTTCGTATTGCCATGCCAACCTAACGTTAAATATTAGGACTTTATAAACCAACTTTTTATACCAGTTGCAAAAGTCACCAAGATTTTTAAGATTCCAGCATTCAAACGCCATGTATTAAAACAGAAAAAAACTACAGAAGAATTGTTCCAAGAATATAGACCCCAAAAGTTGTATGTACCGTCCGGACTATAAGGCATTAATGTGGTGTTAAATGGTTGCGAATTCCAAGCACTAAATGAGCAGTGAACACTTCAAAAGTAATTCTATATGTATTCAGTAAGACCCCCAAACATTTTAAATTGTTTACGTAGTAGAAAGCGAGAAAACCAAAACAGGCTACGATAATGTTAATTTTTTAGATTAAATGTTATAGCAAAACCCCTCAACATAATATAATTTGACATTAATTCGCTAAACTTGCCGAGCTTGCACTTCCGGCACATGTCAATATTTTTCCCTTTCTTAAGACAAAACAATTCTTTGGAACTGTTTTGCCAATATTAATACCAAGCTTGCATTTATAACACAAAACAATTCTTTGGAACTGTTTTGCCAATATTAATACTTAACTTGCATTTCCGGCACATGAATTGCGCACCTGACCAGATATGCAATGTCAACATAATGTTAGTTTAAGTATTGCACTTTATTAAAAATATAGTTTAGTCTTGATATGTAATTCAAAGAGGAAGAACATAATAAAAAGCAAGTGGATAAAAATAATTTAATTTTATTTTTTTCTTTATAAACTTGTGAGACTCAAAAGTGGCGCAGTCGGTAGGATACCGATTAAGTCCTACCCAACATAAATAGTGCGAAGTAGTACGTGGATATTAATCCTTAAAACGGTATCCGAATCTAAAAACTTTCACGAAATTGTGGACAAAAGATTGCCACAACAAAAAAAAAAAAAACACATTTTACATTAAAAGTAAAACTTTCTAAACTCCTAGCACGCAAAAGATTGCTACAGGAAAATAATAATAATAAAAAAAAAAAATAAAAAAAAAAACATTAAATAAAAACATTCAACAAAATTTATATGAAGAAACACTCTCAATAACTAAATCACAAAAATCCGTCGCAGAAGTGCAAACTAATAGACAGAAGGCGAAATACAACTGACAGAAGGCTAAATACAACTATAAACAGAAAACCACACCCCAGGACATCAAGAAGACAGAAGGCAGAAATACAACTGTAACCAGAAAACCACATCCCAGGACATCAAGAAGATCTCGAAGGTAACACTAACTTTAAGAACATCAACTTCGTAATATAAGGTATTGCAATAAGTAGACTTATTAAAATAAAATAAATAAAAAAAGAGAAAATGGCTCAAATACATTTTGATCCTCTTAAATATTTGGGAAATTTACCTGAATTTTATGGCAACAATAAGGACCTACAGACATTTTTAAATTTAATAGACAGGGTACATCCCATGTTACAAACATATGACGAACTGTCACAGGGACTATTTTCCGACCTAATTAAAAGTAAATTAAAAGGCAAAGCTAGGGAGGTTATCGAAATAAATTGCCAAGCAACTTCCTGGACCGAAATTAAAGAAGTACTCCAAAATAATTTTGGCGACCGACTAAGTTGCGATGAACTTTACGATTTACTAAGAGCAGTTACATTTAAAACTACAAGTCTCGACTTTTTTGATGATATAAAAGCAATACTTAGACGCCTTAACAATAAAACCTTATTTATTCTCGGACAAAATGCCGCTGCAAATGCGGTAACTCAAAATAACTCTCGCACAGCTCTAAATATTTTTAAATCGAAGATTCCCGAACCCATGAAAACTATTCTTACATGTAGAAACCCAAACACTTTAGAAGGGGCAATGAATATCCTATTTGAAGCTGGATATGCTCACCTTCGAGTAAACAACCAACAAGTTTTTACACAAAACTCACCCAAACAAAACAAATCTAATTTTAAACAAAATTCCAAACGAAATGATAACCTACAAAACAATTCAAATCCCAACAATTATAGGCATAATTATCAACAACAAAATCCTACTTATAACCAGAACAACTCTTATCAAAATCGCCACAGGCAAAATTATTACCAAAATTCTAATCAAAACAGACAAAATTTTAACCAACAAAATACTAATCCGCAACAAAATCTTGCAACCCAAAATGAAAATTACAATCGTTTTCCACTACCTGAGCCAATGGATATAAACATTAATTTTCCAAATACTGAAGCTAATAATTCGAGTTTCAATCCCCAAAACCTACAACCAAATTGCATTACTCAAGCAGGAGCTTATAATCAGTCAAACAACATGTCTACAAACACAGGTACTGACTATGTGGCGAATTACAATCAACAACACCTCGGAAATTTTCGGCCTTCGGCCTCGGAGAACTTCCATATATAAAGGTAAAAACAAAATTAGGACACATAAAACTAATAGTAGATACGGGAGCTACTAATTCAATTCTAAATCCTGGCATTTGCCATCCTAAATGGATTCAGAAGATAAATCCTACTTACATAAACACATTACAACATAAGATCTGTATAAGTGAAAAAGCAACAATCAAAGCTTTTGAAGAATTTGGTACGGAACTCGACATAATCGAATTCTATATAACTAAATTTCATAATTTCTATGACGGCTTAATAGGCAACGATTTGTTAAGGCCTTTAAAAGCAAACATAAACTATACGGATAACACTATAAAATTTGGAAAACACTCATTAACTCTTTTTGTCAAAAGCAAAGATGACGGCAAAATAGAAAAAAGCGTAATCTCAGACAAAGACCTCTCTAATAACATACAACCAAATTTAGCTCTTAAGTTAGAAAACATAATCGCGCTACACGAAGACAATACAAACTTCAATATTATTGAAGAAAAAGAATACAAACCGCTTAGAGAACAAATTAGGACCCAGCATCTTAATCTTGAAGAAAAGAATAAGCTTATGCCAATTATAAACAAATATTCAGATATTTTCTATCAAGAAAATACTAAATTAAGTTTCACATCAGCAATCAAACACAAAATAAGGACTATCAACAACGTTCCAATTTTTGCTAAATCATACAGATATCCTTACATTCATAAGGAAGAAGTAGAAAAGCAGATTCAAGAAATGCTCGATAACAAGATAATAAGACATAGCAATTCTCCATATTCAGCACCCATATGGATCGTAGCAAAGAAGGCCGATGCCAGTGGTAAAGCTAAATGGAGACTTGTAATAGATTATCGTAAATTAAACGATGTAACAATAGATGATAAATATCCGATTCCAAATATTGATGAAATTTTGGATAAATTGGGAAGATGCCAATACTTCACCACCCTCGATCTTGCGAAGGGATTTCATCAAATTGAAATCGAAGAGTCCGACACTTATAAAACAGCCTTCAGCGTTGAAGGAGGGCATTATGAATTTTTGCGAATGCCGTTTGGTCTGAAGACAGCACCAGTGACATTCCAAAGACTAATGAACAATATCCTCAAAGAATATATAAACAAGATTTGTCTCGTCTATTTAGACGATATTATAATTTTCTCTACATCTCTACAGGAACACATAAACTCTATAAAATTAGTTTTCAATCGGCTAAAAGAAGCCAATCTTAAAGTGCAATTAGACAAGTCGGAATTTTTGAAAAAAGAAACTGAATTCCTAGGACACATTGTAACATCCGATGGTATTAAAGCAAATCCCAAAAAAATAGAATGCGTCAAAAATTTTCCGATACCCAATACTCCTAAACAAATTAAACAGTTTCTTGGCCTAACCGGCTACTACAGGAAATTTATAAAAGACTACTCACTAATCGCCAAACCCATGACTAAATATTTAAAAAAGGATGCAAAAATAAACACTTCCGACCCACAATATCAGGAAAGCTTCAATACGCTCAAAACATTACTAATTCACGACCCAATCCTTGCGTACCCTGATTTTACAAAAATATTCACTCTCACAACAGACGCAAGTAATTACGCTCTAGGTGCAGTTTTGTCCCAGGACAACCATCCCATTTGCTACGCGAGTCGTACTCTTAACGAGCACGAAATCAATTATAGCACAATAGAAAAAGAGCTTTTGGCAATAGTGTGGGCCACCAAATACTTCCGTCCCTACCTTTTCGGAAGAAAATTTATAATAGAAACAGACCACAAGCCTTTGACATGGCTTTTTTCGATAAAAGAGCCAAACTCTAAACTAGTTAGATGGAGGCTTAAACTATCCGAATTCGATTATGAAATAAAATACAAGAAAGGAACGAAAAACAACAACGCGGATGCGTTATCCCGTATTAGACATGAACCAATAAATATAAATGCATTAGAATCCGATTCTCTGACAATTAGAGAGACCTTGTCCCCACTAAATCTTTTTAAAAATCAAATAATTATCGAGAAAATTACATCAGGATCCATGAGAATAAAAACCAAGTCTATTTTTAGGAACACAAGGAAAATAATCCAACTCAAGCGACTAGATAGAGACACTGCTATCACCTTACTTAAAAACCATTTCAACCCTACACAATTAAATGCCATTTTAATAGATGACACATTCTATGAAGTTTTTAAGACTACTTATGAAGAATTATTTTCTAACAATAATGACTTTAGAATTACAAGATGCTTTACCTTACTAGTAGATATAGAAGACGAAAATACTTTAAGCAAAACCATTGAGAATGAACACCTCGATAAAAATCATAGAGGCATACAAGCTGTTTTTGAAGAATTAAAGACACAAATATATAATCCCAAATTAAAATTAAGAATCACACAATTTATTAACAATTGTGAAATTTGCAACGTAGAAAAATACGACAGAAAGCCCCCTAAAATACCCTATAAGATTACCGAAACACCCTCTAAACCTCGGGAAGTTATTCACATTGACGTTTTTTACACATTAGAAAAACAAATCTTTATGACAATAATTGATAAATTTACAAAATTTGCTGTAGCCTATAGAATCAATGGAAGAACTTGGTTAGAATTCAAAACGAAACTATTACTTTATCTTAACACTTACGGTAAAGTTGAGAAAATAATTGTTGATAATGAACTCGGCTTCAAAGCCATACCCATGCAGGAATTCTTAAAAGATGAAAATATTACAATACACTACACTTCCAACAGCAATCATACTTCAAATGCAGACATCGAGAGATTGCACAATACAATTAACGAGCACATCAGACTTTTGAGACACAATGAAAGAAGCCAACACGAAACAGTAGAAGAAAAGATTTTAAGAATAATAGGTTTTTATAATAACACTATTCACAGTACAACAAAAACTAAACAAATTGACTTTATAAATGGAAAAATTCACGAAGACAAATATAAACAGATCCACGATTTAATTTTGAATAAAAAAGAAAAATATATAGAAAGATTAAATAAAGATAGAAAGGACGTTGATATCCAAGAAGGTCCGAACTTTATAAAAGAAATCAGAGGCGGCAAAAATCATAGAAAATACAGGAAAATAGATGCTACTATAATTGACAATGAACATTTAAAAGATACTACGACTGGATTAAAATATTACAAAACACACGTGAAACAAGATAAAAAATATCAAGATAAAAATAACCCCAAAATAAAAGCTAAACATTAAAAACCAATACTTACCCTTTCAGATGGCACCCTGGATTTTATTGACCACATTTTTCACAACGATATACGCACAAACCATTGACATTCAGGATTTAATTAACAATAACGGATACATACCGATCAAGACGGGAGAACTGAAAGTGATTGACCGATACAACAAAATCCTCCATATTATCAATATAACTTCCTACACGGATACATTAAATCTAATTCTTGAAAACATACATACCCTTAACTCCACCAGAGTTGAAACGAAGACATTATTAGACACTATAAATAAAAACTTTGTACTATTGAAAGTAAAAATAGAAAACTTAAATCCACACTTTAGACAGAAAAGAGGACTGGTAAACGTATTAGGGAAAGGACTAAAATTTATTGCAGGATCTATGGACAACGACGATGAACTTGAAATTAGTAACTCACTAAAATCATTATATAGAAACGAAGAATCCTTGACAAACAAAATTAACAACCTTACTCTCGTCAACCATTTTATATCTTCTCAAATACAAAATATTACCGACCACATTAACCAAAAACAAATTCTAATAGGAAATTATTTGAACCAATTTAAAGACTTTATGCAAAATAAAATTACAACAATAGAGGACGAATTAACATTTATAGAACAAATCTATCAAATAAATAACGACATCTCACTCTTACGAGACCACATAGACGACATTGGACAGATAATATTTTCAAGTAAATTAGGAATAATTCCTACCGATATTTTAACAAACACAGAACTCGACTTAATAGACGATTTTGACAGCTACACGAATATTAAAATAGCAGTCGCTCTACACGACAATCAAATTATAATAATCATTCAAATCCCACAATATTCAAGAGAAACATTAACTAAAATTGTATTTGAACCAATTCCTAACTTTAAGAATAACTCAATTGTATTAAATGTATATGAAATTTTAGTAGACCATACAAACAACATTTATAATGTAAACGTTAAAGATAATCTTAAGAAGAATTTAATTCAAATCTCTAATAAATGCATTTCTGATATATTAAACTATAAAGAAGCATATTGTGATATGCAAAAACTAGACAAATCAGTTGTAATAGAAATTTTACCCGGCATATTAATATTCAAAAACTTTTATTCCAAAATTGAACATAATTGCAGCAAAATCGATGTCAAAATAAGTGGCAACTTTCTTATTAAATTCGAAAATTGTGAAATTAATACACTAAACAAAACTTTTAACAACGTTAAGCTCAAATTTTATGACCAATTTATTTTACCTAACGTCATAACTAAAATCAAAGAGAATTCAAATGTAACTTTTCCAAATTTAAAACTTGAATCATTGTACTTAAAACAAATTAATCACGAAAAATTTATTGAACAAATACAATATCAAACAAAGAAAACAAATTATATAAACATAAGCATAAATGTAATCATTGTTTTTACCATAATAATGTTAACGATATTTACTATATACAAATCAAATAAGCTGTCCATATTGCATATTTCGTCGGAGCCTCAATTTAACGGTGGGGGTGTTATAGCAAAACCCCTCAACATAATATAATTTGACATTAATTCGCTAAACTTGCCGAGCTTGCACTTCCGGCACATGTCAATATTTTTCCCTTTCTTAAGACAAAACAATTCTTTGGAACTGTTTTGCCAATATTAATACTTAACTTGCATTTCCGGCACATGAATTGCGCACCTGACCAGATATGCAATGTCAACATAATGTTAGTTTAAGTATTGCACTTTATTAAAAATATAGTTTAGTCTTGATATGTAATTCAAAGAGGAAGAACATAATAAAAAGCAAGTGGATAAAAATAATTTAATTTTATTTTTTTTTCTTTATAAACTTGTGAGACTCAAAAGTCCAAATCCGCCAATTACTCGATGATGGTATTATTAGGCCATCCAGATCTCCGTATAACTCACCGGTCTGGGTTGTCCCAAAAAAAGCCGATTCCAAAGGTAATAAGCAATATAGGGTAGTGATCGACTACCGAAAATTAAACACAGTCACGGTTGCAGACCGCTATCCCATCCCAGACATAAACGAGGTTCTTTCTCGACTTGGCAGAAACAAATTCTTTACGGTCCTTGATTTAAAAAGCGGGTTTCACCAGATCCCTCTAAAGGAATCGAACGTGGAGAAAACAGCGTTTTCTATTAACAACGGGAAGTACGAGTTCGTAAGGCTTCCATTTGGGCTGAAAAATGCTCCCTCCATTTTTCAGCGGTCCCCTGACGATATCTTGCGCGAATTCATTGGGCATATTTGTTACGTCTATATAGACGATATAATAATCTTTAGCCAAACTGAAGATCAGCATATTCGACACATTCGTGAAATTTTTCACACACTGAACAAAGCAAGAATGAAAGTTCAATTGGATAAATGCCGATTCTTCGAAAAACAAGTCGAGTTTTTGGGTTTCATGGTATCATCCGATGGAATTCGTACAAACTCAACTAAAGTTGAGGCAATAACAAATTTTCCTGCACCAAGAACCTTGAGGGAACTGCGTTCTTTCTTGGGCCTCTCCGGTTATTATCGCCGTTTCGTGAGAGATTATGCCAAGCTGGCAAAACCACTTACTGCTCTTTTAAGAGGGGAGGATGGACGCATTACCAAAGCTCAATCGACGAAAAAAAATATTAACCTCAACAAAGAACAAGTAGAAGCATTTCAAAAGTTGAAAAACTCATTAACTTCAACAGATGTATTATTAATGTATCCCGACTTCAAGAAACCTTTCCAACTCACAACAGATGCCTCCCTGTTTGCAATAGGAGCCGTTTTGTCGCAAGACGATAGGCCCATCACTTTTAATTCCAGGACACTCAATAAAGCAGAAGAAATGTATGCCACAAACGAGAAGGAGATGCTGGCCATATTCTGGGCATTGAGTGCTCTTAGAAGCTATTTATACGGGTCAGCAAAAGTTAAAATCATAACCGACCACCAGCCCTTGACATTCGCGTTAAGCAACAAAAATCAGAACAATAAACTAAAGAGATGGAAGGCATTCCTAGAAGAATTTGATTATGAATTACAATACAAACCAGGCAAGACCAATGTGGTGGCCGATGCCCTTTCTCGAATAGCAAATCCGTCAAATATAAATGCACTCACTCTAGCACAACAAGGTGGTGAAAGGGCGGCCGAAATATCAATTCCCAACGTTGAAACTCCCATTAATGCCTATAAAAACCAACTTTTTATTGAAATCGGTCCCATCTCCTTGTCAAGCTTTAAAATAATTTTTCCCACTTATCACCGCCACCAAATTGTAGAACCAAATTTCACAAAGGATAGTCTCGTACAAATTTTAAGAAACCACCTAAATCCTTCAGTCATCAACGGTATTAAAGCCGAACAATTCATAAAAAATATGATCGAACAAATCTTCCCTTTACATTTTATTAAATATAAAATAAGGTTTTCCCAGATACAGGTAGAAGATGTGACTTCCGAGACAGAACAAGAGAAAATTGTGATGAACGCTCACCATCGTGCCCACAGAAACGATAGGGAAAATAAGGCTCAGATTTTAAAATCATATTACTTCCCAGGTATGAGTGAGAAGATTAAAAGAATCACTAGAAAATGTAGCGTTTGTACAGAGAACAAATACGATCGTCACCCCGACAAACATGAATTTCAGCCAACTCCTATCCCTAAATTTCCCGGACAGATTGTGCATATTGACATCTATTTCACTGATGGAAGAATAATTCTGACTGCTGTGGACAAGTTTTCAAAATACGCCTTAACTAAAATTTTAAAAACTAGAGCTATTAAAGACATAGAGCAACCACTAAGAGAAATAATTTTGTCTTTTGGCGTCCCAGAAATAATTGTTGTTGATAACGAAAAATCTTTAAGCTCAAATTCTATCTCACACATGCTGGAAAATATGTTCAAAATTAAAGTTTACAAGACCCCTCCTTACACAAGCTCAGCCAACGGACAGGTGGAAAGATTTCATTCCACACTTTCCGAACTTATGCGCTGTCTTAAAACGAAAAAAGCCCACAATAACTTTTCTGAATTGCTAGATTTGTCTGTTTATGAATATAACAGATCCATTCGCTCCACAACGAATTGTAAACCAATTGACGTTTTCTTTGGTAAAGATAGACTAAATCACCCCGAACAGCTGGAGGTAGACAGAAAAGAAATTACTAAAAAAATTAAAACCAAGCAATCTGCAGACTTAGATTATCATAACAAAAAAAGATCACCCCCAAAAAATTATTCTATAGGAGACATTATTTATGTAAGAATAAATAGAAGAATAGGAAATAAACTTTCTCCCCGATACAGAAAAGAAATTGTCGGGGAAAACAGAAACAGTACTGTTATAACAAAATCAGGCAAAACAATTCACAAAGGTCTCATAAAACACTAATATTCTCAACAGATTGTCCTTGCCTATGTTATACGCGGATATTCAAATTTTGGACTACACCAATTCAAAGGTGGCGACTTTAAGCCTTGGATATTCGAAGGTACAGACGGGTACTTTTAACATCATACACGATATAAATTTGGAATTATATACCAAATTCATTGAGGATATTAAAACAAAAATCGACAGTCACATCCCCAACCAAGACCCACTTTATCCTTTTATATCCCATGAACTTACCGTCCTCGAAAACCTCCTTACCCGATTACAACCTAAACCAAGAAAACAAAGATCATTAAATTTCATCGGTACAGCCTGGAAATGGGTAGCTGGAAATCCAGACCATGCTGATTTCCAAATTATCAAACAAAAAATAAACAATGTATTAAGAAATAATAATAAACAAGTAGTTATCAATAAATTAACTAATGAGAGATTAAATAATATTACAAGTATTACAAACAATATTGTTAACATAATAAAAAAAGATTCAAACTTAAGAAACGAATACTTGACGAATATTAAATATAAATTAGACATAATAAAAGAAGAATTAACTAATGTAAACTATGCCTTACACTGGGCGAAAGCGGGTGTCATTAACTCGTTCATTTTATCAGATTCCGAAATAAATTTAGCAAAAGAGATATTCGAAAAATACGAAATTCCATATTTAAATTTAGAAGAGGCATTTGAATTTTCAGACATAAAAATTGCAAGAAACGTTTCAACTATTCTTTATATTATAAGCATACCAATAACAGATTCAAAATCTTGTCAAAACTTAATGATTAAACCAATTAAAAGAAACAAAATTGTAACTAAAATTGCATTTAATAATATTTTAAAATGCGACAGTCAAATATTTGGAATAAAAGAAAAATGTTAAGTCTTTAATAATTTAGCTATTTGTAAGCAAAATCAAATTCAAGACATAAGTAAAAGTTATTGTATACCGAATTTACTACGGAGCCGACCGTCAAATTGCACAGAAGTAAATAACCAACATATCCCTAGCGTCGAAGAAATACTCCCCGGAACCCTCCTTTTAAACAAATACAACGGATCAATCCTCGTCAACGGAGAAGTGACCAACCTGACAGGATCCTTTATAATCCAATTCCATAATGCATCCATTACCTTCAATAAACAAAACTACATCTCAGAAGAAATCCCTGATTCAAAACCATTAGCCGCTGTTGTGCAGCCAAACTCACGAGCGGAAAAGTTCGAAGAAGTCCTGACACTGGAAATGATGAAGGACCTACACCTCAAAAACACCGAGTATATTGAACAAATCAAAGAGGAGAATAACTTACACCTATTTACCAATTCCAGCTTGATTACTTTAGTAATAATAGTAATGGTAATCACTCTCGTAAAAATGTTCATCTGTAGGAAAACCGGACGGACTAATATTACCATCGATTTGGACCAGATTCCGAAAGTATTAACATCTGAAAGTCAACCAGAAAACGAAGGAACACCAACTACAAAATCGACAAACCAGACGGTAACAACCAAGCCAACAAGGATCAGTCAGATTCCCTTTTTTTAAGGTCAAACGAGGACGTATGAAATCAAAGGGGGAAGAGTTAATACGAGAAACATTTTCCTAAAAACATTTTCATAAATTCATTTCCCATTCCCACGATCCCAATTCTATAGTCCCACACGCGCAAGGTGTCAGGTGCGATGCTATGTCTGGAAGACAACAGGAAGCTGACACCGCGCATTCCACCACGTCAACGCTAACGGCGGCTCCCATAGGTTAAGCTAGTTTTAAGAAATTTAGTTTAATTAAGTTCAGTTGTATTTTGACTTTGAAGAAATAAAGAGCTCTCGCTCAAGAAAATAAATTTTTTTTAAACTTTAAATAAACTCCTAACTTATTTTATACAAAAGGAAAATCAGTGGAAACAGCGCTACACTCTGTAGTGACAACCATTGAAAAATCCTTACATCACAAGGAATATGCAATGGGTGTATTCCTGGACATCTCGGGAGCATTTAATAATGTTTCTACAGAAGCCATTATGCGAAGCCTTAGAGCCATAGCACCCCACGAGCCCATAAACTTCTGGATTCAAAATCTACTGAGCTGCAGAAGAGTAAGGGCTGAGTTGGGAACCACCATCGTCACAAAGGAGGTGCGCAGAGGCACGCCGCAAAGTGGAGTACTGTCGCCTCTACTTTGGAACCTGGTGGTAAACGACATGCTACGCAAAATGCAACGGAGAGCCCCAAAGGTAACTGCCTAGCCATTATTATCACGGGCAAGTGTCCCATGACACTCAGCTCAGTCATGGACAATACGCTCAAAGAAATATCAATGTGGGCTACAGAGGCCGGACTTGATATTAATGCGGACGAGACGGATCTGATTCTCTTTACCAAAAGGTACAAGATACCGCAATGGACTCCGCCTTCAGTGAACAGCACTCCGCTTAAGCCAAGCTTAAGTGTGAAATACCTCGGAATAGTACTGGACAGTAAGCTGAGTTGGAAGTCTAATGTGGAGGAAAGGGTGAAGAAAGCCACAGTTGCACTATATGCATCGCAGAAGATGCTGAGTAACACGTGGGGGCTATCACCTAGACTTATGCATTGGATCTTCATCTCGGTTGTACGCCCGGTACTACTCTACGGCGCTTTAGTATGGTGGAAAGCCACGGAGAAAACCACATACCTACGCATTATGGAACTTATGAGCCTATGCCATAAGTTCCAAAAATGTTCTGGAAAGAAGGGTTGCATTAAATGCACTAAGCACTCGGAAAAAGCTGCGCATATTCTGAGTTCCCAGCCACCAGGGCATTGATGGCAACGAAATGGCAGACAGGCTAGCTAAGGAGGGAGCACAATCGACACACATGACTGCTGAGGATTTGAGTATCTCTCTAAGTACACAAAACCGCAGATCAGAGGAGAGCGCAGCAGTCGCATCTGATCAAAGGTGGCGTCACACAACAAACTGCAAAATAGCTCGCACCATGTGCAAAACAACGCAGCCAAAATTAGCCCAGTACATCATAAGTCTCCCAAGGAGAGACTGCAGATTGATGATGGGCATACTCACCGGCCACTGCCTGACCGCAGCTCATGCTAAAAAGCTAGGCATCATTGCTAGTGATGCATGCAGGAAATGCATGGAACCAGATGTTAAGGAAACTCTGGAACATCTTATGTGTCACTGTCCTGCACTCTACTCCCTCAGAATCAAATACCTGGAAAAGCCTCTCTGCAAGAGGCAGCTGATAGGGCACCTCATGGGCTGCTTGCATTCGCCAAGCACACTCGCTTAAAGGACGACCAAAGTGCCTAGGGCACCAGTGGAGCCCCACCCGGTAACGCTAAGGATCATTTTGATCTATGTGAGGCCCCTTCGGGGGCCGGCCGGAATAACCTAACCTAACCTAAGATAATTTTAAGGAAGGCAAAAACAAAAGAAATTACATTTGGAAGTTAAATCAAAGAAAATAAATATTATTCTAAAAGGAGATAGATTGTAAGACTTAAAAGAAACGAAAATCTAAAAAAGAAAAAAAAAAAGAAATAAATAACCAAACAATAATAACAAATATTACATGAAACAAAATTAAGAAACAGAAATATATATTTTTATGAAAAGGAAAGGAGAATAACAAGCAACAGGAAATCTAAATAATAATTCTAATAATAATTTTAACCATCTGATAAAATAAGTAAATTTTACAAACATACGCACACTCAATCACACACACATAGTTACACACCAATTTGTATTGTCTCACACGATTAATTCATCATTAAAGTGCCCATAAAAGACAAAATTCCAATACTTCTTTTTTTTAAAAAAAGGGTGTTCCTTCTATTGTATTTAAAATTTGCATAATCTGAGATTCGGGTTCCGAATCACTTGACGATATTTGGTTCTTGTTACTGGAAATTATTAGCGTAAGATCATGTCTAACCCAGAGAATTTGTTAAGATCCCCTATTCTCAACCCCCCAAGAGAGGGAAGACCCCAGAGAGAAGAATTACCGACTCAGGCAGGCCAGCAACATATTAATTTCAGTCTCGAACAGTTGACAGAATTGATTAGCCAGGTGATAGATCGGAAGTTGCCGAGTGCATTGAAACGCAGTGAAGATCCTTCATTTGACTTCACTGACACCATTGACCAGGTGGGACAGGAATACACGAATAATTTGGGAGACTTGGACAGAGTGCCGGACATAGTAAAGTCCATAAGAGAATTCTCAGGCAACCCCCTGGAGTTCAGTTCGTGGAAAAAATGTGTCAATAGAATCATGGACACATATGCTCCAGAGGTTGGTACTCCAAGGTACTATGGTATTTTGCATACCATTCGAAACAAAATAGTGGGCAACGCTGACATGGCATTAGAATCTTATAGCATTCCCTTAGATTGGACAGCAATCTCTAGATGCCTCACACTCCACTATGCCGACAAACGTGACAAACACATTGGAGTATCAAATGACAATGTTGGTGCACGGCAGCCAGCAGTCTGTTGAGGAATTCCATCAACAAGTCTACAGACACTTGTCGCTTATCTTAAATAAGGTTGGCTGCATGTGTTTGGGCAGAGAGGCTGCACAGTTGATGATGAAAATTTATAGAGACAAAGCACTTGACACTTTTATGAGGGAATTGCTGGGAGACCTGCCACGACTATTGGGAATGAAGGAGCCAACAGATTTGCCTTTAGCTTTTCACTTGTGTCTCAAGTTGGAAAACCAAAACTATAGAAGTAATCACGCAAACATTAAGAGGACAGCAGACAGGGTTTAGGGGACAGAATGACAAACCAATCCCGGCCCCCCGAAACATGCATTTGGCTGGTGGCTATGGTTTTGGGCAAACCCCACCGATTCCCCCACGGAATACCACACCCATGAATTCTTATGGCATCGGCTTCATCCAGCAGTATGCTGCGCCCAGATACTATTCCGCAAATACTTGGAATAAGCCAGTCGCCGCACAGCGGCATAATTATTGCTGCCAATTGCTCCACCTCGACCGTTCGGTGCTAAACCTCAACCAAGGCCAGTGCCAATGGAGGTTGATCAAAGCATGCAGTCAAGAAATGTGAATTACATGAATAGACCCAACTTCGAAATGGCAAACGGCCAGGCGGTCATATTACGGACATGTCGAAAAGACAAAGAAACTTTAACATACAGACCAATGGCGGAGTACAGACGGACCTACAGCAGAACGCGGAACCATCAGATGTGAAAGGGGAACAACAAGTGCATGAATATGACACGCTAAATGAATTTGAAATGACGTTGGACGAATATTGCAATGGGACTGTTGAGTATGCGGACAATGATGGACAAGGGGACACAGAGCTGAATTTTTTAGATTAGAAGACTTCTCACTCCCATACTTCGAGTGTAGGATGAGGGGAGGACGAACACTTAAAATTTTAATAGACACAGGCTCAAATAAAAACTACATTAAACCAGACCACCAAACCTGGTGTCAAACGCGATACCAAACGAAAAATCATTTACTGCAGTCACCCCAGGCGGTGACACAAACATAACACACCATAAAAAATCAAACATTTTCGGACACACAGACATTGAAACAAAATTTTTTCTATTGGCTTCATTGGAGACATTTGACGGAATACTGGGAAGCGACAGCATGAGAGAGATAGGAGCCAGACTAGACATGGACGAACTGACGATGACACTTAGAAATGGAAAAAAGATTAAAATCAAATTACAGAATTGTGAGGCGGTGAGCGCCATTGCTCCTAGAATAGACCATCTGGGAAAAGAGCAGAAATATGAACTGATTGAGCATTACGAGGGACTTTTCGCAGACCCAAACCAAAAATTGACCTACACAACCAACGTGAAGGCAGAAATATCCCATATCACTTAAAGATGAAGTGAATAAACAACTAGCCGAGCTATTGAATGATGGCATTATTCGACCATCACGATCGCCGTACAATTCACCTGTGTGGATTGTACCAAAAAAGCTAGATGCCTCTGGGGAGAAAAAATATATAATGGTGATCGACTACCGGAAGTTGAATAGGGTTACGATCGCACACAGGTACCCTATCCCAGAAATAAATGAAGTTCTAAACCAACTTGGTGACAACAAAGTGTTTTCAGTTCTCGATCTCAAAAGCGGATTTCACCAAATCCCATTGAAGGATTCCGATATCGAAAAATCCGCCTTCTCCGTTAACAACGGAAAATATGAGTTTACAGGACTCCCATTCGGTTTGAAAAATGCGCCTGCAATATTCCAGCGCGCATTGGACGACATCCTTCACGAGCACATCGGCAAAATATACATCATCTATAAAGATAATATCATCATATTTAGCAAAGATGATGAGTCGCACTATAGAAATCTCGAGAAAATCTTCAGAACCTTGCAACAAGCCAATATGAAATGTCAGTTGGATAAATGCGAGTTTATGAAGAAAAGAGTTGAGTTCCTTGGCTTCGTCGTGTCTGATAAAGGCATTGAGACTAATCCCACTAAGGTGGAGGTCATAGCAAATTTTCCTTGCCCAAGAACACTCAAAGATCTAAGATCTTTTTTGGGACTTTCTGGCTATTATAGGAGGTTCATATAGAACTACGCTAAATTGGCAAAGCCACTAAGCTCTCTTTTAAGAGGGGATGATGGACGCATTTCAAAAAAATTGTCGTCAAAAAAATCCATAAGTCTCGATGAAGAAGCACTGGATGCCTTCAGAAAATTGAAGAGCAGTCTGATTTCTAACGATGTTGTCCTCCATTATCCGGACTTCCAAAAGGAATTCCATCTGACAACAGATGCTTCTAACTTCGCAGTGGGAGCTCTTCTCTCCCAAGATAATAGACCCATCTCATTCTTATCGAGAACCTTCTAAAAGGCTGAAGAGAATTATGGCACTAATGAAAAGGAAATGTTGGCTATAATCTGGGCCCTAAAAAAGCTCAAAAATTACCTGTACGGTAAATCAAAGGTGAAAATATTCCTTGATCACCAGCCTTTGACACATTCCCTAAGTGACTGGCATGGTAATGCCAGAATAAAAAGATAGAAAGCTTATTTGGAAGAATACAACTATAAGATATCCTATAAGCCAGGAAAAGAAAATACGGTGGCTGATGCCTTGTCCAGGGGCCCAATACCCAATCAAATACACTCGGTGACTTCGACCCAGCACAGCGCTGATCGCTCGAGTCACAACCTGATACAGAGTGTAGAAGCCCCAATCAATGTTTTTAAAAACCAGATATTCTTGTGCGAGGCTGAAACGAGCGCTCACCGATTCAATATTCCATTCCCAACGTACCACAGACACGAAATAACACAACGACAATACACGACTGACGAACTCTTGTCCATCCTAAAGAAATATCTAAACCCTTCCGTGATCAACGGAATCCATGCGTCCGAAAAAACAATGGGGAAGATCCAACTTCTTTACCCCAAACATTTCCAGAACTATAAAATTAGATTCACGCAGACGAAAGTTAAAGATCTGCTTGGGGAAAGTGAGCAAGAGGAGGAGATCTGTTATAGCAAAACCCCTCAACATAAGTTATAGCAAAACCCCTCAACATAATATAATTTGACATTAATTCGCTAAACTTGCCGAGCTTGCACTTCCGGCACATGTCAATATTTTTCCCTTTCTTAAGACAAAACAATTCTTTGGAACTGTTTTGCCAATATTAATACTTAACTTGCATTTCCGGCACATGAATTGCGCACCTGACCAGATATGCAATGTCAACATAATGTTAGTTTAAGTATTGCACTTTATTAAAAATATAGTTTAGTCTTGATATGTAATTCAAAGAGGAAGAACATAATAAAAAGCAAGTGGATAAAAATAATTTAATTTTATTTTTTTCTTTATAAACTTGTGAGACTCAAAAGTGGCGCAGTCGGTAGGATACCGATTAAGTCCTACCCAACATAAATAGTGCGAAGTAGTACGTGGATATTAATCCTTAAAACGGTATCCGAATCTAAAAACTTTCGCGAAATTGTGGACAAAAGATTGCCACAACTGTGAAAAAAAATATATATATATATACTGTCACGAAGTGCAAAACTGTGTCAAAAGATTGCTGCAGAAAAACGGTATCCAAATCTAAATTTTTCACGAAATTGTGGACAAAAGATTGCCACAACAGAAAAAAAAAAAAAAAAACACATTTTACATTAAAAGTAAAACTTTCTAAACTCCTAGCACGCAAAAGATTGCTACAGGAAAATAATAATAATAAAAAAAAAAAAATAAAAAAAAAAACATTAAATAAAAACATTCAACAAAATTTATATGAAGAAACACTCTCAATAACTAAATCACAAAAATCCGTCGCAGAAGTGCAAACTAATAGACAGAAGGCGAAATACAACTGACAGAAGGCTAAATACAACTATAAACAGAAAACCACACCCCAGGACATCAAGAAGACAGAAGGCAGAAATACAACTGTAACCAGAAAACCACATCCCAGGACATCAAGAAGATCTCGAAGGTAACACTAACTTTAAGAACATCAACTTCGTAATATAAGGTATTGCAATAAGTAGACTTATTAAAATAAAATAAATAAAAAAAGAGAAAATGGCTCAAATACATTTTGATCCTCTTAAATATTTGGGAAATTTACCTGAATTTTATGGCAACAATAAGGACCTACAGACATTTTTAAATTTAATAGACAGGGTACATCCCATGTTACAAACATATGACGAACTGTCACAGGGACTATTTTCCGACCTAATTAAAAGTAAATTAAAAGGCAAAGCTAGGGAGGTTATCGAAATAAATTGCCAAGCAACTTCCTGGACCGAAATTAAAGAAGTACTCCAAAATAATTTTGGCGACCGACTAAGTTGCGATGAACTTTACGATTTACTAAGAGCAGTTACATTTAAAACTACAAGTCTCGACTTTTTTGATGATATAAAAGCAATACTTAGACGCCTTAACAATAAAACCTTATTTATTCTCGGACAAAATGCCGCTGCAAATGCGGTAACTCAAAATAACTCTCGCACAGCTCTAAATATTTTTAAATCGAAGATTCCCGAACCCATGAAAACTATTCTTACATGTAGAAACCCAAACACTTTAGAAGGGGCAATAAATATCCTATTTGAAGCTGGATATGCTCACCTTCGAGTAAACAACCAACAAGTTTTTACACAAAACTCACCCAAACAAAACAAATCTAATTTTAAACAAAATTCCAAACGAAATGATAACCTACAAAACAATTCAAATCCCAATAACTATAGGCATAATTATCAACAACAAAATCCACGAAATGATAACCTACAAAACAATTCAAATCCCAACAATTATAGGCATAATTATCAACAACAAAATCCTACTTATAACCAGAACAACTCTTATCAAAATCGCCACAGGCAAAATTATTATCAAAATTCTAATCAAAACAGACAAAATTTTAACCAACAAAATACTAATCCGCAACAAAATCTTGCAACCCAAAATGAAAATTACAATCGTTTTCCACTACCTGAGCCAATGGATATAAACATTAATTTTCCAAATACTGAAGCTAATAATTCGAGTTTCAATCCCCAAAACCTACAACCAAATTGAATTACTCAAGCAGGAGCTTATAATCAGTCAAACAACATGTCTACAAACACAGGTACTGACTATGTGGCGAATTACAATCAACAACACCTCGAAAATTTTCGGCCTTCGGCCTCGGAGAACTTCCATATATAAAGGTAAAAACAAAATTAGGACACATAAAACTAATAGTAGATACGGGAGCTACTAATTCAATTCTAAATCCTGGCATTTGCCATCCTAAATGGATTCAGAAGATAAATCCTACTTACATAAACACATTACAACATAAGATCTGTATAAGTGAAAAAGCAACAATCAAAGCTTTTGAAGAATTTGGTACGGAACTCGACATAATCGAATTCTATATAACTAAATTTCATAATTTCTATGACGGCTTAATAGGCAACGATTTGTTAAGGCCTTTAAAAGCAAACATAAACTATACGGATAACACTATAAAATTTGGAAAACACTCATTAACTCTTTTTGTCAAAAGCAAAGATGACGGCAAAATAGAAAAAAGCGTAATCTCAGACAAAGACCTCTCTAATAACATACAACCAAATTTAGCTCTTAAGTTAGAAAACATAATCGCGCTACACGAAGACAATACAAACTTCAATATTATTGAAGAAAAAGAATACAAACCGCTTAGAGAACAAATTAGGACCCAGCATCTTAATCTTGAAGAAAAGAATAAGCTTATGCCAATTATAAACAAATATTCAGATATTTTCTATCAAGAAAATACTAAATTAAGTTTCACATCAGCAATCAAACACAAAATAAGGACTATCAACAACGTTCCAATTTTTGCTAAATCATACAGATATCCTTACATTCATAAGGAAGAAGTAGAAAAGCAGATTCAAGAAATGCTCGATAACAAGATAATAAGACATAGCAATTCTCCATATTCAGCACCCATATGGATCGTAGCAAAGAAGGCCGATGCCAGTGGTAAAGCTAAATGGAGACTTGTAATAGATTATCGTAAATTAAACGATGTAACAATAGATGATAAATATCCGATTCCAAATATTGATGAAATTTTGGATAAATTGGGAAGATGCCAATACTTCACCACCCTCGATCTTGCGAAGGGATTTCATCAAATTGAAATCGAAGAGTCCGACACTTATAAAACAGCCTTCAGCGTTGAAGGAGGGCATTATGAATTTTTGCGAATGCCGTTTGGTCTGAAGACAGCACCAGTGACATTCCAAAGACTAATGAACAATATCCTCAAAGAATATATAAACAAGATTTGTCTCGTCTATTTAGACGATATTATAATTTTCTCTACATCTCTACAGGAACACATAAACTCTATAAAATTAGTTTTCAATCGGCTAAAAGAAGCCAATCTTAAAGTGCAATTAGACAAGTCGGAATTTTTGAAAAAAGAAACTGAATTCCTAGGACACATTGTAACATCCGATGGTATTAAAGCAAATCCCAAAAAAATAGAATGCGTCAAAAATTTTCCGATACCCAATACTCCTAAACAAATTAAACAGTTTCTTGGCCTAACCGGCTACTACAGGAAATTTATAAAAGACTACTCACTAATCGCCAAACCCATGACTAAATATTTAAAAAAGGATGCAAAAATAAACACTTCCGACCCACAATATCAGGAAAGCTTCAATACGCTCAAAACATTACTAATTCACGACCCAATCCTTGCGTACCCTGATTTTACAAAAATATTCACTCTCACAACAGACGCAAGTAATTACGCTCTAGGTGCAGTTTTGTCCCAGGACAACCATCCCATTTGCTACGCGAGTCGTACTCTTAACGAGCACGAAATCAATTATAGCACAATAGAAAAAGAGCTTTTGGCAATAGTGTGGGCCACCAAATACTTCCGTCCCTACCTTTTCGGAAGAAAATTTATAATAGAAACAGACCACAAGCCTTTGACATGGCTTTTTTCGATAAAAGAGCCAAACTCTAAACTAGTTAGATGGAGGCTTAAACTATCCGAATTCGATTATGAAATAAAATACAAGAAAGGAACGAAAAACAACAACGCGGATGCGTTATCCCGTATTAGACATGAACCAATAAATATAAATGCATTAGAATCCGATTCTCTGACAATTAGAGAGACCTTGTCCCCACTAAATCTTTTTAAAAATCAAATAATTATCGAGAAAATTACATCAGGATCCATGAGAATAAAAACCTAGTCTATTTTTAGGAACACAAGGAAAATAATCCAACTCAAGCGACTAGATAGAGACACTGCTATCACCTTACTTAAAAACCATTTCAACCCTACACAATTAAATGCCATTTTAATAGATGACACATTCTATGAAGTTTTTAAGACTACTTATGAAGAATTATTTTCTAACAATAATGACTTTAGAATTACAAGATGCTTTACCTTACTAGTAGATATAGAAGACGAAAATACTTTAAGCAAAACCATTGAGAATGAACACCTCGATAAAAATCATAGAGGCATACAAGCCGTTTTTGAAGAATTAAAGACACAAATATATAATCCCAAATTAAAATTAAGAATCACACAATTTATTAACAATTGTGAAATTTGCAACGTAGAAAAATACGACAGAAAGCCCCCTAAAATACCCTATAAGATTACCGAAACACCCTCTAAACCTCGGGAAGTTATTCACATTGACGTTTTTTACACATTAGAAAAACAAATCTTTATGACAATAATTGATAAATTTACAAAATTTGCTGTAGCCTATAGAATCAATGGAAGAACTTGGTTAGAATTCAAAACGAAACTATTACTTTATCTTAACACTTACGGTAAAGTTGAGAAAATAATTGTTGATAATGAACTCGGCTTCAAAGCCATACCCATGCAGGAATTCTTAAAAGATGAAAATATTACAATACACTACACTTCCAACAGCAATCATACTTCAAATGCAGACATCGAGAGATTGCACAATACAATTAACGAGCACATCAGACTTTTGAGACACAATGAAAGAAGCCAACACGAAACAGTAGAAGAAAAGATTTTAAGAATAATAGGTTTTTATAATAACACTATTCACAGTACAACAAAAACTAAACCAATTGACTTTATAAATGGAAAAATTCACGAAGACAAATATAAACAGATCCACGATTTAATTTTGAATAAAAAAGAAAAATATATAGAAAGATTAAATAAAGATAGAAAGGACGTTGATATCCAAGAAGGTCCGAACTTTATAAAAGAAATCAGAGGCGGCAAAAATCATAGAAAATACAGGAAAATAGATGCTACTATAATTGACAATGAACATTTAAAAGATACTACGACTGGATTAAAATATTACAAAACACACGTGAAACAAGATAAAAAATATCAAGATAAAAATAACCCCAAAATAAAAGCTAAACATTAAAAACCAATACTTACCCTTTCAGATGGCACCCTGGATTTTATTGACCACATTTTTCACAACGATATACGCACAAACCATTGACATTCAGGATTTAATTAACAATAACGGATACATACCGATCAAGACGGGAGAACTGAAAGTGATTGACCGATACAACAAAATCCTCCATATTATCAATATAACTTCCTACACGGATACATTAAATCTAATTCTTGAAAACATACATACCCTTAACTCCACCAGAGTTGAAACGAAGACATTATTAGACACTATAAATAAAAACTTTGTACTATTGAAAGTAAAAATAGAAAACTTAAATCCACACTTTAGACAGAAAAGAGGACTGGTAAACGTATTAGGGAAAGGACTAAAATTTATTGCAGGATCTATGGACAACGACGATGAACTTGAAATTAGTAACTCACTAAAATCATTATATAGAAACGAAGAATCCTTGACAAACAAAATTAACAACCTTACTCTCGTCAACCATTTTATATCTTCTCAAATACAAAATATTACCGACCACATTAACCAAAAACAAATTCTAATAGGAAATTATTTGAACCAATTTAAAGACTTTATGCAAAATAAAATTACAACAATAGAGGACGAATTAACATTTATAGAACAAATCTATCAAATAAATAACGACATCTCACTCTTACGAGACCACATAGACGACATTGGACAGATAATATTTTCAAGTAAATTAGGAATAATTCCTACCGATATTTTAACAAACACAGAACTCGACTTAATAGACGATTTTGACAGCTACACGAATATTAAAATAGCAGTCGCTCTACACGACAATCAAATTATAATAATCATTCAAATCCCACAATATTCAAGAGAAACATTAACTAAAATTGTATTTGAACCAATTCCTAACTTTAAGAATAACTCAATTGTATTAAATGTATATGAAATTTTAGTAGACCATACAAACAACATTTATAATGTAAACGTTAAAGATAATCTTAAGAAGAATTTAATTCAAATCTCTAATAAATGCATTTCTGATATATTAAACTATAAAGAAGCATATTGTGATATGCAAAAACTAGACAAATCAGTTGTAATAGAAATTTTACCCGGCATATTAATATTCAAAAACTTTTATTCCAAAATTGAACATAATTGCAGCAAAATCGATGTCAAAATAAGTGGCAACTTTCTTATTAAATTCGAAAATTGTGAAATTAATACACTAAACAAAACTTTTAACAACGTTAAGCTCAAATTTTATGACCAATTTATTTTACCTAACGTCATAACTAAAATCAAAGAGAATTCAAATGTAACTTTTCCAAATTTAAAACTTGAATCATTGTACTTAAAACAAATTAATCACGAAAAATTTATTGAACAAATACAATATCAAACAAAGAAAACAAATTATATAAACATAAGCATAAATGTAATCATTGTTTTTACCATAATAATGTTAACGATATTTACTATATACAAATCAAATAAGCTGTCCATATTGCATATTTCGTCGGAGCCTCAATTTAACGGTGGGGGTGTTATAGCAAAACCCCTCAACATAATATAATTTGACATTAATTCGCTAAACTTGCCGAGCTTGCACTTCCGGCACATGTCAATATTTTTCCCTTTCTTAAGACAAAACAATTCTTTGGAACTGTTTTGCCAATATTAATACCTAGCTTGCATTTATAACACAAAACAATTCTTTGGAACTGTTTTGCCAATATTAATACTTAACTTGCATTTCCGGCACATGAATTGCGCACCTGACCAGATATGCAATGTCAACATAATGTTAGTTTAAGTATTGCACTTTATTAAAAATATAGTTTAGTCTTGATATGTAATTCAAAGAGGAAGAACATAATAAAA
Source organism: Chymomyza procnemis (assembly GCA_035046065.1). Taxonomy (NCBI): domain Eukaryota; kingdom Metazoa; phylum Arthropoda; class Insecta; order Diptera; family Drosophilidae; genus Chymomyza; species Chymomyza procnemis. The sequence goes on from JAWNOJ010000026.1 coordinate 60,324,220, forward strand.
AGCAAGTGGATAAAAATAATTTAATTTTATTTTTTTTCTTTATAAACTTGTGAGACTCAAAAGTGCTCGGCTCGGTGACAGCAAAAAACTCACCCTCGAGGAGAGGAAGAAGCTGGAGTGGGCCGACCAAAAGATCAAAGAGGGCCGAGAACACTTTGCAGAGAAGGCGGCGATGAAGGCTACTGATAGCCAATTCGCTAACAAGGTCGAGCAGCAGCTGCTCACCAAAAGGCAACGCTCAGAAAACCAAGATAAGGCGGATGTGCCCGTGAGCAAACGGCCGCGCCATAAGACGGAGAAACCCCCAAGGAAGCCAAATGGGTCACCGCATTTGTGGCGAACTTGGAGGCTCCCTGGGAGGGTGCTAAGCCGTCGGTACCGAAAGCGAAGGTGCTCATCCCGAGAGTCCTCCCTAAGGAGTATGTGCTCCAACTGCTGGGGTGGCGGAATCCTGATGTGCCGACCAGTGACTGGGAGGTGCTACACATGGGCAAGCCTGAAGGCAACACCCAACACGTGGTACTCCAGATCAACAAGGAGGCCGAGGATCTGCTATACCCAAGGTTCGGGAAGATGGCGTGGGGCGTGGGTAGCGTATTCCTTCGCCTCAAAAAACGCCACCCGAATGACGACAATGCGAACACGCTAGAGACAGGCGAGGTGGAGAAGGATCTTGGCGTAGAAGCCATCACCGAAGCTGCCCAAGGCCTGGATATCTCTGGAGAAATGGAGGAGGATGGAGACACGACCTTAGTAGTCGCCCCATCGGAGAAGGAGGAGTCTAACTAGCCATGCAGCTAAAGACCCTCCAACTCAACCTCCACAAGAGCAAGTTGGCGTCGGCGGAGCTCCTCATAACCCTGGAGGAGGAGTCAATCGATGTGGCTTTGATCCAGGAACCTTCGATAACGTCAGGGAACAAGGTTTCTGGACTTAAGTCTAACAACTTCTGCACTTTCTACCCAACAACTGTAAGTAGAGCTAGAACTGCAATCCTGGTGAGGAAGCGCATCTACGCTTATCTTATGACTAATTACAGCTCTGACGATCTCACGGTGGTAGCACTGGAGGGCGGCAAGGACGAGCCACTCTTGATTTCGTCTTGCTACCTGGCGCACGACAGGGATGCGCCAACCCAGGAGACTGAGCGTCTCATACAGGAGGCACGCCGGAGGAGGCAACCCCTGGTCATCGGTGCTGATGCCAACGCCCATCACACTATATGGGGATACAGGGACATCAACGATACAGGTGAGTCACTCCTAGACTTTATATTACGTCATAACTTATCAATAATAAACAGAGGGGAGGAACCCACCTATGAATGGCTTACCTCGTCTAGCGTCATAGATTTAACTCTCGCTTCGGGAATGAATACGGTGGTCGAGGATTGGAGAGTTCTTAGTAAACACTCCTTCTCCGATCACAAGTATATCCAATTCAAGGCAAAGTTCGAGTGTAAAGTGACAACTAGTGCTTACAAAAATACCCGGAATACGAACTGGGAGATGTTTAAAGCCAAGGTGGCAAGGAGACTTCCACCACCACTGACGATATCGTCGACAGATGACATTGAGAAGTCCGTGAAGAAACTCTGTCAGCACCTAACCAAGGCGTTCAACGATGAATGCAAAACCACGGTCAAGAGGAGAAAACACAGGCCACCCTGGTGGAACCCTCAACTAAAAGCTCAACGTACCGACCTACAAGAGATCTTCAAACTAGCCAAACAAGCGGATGAAGAACTCGTGTGGGACGAGTATAAAGTGAGGCTCCGCGACTTCAAAAAACAAGTCCGACAAGCCAAAAGAGAATCCTGGAGATCCTTCTGCTCTCGTATAGAGAAGGTCACGGAAACGGCAAGCCTCAGGAAACTCCTCTCGAGTCAACCCGCGATGCAGAGTCAACTTAAAACAAGTGAGGGGCATTGGACCGAGAGCAGCTTGGAAGCGACTAACGCCTTGCTAAGCGAGCACTTTCCCGGCTGCTCAAATGCCTCCGACTCAGACACATCAACGAACCAGTCAGTCCCGCAGGCCACAATACTTGGGTACCTAATTACTCCGCTCAAAATCCAATGGGCATTGGACTCCTTCGCGAGATACAAGTCCCCGGGACCAGATGGAGTAATACCGGCCATGCTACAGACTACCAAGGACAAGGTGACGCCATGGCTGGTCACAATCTTTAAAGCATGCTTGAGACTCGGCTACATCCCTGTATCCTGGAGGACAGCACCAGTTGTGTTTCTGCCCAAATCTGGTAAATGCAGTCACGTGCAACCAAAAGACTACAGACCGATAAGCCTTACCTCATTCCTGCTGAAAACGCTTGAAAAGCTGCTGGACCTACATATAAGGAATGGCTGAACCATCCGGTAGAGCCCAACCAACACGCGTATACAAAAGGAAAATCAGTGGAAACAGCGCTACACTCTGTAGTGACAACCATTGAAAAAGCCTTACATCACAAGGAATATGCAATGGGTGTATTCCTGGACATCTCGGGAGCATTTAATAATGTTTCTACAGAAGCCATTATGCGAAGCCTTAGAGCCATAGCACCCCACGAGCCCATAAACTTCTGGATTCAAAATCTACTGAGCTGCAGAAGAGTAAGGGCTGAGTGGGGAACCACCATCGTCACAAAGGAGGTGCGCAGAGGCACGCCGCAAGGTGGAGTACTGTCGCCTCTACTTTGGAACCTGGTGGTAAACTACATCCTACGCAAAATGCAACGGAGAGCCCCAAAGATAACTGCCTATGCGGACGACATAGCCATGTGTCCCATGACACTCAGCTCAGTCATGGACAATACGCTCAAAGAAATATCAATGTGGGCTACAGAGGCCGGACTTGATATTAATGCAGACAAGACGGATCTGATTCTCTTTACCAAAAGATGGACTCCGCCTTCCATGAACGGCACTCCGCTTAAGCCAAGCTTAAGTGTGAAATACCTCGGAATAGTACTGGACAGTAAGCTGAGTTGGAAGTCTAATGTGGAGGAAAGGGCGAAGAAAGCCACAGTTGCACTATATGCATCGCAGAAGATGCTGAGTAGCACGTGGGGGCTATCACCTAGACTTGCATTGGATCTTCATCTCGGTTGTACGCCCGGTACTACTCTACGGCGCTTTAGTATGGTGGAAAGCCACGGAGAAAACCACATACCTACGCATTATGGAAAAAACACAACGGCGCGCGCTGCTGTGTAAGTTAATACGAGAAACATTTTCCTATAAACATTTTCATAAATTCATTTCCCATTCCCACGATCCTAATTCTATAGTCCCACACGCGCAAGGTGTCAGGTGCGATGCTATGTCTGGAAGACAAAAGGAAGCTGACACCGCGCATTCCACCACGTCAACGCTAACGGCGGCTCCCATAGGTTAAGCTAGTTTTAAGAAATTTAGTTTAATTAAGTTCAGTTGTATTTTGACTTTGAAGAAATAAAGAGCTCTCGCTCAAGAAAATAAATTTTTTTTTTTAAATAAACTCCTAACTTATTTGGCGCCCGAGCAGGGACCGGGTTTAGTGCGTTATTGCTGGAAACGAGTTATTACCAGTCGCCTCAAGAAGCCGCCGTGTTAACTCAAAGTTAAAAAGTGCTAAGCTAAGTTATTACCATAGTCGCCTCAAGAAGCCGCCGTATTAACTCAAAGTTAAAAAGTGCTAAGAAGCTCGTCTTTTTATTAACATATAACCAGACGCCTCAGGAAGCCGCAGCGTTAACAAAAGTGTTTAATTAAGAGGACAGAGAACGTACCAACCGGTGCCATTCGATAACATGAATGCAGCAATTATTATAGTGTTAAATTTATTTTAATAATTCAACTTAAAATTAAAACTAAAAATGCCAGACTTAAGATCAGGAACTATAACCAACCCTTCCAATCCCAACACAATCCCTACAGTGATCCTAGTATCGGAATCACAAAACGAAAATGCAGGCACTTCATTCCAATCCGCTAACAATTCTCCAACTAAACCTCAAGCGACCCCCGAGCTTAACGCTCTCATAGCATCCATAGTCCAGGGTGTATTCGAACAACATGGACACAATTTAGTCCAGAAGGCCTTGAACCCGAATGGTAACCACTTTCCTGGTGCGGAGCAAAGCATCGACCCCATATATCGGAACGATCTATCTGATATGGACAAGATACCTGACGTGGTCAAGAGTCTTAGGAATTTTTCCGGAGAGCCAGGTGAATTTAGCTCCTTACAATTATACGAATCATTTAGGGGTACCCCCAAATACTATGGCATTTTAAGTACCATAAGAAATAAAATCACGGGAAATGCAGATACTGCACTCGAGGCATACAATATTCCCTTGAATTGGGAGAGTATGTCTCGTTGTTTAGCAATGCACTACGCGGACAAACGCGATCTAAGCTCTCTGGAATACCAAATGATATCCCTAGTACAGGGAAATTTATCAATTCAAGAATTCTATCAGAGAGTATATTCGCATCTTTCCCTTATTCTGAACAAATATCATGTTTGGAAGCAAGTGCGGAATCCCTTAGGCTATTGACTCAGACGTATCGAGACAAGGCTCTAGATACGTTCATTCGAGGCCTCAAAGGTGATCTCCCTCGGTTGCTCGGGATACGGGAACCACTTGATTTGCCTCACGCGTTAAACCTTTGTTTAAAACTTGAAAACCAGAATTATAGGACAAACCACATTATCCATAATCAAGGACAAGCAAGAAAATCTCCACAAAGCCGTTCACCAGGCACCCAGTATGGATATCAAACTCCTTCAAGACCTACTATTCCACACAATGATCAACAAACTCACTATTCACATCAAAGCAACAACTATCCTAGATGGAATAGTAGACCTTCCGCTCAAAATCAATATCGAGCACCCAGCGGGCCTTCCGTCCAAAATCAATATCGTGCACCCCCTCAAAACCAAAATTCTAATCAACCTAATACAAATATAAATCTCGGGACTAGGCCGCAAACATCAAAACCAAACTTTAAATATGAGCCCAAAAATCTGCAAGCTAGGTCACAGCCCTCAAGTTCTAATCAAAAACCCTTTGCACCATTACCTCAAAAGAATTACCATATAACTACAGAAGATGACGATCTTACAGAATATAATAGGAACTTAGAGTATGAAAACAGCAAGTTTGAAGCACCTCTAGAAAATTTCATACCAGAAGAGACAACAGATTATAGCAACATAAATGACAATAATATGGACGATTTTTCCGATATCCATTTTTTAGGTTGAAAAACTCTTCGTTACCATACATCGAGGTTAAAACGAAGAGTGGACAAATTTTACAAATTCTCATAGACACGGGTTCGAACCGTAATTATAATATATTCAACCTTCTCTAGTATCTAGACCTATTCCTAATGTAGATTGTTTCTATGCTAACTCAATCGGTGGCAGTACTAAAATAACCCATCATGTCGAAGCAAATCTATTTGGTCTCAAAGACAATAAAATAAAATTTTTCCTGTTACCATCCCTAAAATCTTTTGACGCCATACTAGGCAACGATAGTCTCAAGGAACTCTCAGCTGTAATTCACACCCAACAAAACTATATAGAAATTAAAAATGGCCTTAAACTTAGAATGAAACAAAAAATTTCCCAAACTGTTAATAACTTGGATATAAAAATGGACCATATGTCCGACTCTCAGAAAAAGGCTATCCATTCGCTTGAAGGGGAATACGCCTCCTTATTCTCCAAACCTAATGAAAAATTGACATACACAACAACAGTTGTGGGTGAAATTCGCACCACCACTGATGCTCCTGTCTTCACCAAATTTTACCCGTATCCTATGCCCCTAAAAGGGGAGGTTGAGAGCCAAATCCGCCAATTACTCGATGATGGTATTATTAGGCCATCCAGATCTCCGTATAACTCACCGGTCTGGGTTGTCCCAAAAAAAGCCGATTCCAAAGGTAATAAGCAATATAGGGTAGTGATCGACTACCGAAAATTAAACACAGTCACGGTTGCAGACCGCTATCTCATCCCAGACATAAACGAGGTTCTTTCTCGACTTGGCAGAAACAAATTCTTTACGGTCCTTGATTTAAAAAGCGGGTTTCACCAGATCCCTCGAAAGGAATCGGACGTGGAGAAAACAGCGTTTTCTATTAACAACGGGAAGTACGAGTTCGTAAGGCTTCCATTTGGGCTGAAAAATGCTCCCTCCATTTTTCAGCGGACCCTTGACGATATCTTGCGCGAATTCATTGGGCATATTTGTTACGTCTATATAGACGATATAATAATCTTTAGCCAAGCTGAAGATCAGCATATTCGACACATTCGTGAAATTTTTCACACACTGAACAAAGCAAGAATGAAAGTTCAATTGGATAAATGCCGATTCTTCGAAAAACGAGTCGAGTTTTTGGGTTTCATGGTATCATCCGATGGAATTCGTACAAACTCAACTAAAGTTGAGGCAATAACTGCGTTCTTTCTTGGGCCTCTCCGGTTATTATCGCCGTGAGATTATTATCGTGAGAGATTATGCCAAGCTGGCAAAACCACTTACTGCTCTTTTAAGAGGGGAGGATGGACGCATTACCAAAGCTCAATCGACGAAAAAAAATATTAACCTCAACAAAGAACAAGAAGCATTTCAAAAGTTGAAAAACTCATTAACTTCAACAGATGTAGTATTAATGTATCCCGACTTCAAGAAACCTTTCCAACTCACAACAGATGCCTCCCAGTTTGCAATAGGAGCCGTTTTGTCGCAAGACGATAGGCCCATCACTTTTATTTCCAGGACACTCAATAAAGCAGAAGAAATGTATGCCACAAACGAGAAGGAGATGCTGGCCATATTCTGGGCATTGAGTGCTCTTAAAAGCTATTTATACGGGTCAGCAAAAGTTAAAATCATAACCGACCACCAGCCCTTGACATTTGCGTTAAGCAACAAAAATCAGAACAATAAACTAAAGAGATGGAAGGCATTCCTAGAAGAATTTGATTATGAATTACAATACAAACCAGGCAAGACCAATGTGGTGGCCGATGCCCTTTCTCGAATAGCAAATCCGTCAAATATAAATGCACTCACTCTAGCACAACAAGGTGGTGAAAGGGCGGCCGAAATATCAATTCCCAATGTTGAAACTCCCATTAATGGCTTTAAAAACCAACTTTTTATTGAAATCGGTCCCATCTCCTTGTCAAGCTTTAAAATAATTTTTCCCACTTATCACCGCCACCAAATTGTAGAACCAAATTTCACAAAGGATAGTCTCGTACAAATTTTAAGAAACCACCTAAATCCTTCAGTCATCAACGGTATTAAAGCCGAACAATCCATAAAAAATATGATCGAACAAATCTTCCCTTTACATTTTATTAAATATAAAATAAGGTTTTCCCAGATACAGGTAGAAGATGTGACTTCCGAGACAGAACAAGAGAAAATTGTGATGAACGCTCACCATCGTGCCCACAGAAACGATAGGGAAAATAAGGCTCAGATTTTAAAATCATATTACTTCCCAGGTATGAGTGAGAAGATTAAAAGAATCACTAGAAAATGTAGCGTTTGTACAGAGAACAAATACGATAGTCACCCCGACAAACCTGAATTTCAGCCAACTCCTATCCCTAAATTTCCCGGACAGATTGTGCATATTGACATCTATTTCACTGATGGAAGAATAATTCTGACTGCTGTGGACAAGTTTTCAAAATACGCCTTGACTAAAATTTTAAAAACTAGAGCTATTAAAGACATAGAGCAACCACTAAGAGAAATAATTTTGTCTTTTGGCGTCCCAGAAATAATTGTTGTTGATAACGAAAAATCTTTAAGCTCAAATTCTATCTCACACATGCTGGAAAATATGTTCAAAATTAAAGTTTACAAGACCCCTCCTTACACAAGCTCAGCCAACGGACAGGTGGAAAGATTTCATTCCACACTTTCCGAACTTATGCGCTGTCTTAAAACGAAAAAAGCCCACAATAACTTTTCTGAATTGCTAGATTTGTCTGTTTATGAATATAACAGATCCATTCACTCCACAACGAATTGTAAACCAATTGACGTTTTCTTTGGTAAAGATAGACTAAATCACCCCGAACAGCTGGAGGTAGACAGAAAAGAAATTACTAAAAAAATTAAAACCAAGCAATCTGCAGACTTAGATTATCATAACAAAAAAAGATCACCCCCAAAAAATTATTCTATAGGAGACATTATTTATGTAAGAATAAATAGAAGAATAGGAAATAAACTTTCTCCCCGATACAGAAAAGAAATTGTCGGGGAAAACAGAAACAGTACTGTTATAACAAAATCAGGCAAAACAATTCACAAAGGTCTCATAAAACACTAATATTCTCAACAGATTGTCCTTGCCTATGTTATACGCGGATATTCAAATTTTGGACTACACCAATTCAAAGGTGGCGACTTTAAGCCTTGGATATTCGAAGGTACAGACGGGTACTTTTAACATCATACACGATATAAATTTGGAATTATATACCAAATTCATTGAGGATATTAAAACAAAAATCGACAGTCACATCCCCAACCAAGACCCACTTTATCCTTTTATATCCCATGAACTTACCGTCCTCGAAAACCTCCTTACCCGATTACAACCTAAACCAAGAAAACAAAGATCATTAAATTTCATCGGTACAGCCTGGAAATGGGTAGCTGGAAATCCGGACCATGCTGATTTCCAAATTATCAAACAAAAAATAAACAATGTATTAAGAAATAATAATAAACAAGTAGTTATCAATAAATTAACTAATGAGAGATTAAATAATATTACAAGTATTACAAACAATATTGTTAACATAATAAAAAAAGATTCAAACTTAAGAAACGAATACTTGACGAATATTAAATATAAATTAGACATAATAAAAGAAGAATTAACTAATGTAAACTATGCCTTACACTGGGCGAAAGCGGGTGTCATTAACTCGTTCATTTTATCAGATTCCGAAATAAATTTAGCAAAAGAGATATTCGAAAAATACGAAATTCCATATTTAAATTTAGAAGAGGCATTTGAATTTTCAGACATAAAAATTGCAAGAAACGTTTCAACTATTCTTTATATTATAAGCATACCAATAACAGATTCAAAATCTTGTCAAAACTTAATGATTAAACCAATTAAAAGAAACAAAATTGTAACTAAAATTGCATTTAATAATATTTTAAAATGCGACAGTCAAATATTTGGAATAAAAGAAAAATGTAAAGTCTTTAATAATTTAGCTATTTGTAAGCAAAATCAAATTCAAGACAGAAAAGAAATACTCCCCGGAACCCTCCTTTTAAACAAATACAACGGATCAATCCTCGTCAACGGAGAAGTGACCAACCTGACAGGATCCTTTATAATCCAATTCCATAATGCATCCATTACCGTCAATAAACAAAACTACATCTCAGAAGAAATCCCGGATTCAAAACCATTAGCAGCTGTTGTGCAGCCAAACTCACGAGCGGAAAAGTTCGAAGAAGTCCTGACACTGGAAATGATGAAGGACCTACACCTCAAAAACACCGAGTATATTGAACAAATCAAAGAGGAGAATAACTTACACCTATTTACCAATTCCACCTTGATTACTTTAGTAATAATAGTAATGGTAATCACTCTCGTAAAAATGTTCATCTGTAGGAAAACCGGACGGACTAATATTACCATCGATTTGGACCAAATTCCGAAAGTATTAACATCTGAAAGTCAACCAGAAAACGAAGGAACACCTCCTACAAAATGGACAAACCAGGCGGTAACAACCAAGCCAACAAGGATCAGTCAGATTCCCTTTTTTTAAGGTCAAACGAGGACGTATGAAATCAAAGGGGGAAGAGTTAATACGAGAAACATTTTCCTAAAAACATTTTCATAAATTCATTTCCCATTCCCACGATCCCAATTCTATAGTCCCACACGCGCAAGGTGTCAGGTGCGATGCTATGTCTGGAAGACAACAGGAAGCTGACACCGCGCATTCCACCACGTCAACGCTAACGGCGGCTCCCATAGGTTAAGCTAGTTTTAAGAAATTTAGTTTAATTAAGTCAGTTGTATTTTGACTTTGAAGAAATAAAGAGCTCTCGCTCAAGAAAATAATTTTTTTTTTAAACTTTAAATAAACTCCTAACTTATTTTATACAATACTGGTTTCCGTGGAAATATCCTTAAATTTTGCAAGGAAGTAGAGGAGAAGATGCTTTTAATTGCTCATAAAAATATAATTAGAAAAAACAGCGAAACACGATTGTACACAAATTGTATGAATAACACAGTAAAAACCCTTACACAAAGAAAACTCCCAGATAGACTTTTCATGACACTAGCAAAACATGATATTTCTACAATTTTAAAACTAAAATAGGTAGCCCAATGTGAGGGTTTTTATGAAGAAAGTGACAAATCTGATTACAATAAAAGTGGAAATTACAAAGGGTTATAATAATGCCAATTATTCACCAAACACTTACACCCCACAAAATAATCAAAACTATAACAACAATCAAAATAATACCTATGATCAAAATAACGCATGGTACCAAGAGTATGCACAGAAGTTACAACAAGGACAAATTAATAACCCAATGAATTACAATCAAAACACTACAAATCGAGGTGGTTACATACCAAACTAACCACGAGAATTAGGGAAAGTAATTCGGATTCAAGAAGAATGGAGGTGGACGAAAACTACCAACAGTTAGAAGGTTACAATCAAGTTCAGAATGGCCAAATGAATGAAGACCAGAACCCCTTGACCCAAGAGGAAGTATGTGGCGAAAATTTTCAAAGGGGGGTCTCAGACTGTCACAATACATAGAAATCATGATTAACAGTAGACGTCTTAGATGTCTTATTGATATAGGTTCTTCAATCAATATGATTAGAACCAACTTTTTTGATATGCCAATTCATAAAAAGCCTGTTAATATAAGAACCATGAAGGGAACTAGCAGACTGGAAAGCTGCATATCCCTTGCCCCAAATGACCTTTTTAAACAAAATCAGTTATTTTACGTACACGAATTTTCACCACACTACGATATGATTTTGGGCAGAAATTTGTTGGAATATATATTATTATATATTACCATTATAAAAAAACTATAATTAGCTAGAGATCTTTTGAGCACAGGAACCTTTAATTGTGTCCTAACTCATCAGGGAACTTTGAAGCATTGCTTCAGGAAAGGTATTATACAAGAGAAATATATTATGCCATTGAAAATGAACTAGTCGGTTCAGCTAGTAACTATCGACTTGAACATTTGAATAATGAAGAGCAATCCAAGCTTCTTTGTTTACTGACCGATTTTTCAGAACTACAGTTTGTGGAGGGCGACAATTTGACCTTCTCAAAGGTAGTGAAACACAAAATCGAGACAGTACATTTTAATCAAATTTACAAGAAACCCTACAGTTACCCGTTTTCCCACGAGCGGGAGGTTGATTTTCAAATAAACGACATGCTCAGGCAGGGCATCATTAGGCCAAGCAATTCACCTTATTGCAGTCCATTGTGGATCGTGCCTAAAAAGAATGATGCTTCAGGAAAAGAAAAATTTCGTATAGTCATTGACTATAGGGGCCTCAATTAGGTCACCATTAACGACAAATTCCCCATCCCTAATATGGATGAAATTTTGGGAAAACTTGGCAATTGCCAATACTTTACTACTTTAGACTTAGCTAAAGGATTCCATCAAATTGAAATGGATCCTGAGTCAATAAAGAAAACAGCTTTTTCAACCAAATCTGGTCATTACGAGTATACTCGAATACCTTTTGGATTAATAAATGCACCTGCTATATTTCAGCGATGCATGAATAACGTTTTAAGAGATTTAACAAATAAGCATTGCTTGGTTTATCTCGATGATGTCATGATTTTTTCAGCTTCTTTGGAAGAACATTTGGATTCACTTGGCAGAGTGTTTCAGTGCCTCAGGCAGGCCAATTTGAAATTACAGCTTGATAAATGTGAGTTCTTAAAAAGAGAGGCTCAGTTCTTGGGACACATAATTGACCCAGAAGGAATCAAGCCAAACCCGGAAAAGTTGAAGCCATCACAAAATTCCCTATCCCAAAGACTCGGAAAGCAATAAAATCATTTCTTGGACTTTGTGGATTCTACCGAAAATTTATTCCACAATTTGCTCATGTAGCAAAACCTATGACAGCATTTTTAAAAAAGAATTTAAGAATTACAATTTCAGACAAGGCTTATATTGAATCATTCAACAAATTAAAAAGCTTAATAATAACCCTATCTTGATTCGCCCAGATTTTAATAAGAAGTTTCAGGTAACCACAGATGCTAATAATGTAGCTCTGGGTGCAGTACTTTCGCAGGACAACAACCCCATTAGTTATATGAGTCGAACATTGAACGAGCATGAATTAAATTATAGCACAATAGAAAAAGAATTGTTGGCCATAGTGTGGGCGGTAAAAAAGTTCAGACCATACTTGTATATGAGAAAATTTGAAATACTTAGTGACCATAAGCCATTGATTTGGCTTAGCAATATAAAAGAACCAAATATGAAACTACAAAGGTGGAAAATAAAATTAACCGAAATCAATTTTGATATAAAATACATACAAGAAAAATTAAACTATGTTGCGGACGCTTTGTCCAGAGTTAGGATAGAAGAAAACTATTGTCAGGATGATCAAACACAGGCAATAGTTCATAGTGCGGATAAAGATGGACAAGGATTAACTCCTTTATCCGAAAAACCATTGAACCACTTTTCAAGACAGATAGAATTAATCAGAAGTAATAAAGATAGTGTGCAAGTCACACCGTATTTCAACAAATCCAAAATAAAGATCGAATATGTAAGCTTAGACGAAGAAAAAGCCAAACAAACACTACTTGCCCACTTCTGTAGTAGGGCAAACGCAATGTACATTGAAAAAGACTTAGATTTTGAAATAATTCAGAGAGCATTTAAAGAAATAATGAGCCCGAAAATAACACGAATAACAAGAACAAAAAATAAATTACATGATATTAAAAGCTACGCAGAATTTAAAGAAAGCATTGTCTCTAACCACAAAAAGATTTTGCACCCTGGTATCGAAAAAATGGTTAACACATTCAGAGAGGAATTCTATTATCAGGATTATCAGAAATTGATACAAAAAATTCTGAATGAATGCGAGGTTTGTAACCGTACAAAAGTTGAGCATAGAAACACAGCTCATGAGTTACGCCACAGGTAGGAAGTTGTAGGGACACTTATGTAACAGAAATTTACACTATTAGGAAACAAAATTTTTTGACATGCATTGATGTGTATTCGAAGTTTGCAAGCATAGTTGAGTTGAACGGCAGAGACTGGATGGAGGTGAGAAAAGGACTTGTCCGAACATTTGATAGCATGGGAAAACCAATGGCATTAAAAACAGACAGAGATAGTGCCTTTATGAGCCTGGCTCTTAAGGATTGGTTAGATAAAGAAAATGTGCATATTCAGATTACAACCAGTAAAAACGGTGTGGCAGATGTGGAAAGATTGCATAAAACCCTAAACGAAAAAATACGAGTAATAAACACAGATAACAATTTGGAAAACCAACTCATGGATATTGAGATAATTATGTACACGTATAATCATAAAACAAAACATTCTACAACTGGAAGAACTCCAGCTGACGACATTTTTCTTTATGCAGGAACACCTGAATACAATACCCAAACTATAAAGGAACAAAAAACATAAAAATATCAATAAGAAATGACATGAATTTAGTATAAACAAAAACTTCAATAAAGCCCCTATAATCCACGGCAAATTGGATAATCCATGCAAACAAACAGGAAAGATAGATCAGGTAGATGAAGATCATTTTGAAGAAACTAATAGAGGAAGAAAAATAAAACATTACAAAACCAATTTTCAAAAACAAAAAAGGTTAAATGAAAGTAAATATTTACAGGAGGACGCAGACCAGACCACTAAGCTTTTGTTCGATTGATGCTGATAATCTCAACATTGTTGCCAGCATGTGCCAGCCAATTTATAGACATAAATCCAATCAAATCCAACAACGGATACCTATTATTCAAAGAAGGTACCATCGACATACCCGATGATTATGAATACCATTGCTTAACAGTAAACTTAACAAAGAGAGAAGAAACATATAACAAGCTCATATTACAAACAAAAAACTACATGACTATAAAACCCATTCAATATTTAACAGAAAAACTCCAGAGGGAAATGAACGATATTAGAATAGCTAAAAGAAGTAAAAGAGCATTAATTGATGTTGTCGGTAAAACGTTTAAATATCTTTTTGGAACATTAGACAGTGACGACAAAGAACAGCTTGAATTAAAAATAAATACCATTGCTCAGAACAGTATCCAGATGAAGGAACTCAACCACGTAATCGAAGCCATTAACGAAGAAATAGAGACAATAAACAGAGACCAGGCAAATAATGAAAGAACAAGACTTTTCGATATGATGATATTCAATTTACAAAATTTTGCAGAATATATTGAAGACTTAGAGATGGGAATGCAATTGATCAAATTGGGAATATTCAATCCAAAACTATTAAAACCGATTTGTTTTGATGGCGCGATGCATTATGGTAAGGGTAAACTTAGTTTTGATAATTGTCAATTCCTCAGCCTCAGTTTTGAGTAATAAACCACTACTTTACTCCGGCGCACAGCCGTAAATATTCTTGGTATCATTCCAATTATATTGCTACTCCACAAGGCTAATCAATTCTACAAAGGGGGCCAAGTCAAACCCTCCACCCTAATCGTCGTCGCGGGACCAAAGACATCTAATAACTAGAAGATAAAGACTGGATCGTCGCGGGACCAAAGACATTTAATAACTTAGATACACTAAAATACATGAAAACTTACAAACTAATTATATTGAACCAAACATTGTAATAACTTGGAATAACCAAAAACCACTTTGATTCAGAATTGCCAAAACAATAAACTAATAATTGAAGGAAGCAATCAAATCGAGATTTTCAATTACTCTATTACATTGAATGAAATATCTATAACAATTACAAATTCAGATTACACCCAAAGTTTGTATGTAAGAAACAATGTTTTTCAGACTAAAGCCATTGTCATATTTTCAGACAAAGGAAGTTGTATATGAATACGAAAAAGAAATCAAAATGTTTTAAAATCATAATTATCGCTACAATTATTTTATTAATTTTAATAATTATAACATTCTGCTTTTATAAGTTTAAAAACCTACTTTACAAAAAATTATTTATAAGAAACATAAACTTAAACATACCTGAACAAAATGCACTAGATGCATCCTCTGAGCACGTTAATATTGACCCTCAAATTGAGCATCAACAACAGGTGCCTCAACTTTACCCTAGATTCGAGGACATACTTTTACCTAAGTTATAGGGGAGTGACATATTTGACACCTCCAATCAAGTAACACATATGATTAAGTGAATTTGATCCAAGAATTCGATTAAGCCAGTGAAATCAAAACGCTCAAAACTTATTGTAAACACAAAACCACTTGGCGCCCAAAACTCATTGTAAACATAAAACCACTTATTGAAAGCGAGCCTAAAACCAATCCTTGTAAACAATCAAACCATGATCTTAAAATGAGAGACAATTTTACTCTCATAGGAAATAAAGTAAACAATAATAATTAAACCAATCAGAAGCAGTGACGCCTGCTCTTCAATGAACAACTTCTCTCTGTTAAATAAAAAATAAAGAATTCTCTCAGATCGGGAGCAATGCTGTGGACTTCGCCCAAACCTACATACAAGTGGTAAAGCAACATAACAACATATAAAATGGATTCATTTCATTTCCTTAGAAAAAAAAACTATTATTTGAAATCCGAAGCTACTCAGCTGCAGCAAAAATCCATCCCAGTAATCCTTTCTTAGAAAACAAGATATTGCCGATGCTGCTAAAAAACGCACCCATGAACGCAATTGTAAACAAGAGCAACGTATCACGTATCAATGTTTTGTTTTTTGTTCACTTTTGACTGGTCCTCATCGTGATCCAATAGGCCCACATTTTTCTGTTGATTTGCATTTTTGTGATACTCAGCAACTTTTGTTTATTAAAGTTGTTTATTTTTTTAACTAAAAAAGTTGCGACATTTTATTATTCTTCCCATCGGTATTTAGCCAATAAGTGCCAATGTGAAGCTTAAAAAACTTTTTTATACTTCTTCCAATCGCTTAATTTTGGATCGCTCTCCCTGCGATAGTAAGTATCTTCTAGTCTGTATCTTCTTAATCAGGCGGGATTTTGTGTAGATTGCAACTTTTTCTTGTATTTTTTAACAAAATTTATACATGTAGAAAAGTTATTCCCTACACCGGTGTTCCAACACACCCAATAGCGTCAAGTAAGGAATGACACAGATGCCAGGCTACTGTTTATCTCAAGCTCTGTGCAACTTTTGGGAATTATTATTTTGTGTGAATCGATCGTAAAAGTGGGCATTTAGAATTATAATTTTAAGATCATATAAATTTATTCGTTATAGTTTTTAATG
Source organism: Chymomyza procnemis (assembly GCA_035046065.1). Taxonomy (NCBI): domain Eukaryota; kingdom Metazoa; phylum Arthropoda; class Insecta; order Diptera; family Drosophilidae; genus Chymomyza; species Chymomyza procnemis. The sequence goes on from JAWNOJ010000026.1 coordinate 60,340,810, forward strand.
TATTTATAATTTATTTTTCCTAATTTCGTGACGATAATGATATTAAGGATTTCGTCACTTAGTAGTATTCGTTTAAAATCGTTGATTTTTTAAGCCTGTCTTAATGATTTGATCTAATTGTTCATCCAAAAAGACAACCGTTTTTAATTCACGAAAAAGTGTTATTTTCAAGGGAATTATAAACTACTTTTTAAACTTTAAATTTTTTCGGGACACAGTTGATTTATTAATTTTAAAAGTTTGCTTATAATTCTCCTACACTAGAAAAAATTACTCATATTTACTTTAAACTTCAATGGGAATTGGGTAGTAAAGCTTATGATGAATTACGCAAAGTTTGTAAAAAGTGGATTCAAAATGATAAGAATTCGAAAAATTCTTTTTTTTTTGTTGTAAAAATTTTGTAAAAAAAAACTTACATAAATTTTGGAGGATCCAGCGCAGAAAAGGCCTTTCATCGTGTGTTTTCTATAAATTTTGTAATGCTGTATTGGAGTTCTACAATAGATGGTTCTGGGGATAAAAAAGGGTGCCGCATTGTTACCAATCTATTCGTCGTACTTAAGCCAAAGTTCTGCCTTGGTGATTGCTAAGTATAAAAGTATAAACATTACATTCTGGTTCAACTTTTGAATATAATATTAATCATAATATTTTAGTTGTTTTTGTTTGCGCCACCTTTAGGAGCCTCAGCGGTAGTATTTTCATTTTCCTCAGCGATTTGGTAGCGACGAAACTCGAGCAGCTGCTCCACGATCAGAAGGCCTCGACGTGCATTGGAATGTTGCTCGCCCGTTTCCTGCTTATTGTTTTCCATTGTTTCCTGACAAGAACAACTGAGTCAACGTACTCCTGGGTTGTGCATTCGCTTTGGGGACTTGTAGTATATTTTCCAAGTGTTATCTAAAAGTTATTAAAAGTATTAGTTTTAATTATTTTATGTTTGCAAGATGAAAAAAAAATTGTTTAGTAAATTAAATTTCCATTCAAATTTTTATGCTTATGTCTGAAACTTTATCCTTTTGTCTTTATACTTTACCAAAGTTTTACTTCCTCTGTTTCTTGCCCTTTTTCGACTTCAATTCTAATTTAGTCTGCTGTTTTCTATCTTACTTAATTCACTTGTCGTTTTTTGGCCTAATGACACTATCATAAATTTAATAAGACAAAAAAAATCCATTTTTTTAGTATGATATTGTATTATTATATATTTCATCTCCTTCTCTTTAAAAACGACCTAAATGGTTTATTGTCTTAAAAAAATTAAATAAAATTAATATTTATATACTTCATATTTTTTATATAGACCTAAGTTTTCTTCCATCATAGAACACTTAACTGCAAAAACGTACTTATGGGTATTTTCTACTTTAAAAAAATATACTTAATTTGGCAATTTTTATTTTCGTTTGTTTACCTTTCAATTAAATCAAACTTTTTACACTTTAAAAATGTTACTTTTTCCTGAGAAAAAATATAATATTTATTATTCAGTTCGTCGAAGTTCATGTGTCACATATTCAAATTGTGATCGCTGCAGCACAATCTTCCCATTTTAAATGGAAAAAAAATTAAATAACAATTTTTCTTTTTTCGAAACTGCTAAGCGCGATTTTCGTAGTTGACTTTTCGAATGCACACAAGCCGGCAGAAAATAAGAATATTTCGAAATGTTCAATTACGTTCAGCTGTTCAATCAAATGCGTTGTAAGAGCAAACTTGGTTTAACTTTATTTTTCCTGTCGAATTTTGAAGTTTATAAACAATAAATTTTTTTATTATGTTTTGCATATTGATTTGCAAAAACAATTAGCTGCAACTCGTACAAGTAAAACAAAATGATTGAATACAGCGCTACGACGACTTTGCAGCACTATGACTTCAGCCGAACTGATTTCCATAATTCGGTCTTCCAGTAGTGAAACCTCGGATTTTGGCGTCTTTGCGACAGCTACGTCAGCTTTTTTACTTGAAGTTGGCGTCTGTTGATTTAGCGTTTGATGGTTAGGTCGCCTGGAAACATGATATTTCCAGAAGTTGACTTCAGCTGATACGTGGACATAGCAACGTTCATTCAAAAACTTTTTGTTTTTCTTTTTTAAAGCGGCATCCGATCTGATGATCCAAGCAAACTCTTTGTTGCGCATTTATGCAAATTGTTATTATTTCCTGTTGCCCAACAAGTCATAGGTTCTAAGGACTAGATTTATTTACTATCCAATTTAATTACTTCGGTAGAAGCGTTGTTGGATAGTATTACTGAACCACACTTCGTAGTTCCTATGACTTTGGACATATGGTATTAATAGGTCAGCCGCCAGCTAGCTTTTAATTTGGAAAGGTAACAGTTCACTCTGCCAGTAGCCCCGTGCGGCAAGAGACCCTAGTAAAGCGACAATCTCTTAAACGAAGTTGTTGTCGCGTAAGCTCAGTTTTGTAGCTTTGTCGCTCGCTCCCGCAACTCGCCGCACATATGTTCCATCGCCTACCTTTGCTCTTTCGTTTTGAATGCACTCAATGTACGCTGATTGCTCAGCATATCATATATCTTTTCGCATAAATCATCTTTTCATTATCCATCGTTTCTTATTTATTTATATCCAAAATAGCTGGTAATAACGTGAAGTGTTTTACATTGAAGAACAAATCTTTAAATGCCAAAATATTGCTAAATCAACAATTATATTATGTTCTATTGTGTATTATTGCATATTACTTTTCTTTCTCTCCAGGTTACCTTTTTGATCTTCAAATTGAATACCAGTATATATTTAACTTAATTTTTATATAGTTATGCATATTATTTGGAATACATTGTGTGGTATTCATACAAATAGTTGAGTTTAGATGCTGTAAGTTTAGCCTGGGTTTCAATCTCTCTCTCTCAATTCTCTCTCAACTCTTCACTGACGCAAACCTTAACCCACTTTTGCTCAGAATGTCTGTATCCTAATTATTAATTATTTATATTTCTGAATCATTTTTATTTCAGCCTACAAAAACACAAAAATTAAAAACACAAATTTACATATATTACTGTCCCAAACCTTGTAATTGGCTAGTGCTCAAGATCTTATTATTTGGGGCATATAGTATGTCTTCTACAGCAAATTATACCCCTTGGAGATATCTCTATTTATAGAAGAAATTCTCAGAAAACAGGTACCAACAGTTTATTGCCGAATTCGAATGACGGTGTCCTTAATGAATAAAGGTTTTAGAAAGTTTAGGGGTTTAGAGATGTAGAATTTCTTAACCATTTTCTATTGTGCTTGTACAGTAAGCCAATATAATTACAATTTTGGCTTACTATCTGAAAGATAATCTTTAATATAAGCCCCAGGTAAAATGGTCTACAACCCCACACAAAAATGGGCTAGTGATTTACAACAATTTGCCGACGGCCCATAATGCACACTCAACTGTAACTTTTTTGGTATATATTGAAATCTCTTGCAATGCTTCTGATTCCTCCTAAGGCGGCCACTTTGCTGGTACGTCCCAAATGATGCTACTGGCTAATTAATGAAATTTTCGCAATGTATTAGTAGTTCTTGTTTTGGCTCTGTTTGCTTCCATATGCGTCAGTTTTACTTATTCACATATCCATTCGACCAGCGCTTGTGAAAAATCAGATAACTAAGAAGTTAATTCTTAAGAGCATGCCTTTTTTAATATTTTTAATGCTATTCTTGGGGTCAAACAAGGGGGATATCTTAGTTCTTAATTACTAATTAATAAATGAGATTACAAATCAAATTTTATATCAATTGATTTATTTTTAAGAAATGTTTTTGTAATGGCACCGGTAAGGATTTTTAAATATGTCAATAAAAGAATTTTCAAAGAACCTTAAACTTAACTAATTATCCAAGCATTTCTTAGAAATCAGATTCACTTAAGGACTTTCATTTCAAAAAGCCTTAATGGCATCAGTTAGCGATTTAATTTTTTTTAATTGCTATCCAGATTTATAAACTTTTCGGAAAAAAAAGACCTTTCCTCACATTTTCAATTATGTTTAGATCGGGAGAGTTATTCGGCATTATTTTGTTACAATGTGCTCTAATTTAGCCCAAAAATGTTGTTTCTTTCTTGAATCTTACACATATTCATGTGATTCGTCAAAATATAAAGGATTTTTATTAAAAACATGATCCTTTTCAAGTCACGCTTTCATATCTTATCTATCTACCTGCCACCATGCTCCATTGTGTGTTTAATTATACAGAAATTTAAGCTTAGCGCAGATATAGATTAGAACTCTTAAACCCCATTTAGATCAGCAACGACAAAACCCACTTCAAGAGCATCATCAAAGCAAATATCAAAAAAATCAAAAGTGTGATTATGTTGCATGTTCTAACAAAATCAACAAGCAGCTTCGACTACGAAAATCAAAAATTAAAATATGAATAAAATATATCAATTCAAATATTAAGAAATGTTAAAATTCCAACCCCATTTTGATATTTCTTATATACATATCTTACTTATAGTTCATTTGAAATGAAACTTTCAAAAATTATAAAAAAGATTCTATTCTATTATCCTATTTAATTAGCAAAATTTTAGCCAAAGAACCAAGAGACAGAAGAATGAAAACAGCTGTTTTTTGGGTCAACGATAAAGGGCAGTAGCCAAGTTCCGAACTAATTCCGAAAGTCTGGCAGCACTGGCAATAATAACCCGCGGTCGCCTAGCAACACATTTGACTGTCAAAGCCAAGCAAAAATTATTGGAACCAACATTTTTTTTTGCAGCAACTGAATCCCGCAAAAGACCAAAACAAAGAAACGTAAACAAAGCAGGCCAGCAGACGCTGAACTTTTTAGAAAATGGGCTATAAATGCAACTATCCGCAACTGGTGCGTGAGTGTGGATTTAAAATACGTCAATATCGGGATGGTCCGCTTGACTGGCGTCTGATGGGTAAGTGCAAGACCTACTCACAAATTAAGAGCGCTTTATAAATCAACTTTGAAAGGTTCTTATGAAACGGACCGCATATTGCGTGAGCAAAACCTGGAATTAATCGACAATGCGTTACAACACTTGTCCGAAGCGCCACTTGGAACGGTACTGGAGACACACATTTTGGACAGCGGCATTGCCAAGTACTTTGTTATGTCACAGTATGCCATACAATACTTGCTTTATTGTCGTACTTTTCTAGAAGAAGCTTTGGCAGATTTACGTGAAGCTCACACTGCCGCACAGCTCGAGATGACGAAATTGCGCAAATCTCTTGTTGAATCCAACGCTGAGATTGTACAATTAAATAAGAAAATAACACAAATCGAGGCAATACGTGAGGTGGTCTACCCCTGTCACTTATGCACAAAGAATTTCATAAGCAATGACTCACTAAACATACATATTAGCCGCAGGCACGGCGTAAGTCAGAGCCGCATGGATACAGCTGGTGGTGCAGCTAATGTAAACAACGCCAAGGACAAGGATAACGATATGCATCTCATTAATACAATTAAAATGGAGCTGGAAATAAAGCAGCTTAAGGAACGCCTTAATGCAGCGGAGCGAAAAATTAAGGAACGCAAGAAACACAGTACATGTGACGAATCCAAACAATCGACAGTGCGCAGCGTGGGCATACAAAGTAATCTTTCAGAGCCAAAGGAGCAAGACGAGCTCAACAGCGTAACACTCGAGAGTGATGGCAGTGAACGCAAGGAGCAGTTTAATGGCTTGGTGGAACGTATAAGTCACTTCGAGGTCTGGCAATCACAATTAAAAGAAAGCAATAATCAGTTTATATCTGACATCAATCAAAAGCTAGAACTTTTGACCAAGTCTTTAGAGCAAAGTCGGCAGCGCACCGACGCCAACACAACAGTAGCCAAGACAGTCACGTCGGACGAGCGTATTCCCACACCGCGTGTGGAGGAGTTGGAGCGTATACTTAGCGAAAAGATAGCTGAAATAGGCAGAGCCAGTGCAAATAAGCTAGAGGAAGTTGTTTATCATATGGAAATGGGTTACAAGGATAAATTGGAGGCACTTGAGCGTGAATTAAAGCGTATGAGTGTACGCAATGAGCCAGTTGTTGCGCAGCACATTGTTTCAAAAATACCCAGACCCACGTCCAAAAAACAAGAGACAAACGCTGAACGCATCAAACGACAAGTAGAAAGTGAATTTATAAATACCAAACATGATGATGACACCTATTCAATAGAGGAGCCAACGAAAAAAATTAAGCCAAAAAAAGCTGAAGCACAAGAGCAGCCAAGCCAAAGCGCCAGCTCCGGCAGTCAGCACACATACACAAAGTCGCCAGCAGAGCTTAAAGTAACCATTAGTCAGCCGGAACATAAAATAAACACAACTCCTTTGGATGTGCATGAAGCTACAGATGTCAGTGAAAGTCTCAGTGAGACTGAAAGTGTAAGTGAAGAGGCGGAAGAGTTGTTTAAGCGCGATACAGAACTCGACATCCCACAGTCACCCCCCATTGATACTGCAACAAAAGACAAATCAATTCAATTGTCCAAGTAAGTAAAATATAATAATATATCATATATATTTTTTAAGTATTGAATTTATTTGCAAACTAGGCAGCCATTTACACGCAAGGATGCACGTAAGCTCATGAACCGTAAGCTTAACCCCCATGGGTTTGATTTTAAATCGAAAAATATTTCACATGCTTCACTAAAGCGCATCAATACCGATCTTACGGAGCAACGCAACCAACTTAAACTGGTATTTCAAACAGACAGCAGCAAATATGTTTAATAATTATTATAATCGAATACATATATATTTTTCAGCAACATCCCACTTTCTATGCTACGCGAAATCGCATACGCAAGTTTGTGGAGAAACTTTGCTCTACGAAGTTACCTGAACATGCTGAAGTTCTTCTGAAGCACAAGACACCTTTGCAGCCGATGGAGCGTCCACGACAAAGTAGCATTTTAACTTCCAATACGGGGGAAGATTCAGTTACTCAGGAGACTGAAAATGACGAATCTAGCGAAAATTCACACAGTTCTAGCACTGAATTGCAACAACAGAATGAATTTAAGCAAAAACTAAACCAGTTACTTACACAGCATCCCCAAGTGCGTGCAGTGAATGCTTTGGACACAAATCCTATTGTGGCCAAACCAGCTCCTTTGCCTCGCAAGCGTGTTATGTTTAACACGATGGTTGATGACAAGACATTCGAAAGCACTAATGTAAACTTAAAAGATTAAGAGATATTTTTTTATAACATTTAATTTGCATTTGTTTGTTTTTTATTTAAAACTCAAAATAAGCTCCAACTGTTTGCAACATGAAGCAGTTCTGTTTAGAAAGCTAGCTGCTTCAATAGCAAATAACGCACTTGTGACGTCTGGCAACGCCAATTGTCCAGTGCTGGATAAACAAAAATTATCGATATTTCTGCGTCCATATTCAACATTGGAATAGGAGAAAATTTTTTTTGTACGTCGTAAAATTCAACTATTCCGTGCAATAAATGCATTCGAAATCTTTTTAAAAATACATAAAACAGCAAGAAACGAATGGCTTACATGGCGCAGCAACTCAGGCGTTAAAATTTTGCAAACGCAATACCCAAACAGCGCGAAATAGTACCTTACCTACGACCCCAGTCACATACACACGCGCACACGGTCCCCCCCTCATCGATGAAATAACATAACGTAGTATACCGAAAATACATAAGCTTGGAACTGGGGAATATAACAGGGCAGGCAGCAGCAGTATCAGTATCAGCAATTTAAAAGATAAGCAGCAATCCGACGAGAGCAGCCACTAAACTTGGACAGAGCGCAGTAAAAGGTATCAGCGCAACGTTGTCAATAGAGCAAAAAATGTCTGACATTATGAATATTGACAGCATCATATCGCGTCTATTGGAAGGTGAGTTAGTTGCATGCCACACTACGGCAATATGCTTTTTGCTTAAAGTTTTGCCTATATGTTTTGTTTTGATGCAGTGCGAGGCGCACGACCGGGCAAAAATGTGCAACTGTCGGAGAGTGAAATTCGCAGTTTATGTCTTAAATCGCGCGAAATATTCCTATCACAGCCTATACTACTTGAACTGGAGGCTCCATTGAAAATTTGCGGTGACATTCACGGACAATACTACGATCTATTGCGTCTTTTCGAATATGGCGGCTTCCCTCCAGAGTCGAACTATCTATTTCTCGGCGATTATGTTGATCGTGGTAAACAATCTTTGGAAACGATATGCTTGCTGTTGGCCTACAAAATCAAGTATTCGGAGAATTTCTTTTTGTTGCGCGGTAACCATGAGTGTGCCAGCATTAATCGTATCTACGGGTAAGCAATTTAATTAAAAACTCTGCGCCACTTAATGTCATCTCTTTGCAAATAGTTTTTATGACGAATGCAAACGCCGTTACACTATTAAGCTGTGGAAGACATTTACAGATTGCTTTAACTGCTTGCCTGTGGCAGCAATTGGTAGGTGCAACAAAATCAAATACAACTTGCTTTTACCAACCTTCTTGCTTTGTGCGCCACAGTTGATGAAAAAATCTTTTGCTGTCACGGCGGCCTGAGTCCTGATCTTTCCTCTATGGAACAAATACGCCGTATAATGCGGCCCACAGACGTGCCCGATCAGGGTTTATTGTGTGATCTACTATGGTCAGATCCGGACAAAGACACCATGGGTTGGGGTGAAAATGATCGCGGTGTAAGCTTCACATTTGGAGCAGAGGTAAAGTCCCAATGCAATCTTATTGTGTAAACATAACTAAAGTCGCTTAAACATTTTGCAGGTTGTGGGTAAATTTTTACAGAAGCACGAATTCGATCTGATATGTCGTGCCCATCAGGTTGTTGAAGATGGCTATGAATTTTTTGCAAAGCGTCAGCTAGTTACGCTTTTCTCAGCGCCCAATTATTGCGGTGAATTTGACAATGCGGGTAAGTGTTTAAAAGGGTTTCATTACTTTAAAAATGTATGTCAAAATGTAAAGGTTTCAAATTGATTTTGTCAAACTGGGCTCAAGTTACTTCACCCTAACTTGTCCAAATTTGTTTACTTGCTTCCTTAACGAGGCTTTTACCAAAAAGTAAAGAATTATTCTTTGAGTTATGTCGCTTTTACTGCTAATTCAATTAATCCATTCTATTTTCAAATGAATTTTTCACAATCAGGTGCCATGATGTCCGTGGATGACACATTAATGTGCTCATTTCAAATATTAAAGCCCGCCGATAAGCGACGATTTGTGTATCCCAACTTTGGCAGCTCAGGGCGTCCTTTAACACCGCCACGTGGAGCCAACAATAAAAACAAGAAGAAATAAATAACTCTCACACACACACACACCCAAGCAACCAAGAAAAAGGACACACAAAACCAATTTGAAGCGCAAATTTACATATTTGTTATTATATCGAATATGCATGTGTAATCGAATCGAGCAACGTTACCCAAGTCAAACATAATGCGCCTAGTTGTACAAACTGGCTATTGATGGTACCCATTTCATCATGTATTGTGTCCGTTGTATGAAATTATGCATGCTCATACGAAAAAGAAAGAAACCAACCAAATTGTTACCAACAGCCGCATTATGTATGGCTTGAGTTATAAGGGTATAACATAAATCTTTACAAATTAGCATATTTTTTTCAATTAGAAAGCGAAAAATCTTCAATTTAGTTCAAACAATTTGTAGTGTCCAACACTACATAAGTATATCTCTAGCAAGCGAATACAAATTAATTTTAATTTGTTATAATTTTTCACCTTGCATAATGCCAAACAAACACAGTACGTACTATGAATGTAAATTGCACGAACCAGTTATATTTTATGCATTTTATTTTTATCATTTAGCACAGCATTTTTAGTTTTTTCTATTGTACGTCACGGCAAGTGGTTTTCTTTTAGCTAATTAGCAACGTGTTTCAGGCAATATGTTAACTTTGCAATTTATGCATATAAAACTGTTCGAAAAAGTTGAAATGTATTTAAAAGTTTACTATGCAATTTTTTTTTTATTATTTACAAAATGCCTTTTAATCCATAGCAAAGAATATGTATATTACATATGCATTTTCTGCACAGTGTAATTCATTAATATGTTTAATTAGTTTTAAATCAAATCATGTTTAGTTGCAAGGTACATAAGTTTGAATTGTTTAAACCAAAAATATTAAAATAAAAAAATGTGTATATTTTTAAATTGTATGCGTTGAAGTAACACATGTTAAGCATAAAAAAAGAATCTACAAAAAAAGAAAGAAAACAAAAAGCATAAATTAAAAACAAAAACTTAGCAAAAAAAATAAATTTACAAACCAATTTGTTTAACAAAAACAATGAAATGCTTGTTAAAGCAAATGTATGTTTATGAATAACAGACGGCGTATACTTTTTGGCCGTACTGTGGATTAAATTCTGCTGACCTAAATGATGTCACAGATTACGTTACAAAAACATAAAAATAAAAGAAACAAAAAAAAAAAACAGGCGAACAAAAAACAAAATTGTAAAATTTTTAAGAACAGTCAACTACACTTGCATTCAGTCAGTGTTCATATTTAATGTAAAGATAGTTAAATCTGTCTCTCTATTTGTATTTGGTACATTCTAGTGCCTGGTACGGGCCGCCACATTCAAGTATTATGCCTAGGCAAACGAGCTAAACTCCCAAACAACCCACACGCTCTGGCGCACTTACCCAATGGTTTCGTTTGTATATTCCTCGCCCGCCCCCCACTTGGCAATGATCAATCCATTGTTTGTAACTTGAATGTACAATTCCCTAAACCCAAAACCTCATGCCCATTAGTTCTCTGTTTAAATGTTGCAATATTCTATGATTAATTAAATAAGTATATGAATATAAAATAAAACAAAACAAAACAAAAAAATCAAAGCATTGGCTTATTTAAATACCACATATAGACAAAAAAGCAAAAGAAAACAAAAACTTGTAACAAAAAGAAAAATTATAAACTCAAAATGGTAAAACACAAGAATTTCAAATATAATGCATTCAAAACAAAATCGCAAAAGAAAATACAAGAAAACAAAAAAAAACGAAGCACTTGTAACAAAATAGCACTGTTTTATTAAAAGAAAAATTTAATATTAGCAATACAATCTAAAATTTTGTTTTTAACTTACACAGCGTCCAGATTTTGGATATGTCTATGTGGGTATGTTTGCATTGCAATAATATGTACCAGATTTCTGCAATTAACTTAATAATATTGCTAAATTCATTGATTGCTAAGGTAATCATATAACCAATATAATCATAACCAATATTCCTTATGCGTTAATATAATATAGTCAACGGCATTGATTAAACTTGGCGGGATTTTTTGGAAAAGAGTAAAATATTCCCCAAAACCGAGTTGTAACCTTTTATAGGCCATAAATCCTACATGCAGCTTCTAAATCTGTAGATCAAATAAACATTTTAACTGATTCTCTTTAGTCACAATAAAATCGGATTTCGCTGTAACACAACCAATCCAGGAAAATGTTTATAACAAAACCTTAAGTGGCATTAAAGACTTAGAGCGCAGATAAGTCTGATTTGTGATAACTTTTTATTAACTTTGCGCGCCAATAGTTTCTATAGACGTAGGTCTAAAGCAAAAATGATTATTGATTCTCAAAAGTTAAGATTCGTTGCAAATATAAAACAAATCAAAGGAAATATTATTTAAAAAAAAAACTAAACAATGCGTTGGAACGCTATAAATCATGAATACCGAATTTGGTCCCGATACCCTCACAATAAAAAAAAAGAATAAGTAAAAATGCTTCACAATTTTCTCTCTGACGAATGGTCTATTCCATCTATCACTTTTGCTAACTTAACTTGATTTGCCACTTCGAGCATCCTTAATCTTGCATTGTGAATCTTGATCAACGGTGATCTTTTGGCTTCTTTTCATTAAGTTGTTGTTACTTTCTGGTTCCATGTGATATATTCAATTATTTAAATTTCATTCATTAACTTTAAATTAATAAATCCGGTCACTATATCTTGAAAATTAATATTGGAGCTATATGTAACATAGTAGTCAACCGATTTGCTTTTCACTTAATAAGATTAACATTATTTTATTAATTAGTTGCTTGAAAATTCATTGGAGTGCCGAATTTTGTTACGATTTCTTTGTTAACAATCGAGTTATGAATCCATGGTACAAAGCAACCCCGGTAGCGGAGTAGTAGCGCATTCTTCTCTAAATCGGAAGGTCGGTGGTCTAGTAATGGCAACCTAGGAAAATATCTTTTAATCTTTGTTCTCTTGGAATACAACTATTAATAAAGATATTTCCCTCAATGCTCCTCCTTTAGAGCGATGACCTTGACCTTGGCTATCAAGGGGATAAAATGTATTTTTCAAAATTTTTATAGAGCAAACCTATGGGCGATACCATATATATCCCCAATACCAAGAAAAAATAACATGCTTACATCCACTCATATAGCAGCAAATTTTTTCCTGAATAGTTGACTCTAGCTCTTACCACACTGAGATCTATGCGTTCATATTACCGGACAGACGTCCGGACATAGCTACCATATATCGATTTAGCTAGCTATCGAGATGCTGTTGGATTTCCAACTCCTCTGAGTGATACATACATTTTTGACTTGCACAAACGTAATATACCATTTGTTCCATGACTTGAAGGGAAAGGTTGCCGATAGACAGACACCTTTGGTTGGCTTTAAATTAAGTTAAGCTGTTAAATTAAGTTTTCCAGAAAGGTTAAAGTAGCACTGAGCCAACGGACTTATCGTACATCCAAGAATCGTCGAGATGAAATTGCAGCATAGCCCATTTGGGCAAGTTGGTAATTTACTTAGAGTGCAATATGCTTAAAGTTATTGAAACAAACTTGGATTGGCCTTAATTTTAACTTTCCAAAATGATATTTTATAATTCTTTTTGGAGATGCCATTCGGCACTTTGACGATTAGTTTCGGTGAATTTTTTACCAAGTATTAATCTAAGTTCCGCTTTCCATAAAATTTATACAAAATAAAAAATTAACCTTTACTACGGGCGTACCTTCCAGCAGGTGGCGCCAGCAGAAATAGCTATTTTGACAAAGTCTATTTGCTGTTTCTTTGACAATACGAACTTATTTTATATAATTCACTTAAGAACATCTGTCTTTAATAAAGTACATTTTTAGACCATTTTCCAAAGATTGAGATGTATTATATTTGAGTTACGACACGTAGTGCTGCTTTAACTGTAGACGTTTGTTGCCCTACACCTTCGACATTTATTATTATATTAATCAAGATTTTCTAGGCCTAGATTAATTAATACAATTATATTTTAAGGCGCAGCCTCTTCCGCTCTTAATTGAAGCTGCAACATTTTTTGTCGCAACGCATAAGGAGTTGCAGTTGTTGGTTGCACAAACTGCTGTCTGCACTTATTTTCTCTGTCCTTATGCCATTTATCATTTTGCTTATCTACTCCAATCCTATCGTAAGCACGCTGTAGTCTAAGCGCGTCCTGTCTTTCAACGCTGAAGCATTCGCTAGCATTGAGCAATCGGAACTGTTGCAGTTCAAACAAACGCTGCAGCTCATCCCTATGCTGCTCATCCTCAATTGCTGCAGTTTTGTCAGCCGCTTCTTGGCTATGACCCTGACCTTCATGGAGCAAATTAGCGCAAGCGCGTTCTTCATAGTAACGACGGTTATCCGTATGCTCGTATGTTGTGTTTTTTTCTCTCGGGCTAGAGGGACGTTCACTTGCCCAGCTTAAAACTTTAAAGCGGCTCTGTTGCTTTGCCCTTCCCATGCTGCAGGAGCTACAGCAGCTTGAACAATGACTTGCTTGGGTAGTCGTTGAGTTACGTCGACTAAAAATGCCTCCCAGTTCACTTTTTGAATGACCCAATCCCAGCGGAACATTATTTGTCTTCCTCGTAGCGCATTTGACAAATCTGGTGGAAGGCACTGTTTGCTGTGAGGAAGTCCTCGATGACACTTCGCTCAATGGTCTATGTTGGGCAATAGCTGCCGTTGATTTTACAATTCTATCGCCTCCCAAACGGAACTTATTGCAGCGGTTGCTCTGACCGCAATAGCACGATTCCATTTCAGTTTAAATTTTGTAATAAGTATTTGAAAATTGTGAGTTTCGATCCACGGTTGCGGTGCCGAAAAAAAAATGTAATAGGTGAAGCCGGTTTTGGACATTACAAAGACCAACATCGTTGCTGTGTTGCCGGCTTTAGCCGTTTGTTTATATTTGAACAACAATTGCAACAGTTTCCATAGACACATGAAATACTCTTAATGGGTTCTGGGGCTGGTATTGTTTTTTTTTTTTTGGTATAGGCGCTTGAATAAACACAATACAAAGAACTTAAGCAACGAACTTGGATTTCGTGTTGGCCACTTGGGTAAATTTTTTTGTAATTTCATTGTTTTATTTACTAAGTACATGAAGCTATTAAATGTATTTTATTCCTTTAAATTTTTTAATATACAGATAGTGTGCGGTTAAGTCGGACAGATTTTATCAAATTCGAAAAGTACTTTGAAATACAAAAATACTTTAATGTACTGGGATCCCCTAAATACTGGGTTGTAAACAAACGAACTAAATTGAATTTAGCCAATTGGTGGTCAAATTTTACATGATCCTTAGGAACATCGAAAAACTAGTGGGTGCACAATTTGGTTGATATATCTTTATAATCATATATTGAGTTTGGTTACAATATATTAAAAATTTTGTACAAAAGATTATGATCAAAATCATAAAAATCATTGTAAAAGGCAAAAATCTAACGAAATAACACGAATTAAGTATCGTTGGTTTTTTGGCCGATTTGTCAAATGCGAACTTTGTCATACAGTCCGCTTGACTTTAAGTTAATTTACAGCAAATTTTGTTAAAAAAAATTGCAATTTTTGACCGATAAGCTATAAGATATAGTCCAGCGATTATGGTCTAATTCCACTCATTGGGCGCACAACCATACCTTCGAGTGCGAAAGTTGGTTATGACATGGATATAATCATTATTTTGGTAATCTTGAAGAATCTGCGACTTTTGCGCCTCGGTGTTACAAACCTATTCTAATGCACAGGCTTTTATAATTTTGACGGTATATAGCACAAAACGAGGAAAAGATACTGAGACAAGTCCCCAATACTTTAGATATTATAATGTCATTCCCGCATCAAACATAACACCAACATCTGAACTCTTGTTTCGATAAGTGCCTAGTAGTAGTAGTAGTCTAGATACGCTACGATTTTCCATTGAAAGTATTGAATATTTATTTTTCTTCCCTCATCCCTTAACATAAAAGGCAATCCGCGTATTTACACAAACTTATGTTAAGTCATAATCATTGTGCTGGTTAGGAGGATACGATTCTACGGAATCTTGCATCGATGCTAGTTTCTAGTCTTTGATGCTGGTCTGGAGGATATGCACTCTTCACGCACTGAGATTCAAGGAATCTTTATGCGATCGTTATACGTACGGATTTTCATGGCAATGCTTACATGTTTACTACCGGCTTTTGTAATGCACAACAATTACCTATCCCAATAATGTCTATGTAAGGTTCAACGAACCGCAAAAAAAAAACGAAAGGGCGTTACAGGGTCCGGTACAGTTCAACACCTGCCGTGGTCGTTGCTCAGTTGCCGAGTGACTTACTTACATAGCAAAGTAGATATACACGAATTGGTGGATAAATTAGTGATGCGCGCTTATTTCCAAAACCGGTGAGACGGAAAGCCAACATTGCTGTGCCTGAGGGGGGGGGGAGGGCTAAACGTACCAACGCTACTCACATTCATAAGATATGCATGTACCGATATGCTCGTATGTCTGTCGGTATGTATGTTTGTACATATTCATTCAATTCGGATAGACGCAATGCTGCGCCAGCGTTGCGGCTGCGCAAAGCTGACTTAGTATAAAACCGAAAGACGGAGCTTCCCGCGTGTATTGTGTTATGATAACTTGTCGCAGTGAGAAGTAGTGCGTCCGACAGTTGATTGAGTTGATATTATCCATCCTAAGGTCTCCGAGTGCGTGTTTACTTGTGTACATGTGTTTATCGCAAATAACAACTGGGTAATCAGCGCAAACAGCGAATTTCGCATCCGATTCGATGAACAACATGTCAAAACTACCAACAATTCCATTGCTATTATTTTTGCAAATCGCTGTGGCGTTGATTGCGTATTCAGCGCAGTTTGTAACCGCCGCACAAGATTTGCGTAAGTAACCTGCCCAATAGAAACAGCAATCGCATTACTTAGCCCATAAGCTAATGGCTAATAATGGCTTAAAGTGCAACTTCTGAATGTTTTTATTTTTGTTTTTGATTTTTTTCAAAGTTTAGCACGAAATTATGGTTAAAACGTGACTTTTAATAGCTATCTATGTACAAAGTTTAGACTGTCAACCGAAGGACAAGATTGCATGAGACTAAGTAAATGCAAAGCATACAAATGTTTAATAAATTAAAGGGTGTACTACAAGCGCTTCATCTTTGTAAAGACTTCAAGTCATAATTGTTTGGAACCTTTGAGCGAATTGAAAACTCATGAAATGCTTTCATAGAGTCGTGAAAACATGCTGCTTTAGTAAACTGATTAACTAAGTCCGTTTATTATGTAATTGAAACAGGTTAAGAGCAGCAGCGATGCCCGCTGCAACAGAGCTCCACAAAAATGCGTTATCAACAAACAAGTTTGTTGCAAGTAAACTAGTGACCAACTTCCGCTTGACTAATATGACATATATATGTATTTATATTTTGATTTGCAACTTTTTGTTTGTTTCTGCAGTCCTTGCATGCCCAGACATGCATACAAACAGTTTGTCAAGAAATTATTTACACATTAAAAATAATTTGTATTTTTGACTTTAAGTTGACGCAATTTTTGTACGTACGTACCGCGTTGCCGCAGGTCAGGTGTGCTTCAAGCAACTATTTTTCGATTTTTTTCAGATAAAGTTTGAGCTTTAAACTTGACGCGCGCTTGACATTGAACCGCAGCAGGCTGGATTATTTTTTTGTTTTGTTATTGTTTTTCAATATTATTTATGAAAACAAGTTTTGTGGCCAACGAACTCTCTGTGTGCTCAGTTGATGTTATGTTATTGCGGGGCACTAGCACAATTGCAGGCTTCCGCACAAATAATTCAATGTCATTATCATCACATTTAAAATGTTGTTTACAGCTGAAGGCTTTCCCAAGTGTAAACGCGATGCCAATTTTGACAAATGCCTGGTGGATGCAGTTAATACGGCTATACAGCTGCTCAAAAGCGGTTAGTACACTTCAAGTTGATACATTCAATGCTATTGGCTATTGATTAAGATATTAGATATGTACATAAATGCTTGGTGCTAACACATCGTAAAATTTGTATTGTTTCAGGCAATAAAGAATTCGGCATTCCACCGCTTGAGCCACTGTCCGTGAAGAAACTTGTTATCGATGCCGGCAATGCGCCAATAACGTTGCGCCAAGCCTTGAAAAATGTGAAGGTGCACGACATGATCTCAACGAGCAAGATACAGCGGTACAGGTAATTAACGGAATGCCATTAAGCAATAGCTAGGGCGCATTTTTTAATGACAAGCCATTTATAACTTGCAGAACTGATTTGGATAAGCATTTGATTATCTGTGATAGCAGAACGGATCGCATTGAAATGATAGGAGACTATGAAATGTCTGGTCGTATTTTGTTATTGCCCATCACAGGCAGTGGAAAGGCAAATGTCACACTAGTCAATACCAAAATAGAGCATCGCTTAATTGGTGAACCCTTTGAGAAGGATGGAGTTAAGTACATGCGTTTGAAAGAATATCGCGTCTCCATGGATCCCAAACGTGTTTACCTGTACTTTGAGAATCTATTCAACGATAAAACGTTGTCGGAAGGAATGAATCGTTTTTTAAATGAAAACTGGGAGACGGTTTTTAACGAATTGAAAGTGGGTTATGTAAAAAGTTTTGGTCTTGTTTTTAGAGAATTGTCAAACAAATTGTTTGAGAAAATCCCTTTCGATAATATTTTCTTAAGTTAAGCCATTTTCAGGTTGTTATATCTATATCTATATTTGTAATTTATGCTAGTGCTTAGTAAATAATAAACTTGTTAATACTAAAGTTGTGAATGCTGTTAGTAAATAATTTGTATTTTAGACACATCGATAAATCGACATTGTGTTATCGGTATTGCCACTTAAATGGTTAGAATACACAATGCGTTCCTTGTATGTACACACTGGTTGCTTAATAATTATTTTGGAAGGGATTTTGTTTTTAACAATTAGCAGTGAAATTTGAGAAAGTGTGAGCCTGTAGTTACCATCCAAGAGGTTCTCTTAATGGCGGAGAAAATTGTCACGGATGGCACGGTGCCGGAAGCAAAATATCATAAACTGGCCAGCGAATACTCAAAGGTGCGTGCTGCAAAAATCCGCCATAGCAGCAGTTTACGCCCATTTGGTGCAGCTTAAGTAATATGCTTTCAAATTATTTTTACATGAACTATAGTTACGGGCCCAAGCGAGTGTACTAAGAAAAGCCGTGCTTGAGGAACAGGCAAAGGAGGCAAACTTACGCGAGCAATTGCGGCATCGCGAAACTTCACTTAGGCGGACCGAACAAGAAGTAGACTCATTAGGATTTCGAAACAAGCAATTGGAGTCCCGTGTCTCGCAGCTGCAGCAGGAACTCGTGCTCAGTGAAGCAAGGAAGAAAAAAGAAAAAGAATATAATAAACGTGGTCTGCTTGGTGCTAGCAGACATGAGACGCCACAAACAGAAACGGAGCGAGGCGATGTGCAAGATATAAATCCTAGCCAGGAGGCGTTAATTTTTGAAGAATTGCAGAAAAAGATTATGGAAAATGCGCAGTTAACATCATTGGTAATGACAATCGTCTGAAGTAATATAAATTAATATACTCATGTTATTTTTTCTCTGGTAGATTGATGATAAAGAACGCGCCTTGCTACTCCATACGGAACGTATTGCAGCGCTGGAGCAAAAGCTAGAAAAGCGCACCAGTGATCAAAATGAATCAGATAAACGGTTGAGAAAAGAACTTGAAACATTGCAGCAAAGAAATTCAGAGCTTGAAACTAAATTAGTAGATGCAGCGAGCATGGTGTGTTTTTTATGAACCAATTTGAAATAGCAATAAAAACAACTTTTTACAGATTGGTAGCGAAGACGCACTGAGCGCTACAGGCAGCGATAGCACGCCGCTGCATAACATGCAATACAACATAAACTGCAATGCACCGCTGACTAGCGAGGAACGTATTGCGCTGTTGGAGAAAGAAGCAGCCCATTGGCGCACGCAGTACGAAGTTCTCAAACTTCATCAGAATCTTAACTCAAATACATGCAATAAGGATCTCAACACCCAGT
Source organism: Chymomyza procnemis (assembly GCA_035046065.1). Classification (NCBI taxonomy): domain Eukaryota; kingdom Metazoa; phylum Arthropoda; class Insecta; order Diptera; family Drosophilidae; genus Chymomyza; species Chymomyza procnemis. The sequence goes on from JAWNOJ010000026.1 coordinate 60,360,253, forward strand.
TGAACGATGGTGTAAGTTGTAGCTGCAGCACAGCTGCCGCTGGCGTTACTGTGAAAGCTACTGCTCTGGAAAGTAAAAGCACGCAACGTGCTCGCGACTCTCTACCAGAGCCATTGGAACCCCCAACGAAGGAGCAACTAATTTACAGCATGTTTAGCAAGAAGTTTGAGGATTTGCTACGGCTAAAAGCACAATCCGAATCGCGACAACGTTCATTTGAGTTGGAAGCACTGCATTTGCAAAATTGTTTAGAAAATGCAACACAAGAACTGAAAGCCAAAGACGAACAGCAGTCTAGTCTGGGAGGAGCGTTACAAATGCTCGAAGAGGAACTGGTATATAAACAAACAAATTTACACTATAATATTCAAATGACATATATTTCTTTTGCAGACCACAACACGAATAAACTATGAAGAACAAATCAGTGTTCTTACAGAGCAAGTTATTAGTCTAAGCGAGCAATTGGCTGCCTGCAAGTGAGCACCAATACACAACGTGGACGCTTTTCTTTGTAAATTAGTGTACAAATTAACCAAGCTGCGCCTGCACATTGCACAGCTAGTTGCTGTTCGCTGAGCTTTATGTGCGTTATTATCAATTATATAAATAATTTTGTAACCCATGTATATATGTAACAGATATATATATATATATTAAATATTTCACAAAGATTCCACAAACGCAAGCTTTTTACATATTTTGCATAATCGAATTACAATTTAATAGAAAACGACGATCCACAGGAACAGCCCTGCTCGGCAAGTGGATTTGCAATCATACGAAAACCAGCACGAATTAGTTCACTATGATAGTCGACAGTTGCACCATTACAATATTCCAAGGATATTGTGTCAATAACCACTTTTGCTTTCTCCTCACCAAACTGCAAATCATCTTCATTAAGTTTTGTGTCCAAATCGAATTTGTACTGGAACCCTGAACAGCCGCCGCCTTCAACGGTGACTCGTAGAAATGAGCCGTCTTTGCAAATTTCTTGTAAACGTTTTATACAGCTTTCGCTGACTTGTATACTTTGTTGTGTCGCTGCATTTGTGGATGCCGCCGATGTCGTCTGCGAAGTTGCATTCCGAGCTACCTGCCGCAGTGATGCCGACGCCAATGCCATCATATTTCTGCCGGCAGAGGACAACTATAAATCGTTTGATTGTTAAAATTACTTTTTGATTACCTTTGAGCAGTCGGATTAGCAAGCTGGCGTAACAAAAACGCCATTCTGATGAAATCGTTTGTTGGCCAAACAATAAATTTTTTAAACAAAATTTGGTCTCGTAATCAAAATAAAATCAGCTGTTATTCACGATTTGTTTATGCTATACAGCACTTGTTTGCAGTGTTGCACAATGCCTAAATTGTGTGTAAACAATGGACCGATACCACCGATAACAGGCACATTTCCAACCCTCACGCTGGCGCTTTATATTTTGTGGTGGCTTGCTGTGGAATTTAAATCGTTGGACTTTTAATTTTGTTTGTCAAAAATATCGTGTTTGTATTTAATTTTTATAAGTGTATATTTTTAATTTGAACTAAGTTATGAGTAGAGAAATATTAAATACTGGAATCATAAACCTTAATGGCAATAGTAAACGTCGGTATAGTATACTCGATGATCCCGAGCGCGTCAAAAGAGATCTAGAAAATGAACGTCGCAAAACTCGTTTACAGCAGGTCAGTGCTACGCTTCCCATAATGTACATCGTTTTATGTTAAAATCAATTGTAGGTACGTGAGGCATCGAATAAACTAGCACGTAAAATACGTCAAGAGGTGGCAGAGGAACAAGCAAGACAAATACAAAAACTAGAGCAACAGAAACAGGAAGAACTAAATACTTGGCGTCAGCATGTTTTGGTCAAAAAACACCAAGACTACCGTTCCTCTGTGTTTCAAGTAGGCGCCGCCCACCGTGCAGCGCAGGCTGAAAACGATAAAAATGAGTTACAAAAAAAGGAGCGTGAACAGAAAATGAAAAATGTTCAACGTCAGGCTATGAGGCGTACTCAAAACCCACTAAGGCCGCAGGTGCAAGTTCACAGGCTAACTGGAGGCAAGGATTATAATGTTGAAGGTCGCGTTACCACGTTTACACAAACTCCTAAACCAATTGTTGCTGACAAAGAGATGCGCATTGTCGCAGGCAAGTGCAATGTTAATGATGGAAAGGATATCAACGCTTCTTGTACAAACAAACGCAAACGCCGCTTATGCTGCCAAGAGAACCCGAATTGTGTATGTGAAACCAGTGATGGAGAATGGTTGTCTGATACGACCACTTCATTTAGTTTTGATGAAACTATTGAGAGCACAACAGTACCCACAACAGGAAGCTGTAACAATAACTTGCAAAGGACACCTGCGGTGATTCATGATATGGACAGCCTCAGTGACGATTCATTAACTGGCGAATGCCGAGATGCTGTTAATATAAATGATAATTTCATACAAATTAATAGACAATTTAGTAACGTAATACGCTCAAATCCTTCAAGCGGTACTGCTAAGAAAAGCGAACGAGCTGTTATTGACACAAACGAAAGACACTTGGATCGCTCAAGTCCACAGAATAGCCCTGAGAGGCTCACAGCAAGAAATGACAGTGGTAAAAACTTTAAACAGGCTGTACGCACAAATCCTAGTAAAAACACTCAGAGTACTAAAAGTGACAGAGATGGCATCCGCTCGATTCCGACTAAAGGCCCTCAAAAGCAAAGCAAATCTGAACAAGGCGGCACAAAAAGTGAACGTATAGCCAAACCACGCTTCACACAAATATCCGATTTTGTAAAACGTAACTCACAGCAGTCAATAGTCGACAACGTTCAAGAGGTGCAACTAAGCTCGGAAAAGACATCACCACAGAATTCACCCAGAAAAACCAGAAATAGTTCGCCAACTACACAAGTACATCGAAACAAGACGAGTGCACCTACCTCATCGCCCAAGAGTAGCATAACCAAGCGTTCTTCATTAAAAACGAATGTGCCACCAAAGGTTATTGATGCAGGTATTAAGGGTAACTCGGCTATAGTTTCATCAGCTCCAACAGCTCCAACAGCACCAACAGTTTCAACTACGCAACCAATGCCACCAACTAGAAACTTACAAAATGACAATGCTGCTGTACCTACCGCTAAGAGTCCAAGGCATTCTAATACCACCCAATCCGCACTGTCATCCACAACTGTTGTGTTACGCGAGGGTCACGCAATACAAAATAATGCAACCGCCCATGTGCAGTTCTACGACTACAAAAACAAATATCACAGGAACTACAATGCTCCAGCGGAGACTGTACATATCAATGAGCTTGATTTCTCACAAATGACCGCAATGGACCACGCACGCATTGAAAATCAGTTAAAACAGCTACGCGAACAGGAAATAGACAAGCTTCGGTGAGCTTTTCCTCGTAACTCATTTATATCAAACCTAATTCCATTTATATTACAGAAAAATAAGCGATAAACGTGGACAAAAGGCACTAGAACGTGAACAGGTACGCCGTGATTGCGCAGAACTTACAGAGAAACTTGACGCTCTGACACAACAACATCCGCAGTTTTTGTCCAACGACGTAAGTATTTCAATTGCTCGCGTCATTTTACAAATATTCTTAAATTTTCACCCTTAAGTCTATGGCATTCGCTTAATGAAATTATTACAACAAACTTCCTCTAGATTAGTTAAAAATACATCCCATACCCGAATAATTTCATCATTTCATCTTGACATTTAATTTTTTGTTTAGGCCGACTTTATACCAAGTCACAGATTTGCTGACAAAGCAGTGCGCCGGGAGGATAAAATGAATGAAGCCATGGAGCAAATGCTGCTTCGTCCTGCTATTGTAACATGCCCCGAAGTTAAAAATTATAGTGCAGTGGGTAGGATTGGCAGTAGCAGGAAAAATGCTGAAGCTTCCGAGTCCATAAATGTTGGAAACAATCGCAAACGAAATGACGATGCAGTTACTGTTTCTTCGGAGAGCTGCTGCTCAATTTTATTAGATTACGTTGACGATCAAAGCAAACAGTTGCGTAGTGACATAAGGACAACGAATCAAAATACCGACAAGTCGGAAAGGTTAAAGAATCTGCTAGCTCGAATAGATAAAATACGAACAAGTTTAATTCAAGAGTTAAAAGCAGGCAGTCGTCAAGAGATGACCACAGACAATGCTCAACAGCTTATTGATTCTATACGCAAGGAGCGTCAAAACATTTTAGACAGTAAAGAGCGTAAACTAGATGCCCGTGAATCAGAATTGCGGCAAAAAGAAGCCTTGCTGGAACAGAAAGTTAAAGATTTCTTCAATGTGCAGCGTGGAAAAGATGCCGAAAAGCCTTTTGAAATTGTTATTAAAGTTCAAAATGATACTTCAAAGCCAAACGTTCCTAAGCATAAACGAAAACCTTTAGACACACCAAATTTAAATAATCAAATGTCGTCTACATCAAAAACAGTGGAGCAGACTCCACCTGCTGAGAAAAGTGAAATATTTGCAAACAATTCGCAGCGACAAAGCTCATATGACTCAAATTCGACAGGATATCGCAGTTTGCCACCAGTACTATATAAGGGTATACATATACCGCAGCAAGCGCAAGAAGCAAACACGTCCGAGAAACAACTGGATCCTGTAATTGCAAATTATGTAAAACGATTACTGGCTATGTCGAAAAACAATATTCAAGATCTTGGCGTAAGCTCCTCAACCGTTGAGACTCCTTCATCTTCTATAATTAACAATTCGCAGAACAGATCGCCAATTCCGCCGACAAATGAAACATTGGTTGATCAAAACAACATGGAACGTGTGCAGGCATTTATAGAGGAAAATCGCACGTTCATTGATGAACTTCAAAATACATTGCAAAATCAATCGAAACAAAATGTAGAAGACGATATTTGGGAGAAACGTCTGGCGTCCGCAACAAGCAAGGACCAAAAAACAAAAGCACCCACAAAAACATCTGAAAACCCAAAACCGCGCAAAGCTCCCACAAATGTCTCCCAAGCAACAAGGGAAAGCTCTGTCAAAAGCGATAATCGTGTATCGTCCGGGAGGCGAATGGTTAGAATAGCAAATGACCCAGTCAGTTCCACTATAACAACGAATAAAAGAACAAATACACTGACGCGTAAGACCAAGCAAATTCAAATACCGCTGCAAAAAAGTGGCACACCTGCAATAGTACCTGATAAACAAAGGAGCTCTGAGCTAAGCCATCGTCAAGCCGCACAATCGGGCGGCACACCAACCACCACTGTTCAACAAGAAATCCCAGATGCTGTAAGACACTTGGAGCACTATGCGCATCTTACCGAAACGTGTACTAATCGCATTGCCGAGTTGACAGATCTAATAAATAAAGTACGTGAAGAAAAGCAACGTCTTATTGAAGTCACTCTCACTTCTGGCAGTGATGGTGAACGACATTCTACCGAATACTTTGATCTACCACGAGGCCGAGAAACACAACTTCGCTCTCGTACGTCCTCGGAACGCAGTGACACACAATACACCAACAATTCGACGCCACTCACATCCGATGCTTTGCCGCTATCTGATCATCAAGAGCCATTGCAAAAGCACAGACCTATTGGGGCTAGTCGGGATAGCGGCATATCGGAATCGAGGCCGCTTACAAGCTTGGGTCAAACTCTGGATGCTGAACCTACATCTATCGCTTCTTCCACGCACAGTTCCAAACGCGGTCGGGTACCTCCTGCCACCATACGACGCTATAGCCCTTATATGGTCGAAGATGAAATCGCACATGAGCTCTCCACAATAGCCGAAGTCGACACACCGGCACAGTCGCAAATTATGGGAAGCACAAAGCCCAATCTGACCGCTTCTGAGCTTATTAGCAATGCTACTTTACGCCGTATGGAACCGTTGCCATTTCCTAGCTTTGAGGAATACGCGAGAGAGTTAAAACTTAATATGTCTCAAATTCATCCCGATCAAAGTTTTAAATTACAATATGAGTTCAATGAACTAGTTCAGGCCATACATCAACGAGGAGGGGGCACAAACATAAGCTACCATGAGTTTCCAAGCATTAACGCGTACTTAGCTAATATGTCATCGACAAATTTGAATTTTGAGCGGCAGGATGCAGAGGAAATGTCATCAAGCATGGTGCGCGAACTTATACAGCAGCTGCGAATTGCCAATGTCACTGTGAATGCATTTCCGACTCGTCGTGAATATATACAACAGCGAATGACTCAGCAGCCACCCGAAGAACGCGATCTGATTGACAGCGCCAGCCTTGAAAACTTGAGCGATACGCAAACTAATGATAGCAGCGATTCGTTCAATGTAGAGAAGGAGCTGCGCCAGAGGCGCATCTTAAACTCATCTTTTCGACGCGACAATGCCACGGATCATGGAATGGCCAGTAGTACACTTCGGGACAGCGCTGCACCTAATGCAAACACCGAACCCAATGAAAGTGGTATTGACAAACTCTCAACTTCTACAGGCGAGACATTGTCAAGTGAGTTGGGTCGAGAAATGCACCGCTTGCGCAAAAAGATGATAAATCAATCGAATTTTAGCGCACAATCAGGTCAAGATGCCAGTCAGATTGGACTCAGTCTTCGAGAATTTCTCACTCGTGAGCTTCTTAAGCATCGTGTGCGTAATGATCGTTCCCACAACAGCTCTAATGACTCTTTAAAAAGCAATTTTTTAAAGTCGATCATTGATTCGCTAACGCCGAGTAGCACGCCAAATACTGGGGTACTCCATGGCACAGGCGCCACCACGGACAAACAAAAAACTTCTACACCCGTTGGCTCAATACATTCGCCTCAGGATAAAACTGCTTTCCAGAGCACACTTACTGAACCAGGCACACATATGTTTTCCGGCGAGAGTGGACTTTCTTCTGTGCATTATTCAGATGCAACGCCACAAAAAAAACCAACAAAGAAAAAAAATACTTCAACTTCGCGATCAAAATCAGCAAGTCCACCGAATTCCTCATGGTCTTCAAAAATGTAAAAGTTATTAATTGATTATGCATTTTCATGTCCTACCTGAAACATAGTTAGATCACTTTTAAAATGTTTTTAAATGTTGTATCCGAATGGATCAGTAATTGTTGCATCATTTCGTGTATTTTATTGTATTAACTAATATTATGCTTCTTTGAAAATATTTTAAATAAACAATATGTGAGGTACATAAATATTATTTATTTGTATAAAGTAACATATTTACATATTTTAAGTATTAAACATTTGAAGTACATTTGTTCACAGTTTATGGTAATCCCTAAAACGAGCATTGGGCATGAAGTACAATTTTTATACTATTACAAATTATAAAAAAATTCCATTAATCCCAGTTTAAGTTTTGTTTTTAAACTGAAGAGATATAATAAACACTTTTTTCTATCAGTCAATTCTTGTTACTTTGTATGCAAAATTCTGATAAAACTATTTTCATGTTTTTATAAGGCAGCGCAGTGATTTTAGAAATGTTTTTAAAACTAAACCCTATTTCTTCCTTTTTAAATGGTAAATATAGTTTATGGCTTTCAATACTTTTTGTTAAGTAAAAAGCAACTTTGGAATAACTTAAAACTTAGATGGGTTTAAAAGAAATTAAGCGCAATGAAATTCGTAAAAAATTTATATAATTTCTAATTGCAGAACACATTTGAAGAACTTTTTGAGTTGTCATCTGGTAAATTTTTAGAAAATTCCAGCGCCTAGTAGTAACAAACGGCAAGAGTACAGATACTAAAAACTAAGATTTGCAACAATCTGTGTGTAAACACAACTTCATAAACGCCACAAAGTGGCTTCAAGTACTACATGAGTTTTTGAGTACACCTATCACCAGTTGGGATTTTACTCAACTTGTTCTTGATCTCTGTGATGCTGCATGCGTTTAAATGACTCGTGAGCCACATTTTTCAGAGCCTCAGCCTCGTTGCCCGTAGCTTCGACCATTTGACGCAGCACGCCGTGTGGCTTCTTAAGTAGTAGATGAGGCACATCGAACTCGACGGCTGAGCCGGCATCCATTACAATAATGCGATCGGAATCCATGACGGTGTGCAAACGATGTGCCACTGTGAGCACAGTACAATGCTTGAAATTGATGCGTATGGTACGCTGTATCAGTGCATCCGTTCTACAATTGGAAATAATTTTAGAAGTATGCGTATAGTAACCACATGATGCTGCACTTACTGTGGATCGACATTTGCTGTGGCTTCATCCAGTACTAGAATCTTATTGTTGCGCAGAATTGCTCGTGCCAAGCAGAGTAGTTGTCGCTGACCTACACTAAAATTACTGCCACGCTCGGTGACCATAAAGTCCAGACCAGGTATGGCACTGCGTAGTTCTACATCCTCTAAAGCTCGCCATAGTTCTGCATCGCTGTAAAGCTTGAATGGATCCAGATTGTAGCGTATAGTAGCCGAAAATAGCACCGGGTCTTGTGGTATAATTGATATGCGCATGCGCAGTTTCTCGATCGATATACTACCCGTCTCAATGCCATCGATTAGGATGCTTCCTTCAATGTAATTTAGACGAAATAGTGCACCTATCAATGAACTCTTTCCAGCGCCTGTACGACCCACAATGCCCACCTTCCAAGCTGGTTCAATGACCAAATTTAGTTTCTTTAAAATCGCAGAGCCGTTGGGATCATAACGACAGCTTAAATCGCGGAACTCAATTTGTCCATGCGTTGGCCAAGTTTGTGGTGGTTTCTTGTCTACTTTATCGACTTCCTGTTCCAGCTCAGTGTATTGCAGAACACGCTCAACACTTGTCATTTGCTGTAGCGACTCAGCTACTTGACGTACTCCATATTGCACCATACCAGTAAGTATCATGGCTTGAGATATGGCAAGACCCACATTGCCGCTGTAGGTTGCTAAAAAACAAAATTGTCTAAAATGGTGTTCGTCACATTTAGAAAGATTCGGTTCACCTACCCTTACTGGACACAATAAAGCTGAATGTTACACATGTAAGAAAAGCGCAACTAACAATGTCCAACCACAATCCCAGCGCTGTGTTGACCGACATGGTCAACTGCCACACACTGCTGTGTACGTCTTGTAAATTATCAAACTCCTTTGCTACCAAATCCTGTAACTCACGCGATCGTATAATAGATAGACCCGACAACGTGGAGGATAAGTGTGAAAAAACTGGACTTCTGGAAATACCTTCCAATCGTTTTAAGTCCTGTGAGGGCCTTAAATATAATTTCAAAATCAGTACATCTATTCCAGCTACTATAACCATAGCAGCTATTAGCACCGGGTTGACCACAGTGATCACAATCAATATGCCAAACATAACTAAAGCAATCTGTATGAAATCCATCATAGCACGCGGCAACAGCTCATCAATAGCACCCATATCCTTGGAGAAACGATTAAGTATGCGACCAGAAGGATTTGTATCAAAGAAACGCATTGTAGCATGCAGTATGCAAGCAAACATGCGGTCATGTAGCACTTTCGAGGCGTGCATGCAAGTCTTAAAGAAGAGAAAGCCACGGAACGTGGTCATAAAAACGACGCCAATAATCAATGCACCATAGATGTACATGCACTCATACGTGGTAAACACAGTGGGCTGCTGATGGGAGCGTTGGTACTCCTGCTGCGTCCATATGTTGACAAAATAATCAGAGCTGCTGCACACTACCTGAGATAGCAGCATGATGAGGACCATAAAGCTAAAGCTGAGGAAACTGCTGCCAGCATGAAAGTATTCGTACCACACGCGCGGTGAGATACCGCCGTCAGCTTGTGCCTCGGCAAGACCGACTTCGTCTTCCATTTCTGCTAGATCGTTGTTACTTAGCTGTAAAAAAAAAACAAAATCAAAAACTAAGTAAAGAAAAGAAAAACGTGATATATACATTTAAACACTTACCGATTTACTACCTGCCAGAGAACTACTTTGTTTTCGCAGTGGTTGGTAGCCATCACGCACTCCGTCTATATATGGTATATCATCTTCCTCTTCCTCGTTTCCAATATAAGAACCGTTTGGTGTCATCGAAGTCTCTGATCCTTGCATGCTACTGTTTTTCTTTAGCTCTTTGGGTGGCTCTAACAATTTGGCAAAATCCAAGTCGCTGTTCACCAAGTCCTGATATGTACCCTGACGTAAAATACGCCCATTATCTATAATAACTATCCAGTCAGCTTCCGACAAGAAATGTACTTGATGAGTAACAAGTACCCGTGTAGCTTTCTCATGCGCTAACCTGCCTCTTGGACCTATGACTTCGTCAAACAAATGCCGCCCCACATGCGCATCCACTGCACTCAACGGATCGTCCAACAAGTAAATGTCCGCTGCCTTGTATACAGCTCGCGCAAGACTGATACGCGCACGCTGACCGCCAGAAAGTGAAGCCCCTCTTTCGCCCACAACAGTCTTATCACCGCTGCTGAGTTGCTGGAAATCTGTCGATAGCGCACAGCATTTTGTCACCTCGTGGTAACGCTTGCGGTCATACTGCTCGCCAAAGAGTATATTGTTGCGCACTGTACCCGTAAACAGCCAAGGCTCTTGAGCTGCATAGGAAAGCTGACCATGCATGACAACGTCTCCGTCAATAACAGGCAGCTCGCCCAGAAGCAACTGCAGCAAAGAACTCTTGCCCGCTCCAACCGGTCCAATAACCGCACACAAATGACCCTTCATTATATGTAGATTAATATCTTGCAGTGTTCTCTGTGGTTTCTCGACATCCCAGTTAGCATTTATATGGTTCAGTACTATAGAACGTTTTTCTTCAATATCTGCGATTTGATGACGCTTATGTGTAATGCCACGTGCTTTCTCATCGCGACCCTCCATCTGTAGATACTTTTGTATGCGCCGCAGTGACACCAACGCCTCGGCTCCAAAGGATACGGCTAATGGGTACCAAATTGCTGCTACCAATTGCAAAATATTGTAATAACTGGCCGCCGAAAATACAAAATCTGCCGAAATTGTGTGGCCCAGCAGCACAGCAGCGGCCACCGTAATGTACAATGTAGATCGCTCCGTGAACACCATGGTGCTGAGGTAGAAGCCACGCAGGTAAGAGGCATAGCGTATCTGCTTAATTTCGTTACGCCTAGCCTCAGCGACTACTGCCTGAAAGGGACGCTCCCAGGCGTACATCTTAATCACCTGTATGCCCTGCACCAGCTCATTCATAATGCCCACACGCGCATCTGTACGCTCGGCAATTCTCAAACGCAAAACTGAGGCCAACTTGCTAAGTGCTGTCTGCACTGGCACTGTTTTAAGCAGCAGTCCCACAACGCCCACCAAAGCCGGTATGCCTATGCGCAGCCAGATTAGATAGCAAATTAGGACGGCATGCAGCGGCATTATCCAAATCCAATGCATAAAAATAAATCCATAGTCCAAGCGGTTGACATCGTTGGAGAGCAGATTGATGAGATAGCCTGCAGGTGTTTTACCCGCCGTCTTCATAGATAGCTGCAGCGTTTTGCGGTATATCAAAGAGCAGCAAGCTATGCGCATGCGTGCACCCATCAGTCGCTGACGCAAGTCAACGTGATGCAACAAAAAGCAACAAAATAGCGTCGAGAGCACCAGTATAGCGCCCAAGCTATACACATCATTCCACATGTAATCTATTGCGTGCACAAAATTGTTCGGGTAGTCAACTTCCGCAACTCTGGTACTGTTGTCAAGCGCTACAATCGAAGATTAAGTGAGTAACTATTAATTTTAAGTAAATACTCTACGAAATGCTTACTCGAAATTCTTAAATGTGTCACATCATGTGTCACATTTTGTGCCAACACAGGATCACTAGCAATAGCACGTGCACTGCGATTAAGCTCGGTGGCAACTGCAGATATTGTAGAGTTGGTCACTTCCGGTGCAGCAATAATTTGAAACTGCAACAACAATTGTGCCAAGACTGCCGGTATAAGTGATCTTGAATAGATTTTAAACTTCAGTTTATAAAACAAAAAGATGACGAATCTAAACAATTTTCACTCACTTGATAACTATGTATATAAGACATATGAATCCATTCAAAATCGTTGGTCCCCAAAAGCAGTTAAATAATGCGTTACGCAAACGTGGCTTTCGAGATTTTCGATGAGCGCGTTCCAGTTCTTTGTACCACTCACTACAAATCGTACAAAATAAAACAATATTTTTATATTATGTCAGCACAGTGGAACAGAGGATGGCTGCAACATACTCTTCCAAACGATCTCCCAATGGTTCTGACCTATCCTCAGGTAAACATTTTGATAGATCATCTGTGTTGAGTCCTTTATTTGAGCCACGATAAAGCAAAGGCACCGTCCAAGCAAATATCAATTGTGACAAAAAATTGGTTTTCTCACGAGGATTTTTCCTTTCCGGCTTAGCCCCACTATCCATCTTGACATATGCGCCGATTAAACAATGAGTAAGCTCTAAAATTGTTTAAATAAGTTTTAAATTTATTAAGCTGATAAAATGTGCTTGTTATCTCGCCAATTATGGTCATCTCGGCTAGCAATCGTTATCAATTCAAAACATATGCTGTTTTCAAAGACCTTGCTCTAAAATGCAGCTTGCAAGTGCCTATAATAATGTCTTTGATTACGACTTCATCTGAATGAGGCAGAGTTATCTGGTAATCAAATATTGTAGTATTTCTCTGTGTGTGTTTCATTTCAATTAAATATACGGATGATTTCGCTCAAATGACAGAAAAGCGGAAATCTCAACTGGAGATTTATATTACTTATAGGATTATAGGATAACACGACGATTAAAGACATTTAGAAAGTAATTGTTTTGCCTATAAACGTTTTGGTATTGAAACATCTCATATCTCATCTAATTCTATAATGTTATCGGTCATTAACTGTTTATTTGTGTAGGATTTATTTGCTAGCTGTCGCCCCAATAAATCAACCGGCATCTAAAATTATACTACGAGTATATAGTATCTCTCGAGACAACAGTCAAAATAATAAAAACAATAATTTTTATTAATTGTTAGCTGTGATAAGCGAGAAAGCATAAATATAAAAGTACGTGCCAGAGGCCACAGCTGGTTTTAAGTTGACTGAAATTCAGACTGTTTGCCAAACGCTACTGACCTAGTTTATTGGTAGTGCCTGTTATAATCCAAGTAAAAGTCACGTGCTCAATTGAAGCTTATAGTCAAAGGGGTATTATTTTTGTCAGTAAAGGTTTGTACAATGTGTAGTCTCTTTGAGTCCTATCCATATGTATTTAACAACTGCAGAAACGCAACACAAGTGGAATTTTTAATTTAACTATTACACCCAAAAACAAATCTAACTAAATTTGAAATAGTTAACAAACGTCTTGGGGTAGAACAACCCACAAAAAACAAACTAGCTATATTCTGTACAATGTGTTACATGAGCGTATATTAAGTTTATGCAAGGCGATAATGTTTGTAAATTCAAAAATGAAAAGTGGCAGATGCATTACATAAAGCTTGAACAGGATGACTTGAGAAATTCATATATAATCCATGTCTGTCCGTGTGCATGTATGAAAACCTGGAATTTTTTCGTTGTTTCGTTTGATTTTCAACTTTTTTAACCAAATCTATGTTAGAAAAGAAGATTATTTGGTAGTACAGCTAGTTTCAGGCATATACAAAACATTTTTTTTTTATTCTTTGCTGTTTTTTATGTGTTTTTGAAAATCTTATGCCCAATTTGGTACTTTGAAGTTTTACCCTTTTTCCAAGCACCGTACCAAGTTTGAATAAAATCGCTAACCTAAATTCTAGTAAATCGCTAAAAAAATTCGAGTTCTGCACTGAATCTTATGCAAATAAATAAGAATTATAGAATTATTTTTGGTATTGTCAACCAAGTGGAATTGGATTTAGTTCAGTCGATCCCATAATTCTCATAACGGAAATCGGTAAAAACTAATCGGTTTTTTCACAAAATTTGTGTTATTTCATTTGTTCTTGAATATAGTATGATCACATTCCTTACTCTGAAAGTTGCTAGTGTTTTTTGGTATTGTAAAATAAATTAAATAAAACTAATAATATCGAATTGGGTAAACCGGACATAAATGAGTGAGGGTATCAGGGTAAGCCGAACTCGTACGTGTACTTTTGTATTTCACTTGTTTTGTAGGAATCTTCATTTTCCAAAACATGAATATGTTGTAATATAAATATGGTTTATAAAGATTTGGCGAGGTTGGTAAATGAACCGAAGAAGGGACAGACCATCAACAACTCAAATTTAAAAAATCTACATTTAATATATACACATATACTCGTTGTATGAAATAAATACTTGCACATTTACATACTCTAGAACCTTCAACGGAGTGCTTGTAATAATAAAGATTTTCTAAACTTTATTCTTCATAACGATTTAAAAAGATAAGCAATTTGAAAGATATTTCGCAAGCACATTTTTAGGATCTTCTACGAATTATTACGAGTTATTAATGTTTCATTCATTAAAGTCGTTTTTTGTTTTGATACCCAAATTTCTAACAACCAATCCTTCACAGTGTATAATTTATGGCAAATTTAAAAAATATATATATTAAGAAATAAACTGCGATAACTTTGGACTTATGGTGCACGCGTCAAGATATGAGACAAGATATGGACAAGAATAGATAAAATTGGTCGGGCTGACAATTGTACGAGTCTTTGAGTTAAATAACTCTATAGTTTTTATGATCCCTTACAGCTTTTTGACATATATTTTTATATATATTAACTTTTTATGTCTTTCATGCCTTTATCTATTCATTATACGCTTTCTGTAATTGTACAACATTTTCGTCTGATAGAAGAATGGATACATGTTTCAAATTTTCCAGCTGTTACTATATTATATTTTACAGACTGTACATACTTCTGTTTGTATAATAATACGTAAAGTAATCTAGAACTAAATAATCTAACTAAATATGTTTTCAATTTAAACAATTTAATCAATCAGGATTAAGCTCGTTTTCATTTTAACAAAATCTGTTAAAAAACAAACAAATGTATCTGGTTAACAAAACTAAAACAGAACTTTTGTTCTCCGAATGAAATACGATATTGAGCGACTAGTAAGTAAACTTTTTAAATATTAGATTGGAAAGTAACTGCTAGTTACTGTAGTGACTTTTGCGATAATGAAAAAAATTAATGAGTCAAATGAAAATACGTTTATATTAGAAAAAAAAATAGATTTATTTTATGGAATTTGTAAAACAAGATGGCAGCGTTCACCTAAAGTGCACGTTGCGTGATAAAAGAACATCCCCATAACCAACGTTTCGTGATCGCTGCTTCGATCTGGATCGTAAAATGCCTATCAAGATTTTTGGCCTAGTTGGCTAGCTACAGTGAGCACAACAATTTTTCACACACTTTAGACACAGATGCGGTACAACAATAACTTAATAATTTATTAAAATAAAACAATTCTTATAATGTGTAAAAAATGCAATTTTTTAGTTTTGCTATTTTTTTTTTATAAGTAATTTTTTTTAATTAATAAAATAAATTGTTATTAATTATTGGCTTCAAGTGAAAAGTTTTGAGCTGAGTTTAGCGATATTTGGTGCGTTTTAAAAAATAATAATTACAAAAAATAGAAAAAATACTCTAAAGTCTTTCTGACGTTGCTCAAATCAATATTAGATGTCGATAGAACGGATTCCCGATTAAACAAAAAATTTGGAAAAATGCAAGTTCTTGCCTAAAAAATCAAAAATTCAAATTCCAATTTTGAAGCAACCGATTTTGAAAAGATGAATAAAAATTACTTTTAAATCTTCTTTTTGAGCAAAAATGCGCCTAGACTCAGTATCACTTTCAGCTGCAAAACGTTGTATTGTCTCCATAATCTAATTTTTGTGCTGAGACAAACTTTTTAACTCTGCACACAATAAGTGTGTCAATTAATGACAAATTATTGTTGAATTAACTCAAACAAATAACAGAGAATAAACAGACAAGTTATTACATATTTAACTAATTGAATATTTTTGCTAGATAATTTTATCAGCTTTCTATACAATAGCAATTTTTTATTGGTTCAAATTGTGCGCAATACAAGAAAATTTCAGTTAAATATAAAAAGAGCATGTATCTAAAGTATTCCAGCGCACAGACACTTACAGTGTTTAATTAATTTGAAATGGAAACAACCATTAATACTTTTTATGTACAACTAC
Organism: Chymomyza procnemis; assembly: GCA_035046065.1. Taxonomy (NCBI): domain Eukaryota; kingdom Metazoa; phylum Arthropoda; class Insecta; order Diptera; family Drosophilidae; genus Chymomyza; species Chymomyza procnemis. The sequence continues at coordinate 60,376,501 of JAWNOJ010000026.1, forward strand.
AATGCTTCTAATCAATAGAAACGGCACGTCCTATGACTGACTACTTATTCGAGGCATTTAAATATTATTACCGGCATTTTTGTAGCGTTGCTTTTGGCACACCTGTTAGCCACAACTTGAGTCAATGGCATTTGCCAGCCGCGTAGAATGTGGCATGTAAATGTGGCACAATTATCATTATTATGTACCCATACATCCATAGTATGTACATACAAAGTGCAGTTCTTATCTTTGTATCTTTGTTCACAATATAAACTACATATACGTACATTCACCCCAAAGAGCAAATAACTGACTATAGTTTTAGATACTACTAACTTGTGGTACATATATCGAAGTGATTACAACAGGTTATGACGTAAAGCCAAGCAAAACGTTCTAGGAGTATACGAAAAAAAAAACAAAAAAAAAGCAAAAAAATTTTACAAATCGTAAATAAAAACGAAAACCCACCTATTGAGCTGAAAATCTCTTGCTCTCTATGCAACTGCGCGCACAAACACAAGCACACGCACCATGAAATATATATTATACACAATCTATTATATACAATATACACAAATGTATATGCAACGATAAATTGTACTTTAAAATATAATAAATAAATTATTTTCACTAATCTTAGTTAATTTGTTTTCAAGTGAATTGCATTTTCATTTATTTCCTAATTGAAAACTTAAAAAACTTTGGCATATAAAAAACAACACAATTTTATTTATGTATTTGTGAGAACCACTTGAAGCTTTAGCGGCATAAGCACGTGCAAAGCGTTTCGGACGAACTTCCGACGTCTCTTGTCAACCGCACCACGCTGATACACAGCTCGAACGCAACTGAATCGTAGGTTCTATGGCGCTCAACCAGCAAGACCCGGCAACCGATATGAACACAATCGGGGAGAGCAAAAAAGCGTGCAGTAATCATACAGCTGGCGCAGGGGCCTGTGGGGTGACGTACAGCAATGATACTCAACACTAAACAACAAAAAAGTTTTTAGAGTGAAATTTATAATACGTACTAACAGAACTTATGGAGGTTATCGGAAATGAGTTCGTCAGAACTAACTGCTAAAAAATACATTATTATAACAAGAAGTTGGGTTCCACCTAATAATGTTCGCTTATGTGGATAATTACTGCAACACACAATGGTACGGCAGTCAAAAAAGCGTTGGAAAAATCATATTTTCTAAACCGATCATGCTACTTTTATGAATTTAATTTCGACTGCATGAAAAATGTTGACCTTTAAATCACAAAATATTCATGCAGAATAAGAGCAAAGCCACTTTATTTGGAACTTTTTTTTTTCCATTTCAGAAGAAAAAATGAATCTCAGTAATATCTTTTTGATTTTTACATACGAAGACATTTACCATATATTTGTATATATAACCATTATTTACCCATTATCCATGGCTGTAACACCAATGTTTACTAGAAGATGATCAGATCATCTCAGATTTCTTATTATCATGCGTGAACACTTAATTTAAAGTCTGGAAATTTGTTCTTTTGCTTATAAAAATATCTTGATTCGTTTTGAATATATAACTTTTACAACGTTTTGCAGCTTCCACTGTGCAATGCGATACGATCCGATATCCGTTTTAATCCTTGAACAACATAGGTTGGATGTGAAAAAAACGGCTATAAATTAGTCCATTAGCTTCTTCAATTTAAAGTCATAAATAATATTTTTCGCAACATCTTAAGTTCCCTAAATTCAATATCTTAACTCTTATTCAGCTTACGAAATTGGATGCAAATGGTTTTGTTTTATTAATATTATGAATATCGGAGCAATTATTTGGGTGATATTTAGATTTAAACCAACAAACATTTTTGAAAAAAAGTTATTAATTTTGGAAAATACTTTTGAATAAGACCTTTCGAAAATCGTGCAGTAAAATATTCCTTTTTTTAATTTGCTTAATAAGAATATTTTGAGGTGGGTGGTTTTGTTTCTGTTAATATTTGGTTTACTTTTGCCTGCGAACTCTTAGAATAAATTCGAATTCCCTATTGAGTTATGCCATAACCAAAGAAGATTTTTTTTTTATTAGAAGTATAAGTTAATTTAGACTCAAAAGTACCAGTTAAAACTAATTTTTTGAAATATTTGATATATTTAAGATATACTTACTTTCCCCCAGAACCTAGTGAAGAAGAATATATTAACTCTTTACTAAGCGGATTTTTAAGAACTAAAAAATATTTTTATTAAACATAAAATTATACTCTTCCATTACGCTAATTATAAAATGAACTTAACTGTTGAGCACCATGTTGGGAGTTCTTTGATTTTGGAACAACTGTGTTTTGATTTGTTCTATTTTAAAATGTTGTGCTACACCGCACTTTATTATACAAAGGATATTTGAAGTTTTGTGTAAACATAAAGCGTATGTAACACCTTGGGGCAAAAGTTACCTTAGAAACGGCCAGGGTAGCCAAAGAAGCCGCCTGGATCTCAGAAATTTTCAGAGGTAGCACAAAAATAATCAACTTTTCAGAAAAAACTTGTTATCAGAGTTTAGTTTTTCGATATTGGGGATATGTGTTCCATCTCAGAAAAATCCAAGAGTTTTGGATGAATAATTCGCCTGATTTTATATATAAAAAACTGCAAATTCGAGACTCAATTGTTCTGGCTTATGTTACTTATTTACTATTCTTTACATATTTTATTGTCCTTATATATTAGGTATAAAATTATAGTAAATAATAGGTATAAAATAGTGCCTTTTTCGCAAAGTTTATCGTATGTATTTCTAAAGCAATATAACTGATTTAAATGCAAAATGTGCGTCCAAGCACCTTTCTACGTACTCTATTTTAAGCCTTCTAAAAGGATTTATTCTGGGCTCTCAATTGGATATATTAGTTTCCTACGCTACAACCAAGTTTGCAGATTTAATATTAGAAATATCTATTTATTGGTGATTTATTAACTTAGCTGTGAAGGAGTTAGCATCCGCCCCCAAAATCTGCAGTAGTTTAGTTTACTTAGAAATATAACGTTTAACTTCATAGCCGCTGAGTTGAAGTATTCAGACCGAGTAAAATATTTATGTATATTGTTGTGTGGAGGCCAATGATGCAGCCCCATGTAGCCGTTAACTAGTGCACCGAGCTTATAAGACTGGTATACCGATCACTATCGGGCGCACTTATCTAGGGGCTTTAGACTCAGTTTAAGGACACTGCACATTATCATATAAAAGTCGTCCATGAAGAGTCTCCTACAAATTCAACCATATCTGCATCTTTACTGGATATACCGCACATTTAATCATTCTTTCTGATGTATGAATCGGTTTCGGAACCGATTCTGATCAGACCTTATTATAATAGAGATATCTCTATTATTAGCTGATCGAACAGAACAGGGGCTACAGGACGAATTTGCATGGCGGTGTCTTCAATAAATAGAGATTTTCTTAGGTAAATAGCTAATATTCATTTACTAGCTATACTAGTGCGAGACATATGAAATGGAACCACGAACTTTCCGATATAGAAGCGCGTGAGCTACCAAGTCCCACTGACCTCATTATCAATACAACTAATACACAACAATAGTTTAGATCCATTTTCCCAAGTTGGGAGATTATATGCTGGTCCCAGTGGGAACATCTAGTGACATGGCTCATGGATGGGTATAAAACGATACTGGATTTAGAAGTCCGAATCGTCGGCCCCAACCCTAAAATCGATATTGGAATGGCGAGATACAAAGGAAGCAAATCGGCAAGCTGTTATTCTCAGGTTCGTCTTGAATTTGTGAGAGAAGATAAGCGATACTGGTTCTCGCGAATTCCACAAGCAGTCTTTACCTTTAAAGTATGAGAGGACAAAAATAATCCCTGAAAAAAATATTTACCATATTTAAATTTTGTATGGGATTAACCATAGTGGTATTTTTTTACAATAGTGAAACTTAAAAGCCGTTTAATTTTCTTTTGAGTGATCCGAGAGGCAGCTAAGTGCTTCTGCGGGGAACCACTGATCTTCGGCATTTGAGGCAAGTAATAGACAATCGATGGCCGCGGTATAGAAGATAATACTGTATTCTTTTTTTAAATAGATAAAGTTAAGGTTTTTTTTACCAATAGGATTTTTGTTTATTCGGACCGAAACGTTAGATTATCTCGTAAAATAGGTCAATTTCAAGCAACTTTGAAAATCCCTACGGTAAGTTTAGTATGCTTAGATGTTTGGGAGCAGCTGCCCAAACTATTGCTGGGTTGGGGGAAACAATATTTAAATGTAGATTTAATATTAGGAGCCTTGCCAAATTACATTGTAGTTCCATTAAAAATCTACTGCTGGGGAGCAAAGTAATATGTACACATGATTTAGTCGTAAGCTGGGATTATTGTAAGCATTTAGGTACAAAGCAATTGGAGCCAGACCTCCTTCTGTATAAGTACACAATATTAACATTATTTTTATGAATGGAATTGTCATTTCATTACGTAAAAAAATATGATACTAATCTTATCTAACAAGCTTTCTTTCGAAAATACTATATATAATAATAATATAATAATATAAGAATATACGAATAATGTTAACGGGGGGCTATATACTTCATACGCATATTTACACAAACATTGAAAGAAAGCAAACAGAAAACAAATATAACAACCAGATTGTTTTCAAAGTCACTGCTCGTTGGTTTTCACGCATAATCCGTTTTAAAGCAGTGAAGGAATAATTTGCATGTTCAGCATATTGACGAATAAATTAAATTCCCCAAGCGAATATATATTTCAAATAATGCTGCGACTGGAGTTTTTTTTTTATTGAACCAGAGAATATATTATATGCTGAAGTACGTACATTGGTTTGGTCTCAGTGTATCCGTCGGCTTCAAAATGTAGTTGAAAACTGGAATACGTTTCCTTTGCGTGTAGCGGCAACGTCGTCAGGTAGTCCCGAATTCAGTTACTCGTTTTCGTCAAACACTGAAACCAATGTGTCTGATTCTTATCGTGCACTTTTACTTTACCTTTATAAGGCGTTTGCTTACAGCAATATCGAATCAGTTGTGATTTCGTCTTGTATGGTACATACGCTGTCCGTAAGCTATCTGGTTCTGATCGTCTTGGCGACTGGAGAGCTGCAAACCGGCAGCGTTGTAAATTTTTTTATTCTCGTTTGTGTTTTGGTGTAAAAACGTGATTTTACTTACGAACGTATATCAAGCGATGAATGTAATAAGCAGCATATTGCTGTGGATTTTAGAACTGATCAGAACATGGCAGTCAAAAGTGCAATGGCGCTTGAGCAGTAAAGCCAACAAAGATACTTATGAACCAAACGAATTCAATGGATTACCGGTAGAAAAGTTATTGCCCATTCCGTCAGTTAAGGGTTTGCCTTTAGTGGGTACGCTCTTGGAACTTATTGCCGCCGGAGGAGCAACGCAGTGAGTAAGTATAAGCATAAGTTTGATAGAAATAAGCAATTTAAATGCTGCAGATTACACAAGTATATTGATGCACGTCATCGCCAATATGGACCAATATTTCGAGAGGCCTCGTTTGGGAATGCTGTGTTTGTAGCCTCTGCAACACTGATGCGCAGGGTTTTCTTACACGAAGGCCAGTATCCACAACATCCGCTGCCAGATGCCTGGACGCTCTATAACAAGCTGCATTCGTGTAAGCGTGGTCTTTTTTTTATGTAAGTGCCCAACAGTTTTTGAATTTCCAATGAGTTCGTGTTGAATTTAAAGCTTATCAGGGAGGGCGCAGAATGGCTTCACAACAGGCGTATACTTAATCGTTTGCTTCTTAATGGCAATTTGAAATGGATTGACGTGCATATTAAGAGCATAACAAGGCAGTTGGTGGAAAAATGGCGCACCCAAGCAGCTATTGCTAATGGATATTTTGAGATTCAGCAACTGGAGCAGCAGCTCTACCGTTGGTCAATAGACGGTACAGTTGTATTTGACCGTAGACTTAACTTTAAATCTTTATTTGATTTCATATTATTTATCCTTAGTTGTCTGTAGCATTATGTTTGGCTCGACTGCTTTGTCTACTCCCAAAATACAACAAGCCATCGATAAATTTTCACAAATTGTTCATAAGGTATTTGAGCATAGCTCCGTGCTGATGAACTTTCCTCCAAGATTAGCGCAGCTACTACGACTGCGCATTTGGCGTGACTTTGAAAAGAATGTAGATGAAGTATTGCGCCAAGGTGCCAATATTGTAGAGCTATGTATGTATCAAAAGCACGACATGTCAAAGGTTGAAATGCAGCAAGAGGCACTTTATCATAAGTTACAAGATCTCCAACTGCCAGCTGAGCTTATTAAGCGCATTTTTGTGGATCTGGTTATAGCAGCGGGTGACACGGTAAGAATTTATTAATTTTGATGCAATTTTTTGGAAATAAGCTATTGATATACATATCTATGTTGCAGACAGCTTTCAGCAGTCAATGGGGATTGTATGTGCTTTCGCAGCAAACTGCTCTACAGCGCCGTATAGCTGAGGAGCTTGCCGACAGTGGCGAATCTGCATTGCTCCATGGCTTAATAAAAGAGACATTGCGCTTGTACCCAGTGGCACCCTTTATTGGTAGATATGTGCAAAGTGACGCTGAACTATGTGGCCATCGTATAGAAAAAAACGTCTGTTACAAACACTTTACCTACAGATTTACATAAACTAATCGTCCTTGCGTTTCAGACCCTTGTACTTTTATCATTATATACAGCCGGTCGTGATGCATCACATTTTGAACAACCATTGAGTGTAATTCCAGAGCGTTGGTTTCCTCAAACAGATTTGTTGCATAAAGCACATGGCAGTTTGCCCTTTGCCATAGGTCAACGGTCTTGCATAGGCAGACGGGTTGCTTTAAAACAATTGGAAGCATTGTTAGCTGACTGTGCCACCAAATTCGACATGATTTGTGTTAATGACACGCCTGTAGAATGCTTACTTAGAATGGTGACTGTGCCTAACAAAACATTGCGTTTAGCGCTTAAATTAAGAAACATTGACTGAAAGTCGCATCTTTTATTAAATAATTAGCTTTAAGCAAATAAACTTGAAGCTTTGTTAAATTTTAGCGTTAACTCATGAGAATAATGCCTTTAGAGCAATATACGCAATAAAAAGTACTACTAAACTTAAGAAAGCCAAAAACAGATCGCCGCACCAATAATAGCACACAAGCAGCAACACTCCCAACGTTGTAAGTACAGGTAAGGAACTAAGTGGACGTAAGCAAACGCGAGCAGGCAGAGTGTTCTCGCAGATATTAGAATTGCCATAATGCTTGTCGAACCAAACTTCGGTCATCGGCGCATAAAGCAACTGGCGTGAAAGCTTGCCAATAAAATCGTCTCTGCTGTAAAGTTGTTGTATTGTGTTACCATACTATAAAAAAATAAGGTTAATTATTATTTCAATGTAAACGTGCATATTGTGAAACATACATGTCCATTAATATACCCGGATATCAGGTGAAATAGTTTTACTAAAAACCTAAACTCATTGGTTTGGATTGGCAATAACGCAGGATCAACATGCGTTGCAATGCTGTTTGAATTAGTCGACATTTGTTGCGGCGTTACCATTGAAATATCCCTCGAATCGTTAAATGAAAATTTTGGTGGGGATGCCACCTCTGTGCTTTGTTCGGGATCCAAAGTTTCATACATAGACAAATTGCGTTGATCCACCTTTATAAATAAGTGAATATCAATTAAAAATATTTATAAGTGTATGTTTGACTTACAGAAAACGATTCACAGAGTAAGTCAATGCAATGACGTAATAGTTCTGGGATGCCTCTGACTTCTCTAAGCGACATCTCGTCCCGATAGGAATCTTTTATTAATTTGTAAAAAAGTGTTTTAATGAACCCTTCTGATTGCTGACGTTCGGAGATTTCGTTACGTAGCTGGCTTATGGTATTTATCACTGTATTACGTGACATGCTAATAGTATATAGAAAGCATTCAATTTGCTTCTGCATTTCCTCGCCAAATAGTTCAGGTATTTGCGTGTTCACAAGTGGATTCCATTGTACTTGGAACGAAACGTTAGGATTACTACTGTAAAGCAAGCATTTGAATTACGTATACAAAACGAAAGCTTTGGCGCATAAAATGTAACGCTTACTTGACCAAATTGACCTGACGCTGAGGAGAGTCGAAACCATAAGTACTACCCGAATGAATTCTCTCGAACTTTTGAAGACGATTCACCAATTCTCTTTGGCCAAATATCTTTGCCAAACGATAAAGCATATGGGCATTAAGATGAACCCTGTAATCCAGTCTCATAAAACGCGGCAGCAGTTGCATAAAAATATGTGTGTAAACGATAAGATTATCCATAATGAAACCCTCAAAAGCATTAGAGATGGGAATTTCGGTATTCAAAGATCTGCAAGAAGAAAGAAAACTTATTCTATGCCATTTATGCATTTAAAATACTTACTGTTTATTATAAGTAGCAAAAGTATATCGCCAAGGCTGTATATAGCTAAGCCACAGCTCTAAAACAACTACCAATGAACTGTCCAGTGGCCAACGGTCGATGAGACTGCATAAAAATGCATAGATCCTACCCTTCACCATTGTAAGCGAATTTTTTCGCAGGGAGGACAATGAGCTGTGGTCCAACGGCGCAGAGCTTGCAAAATAATGTATTTGCTTAATCAGCATACGAACACCGCGCACGAAATCACTGCTGGGAAGGTGATGTGCGCCGTCTATGTCATAACGTAGCCAAATATCTATGAAAAAGTGTAATACGGATTCGGATCGCCAATCATTTGCACGTGTAGACGCACCACTAACGTTCGATTGTGGTGATGTGTTAGCACCTGGTGGCATGTCCATATTACCGTTTCGATAAGAAGTAGGCACTTTGATGTAGCGTGGCTTTCGTTGTGGTTGCATTAATTGTGTGGGTAATGGTTGTGGTGATTTTACTAAACCATGACAGCTCTCTATCTGTATCTGTGCATCGGGGTTAACTGGTAAAAAATTGTGTAAATACTCGGAGACAAGCAGCTGATATATGGTGTATGTGCGCTCATTGTGTACTTCCATTGCTATTGGATCGATTGAATGTAAAGGTTGCAAAGCATACAAAGCAAAATGAAACATATAAAAGTCAAAAGAGTTGAGCAACAGCGTGCTCACTTGCCGCTTATAAGGATCAATGTTAACAATGTCAGCATAAAACATCGAACTCTGGCCAGTTTGGAGCATGGCAATGAATTTTGTCTGTAATGGTAAATGGACTCTATTAAATCGCGCAAGCTTTGAGTGATAATAATACTAACAGGCAGTAAACTGACATCAACCTCAAACTTGATAGTATCGTTGAGCAACCGATGGCACATTTGCATCCAAACGCCTGTGACGCCGAAAAACTGGTGTAGCAACTTAAAATATTGAGGCGAGTTCTCCGCTGTGGTAGTACGAAGTCCCCAGCCTAGTTGATTGCCATTAATACCGAATATAGAGTGGACTATGAGTTGATATACATCCTGTATTTGTCGCACTGTAAAACGGTCAAAAAGCGCGCTTAACTCTTGCATTCGCTCATAGACCGGCATATTAAGCACGGTCAAGACGCGTGTCTGCAAAGTTAAGTCAGTTTACACAAATGTCTACATATGCCATGCATTGAATACTCACACTAAAGTTCTCGAGGGGTGAAAACTGGGCCATTATGATTTATGTCATTAACTGCTGAAATCCAAAGATGTTAAAATATAAACAAAAACCGAGCGACTAAGTTTGCTTTTTGCAATGCATCAACCATCTGATAAATTATCGAATTCATCAATTCTCTGGTTTGTTTCGATAAGAATGCGCAGATTTTCTATCGGCTAGTTTTGTCATCCCTGGGCTTCAGCCGGCGTTTGTTTTGCATGCTTTATTGAAATTTAATTGTTTTGTGTTTAAAATGAAACGAAGAAGCCAAACTCAGGTTACTAAAGACGCCGCTGCAAAGCCAAAAGAAAAAAAAGGAGCAGTAACGCTTACTCAGCTAAATTCGGACATCATATGGCAGGTTGGTACATTTGTATATGTATGTATGTATATTGACTTAGCATTTTATTAATATTGCAAATGTACTTTTTAAGCTTGCCTCACAATACTGGTCTCCTGAAACAAAGTCAGAACATTTACCCTACAACGCTGAAATTATAGAACGCATCTACTATGAAGAAATCAGATCCAATAAAAACAGCTCCAGACGCATCAACATGCTTGAATTCAGTCAGTATCTGGAGCAATATTTATGGCCCAACTACAAACGAGCTACGGCAACCCATGCGCATCTCATGTCTATTGTTTCAATGGCAAACGAGAAATTCCGCGAACGTGTAGAGTTGTGGAGTGTTTTTCAAAACCAACCAGAAGAGTATCCAGCGTTTTTTCGTCATGTGCTTGAGACATGTTTACCAGAATTCCCTGAGAAAGGCACAAAAAGTACACTACGGGAGCGCACATCATTGCTTATGTTTCTAAATCATTGCTTCAACAGTATGGAAATAGAACTGTGTCGTGAACAAGCCAAGCGTTTGGTTTCCTTATCAATGTGGCACTGTCTTCAGCCAAGTAAGTGCAAATTATTGAAGGTTTTACAATATTTCCAATTAATTTGACAACTTGTAGGACGCCGCGAGCAGGAATTACGTGATGTACCCGAGTGGCGCAAGTATTGGAAACGTTTGCAGAAAAAGGAAAAAGATCTAATGCCAGAAGTTATTTGGGAACGCAATTTTATGCAAAATCTTATAATTGATTTTTTGCAAATACTCGAAGGAATTCCACTTGAAGGTGAACTGAATAGTAACGTTGTGCATTATTGTGAGCGTTTTCTAGAGTTCATAATTGACTTGGAGGCCTTGCTGCCAACTCGACGATTTTTTAACACTGTACTGGATGACTGTCATCTAATTGTACGAGCACTCATATCACCTTTGGTGCAACGAGAAGATGGAAAACTTTTTGGCCAGGTATGTTGACAGACTTTTGTATTGATCTTTATTTTTTACTTCATAAATAAGTTGCTTTTTAAGTACACTTAGAATATAATTCGAATCTCAATGTTAGACATCGTTAACTTACAAAACATTTAGTATAAGAGCTACTTAGTCTTAATTGGACGTGTTAAGTCTACGGGGCGGGCTTAGTAATCGTTGCAATTCATATAGTGCAGTTCATCGCCCCAGTCGTTTGTAGACGGTGGCTCATTGTAACAGCAGGACTTCTTTAAGAGAAACGTTACATGCCTTTGGCGCAAAACGCAGACATATAGCAGCATAGGCGTCTGCACAGCATTAACTATAATGTGTGCATAGAGAAGTCCGTCCAGCTGGATCCAAGACATGATTAGAAATAGCCAGGCAATTGACATGATCAGCAACATAAGTGAGAACATGATGAAGCTGTAAATATGTTCAAATCATTGAATGTGTATTACAATTATACATAAGCACTAGTTACTCACTTTGCTTTCAGCTTGTGTGCTATGCGTCCATAAACAGTGCGGCGATTGATTAGCTTTCTTGTGGTTACATAGAAGAATATGTTTATAATTATAGTGCAAGCTATGGGCGCAAAGAATATACAGATTCCCAGCCAGCCAATAGTTTCCTGCTCAGCTACCAGATTCTCCTTCTTATACGTGTCAGCATCCAGAAAAAAGTGTGCAAAAACGGCAAGGGCAGCCATTGTGCCTGTGCAACCCCATGCGTAGACAGAATAATAGCAGTATTTGCGTCCGTCTGTTACTCGAAGAAATACGTTACGCGAGCGGAATGTTTTCCAAATATAATAGCCGAAACTGTTTAGCCAAAAAAAGGCGGCCAAGAGACTGAAGCATAAAACTACATCGGCGACAATAAAACTGACATGATTCGTGAATTCGGTAAAAATTCGCACCAAATCTGCTGCCTGGCTAACCATCAGACAAATGGCAATAGTGGTCACTATGTTGCCAACTAGATCTCTATAAAAATTAAATGTACATATTATACAAAGCGACGATAATAAAACTGCAAGCGTAGTTTACCTTAATGTTGGTAGTATAAAGTAGACAATGGCTATTACTAGCAGTATTATTAACGATATGCCATGGAATATTGGATTAAGTATTTTTCGTAACAAAAAATTTGAATCACTCCATCTGATCTCCTTCTTGGCCAGACAAATATTGGCAAATAGTATATGCTTATGCTCCCCTGTTGTGGACACGGCCTATATTGACACATAATAATTAGATAATTACTAAAGGCAAGTACAGTGCATAATGTAGGCATGCACTGACCTTATCCAAGCAATATTGATCTTTGGCGTAGTCGTGGTACAGTGGCTTATGCGATTCAGCTATATCCTCATCATACTGTGTTTCAATGCCATGTTGCTCGTCTGCTTCATCCTCAGCATTGGTATAATGCCGCAGTTTACCATCATCCAATAAAACAAGTTTATCAGAGCTCTATAAGCAAAGCATTATTAATACCCCAATCAGTTTTAAAGTGTGTGGCAGCAACTTTACTTACACCTGCATAATGAAAAATAGGCCACATCTGCATAGAACCACAGTTTGGCACTCCTATGATGAACTTAAAACGCACGTTCATATTATGTTCCCCACTGTAGCTGGTAAACATTGGCTGAAAGTATTCTGTAAATGAAAAAAAAGCCATTAGCATTGGTAAGACCTTTTAATTGGCTTGCTGCCTCAACGCTCTCCAATTGCATTTATCAATTGGAGTCGACAGAAAACCAATCCAATCCAGCACACTCTAAGCAAAAGCCACAAGATTTCCCAGAGCTGTGGCGGCGTATAAGTGAAATGTGGCTTCTGTGCGCTTAATGCATTGTTCACATCTAAAAATATGTACCGAACATGCACCAGTTGAGCATAGCAAATCCATATCATGTGCTACTTTTTTTTTTTTTTTGTAGAGAACAAATTATAAGCAAAATTTTATGGATTACAATTATATTTCGGCCATAGAAAATGCCATAAGTTCAATGGCCCGTAGCGCACTAATTCCAAAGGCTATGCAGTTGCTATGTCAACTGCTTTGTTTTGTTAGTAGTTTTGTGGCTCAAAGTAATCAAAAGACAACTAACGCACGACCAATACACTTACCAGTCTCATTGACCTGCTGACATGCACCATCCACATGGATTTCGAAATGATCGCAGCACTTGTTTACCGGCACCAAGCTACGATCCGCTGTTGTGCCAGAACTGGTAACCAGACTATCGCCAATATGTCTGCGCTGCTGCAGCACATGGCTAGCATCCACCAATATCATCAGAGAAATGCACAGTGAAACGTATAAAATGCAGCTGCTATTTAATAATTGCGCCAGGTAAGAAGCATTTTGCGCGCGCAGCGTTTTCGCAAGCATCTTTCGTCGTTACTAACAGATACACGTAGAAGCAGATACAGATACAATGGCAACAACAACACGTCGTTTTTGTCGTTGTTTATGTCGATCTGTCTTGGTCACCAAATGCGTCATCAAGGTAGCGTCTGAACGAAACAGCCGGTTTCAAGTTGTACTCATGACTTGCATGACAAAGCAGCGACCGAGTAATATTTCCAGCGACAACAGCTACCGCTTGCATTTACGCTTGGAAAATATGAATAGTTCTTGAGTTAGCCGATTACTTATTGCAGGCGAAATTCTTTAACTTCAACTTTGTTTAAACATTCTTGAAACAAATAAAAACATAACTATTGAAGCGATATTTCAATAACAATGAACACTTTAAAACGAAAATGCGTCTGACTGACTCGGTCGCGTTCACATTCCTAAATGTTTTGTCTGCTTTGGATTTGTGCGCTAACAACGAGCCAGCAAGCCAGCCACTCAGCAGTGTAGAGTTGCTCCAACTCTCCAATGGAAGCAGCCACCACCGTCTCGTTGATGACGCCGACAGACATACAACAGCAACAACAACAACAACAACAAAAGAAGAAAAGAAAAAACTGAAGCAGGGCTTTGTATACAAAACACACACATAGACTCAGGACACACGCACGCACACACACACACACACACACACACACGCAAATACGGAATTTATTTTTTTTTTTTTGTGTAAATTGAGAGACGGAAATTATCAATTGGAGCAAAAAGCAGAAATGCCGGCAAAGTCGTGAGTTTCACGGGTTGTTGTATGCATTTTAAGGTTGCTTGTTGGTCTGGCCAGCGGCACAGCATGGCGGAGATGATGATGATGATGATGATGTGATAAGACATATGGCTACTACAGGCATTTCATGAGGCTGGTGGCTTTCATAATTTTCTAGGACACTTGTCAGCACTTCACGACGCAGATATGTGTATATCGAGAGTGAGCTGTTTTTAAAGTCTCTTCGGACTTGTACTAACAAAACAGCTTTAAGTTCGTAATAGTGATCCCCATTCCCTGCATTAGAGTCAAATCGAATTAATTGTTTATAATGAGATATGCCCAAAATCAGATTGTACAAAAATCCTATTAGGGACTTCCGCCTTTTCCTTTTTTCCTCTTAAAATTAGAACTGACAACTGAAACCAATACCCAAATTGGCTAAATTCGATAACTTGTTTTCAAAAACGTGTATATCATTACCGAAACTATGACGTATTGTACTTCAGCTGGGGACGAGTCCATGCTACCTATATACACACAGTGATAGCAATAATTATTCAAACACTACGTTTTAAAGCGTAATCACTTTTGGTAAAACAAGAATTTTTGGTAGTGCTGTAGTATGGAATCGAACCCAACAGGCTTCGACGAGTACGCTACCACTAGACAGCAATTTAAAAACCAAAAAAAGTTTATTAATATTTGGTAGGGTCGCTAATTTGGGGTGCTTCAAATTTTGGTCTAATTTTTGGTAATTTGGTAATACGGCTTTTAAAGATTGCTTAGACTTAATCCTATGTGTGTGTACTCTTCTATGGAGTAATTGCCTCACATGCTCATTAAGACTTATGTGTAAATATTGAATATTTTAGATGCTTACAGTTCTAAATAAGCCACTTCTTTACAAGGTATGACGAGTGCTTCTAATCATTGTTTTACTGGTAAATAAACGATGTCGAACTAAGTCTAAATTTTACAGCACTGCACAGAATGTTTGAGTTCAAAATATGTTTTTAATAAGTTCTGTTCCTGTTCCGATTTTACGTTCTCGAAGCTCCATAAATCCACCGCCTAAATGCATCCTATTGCTAGCTCGACATCACAATATATCGTTTAACACAAAATTTTTCGGTTTTCGATCGCGGATGTCACGACTTCTTATTTCTCTTGAAGAGTTGTTGCTTTTGATGGTTTATTAAGCTATTTATTTATTTATTAATTTATTACTATTTATTTAGTAATCTAGTAATATTCCCGATTTGTCTAACGAATTGGTGTCTCGTGTTGAGATTGACCATTGCCTTGCGTAAACTAACGATACATTTTTGCTTCGACCTAATGCACTTTTTTTAGCTTCGTTAAATTGTTTTGCCAATTATTTGAATTTTTGTTGCTTTTTAGTTTTTTAATTATGATAAAAAAGTTTTCATTTTCATTTCTAAAAACATTCTACTAAGCCTGCATTGCAAGTTATTGGGCTTCAAAGTGCAATATTCGAAGTGTTTGAATAATTTGTGTGCTCACTGTATGCCAACAGAGAGTGAGAGAGCCAGAAGAGCGTGAGAGACTCTTAAATATTAAATGTATTTACGTGAGCGGATCATTGTAGAATTTTGGGCAGGTAGTAAAAACACGTTCCATTCAATGCACGCAAGCTCGTCGCAGTACAGGAGCGGTTGAACGAATGCACGGTGTGGCGCCATATCTTAGAATTCAAATTTTAGTTAATCGCACCACATTGCTCAGTTCACTTTAAAAGTATAGATATAAACTAATCTGCAATATGCAACAACTCACATCAAAGGTTGGCCAAAGACTAAGCTTAACAATTGCCAAGAAGGAAAAGGAAAAATAACAATTACATAATTAAAAAATTATTTTACAAGAGTATGCCAATATATCATAAATAAATAATTAATAAGCCAAGTCTTAGTTTATTTAGCAATAAAAGGCCATAACATGTTTTAAGGTTATGCCACGGAAGGGTCAAGTCGATCAGGATAAGCAGGCAGTCGGATGATTAGATCCCAATTCAAATTGAATTCTCCTGTTTATGCTTAACTTAAATTCTCCAAACCACCTTTCTATTGCAGCTGCTGGATATGCTAAAGTTTTATACCTGCTTCGAGATCAATGATGTCACTGGAAATTCACTAACCGATCATGACATGACACATTTACACTACAAAAAGATCACATCCCTTCAACGTGCTGTTTTTGCCAAGTTCCCCAGTCTACGAGTCTTTGCCCTATCGAACGTTGCAACAGTTAATAATCGCGAAGCTCTGGAGAAACACTTCGGTGCGCTCGATGCGGAAGGGCTTCGACAAATCGCAAGCTTTTTAAATCTCGTACCTGATAATCTAAATGAGCCCTTTCAATGGCATCGTCTTGATGAAGGATTCCTGCGTGAACTGCTCATAACACGTCATGAAAAGCGAAGTTCACAATTGGAGGCTTTGAATGAGATGCCCTTGTATCCTACTGAAGATATAATTTGGGATGAAAATGTTGTGCCCTCCGAGTATTATTCAGGCGAAAGATGTTTGGCGCTACCCAAGCTGAATCTGCAGTTTCTTACACTTCACGACTATTTGTTGCGCAATTTCAATTTGTTTCGCCTAGAGTCTACCTATGAAATTCGCCAGGATGTTGAGGATGCAGTCAGTCGCATGTTACCGTGGCAATCAGAAGACGGCGATGTAGTTTTTGGTGGTTGGGCACGTATGGCTCTGCCCATAGCAAGCTTTGCTGTGGTAGAGGTGGCTAAACCTCATATTGGCGAGAAAAAGCCTTCACGCGTACGTGCTGATGTGAGCGTTACATTGTCGGTGCGCCGAGATATTAAGGATGAGTGGGAGAATTTACGCAAGCATGACGTATGCTTTTTGATAACGGTGCGGCCAACGCAGCCCTATGGCACGAAATATAACTCACGCGAGCCGTTTGTACCCCAGGTGGGTCTGGTTAGCGTGCGTGGCTGTGAGGTCGAAGGCATGCTTGATGCCAATGGGCGTGTCATTGAAGATGGTCCCGATCCGCGTCCGACATTGCCTGGAGAACAACGCACATATCGGGTATGGTTAGACTCAAATCAGTATCGCATAGACATGGAGGCACTTCAAGAGGTGGGTAGCGAAATGTAGTTGGGTAGAAAAAATCAAAAACTAAGTCTATTTAATTACAGGGTGCTGATGATGTATATGAGAATTTTAACATTTTATTGCGTCGCAAACCCAAGGAGAATAATTCCAAAGCCGTGCTTGAGACAATACGACATCTGATGAACACGGAATGTGTGGTGCCTCCATGGTTGCATGACATTCTGCTGGGTTACGGAGACCCAGCAGCAGCGCATTATTCTAATATGACTAATCAGCAACGCAGTTTGGATTTCAATGATACGTTTCTAGATTATGCCCATCTAAAGGAAAGCTTTCCAGATTATGAGCTTAAGTGTGAGAATGAGGATGCTGCTAAAGTTCCGCCATTTCGATTAATTTTTGAGGACGTTCCAGAGCAAAATGTCAGTGATACTGAGCGAGGTGACATGGAAAAATCAGCCAAGGCCGCTGGTAAATCCATATTTGTTCAGCCCTATAAATATGAGGCGCGTGGTCCCTATCCCAGCGATAAGCCTAAACAGTAAGTAATAACTAATTTTATTTTAACGTTTCGTTCGATATTTGATGTTTTCTTTATTTCCAGAAACTGCATTCGCTTTACGCCCACACAAATTGAAGCCATCCGTGCTGGTATGCAGCCAGGCCTAACATTAGTTGTAGGCCCACCCGGTACTGGCAAAACTGATGTAGCTGTTCAAATAATTTCAAATATCTATCATAACCAACCCAATCAACGCACATTAATTGTTACACACTCAAATCAGGCCTTAAATCAGCTCTTTGAAAAGATTATGTCTTTGGATATCGATGAGCGTCATCTTTTGCGTTTGGGACACGGTGAGGAAGCACTAGAAACCGAAAAGGATTACAGTCGATATGGGCGCGTCAATTATGTATTGGCCAAACGTATGGATTTGCTTAATAAAGTACAGAAGCTGCAGGAGTCAATGGATGTAACCGGTGACAATGCATACACCTGCGAAACGGCTGGCTACTTTTATCTTTACAATGTAATGGCACGCTGGGAAAAGTTTCTGGGCCAAATGTCCGTGCATAGCAATGAGACCAATGTTGAAAAATTGTTGTCACTCTTTAACACAGACTATCCGTTTAATAAATTTTTTGCCGATGCACCACAACCCCTCTTTAAAGGAACCACATATGCCGAGCTAATGGAAATTGCGCAGTCCGGCTTTCGATACATATCGGATATTTTTACAGAGCTTGAAGAGTTCCGCGCTTTCGAACTATTGCGTACTGGCTTAGATCGTTTGAAGTATTTGCTGGTCAAAGAGGCCAAAATTATAGCTATGACTTGTACACATGCCGCGCTAAAAAGAAAGGAGCTTGTCAACTTGGGCTTTCGCTATGACAACATACTTATGGAAGAATCTGCTCAGATATTGGAGATTGAAACATTTATACCGCTGCTTTTGCAAAATCCTTTAGATGGCTTAAACCGATTGAAACGCTGGATTATGATAGGCGACCATCATCAGCTGCCGCCAGTCATCAAAAACCAGGCATTCCAAAAGTATTCCAATATGGAGCAGAGCTTGTTTACTCGTCTGGTTCGCTTAGGCGTTCCCACAGTAGATTTAGACGGGCAGGGTCGTGCTCGTGCTAGTATATGTTCATTGTACAAATGGCGTTACAAGAAATTGGACAACTTGAAACATATCTTAGAGCGCAACGAATACAAATCGGCCAATGCAGGATTTAGCTACGACTTCCAGCTTATCGATGTAGAGGACTTTAAGGGTGTCGGCGAAAGCGAGCCTAACCCATATTTTTATCAGGTGAGTCTTTGTTCTGGTTGTTTTAACAAGATTTGTTGTACTAATGTTCAGGCTTTAAATTTTCTCATAGAATCTGGCCGAAGCGGAATATATAGTAGCAGTCTATATGTACATGCGCCTTTTGGGTTACCCAGCAGCAAAAATATCAATTCTCACTACCTATAATGGACAGAAGCATTTAATACGCGACGTTATAAATGCGCGTTGTGGTAACAATCCTCTCATAGGATGGCCACACAAAGTAACTACGGTTGACAAGTACCAGGGTCAACAGAATGACTACATACTGATCTCTTTGGTGAGAACTAAAGCGGTGGGTCATTTGCGTGATGTACGTCGTCTAGTTGTAGCCATGAGCCGCGCTCGCTTAGGCTTATATATATTTGGTCGTGTATCCCTCTTTAAGAACTGCTTGGAATTGCAGCAGACATTTAAATTGGTAAGTAGGCAGTAGCGCTGTATTTCCATGAAACTTAAAAATGATTTTATTCCAGCTGACGGAAAGGCCGTTGAAATTGAGCCTAGTTTGTGAAGAAAATTATCCAACAGATCGTTTGGTATCAGATGAGATGATGGCTGACAATTGTAAGGTGATTGAAAACTTATCCGAAATGGCTCAATTTGTGTACGATGTATATGTAAAGAAAATGGAGACTCTTAAGGACACATTGCCTTCTGAGGATGAGCTGCGTGCAATGCGATTCCAATTGTCGGAGGCTAATGACGATGTGGTAGCTGCGGAGGCAACGGATGCGGCAGATGAGCCACCAGTAAAACGTGCAACAAAGGAAAATTCACAAAAGAAAACTGAAACTGAATTTACAGCCACGCCAATTATCAACGAAATTCTTGTCGATGAAACAGAAGTGGAGCAACGTGAAGTTCCGTCTGCAAAGCAAGTGTCTGATGGTGAACCGACAGTAGAGGACGTAGAGCAAAATTAGTTGCTACGAATCGTTTTATTTTTTTTCCATTTAAACAAAAAACAATGGTTTCAACAAAATAAAAGTAAGCGTAAAGCGCGCACCAAACGATACAGCGGGTATTTACTTCTTTGGTGCAGTAATACCCTCAAGCTGAGCCTTGAGTTGTGCATTAGTCTTCTTGAGGAAGGTAATCTCTTCTGTAAACTTCTTCTCTTCGGCTGCGCGCAGCTCTTCATTGCGACGTTCGGCTTGCTCTTGCTTAATTTTCATGTCTGCTATAATTTCTTCAAGTGCTTCCTTATCCTGTTCCAAGGTCAAGACGCGATCACGTAATGTTTCTTTTTCCTCGTGTGCCTGCAAAGCCTTGCGCATTCCAAATGCAACCGAACTGCAGTAAAGTGTTTCATAGGCTTCCATGGACATGGCAATTTCATCACGTATACGCAACAGCAATAGACCACGTTCGGAACAATTAATTGTGACCTGGCGTATGATCTCGTCTGCAATGCCACGCATTAATATATTTGATAAGCAAATCAAAAAAGTTAACAACTCACCGAAACACTGGGAGTATAGCTCACGGCGAATAGGACATATGCCCGTTTCTCGTGCTTGAGTCTGCTGCAAACGAGTGTCTAACATTTCTTGCAAATTAATCACATCCTGACGTGTTGCGGGTGTGCTTGACACCTGTACCCAGACGTGAATTTAAATTATAATAAAAAATTGAGGCTGACTATTCTTCGCTACCTACCGATTGCTGCCATAATTGGCCGTCTTCTTCCCAACAACGTGGTGGTAAAATAGAATTCAAAATTTCTTCAGTCTCTTTCTTAGTATCCAATAAAGCGCCCGCTGTCTGCGGTCTTTTCATCTCAATTTCAGTAAGTGAAACACCCTTTTTATCAGGATGTTTGACCACCAGCACTGGGTTATTGTAGCGCACCAATGTCTGAAATTGGCCCACGCCAATTATCTCTGGATCATCCATCTTGAATTTTTTTAAAATTTAGTTCTTATTCTTAAACAAAAATAAACAGCAGAAAAATTATTATTTGTGTAGTGCCCAGCTGGCTAGTTCAATAATTTGTGTTGACTTTTAAATCACAAATTCCTTTGTTTGAAAAAAGCCCAGTTTGTAGTATTCCAATTGGCAACGGTTGCTAGGTATAGGAATTTGCTGCAGGCATTGTTTTTAAGTTGCTACACATATCAACAGGTTAATAGGAAAGAGCAGAATGCGTTTCTATGCACTATTGTTTATTTATTTTAGTAATTTATTTAAATTATACTTTATTACAAACACTTGTAACTAGTTTATTTTTTCTAGTTTCCGTTTTTTAATACTAGCTAAGCAATGTAGGTAGGTATATGCTTAGCTATAGACCTTTGTCTCGGCTGCACAGTGGTTCGTTGCATGTGTCAATTTGACTAAACTAAACTTAATATTTAAGTTTTATTAAACATATGAGCAAGTTCGGCTAAATTATGCTATTAACTTAGTTCATAATCAAAGAAGTTTACATAATACACGTTGGAAGAGTAAATAATTTAGTCTTTTTAGTACGAACTTAAATATATATATTTGTAATATGATTAAATTAATATCGGAAAGCATTCGAGTAATTTACGTTGCCAGAGCAACATTGGCATATTAAAGCAGTTAACAGAAATTACTACACACTGTATGAATGCGTTATATATATATAGATATAATATATTATTATTTGTATATTAGAAACGCTTACATATTTTTTATTATTAAGCTAGTATTTGTATGTTGATATATATTATTGTCAATATTTATGCAGGAGAAGTTCCACTATGGTTTTAAATGTACGATATTGATTATATTGCAACGATTTCAATACAATTTTTTTTGTTTAGTTTTAGTTATGCTCTAAATATTTGTTGGCAATCAAGAAGCTACATAAAATAATATATCTTTAGTCTAAATATACATAGTTTACTATAATAAATATGCGTATGTATGTTTGTATGTGTATATGCCAACTCAAACGTTATAAATGCAACAGCTTCGTTTAGGTGATCTAAATCGTATATCCATTATGTTACAAATCGGGAATACGCTTAGTTAAGCCAATAACTCTAAATATGTATATAGCTATATAATTTACAACTTTTGATTTAGACAATGAGGATTGTGCTTAAATGAGCTCGGCGACGGCATCCTCACCGTCTCTTATTGGCGCTTGAAATGTGGAACCCGTAAACTCGTATAACTGAAAAATACATTTAAATTTGTTATTAAATTGCGCTAAAATTGACGTTTATTTTGCTTACTGATGGTGCACGATTGTTCCGCAATGTTGCGTAATCCGCAAACTCGTTTGCATGTGGATCGACACGCGCCAGTAACAGTCCTGCGCCTGCGTTGCCACCAGCACTAGTAGTGCCACTACGCAGTGAGCCACTACCAGCTCCAGCCGCAGCTAAACGATTTTGATTATTGCGTGGCTGAATTGTGGCATATGTGTTGTCCACCGTCTGGCCGTGAAGCACCTGATCCAGGGAACTGCGATGATCCAAATGCCCAGGTGCTTCGGAATTGGAAATGTGGTCAGGTTCTGAGAATACTTGCATAGTCAATTCTTGTTCCTCGTAGAGTTTAAGTTTTCTGCAAAAACCAAAGTCAAATGTAACATTTCTATGAAGCTATGTACATGGCATTACGTACTGCTCTATCCATAAGGGATTTTCTGTGGTATTTAAATCTTCAATAATTTGCTTTTTGATCAGAGCCTCTTTGCGACGAGTTTCAACGGGCACAGATAGATTCCAATGTTTCAGGCAACAGCATAACACAATAAAACTAATAACGCCAACAAAAAGTACAATAACTAGAGCCACCAGACCGGCAACAGCTAAATCAAACTCATCCTGCACAATTGCTATATAGGCGGGCACAACATTTTCTATGGCAAATCCAGCATAGTAATCCTAAAATATTTGAGCAAAATTTCAAACTTTACAAAAATTGCCATTTTTAAGTTTTCGTGTTTACAACCTTTAAGTAATCATAGTTTCTGTCAATATCCTTGAGAATTTCATCGACGGGCGCAATCTGCTGCGTTTGTGGATCGACGGCGTGAAAGTACAAGTCACACCAATCCATGCGAATACGGCCAATTGAATCCAAGTGAAAGCGAATTTCGTCAACAATAATACGATGTTGCGTGGCATTACGCAATTCTGCTATAATTTCCTCCTGCTCTCCGTAGACCTCTTCAGGTGGACGTGAGAGAATAACACGTACCAGCTGTGTACCATCAAAGATCCATATCTAAAAATAGCAAGAACAACTGATTAATGCTTTATGTTTTGCACATAAAGTGCTTAGTACCTACATTAACTTTAGTGCTTGCCGAACGTTGTGGTTGCTCCAACTCACGCGCTACAATCTCCAACTCAAAACGATCCTGATTATATTCTGCCATTATGGTGTTGGCTGTTATACGTCCGTCCTGTGAAATGGCAAATGGACTAGGCACAATGGAACCCGTCGACTTGCTAGCGCCAAATTTATATAAATTCGATGCCACAATCATATACTCAATCTTGGCATTTTTGCCCATATCAGCATCACTTGCGTTCACCAGAGTGATGACAGCGTTCATTTTGGCATTGGCATTGACACCCGCGTAGTAAATGTCCTTCTCAAACACTGGCGCATTGTCATTCACATCAAGCACAGTGATTTGTACCTTTGCCACGGTATTATCACGATCCAGTGTCTTGATAGAAAACGATGATCGTTCTTCTTCGGATATGTGTAGGTCCGCTTTAATGCTAGCCCGTATATACAATATATACGAATCAGTCTGCTCGCGGTCCAAGCTTTTGTTTGTAAATATGTCGCCTGTCTGTTTGTCCACATAAAAGGCACCATCCTCGTTGCCCAACAACATATAGTAATAGATATCCCGATTGTGTTTGCTGCGAGAAGCGGCTTGAATATGACCAATTTTTACGTGTCGTCCGCTATTTTCGTTAATTGAAACCTTGTAAGGATTGGATGCATCTGGAAACTCTGGGCGATTTTCATTGGCATCCACAATGCTTACGCTTAGCAAGCGTAGAGATTCGAATGGTGGATTGCCTGCATCTCGAGCCACCAGTATAATGTCGTAGCTAATTGAAAAATTGTAGAGATAGTTGCAATTATTAAATGTCATTTAAGTGGACGCTATACTCACTTGGCGCGATTCTTTCTGTTGAGCTGTTGTTTTGCACGCAGCTCACCCGTAGTTTTATCTATCTTAAAATCTGTCGTCTCCTGTACATTTTGATTGTTTAGCTGCAGATGGTAGCTGATTTTGCCATTTTCATCGGTATCATTGTCCATTGCCTTGACCGTAAGCAATAAATAGTCAGCTTGCACAATATCGCCCGGAACTTCAATGGTGGCATTCGAAAGTGCTGGTATTATAAACTCGGGTCTATGCTGATTGACACACAGCACGGTTATCATTGCTTTAGCAATGCTTTCCATGGTGCCAGAGCCTTGAGTATCACGAGCCGATATAGTCAACTCATATATGCCCTTTTTGCCGGCCAAGCTCTGTGCAGGATAGATAATGCCCGTTTGTGCATCCAACTTGAAGAGTGCCTGCTCATTGCCAGCGGTAATAATATAGCGCACATCACCATATAAACCCTCATCCAAGTCAACGGCCTGCACTTGCAAAAGTGCAGCTGGTGGCTGATAGGCGGCATTTTCTGATACCGTGGAGTTGTAAAAAGAGCGCGTAAAAACAGGCGCATTATCGTTCACATCTAAAACGTTTATGTATATCTGCGAATAAATATTATTAATCAAAAAACAATTTTTCAGGTTAAATTGCAGTACTACAGGCTACAAGCGCTTACCGTTGCTGTGGCGGACTTTTGCACTGTGTCTGGTGCTTTATCTTTTACAACAGCGGTCAATGTCAATTGGGAGACCTTCTCGCGATCCAATATGCTTGCGTTGGCCACCATTATGTTGCCGGTATAAGCATCAATGGAAAAGTATTTATTGTTTTCGCCAATTAAGGAGTAGGTCAATTCACCAAAAGCACCGACATCGCCATCAAAGGCCTCTACCTTACCAGTCGTAGTGCCGCGCGGCGAATTTTCTGTAATATTAAAATAATACTCGGACTGCCCGAAATGTGGCTCATTGTCGTTCAAATTGATGATGTCCACAACAATGTCTGCAGTAGCTGTGAGCGCTGGTACACCTGTGTCACTGACAGTGGCCACAAATTTAACTTCCTTTACTGCTTCGTAGTCAATGCGCGACTTGGTAGTAATCACGCCTGTGGTATGATTAATAGTAAAGTAATCATTAGCTGTTATATTGAATTCGCCTATGCTGGAGTCCTCATCGTTTGCTTGTAAGGTAGTGAGTATGGTTCCCACTGGTTGTTCCTCCACCATTTGCAGTTTAATTACTTGTTGGTCCACGCTCCAAGGTGCGTTGAATTTCTAAACACCCAGAAAAAAAAAAAACAAAAAACATGTTATCTGTGAAAATCTTGTTAGTGCGAAAATTTATAATTTAAAACCTGCAGCGCCTAATAGTTTCCCGTAACCACCATGAACAATGAGAACTCTCATGATAAATACAAAATGATTTTTATCAACATCTTTGCCATACTCTTCAAGGCTGCTTCGCTTAATATCTATCGTCTGCAAAACGATATGCGAGACGTCAAAGTAGTAGTTGGCATAACAAAGCAAGAGTTGTGGATACGGGATCTATTTATATTCTTAATATCGGGGCTGTTACTACTGCGCTTTCTTATGTGTTTCGCGGGTCTGGCTTCAAATATTATTGCCATGTAAGTTAAGAGGTCATAAGTGGCTACAGCTGCTACGAGTCTGCTGTTATAATTTATTCCATACATAAAGATTTCCTTTGCTAACAAATACTCAGGGCGAACTTCTTTTACCCACAATTGTGGTGCAGTCTTTAGACAATGTGGTGCTAAATATCTACGAAATGCTGCTGGGTTACTTCTCCATGCGCTTTCTGCACCCGGATAGTGTGGCTGTGTTTGTCGTGTTTTTCTTTAAGATGCTGGTGAAGACTACGTGTAGCATATCGACAATGTAAGAGACAAAAAATTGTAGCAAATTAAACCACATTGTTTACGGCTTCCTTTATTTTAGCAATGCCTACTCAGATCTGCATCATTATTTGATGTCCTATCACGAGGATAATATGGCTCATTTTGGTTCCTATTTGTCAAGCGATGACAGTGAAGAGTTTGTCATAGAGCATCAAAACCTTAGATAAGTCGCAACACGAACATAAAGCAAAATTAAAAATTGGTGTAAACAAAATCAACCAACCGGAGGTATTTCGTTGACATCTATGATCTGTATAATGAGCAATCCGCGACCTTGTTGCACATTAGGTGCTGTGCTGTCCGTCACCAGCACACTGATGCGTATCACTGCAAATAGTTTGCGATCAAGCTGTTTGCTGACTAACACCTTGCCGTCTCGGGCCACTGTAAAGTACTCCTTGAATAGTTCATTGTGTGGTACCTCCTTGCCCTCCTTGTCGATGACAGTTATATTTGTAGCGGCAAACTCTAGCGCATTGTGCGTGCTCACATCGGGATCAAGTGCAACGAGTGTGTATACAACTTGACCAACAGCTGCATCAGCACGCACTTCGGCGTGCTGTGTGGCAGGCACAAAGTACGGATCCTTGTCGTTGCTATTTTGCACATGAATTATTAAGCTAGCGGTACCGGTCAAACTGGGCGTACCTAGATCAGATGCCTGCACTTGCAGCTGATAGGTATTGCGTCTGTCATAATCCAATTTGCGAGAAACAAACACTTCGCCTGTACGTTCATCAATGCGGAAATCATCGAAGCTGCCCTGTTGTATGCGATATCTCAGCTCCGCATTGTTGCCCGTGTCCAGGTCTGTGGCTTGCAGTTTCTCAACACTAGTGCCAATCTCGGAGTTCTCCTCCACAACAGCGCTATACTGTTCCTGCTGGAATTTGGGAACATGGTTATTGACATCGCGCACTGTTATGTTGACGCCGCAGTTAGCCGTAAACAGTCCATCGTTAGCTTCCACGAAAAATATAAGCTGGTCACTTTTGAGATTTGTCACATCAAGACTGGCATTGGGGCGTATGCTAACTTGTCCGCTCTTCTTATCAATGTCGAATATATTTTCGATTTGAGGCGTGCCAATAATCCGATAACTAATGCTTGACAGTGTGTCCGCATCCCGTGCTTTAACAACTAACGGCGAATCAAACACCTGCGCTCCCTCATCCACTGAGGCACGATATAAGGGACTCTCACATATGGGTGGCGAATCGTTGGCATCTGTGACAGAGATGCGTAAAGATACAACAGACGCTTGACCTTGACCGCTGTCATCGGTGGCCTACAAAAAAAAAAAGTTAAACATACATGCATATCGTTGGTAATCCGTCAGAGCGACGCCCACGGCAAAGCACTCACTTTGTACGACAAGAAGTACGTGGTCTCCTTTTCATAGTCCAAACACGTCTCCTGCGCCAACAGCACAGCAGAGTTGTCCTTGTTTGCAGCGGGCATGTCGTCATTAGTAGTCTCCGTTGGGGTTTTGTCTTGCTGCGAGTGCGATTGTTTCGGCGTGATTAACGTGTACTGTACCGTCGGTTCTGTATTAATCTCGCGTGTCTCTTGCACTCCACTGCTTAACAGTCCGAGGTTGACAGGATTTACTTTGTTGCCTGTGAAGTCGTCGGAGGCCTCTACTCTCAGCATTTCAAGTGTATCGCTGTAATCGTCATTAAGGTCACGTCGTCGGCGCCTGTTGAGTGCCACGTGACAGTCGGCCAATGTGATGACGCCCGTTTGTTCATTGACATGAAAAAGATTCGCCCCGGTGCCGGACAGGCTATAGCGTATACCTGCGTCTCCATAGCTACCCGAATCCACATCTTTGGCAGTTATAGTAGTTATGAACTGGCCTGGTAAAGCAGCTTCGGACACCGTTGCCGAGTAGCTTTCCTGCTCAAATCTAGGCTTATTATCATTTGCATCAAGCACACTCACTGTTATTGTGGCTGTGGAAGACAATTTAGGATTAGTGTCGGTTTCTTCGGCCACCACAAGCACTATAAATTTGCGTTGATTGGGGTTCTCATAGTCCAAAGTGCCGTTTGCAACTCGTATATTGACTTGCGAAAAGCCAGTAGCAAATTTAGGTTCTACATCGAATACACCAGACACATCCTCCAGGCGTAATGCAAACTTTGAATTTACTCCAACATCGCGATCACTGACATTCATATCCAATGCCAGTGGCGTGCCAATGGGCGTGTTCTCTGACAAAGCTACTGCATATTCCTTTTTGTTGAACGTAGGCGGAGAGTCGTTCACATCCCTGATGGTCACGGTGGCCTTGGCTGTGGCACTAGTAAGTTCGTCATTGCTTGGCACACCGTTAACAAGCTCTCTGGCGCGTATTAGTAATGTGATGAGACCAGTGGAGTCCTGTAGAGCTTCGCGATCTAATGGTTTTGCTGTACGCAGCTCGCCACTATGCGCATCGAGCAAAAAATAATCGCTGGGATCTGTCACAATGAGAATTTGAAGCAAAATATTACAATGAATTTTTACGCAAAGCACTTACTGCTTAATAAGTCGTAAACGATCTTGCGTGGTTCGCCGGTGTCGCCATCACGTGCATGCGCAGTTAAAACCAGCGTGTTTATGGGACTGTCTTCGTCAATGACAGTGGAAAGTGAGCCCTGAAAGACCGGCGGCTTATCCTGCACATCTTTAACACGAACTTCAAAGGTCGTTTGGGTCTTGTGCGCACCATCCGTGGCCTCAATTTGAAAGTGATAAATCATGCGTTGGTTGTAGTTAAGTGTATCGTTGACCACAACGGCAGCGGTTAGCAGAGTGGGTTCGCGTTTGAGCAACTCCAAACGAAATCTGAAAACAAACGATTTCTTAGAGAGTTATGAATATAATAATAACTGCTTTCGACTTACTTGCTGCAGGCCTCGGGACTTTGTTGTTGAGGCAAACATTTCAAGTCCAAACTGTCGCCAATGGTATCTCGATCCTTAACTAATATTTTATCAAATATGGTGGTGCCTACTGCAGCATCTTCATTCACGTCGGTTTCGTAGGGTGTCTGTGGAGAAATAGAAATTAATTTCTTACAAATTTCAAAATAATTTGCGTTTAACGTGCTAACCTTTTGAAACTCTGGTGGATTATCGTTTTCATCCAAGATTATGAATGTAATGGGCTCTTCCACTATGTTATCATGCTCAGATTCTTGTTTGCCATCAACACGATCTCTTATGGAAACCAAAAATGTCAAACTATCGGTTTCTTCACGATCCAAGGGCTTAATCAGTGTTATGTTGCCCGATATTGGATCTACACTAAAATGATCAGAACCTATGGAGCCAAAAGTAACCTGACTGCCTTCTGGATCATATCCTTGTAGTTGAAAGACCATTTCACCCACCGGTAGATTCTCATACAACACAATGTTATTTAAAGTTTGTGTAAACACTGGCGGCAAATTGGTCTCACCTTCAGAAAGAAACAGCTTGATCATTAGTGTTGTTTACAAAAAATATATTCGTAAAACTTACCGCTAACCATTGTCCAGAGGCAAAAAAGCCATAATGCAACTGGCAAGATCTGAGCACGCCCAGAGCATCTCATTGTTTTTAAGCTGCAAACAGAAAAATTAAAAAAATTGATTATTTGTTTGGTTTGAATTTTTGAACGCAACTCAACAGTTATGCTAATCAGATTGCTTAAACAAAAAAAAAGCAAGAAAAAACAAACAGTTAACAGTTTCGTTAAAAAAATTATGTTTTTTGCTGTTGTTGTTCGGTCATTTGTTGAGCAAACAAACACAAAGTTAAATTAAATTCATGCTGAAAATTCAATTAGCCGACAGCGTCGGTCCAACAAAATGGCGTCGGAAACAACATCCAGCCATAACAATATAACGATGTGCTCCATGTGCCTCTATGGCGACACCAACCACTACAACGGCTAAACAAATAACAGCATTGTTACCAACGCCATGTTCCTTCGTTAATGCTGATGATGGTCGAGCATTTTGGTTGCTTTCCGCTTTAGTTTAACTCGCCTTTAAGTGAGCGCCACCATTGAGGCTGCGTCAGCACTTTAGACAGCCGAATACCATACACCCTATAAGGTCGGATATCATCCGTAAAATATTTTCTACCTTATTGCATTTATTATGACTTCTTATTTGTATGATCCATCTTCTTTTATTTCCCTAACCCATCATTAACACGGCTTTTCATATTGTGGGTAAACCCTATTCTATCCGTATCAATGCGCATCAATGATGCTTATGCTAGTGTATTTCATATTATATTTTTAGCAATCTTAAGTAAGTTCGTCACTAATCTTTTACCATCTTTTCATATTATATTTTTAGCAATCTTAAGTAAGTTCGTCATTAATCTTTTACCAACACTTCTTGCATCTAAAAATATATTGCAAATCTTTAAAAACTTTAAAACATTTAATCTGAAGAGCTGCTTCAAGGACATCCAATGTGCACGGCATTTTACAGTCGGCATGCCTATCTGGCTGTTGGGGGTCATCGTCAAGTAATGCCGCATATCTGCTGCTTACAGGCATCCGCCCACCTCCCAACGGGAATAACTAACTAACGGTAATAGCATTACCCGGCACAACCCAATGGACACACATACACAAGCTGACGAAGAGCCAATTAGTTATGCATAAAAGCTTGCCTAATATTTTCAGAAGCCGTGTTTTGTTTGTTATTTACTCTTGAAGAGACAGGCTGACAGACAGGAGTGTAGATATTTAGTTGTGCCGGTCCTGTGGCATGTTACTACTCCCACATGTAAACACACACACACACACACACACACACGCACACATACCCGCACACATCTTCATGCAGAGCCGTGGTCACATGACCATAATAACAAGCTTTATGAGTCGGTTGGAGGTTACTTGGGTATACTACGCACAACTGAGCTAATCCCTAAAGTAGAAATACATTTCACAGCATTCAACTGGTTGCTTTATAAATATTGTTGATGCAGCTGCTTTTTTCTTTTGCTGACTTGTTGTTGATCCTTTAACCTTTACAGATTATTATATTTTTGGCTATTTTGTATATATCCTGAGTCAGTTTATAAATAGTAACATTTAAACATTTTATGTCGAGTTTCAAGCAGCAAAATAAGAGTCGGTGCTTTCATAAAATTAAATTTGTAAATATCTTAAAGAGCTTCCCTTGCCTTGATTACTTTAGGGTATGGACTGTGATTCTTACTTTCCACATAAATGCATAAAAAGCAATGAAAAGTTTGGATGTAGTAGCGTTCTTTAAAAGGCAACCAACATAGTTGTGTGCAAAAAGCAAAAATCGATGCTAATCTTCACCCAGAGCTCGACAACTTTATTCAAGCAGTACAACTCTGAGCATAGTTGTGAACATAATATAATTCAAAGTAATTTAATAGATTGGCTGTGTATCAATTCGGGTGTCCAGTGCTAACCAATTTCAAGAACTGTCTATTTACAAATTTCAAACATAAAAAGACAACAAGACTCATAACGCATCATTTAGAGGAAGAGAAGTGTGGTATTGAATAGGCCGTTCCAAGGAGAGAAAATTATAGTTAGACAATAAGACATGGAAAGATCAGCATCATCATCATCAAATAACAATTATATGTAGGACTGTGCGTCAAAATGTATATAACTAGTTGCTCTGGGATTACCAATAAAGTATTATCAGCAATAACCCTAATTATAACTTCAAAAAAAAGTAGAATACGTTAGGGTAAAAAATGGACAAAGTTGGAAATCCAATGTACCATGCACCCTGTGCAAATAACCAGTAATATTCGGACAAATAAATAACAACAATCCTTTGTACATTAACGCATTAAATTTAATTCAAT
Organism: Chymomyza procnemis; assembly: GCA_035046065.1. Classification (NCBI taxonomy): domain Eukaryota; kingdom Metazoa; phylum Arthropoda; class Insecta; order Diptera; family Drosophilidae; genus Chymomyza; species Chymomyza procnemis. The sequence goes on from JAWNOJ010000026.1 coordinate 60,408,497, forward strand.
TCTATTCAGCAAACACTAAAAATCAAAAATCACTAAAAACCTTCAGAGTAAGGAATTTGGTCTGTATACGTTTAAAAACAAATGAACTACATGAGCCATTTGGTATAGTCAACTTATTTTCATCAATTATTTATGAGGGTATAAACATAATTTTCCAATCTAAATATGGCTAGGATAAGAGGAAATATCAACAAATTACATTGATTTTACGTATTCTTGATCTATTTGCCCTATGGAAACAGACTATGATCAAATTTAAGAAGTGCTTGAGAACATTTATTTATACCTATTATCATTTAGTTTTTTTTATCTTTATAAGCAAACAAATTAGTCATCCAAAACATTTCCCCGATATGCCAATATAAAATAAGCTTGCATCACCTCGGATAACAGGTTTTTTCCTGAAAAATTGGTTTCTCTAGCTCTTACCAGGGCACATTAACTTCTATTATCATCCACTGCTTCGGGAGGTCTCTGACTTTCGCTTCTGGTTGTTTCATACATTATCAGCTTACAACAATTTGATATACCCCAACTACCATTTACAAAAATATTTTTTATATTTTTATAAGCAAACAAATTATTCATCCAAAACATTTAGCTACGTTACATTTCCCCGACATGCCAATATAACATAAACTTGCATCACCTCGAATAACAGGTTTTTTTCCTGAAAAGTTGGTTTCTCTAGCTCTTACCATCGCTAAGATTTATCCCTTCATACAGACGAGCAGAAGGCCTAGGGCACATTAACTTCTCTTATCATCTACTGCTTCGGGAGGTCTCTGACTTTCGCTTCTGGTTGTTTCATACATTATTAGCTTACAAAAATTTGATATACCCCAACTACCATTTTGGGCTTTCAAGAAATCTATTTGATGTTAAAAAATCGCTTGTACTATATCTTAGTATATAATACAATATATCAAAAATTACATTGTCTGCTATAAAATTGTACATAAACTTCGCCAGTCAATCAGGCACGAGTATTGAATTCGCTCCCCCAAACATACTGAGTAAAATCCATAAGTAAACTACATTTGTATTTGCTGTTTTTGTGAACCTGTTGATGGTGGTGCCCTTAGTCATGTCCTGACATCCTGACATTTCAACGTTTTAGCGCACAAATACAGCCAAATATTAATATATATACGTCTACATCATATTTTATATTTTTCTAACCGCCTTTAACCTTTTTTTTTTGCGTTCAACCAATTTGAATTCACGGCACACACGACGACTTCCCGGGAGAACGAAAGCGAAGGATTTTTTACCCAAAGTCAAATTTGCTTTGGATTGTACAAGTTGTGCCTCTTGTTGCTCCTTGTAGTAGAGACGCATCAGTTAAGTGCTGTGCAAACCATGCTCCATTTTTCTTTTTATTCCCTTCCTTAGCTGCTACATGCAGATTGCCTTTGAAACCGAAAAAAAAAAAACAAAATAAAAATGGGTGCCTTTGAAGAGTACGCTCAAATCATGTCAAACATAATAAATCATATTTATTTAAAATAAATTGTTTTTTTTTTTTTGTCCTTGTGTGTCACCATCATCAAACATACGACACGACAGAGTTCTCATCAGACAATTTAGCCTTTTGAACGGCAGGCAACGATAATTGAATTATATGTATATTAAGGTTCCTGAGGCACATTATGTACATTCCACACTTTTTTTTCCCCCGTTCAGGACACAAGCAAAGTTTTTTATGGCAAACTATATTTCGTTTGCTTTGTGCTTGTGCTGGTTACATTTCTACATTCCACTTATAGATATGTATATGGCGAGTTATGGATGTATTTTGTACGCTTTCTATCTTAGCCCGTCGTCGTCTTTAGGTCTTATTTTGCTGTCGTGCTGCACTTGTAATACATCTTATTCAAAAATTGCTTTTTATGATTTCCCACCTCGTCCATTCATGCCATGGCATGTCATGGGCCAACAACATACCCACCCACCACTTGCCTAGCTTAGTTCCATTTCTTCGTGCTTTCCAAGCTTCAGTTTTCAATGGTCTCGTCTCTCTTTGGGGTACGTACGTATGTGCGTGTGTGTGTGTGTGTTGGCTTAATTTTTTTTTCCTTTTTTTTATTGCAACATTTGTTATGGCAGATGATGATATCGTGCGAGTTCACAAAGTGCTCCACTTAAATATGCTATGTAAATCACCTGTACGAGCTGCGTTCATATCTCGCTCTCGCTCGTGCTCGACTCCTTCCTCTTGCTCTGCCATTTGCTTTATGTCTTGCAGTCTGTTTTGCAACGTCGCGTTGTTACTGGATGGATGGATGGTTGGATGGATGGATGCCTACTACTAGCTCTATGTTGCATGAACGACCAACCTGCTCCCTATGTTTCCCTAGTCAGTAGCCTACCATCATTCTTTATTCTATTTAAACAGTGTTATCTTCTCGGTTGCCCTCTTGCCTTATCGCCTGGTGGTATGCCTTATGTAATGTTGGTATGGACGCCTCATCACCATAGTTGTCTTTAGGATACTTGTGCTCATCATTCTTTTCTTATTTGTTGCTTTCGCTTCTTTTGCTGCTTTAAATTGCTCCTTTTTATTTGCCTTGCCGTCTGTTTTTTATTTTCTCAACGGCATCGTCAACGCCGCATATCTCCACACCTATTCGCAAGTACGTAACCCCAGCCAGCCAGCTGAAATGCTCTCATTTTGTTTTTGTATACCTTGCAAAGGGTTGTTTTACTTGGGCGCGTAAGTTGTTGCATCGACGCTTGGAAGCTAAATAAAGCCGAATTGACCGTCTACCCCCTGGCTTAAATTAATTGTGTATTATTTCTAACTTAAGCTCTCAGATCTTTAGAAAATGTTGTTATCCTCAACATGTGTTTCAGATTACTGAAGCATTGTATGGTTTTCGAAATTTTTAAAAAAAGACAAATACGCTACCAAATACACGACTCCAAACCGAATGGTCAGCTGTTCGATTCCGTACTGTAGAACTGGTGCATTTGTCTAGCAGTGGCATAGACACCGCCATTTGGACTCAGCTATAGTCTGAAAATCCCTATTCTCATCGAACAGTTATTAATAGAAGAAGTCCATGCTCTGCCTTTAAAGTTATGACTATAGCCAAGAGGAATAAATTAATTTTTATACTTAAAAATCTCTTGGGTCGACCACAGCACAAATGAGGAAGTCCTAAGAAAAGTCAATTAAAGCAGGAAACTTTTTACAATCATCAAACGCAGAAAAGCAGCATATTTTGGTCATGTAATGCGTGGCCCCAAATATCAACTACTTCAACTTATTATGGAAGATAAAATTGAGGGCAGACGCAGCATTGACTGGAATAAGAAGAGCTGAAGATCTTGTCCACCTCACTACCAACAGAGAGGAGTACTAAAACTTGGTTGCTAACATAAATTAATTAATTAAAAAAAAATTGTAATTTTGTGATCGCTTACATCCCGTATAGGATTGCAGGTGAGAAAGAAAAGAAGAACTTTAAAAAAAAAATGTTGTTTCAGGAGAAGATTCACCTCCTCTTTTTCCAAATCGATCTATGAAAATTTTATACGAATTATTTGAAAAATCTATTTTGTTTCAAAACTTGTTGGATTGACAAAAAATGTTACATTAATTTAGTGTGTATTTTACTTTAATTTAATAACGAAAAGTAATAAATAATATTATCTACACTACTACCAAGAACGCTATTACATTTTAGTAGAATCAGAGATGTTTGCTTTTAAGTAAAAGTAAAAAAGTTACTTATATTCAACTTTGAATAATGGCTTTTTTTGGTATATATTTTGTGTATTTCATATTATATCTGCGATGTTATAATAGAAATGATTATTACTGGCCCATTTTTAAATTACAGTTTAAGTTGAACAATTTTTTAATCGTTTTTAAAGATGTTTAAGAGGTAGAGTCCTTAATTTTAAAAATCGGTTTTTATGTTTGATGAATATAAATATGAATTATGCAAATCGAACGAAAGAAAGACAAACGACTTAAGACACAATTTTGGACGAATGTTGTCAATACAGTAAAAAGTACATATGTGGGGAACAACTTAAAACTTTGACATAGCCAAGCAGCCCAAATTTTTGATGGGACTTCTGAAATTCTAGACTATATGACGATTCGAAAGTTTTTTGTCAATTCTAAAATCATTCGTTGGGTATAAGAATCGCTTTGGGAGTTGCTTTTCTCTTAACTTGTGGAATACAATTGGAGTTCCCTGCGTACCCCTCAGCTAAAAAAAAAGAATCCATAATGAACCACAGTTTCTTTATTTGAGAGGCAATAAAAACTATGACGCCTCATAAAGTTTATACTAAAATTGTTTATACGGATTACATATGCCGTACTATGAACCTGTTGGGTTCAATAAGAATAAGTATTTGTATTTCCTAGTGTTTTCTGTCGCTGCAGTGTATTCCCGACTTCGACTGATGTCGAGTTTTTTATATTTTTCCTAATATATTCATAAGCTTGCAGTAGGTCCTAAGCACCACCCAAAATGGGAACTTGCGTCCAATGTCTTGGGGAATGTGCGGTTGAGTGGCGAGTGGCAGCGCCATCATTACTATTACTCATGCACAGTGGACACACACACTCACACACTCGCCATCCATACCCACACACATGCATGCATGGCTCTTACAAGTTGGAAGCGCATGGAAACCACGTGCGTGTGGCATCGTAATTCAACGTTGTTTGCATTTTGGCTGCTTGTTTATTTAACTTCCCGCCACTTTAAAGCAATTTCCTTGGTCGACACCTGCCATCATACTACACCGTGCAGCGGCATGCCACAACGTGTGGCCAACTACGACGAGCTGCTCTCTTATCCGAGTATGTATAATTATGCTGCTGGTGGTGCTGCTGCTGTTGTACTCATTTCGTATTCAAAACACTTGTGACAGTTTAACAAATTTGGACTTTAAATTGCACTTGCACTTAACTAAGCCTACATAGAAGCCAACCATAAACACTCATAACCATCCGTATCCCCCACCTGTTGTTGTTGGAGCTGGTGCTGGTGTCGTCTGTCTGAAAGAACTTTTACGTTACGATGTTTTGTTTGTTTTGTTTTCTGGTGCTTCAGATTTAACTTCTGCTGCCTCTGCTGAGATTATGCATAAATTTGTGTGGTGGCACAACTCCCTGCTCTCGTTCGTCCTTACCAATCAAGTTAGCTTAAAGTTACATATTTAGTCTACGAGAGTGTGTGGGTGGGTGGTTGCCAGTGTGCGTGTGCGTGTGTATTACGGGAGTCGCTTAATTTTGGCTTTATCCATAATCCACAACCACATTCTGGCTCATAGTAATTATGAATGAGGACGTGCTTGGCTTAAACATCAAAAAGTTGCTCTTAAGCATTAAGCGGCATAAGAAGAAAAGGCAAAAAGCAATGCCACAAATTATTGCCAAGTTGTTTCATTCTTATTCTTCTTCTTCCTCTTCTACATCTTCTACGTCTACTTATTCTTTCTTATACTTATTTTGTTTGTCTGTTTTATTGCTGGCACATTTGTTGTTCTTCCCACGCGTATTAAGCGCGAAAATCATCTCGCATGACTCCCTAGACTACGACGACTACTCCTTCCTTCATGGCGTAGACTCATCCCTTGCTTCAATGCAAAGTACAGTGGGGTTTGTTTGTCAAATCCCAAAGTGTGGCTTTGTTCGCAAAGTTTTTAAAAATTATTAATTTTTCTTAGATGCATTATGAGTTATGTACGATTGCATTTGCCTAGCATCTAGGTCAATCACATCTTGATAATAATAATTGCACAAATTCGCAAATCCGCGAACATGTTGTAAAGCTTGGAGTCATTTCCGAAGTATACTGCTTGAGCTTATGCATAATGTATCTTTTCTATTATTGCTTCTATTCTGGCTCAATTTAACTTGCCACTTTCAGTTTCAAAGATAAATACACCTTTTGGGTCAGTCTTGCAATTTTAGGTATTCTACAGGGGTACAGAGTAATCAACTATCGCGCACCGTCTCGGCATTAACACATTTTCTCTTAATTCGAAATTTTTTATGTCTTTTCGAATCTTCAAACAATTTCACTAGCAATTACCCCGAATACATCATTTGTTGCAAAACTCAGAGTCATTTCCGAAGTAATTTGCTTTAGTTTGGAGCTGAATTTGGCGTATAACGTGAGCATTGAGAGATTTTTTAGCTTATATATATTATAATATTAATTTCATTATAGTTTCTATTCTGAGTCAGCTGATTTGACTTTTCGAGCTTTTATGATCAACTTATCGTTTTTTTTTATATTATATTATATGAAAGGGGTTATATTTTTTTGATCTTCCTCTTCTCAGTTGTTTATTGTAAATTCAGGTCTCGAACTGTTTTCGATGTTAGTCAGTGCATATCATTAAAAAAATTCAACTAATGGACTAGTTTTTTAATAGTTAAATTTTTCTGAAATTCTAAGATCAATTGCAGTTTTTTGGGAAAATCAATAGACAAATAGTAATAAATGACATTTTGAACTTATAAACTAAAGAATAAGAATGGTACTAAATGATGTAACTGGCAAGAATGACCAAAACAGTTTGTTTCAAAATAAAACTAAACCCAACAGTACGGTACAAAATTGATTAAAAATCCGGGCTTTCTAATCGGCGTCTACATAGCGATTGCCTTTCTATTTTTCAAAATGTGCCTCTTGCATGAATATATTAAAAGTTGAAATAAATAATCTATCTTTAGAACCAAAAATCAAGTATGCATTTAAACAGGTATTACATTATCGTAAACAAAAAAGATTTGCTAAAAACATTTCTTAAAATTATTATTTGCATCTTTGTGTCTTTCGCGAAGTTTTTTTCCCAAGAATCTCCGTCTTATATTTATACTACCAAATTTATTCAATATTATAAAAATATGCGTTATTCAATTTATTATTATTACCCGACCTGTGGGTTTCTTTGTTCCCAAAAATATTAATAATCGCAATAGTTTCACGTCAAAGTCTAACTAAAAGATTTCTTTTGTTTGCTGTTCTTTTAGTTTTAATAATAATAAGCTTTTTCTTTGCATTTTTTTAAAAGATAATATAAACCCGATCGTCAGAACCAAAGAAACAATAGCATATCGCATCGAAATACTCAAATGTCAAAGTCACTTTTGAACCCACTGTGCGCAGCGAGCAGGTGAACAGAACAAATGAACAGAATTGGGTAAGAAGAATCAACTTAAAAATGCTTCGCAAAATGAAATTAAAATTGTTTTTTTTTTTCGCACTGTATATGCTGGGGGGAAAGGGAATTACAAGTTGAGGTACTCTTAGGTGTTCCCTGCTGGTTGTTGGTTGCATATTGGAAAGCGTTAAACAGCTGGGCGAAAAGCGACCATCGTTGGGCAACTGGGTAACCCATATACCTTTTCGATGATGGCCAACCTCCCCCAAAAGTGGCAGAAGTTTAAATTGGTTTTATGTTAAAGCTAAATGAGCGACTTGAATATACTTGGCCCAGGATGGGTGGATTGATGATGGGCATAAAGCATAAGGTAAACAGGCGGGTAGGCAACCAGTTGCCAGTTGAGTGCCAGGAAATGAAATTTCTTTCAAATTCTTTTTATTCTATTCTTGCGCAGCTTTTGACTTTTACAGCTCAAGACATCGCTTTCTGGGTATATGTTTGTACACACTTATACATATATATATTTATATATATATATATATATATATATAGCTCAAATACCTCTTAAGTTTGACTGCGTGTCAAATACAGCAAATGTTTTCAAATTATTTATATTCTACTTGCCAATGCCAACAGCTTGCTTGATTCAATGCAGCCCCACGGTTAGGGTCACCACGTCAGGTGAGTGGCAACTTAAGCAGTGCAAGCTTTAAAATTCATCATTTTAATGATGATACTTTATATTGTTGACACGGCACAGCTTCGTCAGGATTGTTATTATTAACTTATAAATGTAATACGCGTTAAATAAAGTTTAAAATAACTTCAAATGCTGCATGGGATTTCAATTATACAATACAAGACCATGTGCTTGTGGCTACCATGGAGTAGACCAGCAGTTCAGCTATAATTATATTATAAAGAAAATTTAAAAGTAATTTAAAACGAAATTTATTGAAATATACGTGTTGAACGTGACAAAGAGATACTTCGAGTTATGTACTAACGTGCGATACTCTTCGTTTATTCTGCAGCAAAAATAAATCAATTTAATATGGAAAATATAATATTTTTTTGTAGAATCTGAAAAATGCACACTTTAAAAAATTTGCGAAAAAAATAACTTAATCTCAAAGGATTTTCATTTCATATATTGATTTCAGTATTGTGGTGAAGTTTTCTTTCGAAGCAGCCAAATGGTTTATTCGAAAAGTAATGGAATAACAGATAAAATTAAAAATAACAGAAGCACGAAATAATTTTCGGCTCAAAACGCATTTATGAATAAACTTGTTTTTATTAACTGCATCTGCCTTAGGATGGTCTGATATTTGAGCTGTTTTTTGGGAATTTTTATGGACAGTCACAATAAAAATCCAAGTTTTTTAAAGAATTTAATTATGGGAATATGTTCCCAGTTTCGGTTTTTTTTTGGCGCGCCGCTGAAACTTTTAAAACTTAATTATGCGATGTCTTTCTCGTTGATGCATCATTATGATTTAGCGTACTAGATCTATGGGTGTCAGTTGAACAGTGTCTTTATGTGTGATCCAGGTTGGTATAGTATTCCGCAATTTTCTGTTATTTTTCTCATCCTTTCTTAGTTCGTCTGGCCATCGACTCCCTGGTTTTTTTTAACTGGTAAGTGATCTGGCGTGAATGATATCTCTTCATGGTCTTGTGCTGTCCATTTTCATTAAGCTTTTTTCCTTTATACGCTTTCATGAATATAAATTTTTAATATCCTAACTTAACCCTTACATATATATTCCATTTAAATACCGGAAGCATTTGTAGGATGATGGTGTGTTCTAAGCAACTCTCTATTGATTGCTTTATTGCAAAAGATCAGCTGTTCATCAGCCCAAACGTAATTCACATAATACGGTGAAACTTTGGCCTACAATTTGATACATCTTTTGTGAATATTTATTGCAAGTATATACAGTGTTGAAAAGTAAGATAATTTTTGCATATCATCTTATTACCTTTCTTATAGAGCAATATTACATTTCAATCGCTAGATATTGAGTTTTCTGTATCAGCGTTGATAAATGTTTATCCTTTTCATATTAGTGGTGCTTATAATTTAAAAAGAACCCTTATTATGTTGTCCTGGGCTGGAAATATGTAATTTTTTATGTATCTCAGCGCTATCCTGAGTATTTGTTTTCTTTTCTACTGCGTCTCCGTCATCGTTACCATCTAAATTTTTAGCATTTTGATCTCCAAGTAATCTAGTACTTCTGATTTGCACTATAATATTGAGCAATTAAGGTAATAGATTTACGCTGTTCTCAAAATCAGTTAAAAATGATCGCTCAATTGGATATACTATCTACCTTTCTGCACCGAATATAAAAAAAGTCCAACAAGTTGCGTAATTCTTGAATAAAAAGTAGTTTTTAAAAAATAAAAAGAGGTTAGGTAGAGATTATTAAATGTGCTATGTTTTAACCAATTTAAAAAAAATTAAATTTCCTTGTTATCTGAGAATTAAACTCATTACGAGATGTGATCAAGATAAGCTTTCAAACAAATGTTTTCAAAGGTTGAACGTTTGCAAGTCAGTATATTAAATGGGCGAATTTCTTGTCACCGCCTCGGATCTCAAAAATGCTAGTCTGTATCCTTTCTCACAATATGGTCTACTTAAATGCAATGCGGTCCTTAAACAATGAACAGTACTTATGTTTTGTTACGCATTTTCCATATTATTTTAATGAGTTGGTTCTTAGGATTAAAATATGCAAAAAAAAATAAGGTCACAACGCTATTGTTACTTTTGGAGCCACCCTCGTCATACATATATTCCTCAAAGAACTACCATGCTATGCCCCACACTTGGTGCTATTGTTTTAGTAAGGAATAATTATACAAATGCAACAACCATGGCCCCGGCTAGGAGCTCTCTGACATAGTGAGCATATTTTTTAAAGCTTTGTCTCGACTTAAAACCTAGCAAGCTTAAGTGAGCTTACTTCTTCACTCTTCTTGATTTAAATTACATCCATTATCAGCAGCAGTACCAGCATCACTAACAACAGCAACAACAACTAGTCCAAAGATTGCCGCTTCAACACTCTTTGCATCATTAATGTTCCCGACACCGGAGCAAACGCATTGAAGCAGCAACAACCGGCAAATGCAATTGAATTCACTTCAACTAAACAAGTGAGTGTGTGCGGGTGGGTGTGTGTGTGTGGGTGTATGTGGGGGGGGTTGTAGCAGTCAGGGGTTATAACAACCAACCAACTATAGTTTGTTGGCAGCGCTCATTGTAATTGCAACCTGACAACAAACCGTGGCAAACCACATTATTGTTGAGCAACTGGCTCACAAACTTTACCTAAACCCATTGTATTTATAATCATTGCCGGGAGTGTGCACCACTCCAATATTAACATGCCATGCCGCCTAACTGACTGGCCTGGTTATTGATATAACCATATTTTATCATGTTCTCGACTAGACAGTGTAGTACTTGCAGGCTCCTCTGCACCTGACTTTGGTTTGTAGCCAATGTTTGCCAAACGAAGCGTGCCTAGCAGAGCAGGCCGCCTCTTTCTATGTACGCTCCTATGTCTATCTATGCCAAGGCTAAGGCACGTACGTAAGGAAGCACTCAAAATATTTGCGCACGCATGATGACGGATGTCTGTGCGGCAGCCTATACACTACACTCTCCCGTACACATGGACAACCCCCATCCATATCGATATACTCACTCACTCCATCTATATGTATGCATGTAGGTAAGGATGTACAAAAGTCTGTAGGTAGAATATTTCGTATGTGCTACTCAAGTTTGTTTGTTGTACGTGCCTCCGATGAGAGCCACATAATTATTATGTAATAACATGGCTGCTGCTACTGCTTCTCCGGCTGAGGATGCGGCTCTTAAAGTGCACCTTGGATATCATTGAATGTTTTGCCAATCATTACTATATTACCAAAAATAACACACCCCAAAGCTTACGATTTAATTGGCATACAAAACGTGCGGCTCGTCGTAAACTCTGCTTATTAAATTAACATTTTAAGTATTATTCGTATTGTATGCAATCGAAAATTGATACCGTCAGATTAGAAAACAACTTAATATCAATTAAAGCTAACCATATTCATTGCTATCAAATAAATGCTATGCTGCTCGAAATGTTTATACCAAAAATATATTACATATACACCAAATCTGTTGATGCAAATAGGAATATTAGATTTCTTTCCAAATTTTATTTTTTAATGAGTGACTATTTATACTAATTAAATTTTTTGTAAACTTAAGAGAGGTTAAAATCTCAAAATTATCATGTTACCCTTTAAGTCTATTTTGCCGCGTTAAAAGTAGTCTATATTGCTGGTCATACACATAAGATATCGGCGCACCTACTCTTCCATATACGTATCGAAGACCGTAGATGGTATCTCCATCATTTTATACTGTTTTTTATTTTGTTTTCAATAGACGCCAAATGTTTTCCGGGAAGCGTTAATTTAAGTTTAGGAAAAATCAAAACTCACAGATTGAGCTAATTCGGTAATTACTCGATGGGATTTTTCATTCAGATTCAGTCACAATAAGCCCTGATGTCAATGTTCTTGTCATAGAAGAAACAATATAATCATTATTTTATATTTTTTAGCGATGCGGCACAGGAATGCGCTTTAAGTCAATAAAAAAAATGAATAATATGAATTGTTATTTCTTAATAAAAGAACTAAAGGCTTTATTTTTAAAAAGTTTTACAAAGTTACATATTATAATCGATATAAGGGAAAATTTGCAACAATTGTATTATGGAATTGATCGTGCCGAACAGAATATGAAAACTAAATATCATTAAGAATATTTTCCAAATTTTTTTAAGCATCTTTTTTTATTTATTTATTTATTTATTTATTAATATATATATATGTGAGTACAACTAAGTCCAGTTGACCTTAAGATTACACAAGTTAAACATTCTAAGACTATGAAGCAATAAATGATAACGAGGAAAAAATAAAATAAAACTAATCCGTATTCCTAGCCTGATGGGTGAATTATTTATAGATGTGCACCGTCTTACATCAGGAACTTGGATTTACAATGTAAAAGATGAAAACACAAAGTAGCATATAAATTTAAACATATTCTCCAAGTAGGGAAAAGAACAACGTTGACCAAGTTGGGTTTTTATAGTTCATGATTGGTCAAAGAAGCTCAATTTGGGGAATCAAGATAAGATAAGATAGATAAGGAAATGAATGAGATAGACCGTTGAAAAGAGACAAAATCATAGAGGTTATTATAATTTACGCATGAGACTCGAAAAGGATCGTGTAACGCATAATTAGTTCTACAAAAAGTTAATGCTAGAGATCGAGAATTATGAGTTACTCTGGAAGGAATGGTGAAAGAAATTTTATTAAGGAGTGCATTAGAGTCAAGGAGACCGAATAAAAATGCTTATGACAAAATAGCACGCCTTGGCATAATCTACGATCACTTAGAGAAGGTAATTTTATATGGCGAAGTCTGCATGTATAGAATGGCAAACGAATTTTGGGATCCCAATTTATTCCCCGAAGAACAAATATTAGAAATTGTTTTTGAACGGACTCAATCAACTCTTGATAGTGTTGGTATTGAGGGTTTCAAATGCAGGAGCAGTATTCCATATATATAATATAAAATATAAATATATAAATATAAATATATGGGCGGATAAACAAAACGTACAGCAATTTGGTAGTATACGGGTCTTTAAATTCTTTTGATCAACTCCTAATAAATGCAAGAACCCCTCGAGCTTTATTTACAATGTTGTAAATGTGTTTATTAAACTTGAGTTTAGGATCAAACAAGACACCAAGTTTGGAAACGCTATTCACGCGTTCCAATGTATAAGTGCCTAAGGAGTAGGTAGTAGAATATGGTAAAAGATTCTCGGGCGAATGTTTTTAGCTCAGACGAGTTAATAACGATTTTCTCTACTACGCATACTTCAGGAAAAATTTGGAACACATTTTAGGCAATTTTTTGGATTAATCTTTAGAAAGTGAAGATATTGTATATGCAAGGAATTATAAAAATTGTAATAAAAAAGTTCTGTGAGACACTCGAACCGAGAACCGTTTTCTATTAACTTAGTCCTTGATTTCACCAATTCATTATTACACATTTCCGGTGCTCTTACATATCAATACAATGTAATCAGAGGTACTTACAAAGTGAAACCGAAAATGCAGGTTTTTTTTAGATAAAGGGTGATTTTTTTAGCAGCTAATGCGGTACGTTTACTTGTAAATGTGCAACGCTTCAAAATTATTTGAAATTATTGAAAGGTAAGTGCCATTTCTTATTTCTCTCATTTCTTGTTGTATTGTATATATATATTAATGCAAAATGAAAAAGCCGCCGTTTGGTGTTATTATGGGAGGCAGCATTATTGTAACTAACGAGCGCTTCCGAACGATACTTATCAATTTTTTGTTTAAACTCAAGCCGAACTTGGCTAACTTGGGTTTAAAAACACACAATTGACAGACGAGTATGGAGCGCAGTTTATTTTATGCTTGGGTCCAATCAATTGGCCTCCAAGTCCATGCTCCTACAAATCCTAAACCCTATATTAAGACTAATTGTTTATTGCGAAAATATTCCATAGCATAAAACTGAACGTTTGACATTTTGGAAAGTAACTCCGGCCGGTAAGTTGGTTAAGCCGATCTCTTGTTGCGAAGCTCAGGACCAAGCTGTAAAAATTACATAGCGGATGCATTAAATCGCTTCTATATCATAGATCACAATAGACCTACAGGACGCGGTTGAATTCTCGCGCATCAATAAAAAAAACCTTGAGAAATAAACTTCAAAGCATGACACTCGCTAATTCCCCATGAAATATTGACAAAACTTGCTATTTAAAAAACAAAACTTTTAAAAGATCTCTTTGATAAAATATCTAATAATATATGGCATAATATATATTAATACAATTTTTATTTTTAATGATAATAATTATGGCAACTCAAACGATTTAATAATTATTATTTTTTATTTTATTGGGACAAAAATTTTCATTTTTTTAGTTTAAATTGCTATCAAAAATTGATATTTCATAAACAATATGATTAAAATTGTACATTTAAATTGCACACAGTCTTTTCTTATCAAAAACTAGCTAATAACTATTGATGAGTATTCTTGATGTATTAAAAATTGGGTGAAAAAAATGTTCCATTTTTGTTTTGGTAAAAAGTAAAGCAATTTATAAAAATCACTTTTGTGTTATGGCGCTTAAATGTTTTAGTTATTACTACAAACTCATATTTCATAAACAAAAGCTTGGGCTGGTAATTAAAAAATTTGCAAAAAGAAAAGTTTTATATAAACAATAAAAATCACTCTTTGAAACAATAATCGTGCAATACAAGTAATATGCACTTTAAGTTAAACAATATAATTTCAACAAAAGTAGCAAACTATTTATTTTATTTACACAAAAACTAGAACTCCTAAGATTTTACTTAGTCAATATCGTATGTTTAGCAAATACAAACACGCTTCTTTGGAAACTTTGACTAGCTATTAGTTGAACTTCTCTTCTTAGTTGCCCCCCAAATAAAGCTACTATTCCAAAAAGTTGGTATATTACGATGGTGTTGCGCACTGACAGTGGTTATCCATTAAACTTGAATTTGTCTTTTCCCAAAGTCCTTAACTTTATCCAGCTACAACACAAGCTTTCAATTTCTTATGCTATATTTACTTATAGCATATCGTAAGTGATTTGACTTAATTTTGTGATTTTTTCCCAACAATTTGTCTTCTCCCAGCTACTCTCTGCATTTGTCAAGTGGAGAAAAAAAAAAAAACTCAAGACAGAATCAGTTAAGCGCATTTGATGTCACAACAAAAGTACGACATACTGACTGTTACACATCAAGAAAATATTATTCTTTTGTGGATGTGGTGGAAAATGTAAAAGAATTACCGCAAGCAATAAGCGGGAGGGGGGCAGTGGAATCGAGTGCCCTACTCACGTGCAGCGAAAGTAGAGAGTGTACGGAAATGGTAGACGAAATATAAAGAAATAAAAGAAAATAAGCACTATTATCGCTATTACGTGAGCAAAATGGCCAAAAAGAAGTAAAAGAGAGGCAACTACTAGAACGACTAGAACTGCTAGAACCATGGCACACATATTAACAAACAATAACAGCTGACAAGGGTGCGCAAGAGAGTGGTACTGCCAGGTTAAAGTTACCAAAGTGCAAGACAGCTTAGAGAATGTCGACTCGAAGTACTACAACAAGTTCTAGTTTATGACGAAAGTTGCAAAGGATATGTGCAGGGAGCGCATTTAACTGGAAGTGATTTTCGTCAAGTGCATTTACTATATGAGAGCAATGTGCATGCGTTTCGAACACAGAATTGCCTTTCTGTGCTGGAAATCAAATTACTAAACAAATCTGCAACAAATGACAAGATACAATACAATACATTAACAATAATACAAACAATAATAATAAACAGCTTAATTATTCCAATACAAAAAAAAAGAGCTGTTTACAAAGAGCGCGCGCAACAAAATATAAAGCAGAAGAAAATAATGAAATTATTATAATGGAGCTACGCCTCAGTCGGATACAAATCCAAGCGGATTCACATGCCGCACACAATGTCGCTTCAATTTTATTGAAATTACGATGGACTTAGCGACATTCAACATACGGCTGAATGACTGGGCTGGCTGGCAGGCTGGCTGCTTGTCCTGACTGAATGGCGGATTGGTTGGTTGGCTGGCTGGCTGGCAGACAGCGTGCCACGGATTTCAACTGCTTATTGCGGGGATTTAGTTATAAATACGTGCACGGCTGACGCTGTTTGTTGGCTAAGGAGGCGACATTCCAGCGCTGTCGCACAGATACTCTCAACCAGCCACCCTCAGCCAACCAACCAGCCAGCCGCAATAAGCATGTAAAAATGTTTCAAATTGAAATTTAATGTAAATGCCTGCAATTGTACGAGTGTTTTTTAGGTACATAAAAAGCAACACCAATAACGGATGACAACGATAAAAATGTTGCATACATATGGGCGTTAAATGTGGTACCACAAAAATATAACACAAGTGACGTCATTACAGCCGCCTCCCCCACAGGGCGTGCTGCCATTTATGTATGCGTTGAAAGTCATATTTTTTAATATCTACTAGTCCAAACACACTGCTAAGCCTTAAAAATTACACAACAATAGCAATAGTCTTTATGAAGAGAGTTCACTGTAGTTTTACACTTTGTTGAGGTTTAAACCCAAACAAATATGCGTATAATAACACTCGCCATTCGGTAGCGCCAAAAACTGTAACAATATTGAAATATTTTATGTAAGGCAGCTGGACACGGATGCCACACCACGACAAACCCAGCAACCCACCATCATCCGCACAGCCAGTGTTTACCCAAACACATGGCAGCAAGTGCTTGCAACGCATAGTTGGCTGATGTCAGCTGATGCGCGCGTTACGTCCTTTTCCGGATTTTGTTGCCGAACCAAGCCAGTGATTGTTTTTTTTTTTTTTTTGTATGGGCGGGCATCGTCAGCTGTTGTTGTAGAGTTATTGCTGCTGCTGCTGCCACTGTCGATTGGGTTACAAACAAAGCACTACTGCTACAGCAGCACATGCATCCGTCGGTTACAAAAGATACGGCGGTTGAGTAGAATGAGCACTTAAAGCGATTTTAAAGCAAATTTATCTGTCATTTTCTTAAGCACCTTTTTACAGCCCGGCTAAGCGTCAACAGACAGCCACTGCCACCCAGCCGGCAATGCTCTTAGTCTGACCCATGCTGGGCTACTACTCCTTGTACATATGTATGTACATACTTTCCATTATTTCTTTTTACATTTTCTTTTATATAGACAATTGCAACGGCACTCAAATATTGATTTATCGAGTTGCTGCTCATATGCCTTGGTCCTTGTCGAAGAAATGGCTCCAGCATTTTAACTTCCGCCAACGCATAGTCTTTTTATTATAATATGTATTTGCTCGTTTGGGGAAAAACGTTTTAAACATTTGCCTGCAAAGTGTAGCGCAAATAAAATGAAGCTTGCAACAAGACGTGGTGGTGGCTGGCTGGCTGCATCATGTGCCAGTATGGTAACCATCATATATGGTATGCACCCTACAGCCGCACTTGGCCGGCTACGGTTCGATTTTGAGCTATCTCGAAACGACGCTTTCGGTTAACCTTAGCAGACAACTGCGCCATTTCGTACATGTAAAACTTTAAGACTAATGACTTTTATAGATACTTTCAAATGTTACTCCTGCTCTACAGAGCTTACTGCCTCAATAGCTTTGGGCCATGATCTCTCCGTACGGTGCTTACACGACTGAACCGGGGATTGACAGCCAAAGCAGTTAGCATTAAGTTCTCTACCCGGAATCCTACAAAAGCTATGGGGTTATGCAAACAGTTTAAGCCTACAGCAAATGGAGTGTGTGTGTACACGGAAAAACGCCTTTTTCTTTTAATTTTCAATTATAACTGGACGAGACGATACAAAATGTTCGAATTCGTTTGGTGAGACGATCAGCAAGGATCAGCAACTTGACGTTGTTGTTAGTAGACGACGCAGAAAATAACCAAATCTGAATCTTAATATAAACAAATGTTCAAGTTTAAATCGTGTAATGGCTTTGTGCTGATTGAGTGTATTCACAAATAACCAATTTACTTAATTAAATAAAATTTAAAATTTTTAAGTTTCTTATAAAATTTTGCAATTTGTAAGTTTATATTTAGCATTTACGGAAACAGAAGGTTTTCACTTCAAGAAGTGTATTCTTAGATGAGCATTCATCACATCATAAATTTCATATTTTAAACTTTAAGGTCTGAATCAATCTTCTTCTTTTATAAGCAATATTTTCACATAAAAAGACTTAAACGGAACTTGTATTTTTTTATATCGATGATATCGAAGATACCTGATTCAAGTAATTATTACATGTGCTCCGAAGAAGTCAGTTTATTAGGAATGCCAAAATGCGGTCTCAAACTATTTGTTATTTCAATTTGAACATAGAAACAGTACTAAATACATTTATTGTTCAAAAACTACCAACACGGAGTACGGCCCGGCATAGCGAACTGAAGACAAGAAAGATGTTAGAATCAAAAGGCTGTTTTGACTCCTGGAGCGTACAAATTCAATCAAATCAGCGAATGGAATTGAATAAATACAACATAACGTCAACAGCATATTCCGACTAGTTCGGTATTTGTAAATAAATCCCAATTCTTTGGCGAAGGTTGGTACAAATTCGTCTTGAGTGATAAAAAATATTTAAATTAGATGGCCCAGTTAACTTCAAAACATATTCAGGCAATTCGTGGCAGGAACTCTGGTTATGCTATAAACGCAGCTTCGGAGATGGTATCTTGATATTATGGGCTGTACTCTACTACAAAGAGAAATTGATTTATGCACCATATCTATTAGATTTCATGCTATTACATAAGCAATCCTTTTAAAGGGTTGTTGATAGTTTTCGCTGGCTTTATGACCATAAGTGGAACTATCTTTAGGATTACGGTGATATCAAAATGGCACGCATCGCAAAGATGCTTTTATTATCAAAATAAATTATATATTTAATAAACAAGACAACATTGAGTTCGTACCCAAATCCGATCTAGGATAGCTGGGAAATCCTATACTGGGCAAATATTAGCATGTATTTAGTATATATTCAATAGTTTTATGTCAAAGATTCAAATTATAAGGAAGGCCTAATTACCTTACCTTTTATTTAACTTAAAAAAATAAAGATTTTCCAGCAAATATAAATATTGACTCCGAACATAAACTTAATAGCTGACTAATATAATAGCCTCCATGCCCAGAAATATTTTAAGAATTTGCTAACTTTTAAAACACAATCATTGTATGATGTATTATATTATATTTGTTCATGCTTAAATTGCAATGTTTTGGGCAGCATTTCGTAAAGGAATTCATTTACGATTCAGGAAAACCACAGTATTAGAGAAGTGCATCTCAGTTTGATGAGCATTTAATGGCAAACCAAGTACACATAGCCAAAAATAATGAAAATTATTATTAGATGAACTTAGCATTCAAAAAATACTTAAATTCTATTGGATACATAGCAGCCATTGCTACAAATGCAACGAGATGGCAGAAAGTTAAGTATCTTATAGATTTTATAGGGTACCAACCACGCCCTTGAGATACTAATACAATATCTCGTATTAATAGATTGCAACTTTTTCAATATTTTGTACAAATATCGTTTAAAATTGCATCCAACTTAATTCAACAACATTGTCGCAGTTGCGCATTTATTTCGATTTCGGCAAAAAACCCAGAAGCCAAAAAATCTATGCAATAACATCGATCGGCTCAAGTGCTGAAGGGCATTCAAATGTTCATTCGACACGATGCCGCCCGGAGCAACTAGCATTGAATGCCATGCCTCATATATCTGTGCTTTATTACACTCACGCTCTTGCAACATGCAGCCCAACACCCGTACACACACGTAAGGTACTTGGTACGCGCGCGCCACCTCATCTTCATGTAACAAGAGTTCCAGCCATCGTCACACAGCAGAAGGAGTGAGCTGAAGGAGCAGCAATTTTCAAAAGGACGCAAAAGAAGTAAAAGTTTTATTGCCACACAAGTGCAGGGGCTTTAATTTGAAACCACTAAGAAATGGATTTCCTCTTATGCACCTCAGCGCACTTGAAGAGTTTTTAAACAGTCAGTCGCCCGTAGCATTTGACCGAGAGGTGTCTGCATGTGTGTATTCCCATATATATACATATTTTGTATGTGCAGGGTGTACGTGGTCGTGTGCTCCGTACGCTCCGTGTGTGCAAATTTGCAAGAAAAAACAATTGAAGGCATTAAATGAACACCAAATAGAAATTACACAGTTAACGTTGGCAACAGATTCTAGTTCGAGAACTTTGTTTTATTTGAGTGTTTATGGGGCTTTTGGGAAAATCAATGGTTGAGATTAAAGTGTTGAAAGCTGTAACGGGTAAATGATAATAAAATTAAAACCTTTATTATCTAGCAATTAATTAAATCGTAAAAACAACTCGTTGGTAAATAAACTAAGCCCGTACGAAAATAAACAACTTTTTGCTTGTAGACAGACAGCTAAGTGCTAAGCTTCAAATGTGCGTATATGAATAAAGGGTGATTTTTTCGGCGACACTGCTTTTAAGAACTTTCGTATTTTCAAAATTAATGTTTGGCAAGACAAAAGAGCCATCTTTCATTTCAAAGAAATTACCGCATCAAAGAATTTTTGGGTCGAAATACCATTGGGCAATACTTTTTCCACACGGCAAAAGACGCGATGGTATTGTGAATAGCGAACACTGCCTGGTACATTCAAACTTTATTTTCCCACAATTCGACAATGGCTCAATTGAGAGGCGACTGCGACAAACAGTTTAATTCACAGTTTCACACATCAATTGACATATTATTTTTTGCGAGAATATGTTAAGGCCTCTGTCAATAGCGAAAAGCCCGCAATGATTGACGCACTGTAAGCCGATATTGTACAATTTATTTGTGAAAAACCTGCCGATATGTTGAAAAAAAGTATGTCAATATGAAGCCCAGCTTATGCAGCCGCGGCCATTTTTTACATAAAATTACTATTAACAATTAAATTATATAGTTGGTTCGTTCTTCATACATATTCGTTCGAGTCAAGTTAGTAAACTTCTAAAAAAACATCACCCTTTAGTATGCACGTACGTAAATATCATTAAACTTACGCTTAAGTCTTCAACTTGGTGTTTCAGCGCCTAAAAGCTACTCTGTGCCCCCTTTCCCTTTTACCCCTCTCTCTCACTCTCTATCTCTATCAAAACTTGTGCGTGCTTTTGACAATCAAAGACAAACCCACGTAACCTTCTTCCTGTACGCATCCTTCGACAATATGAGTTGTACTAAACTAAACTAAAACTTAAACTCAATTGCGAAAATTTTAACAAGTTATGCTCGGAAAATGAACAAAAGCTGCAAGCTGACAAAAGTGCATAATTCTATAAAAGGCACACAATTTGAAACACAAACACAAACTAACTCGGAATCGCCCTCACTCCTCGCACTATATGCTCCAGGCCATGGGCACATAAACCCACACACACACACACACTTCAACTCGCACCCATATCCTGCCTCTTAGCATTCGCATTGCCATTGCCATACTTGGATTCACTCGTCGTGGAAATAGAGGCACAATGCTTGGCTGGAAATTTGCTAAAAGAAAACTTTTGGCGTTCAGCTGAGAGTTTCTATTAAAAATATTGTCAACTCAATACATAGTCTCTCACACTCCCGCACTCCTCTCTCTCTCTCTCTCACTCACAATCATGCACATAAGTGGCAGGAGGCATAGAGTTGATTGTTGTAAACAAAGTTTTCATAAAGAATTTTCCTCAGTTGCAATGGCGTTACCAACAACAACCAGCACCACAACAACAAAAACAACAATGCCTGCCTGCCACCGCAGCAACAACTAAAAAACTGACAAATTGGCAACCTCGAAAGAATCAAGAGCAACTCTGTGTGGTAAGGATGCTTCTTCCTGCTGCTACTACTACTACTACACAGCACATGCCAATACCAGAGCGGAAAATCGTCGTACATTTTCAAGAAGGCATAAAATATAAATTGACAATCTTGCTGCAATGGTTTTTTCTAGGGTGAGGGAGGAGCCATCTCTACGCCTCCACACACAAAAAAACAAGCTCCCCCTCCCCAACAGATTCTTCACTACATATTGTGCAATTTAAGGAATGCAATCCAGCGGTTACCAACAGGCCACTACTACCAAGGCAAGCAACCAACCAACAACGATGAATTTTGCGGTTAAGACCAATGAGTGCCAAAAGGTGGTATATCTGGGTTGCGAATCCTTGTGTCAGCCTCAACTGCCAAGGCCAAAAGGGTTATGGCTTAGGTGTGGCAGCGGCTGGCTGTTTGTGGCTTAGCCACAAATTAAAATGTGGCAACATTTTAAATTTGCACAAAATTTATTGTTTTTGCGTCGTTGGAGTCAGCACAACGCCAGGGAATAAGCTAAATGCTTTTTATGGCCATTGGCACAGCAATGCTGGGTGTTGGCTACCGGATGCCAAAAGGACAAAACACACAAAAAGCAAACATAAAAAAAAAATAAAACATTAAACAAGTGGCCAAGGATAATGCGCAACGACGGCGACAACAATAAAATGGATAATGCGACAACTTGAAAATTCGCATACCGTTCATCTGAATGACCAACATCTTTTTACACTTTAAATATCCTTACAGACGAGGGGGCGAACTTAAGCGTATAAACTTCTTTTTTTTTTTTGCTTTTCCTAAACAGCAAATATCTAAAAATAGAAAATTTTCTTCGCAACAATTATTGTTGTTGTATCTTGAAAATAAGCACAATGCGCACATTTCTATACTCTTTATAGAAGTTGTAGCTTTTTTTTTTTCAATGATAACTTGTCCAAAATCGGAATAAAATTTTGTAGCAGCTTTAAACGTGTAAAAAGTTCAGATTTCATTTCTTTCCAAGCAATTTTCCGTTTTTTGATCAAAATTTTATTTCCTCAATTGGAAATATATTTCATTCAAATTAATCTGTAACTAAAGAAGTCGGCCAGTCCACTTCGAAAGCCAAACCCACACTGCTACAATTTTTAAATAATCCTTAAATCTTATCCATGGCACAGTATCTAGAGAGAAAAAATATATATATTCATATTCCGTAGACAAACAACACGAATTACAGCAAATACTAAGCCGTATCCCATTTCAGATCTAGTTGCAATTTCTTTATTTTCTTCAACTTGTTCATATCTTTGATAACTGTTGTTCAAGGGCTTCCAACAGACTCTGTATGATCCATTGTTGTAGAACATCAAAATTTTACAATTATCACGCAACAAGACGTCGGAAAGCTACTTCAAATACATCTCAGCAAATAGCAGCTGCTTTTCTATATTTAAGTTCGAAAGCATCGGTTGGAGTATTTGGTCTGACGGTTTCGTAGAAAAACTGTGCCTAATATAGATGATAATAATACACTGGTTGAGATACAACAAAGCACATGCTCTTTCCAGTTTTAAAGGTTTTGCATAAAACCATCTAATCGCAGCCACAAATGATACTTAAAAACTTTAAACGAATAGTAAGTAATAGAAAGAAATGTTAAAAACGGCGAAGAGGTAACTATTAAATGGGACTATCAAAAGTGTTGGTAATAGTTTTGCTTATTTCTTTGTTTGATCGAATATGGTTAATTTAATGTTCATAATAGTATTAATTTATATATCTGATGCGTGTGAAATTGGTGACGACCGTGGAAAAAACTGAACGGTGCTCTGATTGGTGTTGCCAGGCGGTGATAAGGCTTGTGGGTTGCCAGATGGATCTCCAACAAAAAGGATGGATCTCGAAAAAGTGTGATTGTAGTTTTGGGCCCTGAAACCTAGTAGTTTCTTCATTGAATGCAATATTTTTTGTTACTAATAAGTTAAATTACTATTCCATAAAATAAAAAAACCAAATTTTTTTGAAGAGAAATTACCATCAAAATCCCTTAAACCTTAAAGACAAATTTTTTTTTTCATTTATGACGAGACTTCAAGAGTGCTGCTAGGGTATCTCCTCGATGGTGCAAAGTATAAATTGCTACGCACTAATTCATCGAAGTACAAACTTAATTTTATCATAAATCTTAGAACAGAGAATATAATTGTAATTAAGACAAATATTTGAAAATATGCTTTATCATATAAACGAAAAAAAAAAAAATTGCCTTAGGCAAATAGTATGATGAGACTTATTAGATAGAAATTCATAGCCTGCTACCATTGCAGAACGCCATTTACGTAGAATATGCCAATAGAGCATTCGACTTTCCTCAACATAAATATAACTATATTCGTCTATATTCTGCGATTCACAGCCAGCTCGATGAAGCCGAAAATTTATTCTTTCGAAAATGTTTATTCTGCAACGCTGCATGGCATAGCGCAACAACTAACCGACAAGAAAAAAAATATCCCACAAATTTTATGTCAATATTTCGCATCGAATATCATGGAACTTGGTCTGACATTTGAACAAGTTACTTGTTAAATTAAATAAAAAAAAACTGCACAATTTAATTATAAGTAAATGCGTTTCATAAAAATTTCCAAGGGATCTGCTGTTTGGTTTAAAAGGGTACAAAAACTTTGACCGTCAAAATAAAGTTTTCTTTGCGTTTATTTTCTTTTTCTTTGGCGTAACTTTTGTTACGGGTTTCAAAGTTGGGCGCATTTAATGAGTTTATTGAACCAATTGCCAGCCACCGAGTACTCGGAACTTGTTCAGCTGCGTCCAGACTTGGCAAAACACTTGCATTGGCGATGACATTGTCTTGGCACAGTCCTAATGTAGTCATTTGGGGCCGCCACAGAGCGCACTGCTTGTCATGTCCTGTTTTTATAAAGCTAAATAATGTGGCATGCCACAGGGCTGCATGCAAACACAAGGAGCCATACTAGACGCATTCAAAGAGAAGAGACAGACAGAGAGAGAGAGAGACAACGCCAGAGAGAGCACGCTTGACCATTACTGGGCATTGGCAAGCGGAAACATTCTTATCTTCCGGTAGGGATTCTTGTATTTAAGATAAATGCAACTTTTGTTTAACGACCAAAGATTTTCCAATTTCTCTCTCTCTCTCTCTCTCTTTCTCTCTTTTTATTTATTTAGTTTTTCTTCGCTTTGGCAGTGATTTTTACTGCACTTACGGCTACAGAGGAGCTTGCTTGATGTCTTCGCCATTTCTATATCCGCATTAACTTTGTCGCCAAATCTGGGGCTGGGCGGCTTAGGGTCTACGCTTTTGCTGCAGACTGCTAACTGGAAATTGCGGCAGACAGAAGTCATTTAAGGAGAATTTATGGGATTTTAACTGACATTTAAACAGTCAGAGAGCTTGTGAGCCAAGATTAGCGATGGCTGTGCAACAAAATGTTATGGACAGTCGGGCCCCGGATAATGGATGTTGAATGTTGCTTGACGTTGCCAGCAATGCGGCAGCAAGCAAGCAAAAGAAACAAAAATGAAATGTAATTACGTCAGCAACTGTGAAAATGTTGCACAACACAACGCATACGTTGAGTAAAATCTCGGCAACTAGTTAACTTGCCCCCAAGTAATTAGCCGGCCTGACTTTGTATTGCATATTTACAACTTGTGAATAATGTAGAATTGTTAGACATACCTTTTATTTCCAAATTCCAGATGCAATGGTATTCTGCAAAAAAGAAAAGAAGAAAAATATATTTAGCATCAAGTTGAGTTGCAGTTAATTAGAATCAATTAATTCTCTTTCGGATCAACACTAAAATTAGCTTAAAATGCTTTAACTCATTTTAAGCCAACTGCTTCTGCATCTGAATTATTTAAACTCGCAACATGCACACACATTATCTCGGCAAGCTCTTGAGCTCAGCAAACTCAACTGTTCAAATGACCTCATTACATCAGTTGAACTGGGCACTCCATCAACGTTAACACCACCACCATCACTATCCCCACCCCCTATCATCACCTCAGTCAGCACACTGGATGGACGGATGTCTTGCACTTTGTACAATAGGTACTCGGTATCCAGTACTCTTTCCCACTACCACTGTGTTCCATGTGACGCACATTCAAGCTTGCACTTCAACTCCGGCGGCAGTGGACTGACTGCAGCAAAAATGTGTTACTGGCATGTTACAGACTTTTCTGGTACACATATAATTCATAATTTTAAATTCCATGCTTTTTCCTTTCAGGATTTCAATCATTCTTCAGACGGCCATACTGTACCCGTTTCATCATGGTATTAGAGCTGTTTACCATTTTGTGGTAAGAAAAAATCTTAAAATAGTAATAAAGCTTCAAATTACAAAATGTTTCAAAAATCTTGCAGCAAATTTTGGTTAGTTTGATCTGACGTATGCCACACAAGACGAGTGTTTGCCCGACAGTGGTATACACTACAACACATCAATTGTAGTGCGGGTACATCAAGTTGTGTGAGAGAGACCTGATGTTATGTAGTCATGCCGAAATGCAAACAAACTATGCCCATCTATATATTCACCCGTCTGTCCGCACATATAACCCCCATATGTCAATAAAAGCTGGAGATATTAAATGTACGTTATTCCTTAAAAAAACAAAAATTGTGCAGTCATGCCAATTTCCTTTCCATTTCGCCGCAGTTAATTTGCGCAGTGCTTAGGTTGACCGTGTTGTATATTTATTTTATTTTTATTTTTTGGGGCAGAGCGAGGGATTACGTTAAAAGACCAAGTGGAGGAGGTCCCACCAGGGGCGCCGGCAGAGAGCTAACTAGGTCGGCTCTATCCCGATAACGGTTCGTGACGACCAATTAAAGAAAAAAGAAGTCCGACAAAAATGCGACTGAAATTATTGGAAAACACGTGCAAGGCTTAAATACCCGTCCGAGGTCAAGACTTTGGTAATCGCCGAATTTAATAAGGTGGTTGGTTCTTGGAGCACCCATGTACGAAACGCACTTTTATTTTTGACCATAATCGATTTGTAAAATCTTTGAGAAGATTGTTACCTCCCAATTGCAACACTACTGTAGTTCACTGATATCATCCACCCAACATGGGTTTGTGAAACGTAGATCTACTTCCACCAATCTTTTAGAACTTTCCTCTCTTATTATTAATGGTTTTACAGAACAAAAGCAAACTGATATACTGACTTTAGTAAAGCCTCTGACTCTGTAAACCATAGCCTTCTCCTTTTTAAACTGTCACGTTTGGGTTTTCCGTCTGGCGTTTAAAATTGGATATCATCTTATTTATCAAACAGACTTTTACATTGTAAATCCAAATTCCTGGCTAGCCCCAGATGTGAGACGGTTCACATCTATAAAAAATTCACCCATCAGGCTAGGAATACGGATTAGTTTTATTATATTTTTTCCTCGTTATCATTTATTACTTCATAATTTTAGCCTGTTTAACTTGTTTAATCTTAAGGTCAACTGGACTTAATTGTACCCTTAAATAAGGGTACTGTCGGGCATCGCCTCGACTATATAACATAAATGTGGGCTTTGTGAGCATTTTGCTTTTTATGTTTTTTGAACGAAATAATACATACGTATAAGCACTGAAAAGTTCTCTATTAACTTAAACAGAATTTGATGTCCTTCAAATGTATGCTATGAAGATGTAAATCGCTTTTTTCTCTTTTTATACGTATAAAGTAAAATAGATTTAGTAGATTTTTGCAATGTAAGGCAGAATTAGGCAAAGCAGACCGCAAATGCTATACGTAAAATTATGTTAAGTGTATCAGATTATAATATTTTGCAATACCTTCGCTCCATTACAGATACATTCTGTTTATGATCTTAACTTTATCCGAAATTATCTAAAGTAAAATGTTGTTAACTGAAAATCACCTCTCTAGATAATAGACAAAATATAGCTTCTACAATTTTCACTTTAAGAAATACTTCATATACATATAAAGTAAAAAAGTTATACTAGATTTTTAGAATGTAAAATAGAAATTATGGGATGTGTGTCAGATTTTTATAATTTGTAAAATCTAGGTTTCTTTACAAATACATTCTGTTTATAACCTTAACTCTACTTGAAAATATCTTCAGTAAGAATTTAAAAGAAAATCATCCCTCCAGATAATAAACATAATATAGCTTCTACAATTTTCACTTTAAGAAAAAATATTTCGCTATATTAAGATTATTCCCCTTTATTGTTCCAAGGGCGGAGCATAGGTTGATATTCTTAGGTAAAGATACCCACTATTGCTAGCCATACCACTACTAGGCAAATGCACCAGTGCTGCTGGGTGGAATCGAACCACCGACCTTCCGATTTAGAGGCGAGTATGCTACCACTCACTCTACCGAGGCCCACATTATCATGAAAAATGGGTTATATAAAGTTGGTGTTGTTCAAAATAATAGTTTTTTTTTTAGAAAATCTGTCCAACACAAGGGTAATGTTGAAAAAAAAAGAATTCCTGAAATAATGCTCCGATCGTTATGAGATTAAAGTATGTTTTATATTTCATGTATAAAATTTATTATAGCAATAAGAAATAATAATAAAAATTACGTTTTTATGTTTCGCAGCCTTATTTAAACTCAAAAAATAATTGCTTAGCGGATGAAGTGCAGAGATCTCTTGGTTGAAAGTCTTAACTCCTTATTCAATGATAGAAATACGGTGTACGTTCGGTGTAATTCTCAGACTATTAATTCT
Organism: Chymomyza procnemis; assembly: GCA_035046065.1. Taxonomy (NCBI): domain Eukaryota; kingdom Metazoa; phylum Arthropoda; class Insecta; order Diptera; family Drosophilidae; genus Chymomyza; species Chymomyza procnemis. The sequence continues at coordinate 60,437,012 of JAWNOJ010000026.1, forward strand.
TTGCAATAAAATCAGTTATTTTGTTACTTTTCGCATTTAATTGACTGACTTGGTCAGGATATTGTCAGAAAGCAAATTGCCTGTAACTTCCGACAGCGGAATTTGGTAATAATATCTTTTGCACGAAATATACTGCACTTTGTACACAAATCGTTTATTGACCGAGTCACACTCATAACATTTAACGCGATGCTTGAGAAGAGCAAACAACTTTTAAATTTTAAAACTAATCGAAATGTTACGAATTTGAAAAAATTAGTTACGTTATAATGGGCAGCAAAAATTTTTTGTAAAAAATATAGAACATTGCACTTTATTATATCCACAATCAAAAAGTAAAATAAATATGCAAAAGCAATATTGTTTTTGAAAAGTTGTTTACTCTACCTCTTACCATCTTTCTGAAATCTAAACAAAGATGGGCATATCGACTTTACTGCATCTCCTGCACAAACTTAATATTACCTTTGTACCACAGGGTAGAGATTATGAAAAAGCAACTCACCTTTGAGTGCACTACGAAAGTATCTTTAAGTCGATAACTGTACTGTAAACTTATTTGGAGTTTACTAATTTCGTGTTTCATATAGAACTGCACAGTAAAGTGAAGTTCGAAATGAATGCGCACTCATGCAGAAGTCCAAGTGCAATCATATATCATACACACATAAATCATATCAAACGTTTTAGAAGTGAAGCAGTGCGAATTAAGCCATATGATTAAAAACTAGAAGTCTCTCCCAAGGGTACTGCGGTGCTACGTATACCAACATAAATCGAACTTGGTTCTTAACAAAAACAAACACTCTGTGCAAAATAATATAAAAACAAAAAAAAAAAAACAATTATGTGCTGTTACTATGTGAATGGCATCAATTTGTGCGAACTTTTTGCAAACTGCACTTGTGAATTTTTTGCTTTACTTCTGCCGGTTATTTGGGGCTCCCCTTGTTGTTGCACTTGGCATTTTTTTTTGTTTATTTGCTCTAAATGCAACAGCAAAAAAATACAGCAACAGTAATCGAAAAGTTAATTCTCCGAAAAACAAGGTAATTAGTGCAGCAGTGCTTACTGCGGGTGGCACATAAAACCAAGCGAATGTGCAAAAATAACGAGAAAAGTTTAAGAAGTGCCACACAGCGGCAGCAGCCAACAACAATAACACAGCTAGAATACCAGAAAAGAGCAACTCATTCAACAAAAAAAAATACATAGAAAAAAAAAGAATCTTTATGTGGCATTGTTGGTTGCAACGCCTAGCTGGCACGCTATAATGAATGGCACTGAAAGTAGCAGCAGCAGCAGCAGCAGCACCACTAGGTGCATGGTGTGGCAGGCAGCAGGTAGCAGCGGCACAAATAAACATAAAAAACAAAACTACATGCTCAAGTTGAAAGATACGACAGTGCTGCAAAAGGGCCATAGGGTGTTCGGCTGCCTTCTTATCGCACATACAGAGCGACACGCTCCAACACTTGTAATTAATTAATAAACAAAAGTTTTAGGCGTTCAAAAAGTAGTAAACAGTCGGTAGTAAAACTAGTTTTCAGCATTTTCTGACCCAAAACATAACCACTTCTATGACGGCCATAATAAAAGGATTACGAGTCAAACTAGCTGACATAGTGGGTTTTGCTAGTAGCATTGGTGCTCACAGTAGCGCTGCCTAATGACAACATGAAGTTTTTGCCACCACATCAATCAAAAGTTTTCCATCAACGTCATCAGTGTTATCAACACTGCCGCAGGCGGCAAAACTACAACTACAAGGACTACAACAACTAAAGCAGTCTAAATGTTGACAAAAACAAGCATGCCAACATAGTGAACGTGCAACAACAGCATCATCGGCATCATCATCATCGTCGTCGTAACTGCGGCCCATGAAGTGGAACATGAACAATGAGTAGACAAAATGGAGAGTAAACGTTGCGTATACGCAACGTGCCAAACCATTGACCAAGATACCAAGCAACATAATCAGCAGCATGCGCACGAACTCCTTCAGCTCCAGTTCCGGCTGCTAAATGTCTGCATAATTTATTATTACAGCAACTACAACTACAACTATGCTGTAGACCGCGACGATAAACAAAAATGTTTGCACCTTAAATAAGAAAAATGGCGCCATAAAGAAAAGTGGGGTAAAAATATTAAAAATAAAGCAAAAAAGAGAAGAAGCAAAATGCAGGACTCTAGGCGATGCCTGACAGTGGCATACTCTGCGTACCTTCTATGTATTCCCACAACTAGACTTCTTTAAGATGCTTACTTTCTTGATTTATAAATAAAGGGATTTATAAGGCAATGCCAAAGCAGCATAAACAATTCAAGTTTTTAAACAAGACTTTACGGTCAAGAAGCCAACGCTACTCAAACTAATAATATGCATATTGGTATAAGCAGCTCAGGTTGAACCCCACTCATTACGCCCGTTACATACAAGGGTCCGCATAAAACCGGAAATATTAACGCTTACTTCCAACTAAATAACTCAAGATGCCACACAAATATTTTTCAAGTTGCCGCAACGTCACACCGTGCGTATACATAATATTGATAATCCAGTGCACTTCATCTTCATCAGCAACAGCAACAGCAGCATAATCAGCTCCAGCATCGAGCTGAACATTATCAGTTTCATCATCAATGAAAGCAATAGGGAAACAGCGAAACGCTATTACACGGCGAAACGCGACTGAAAACATCCAAACCCCCCCCCCCCCCCACACACACACACACGCACATACAAGCTTACACCCCCCGAACAGCGCCTGTCAACGGGACGTCTCCTGTAAGTAACGCTGGAGCCACACCCATAGCGCACGCTGCTATGTATTTGACTTGTCCAAGCTTCATGACAAAGCACAGCGTCAACGACGACATCTTCATCTTTGAAATGCGTTTAATTATCTCAAAGCTAGTGCGACCTTTTTTACGTCCTCTTTGCTTTGCCCGCGCCACGGAGTGACAAACAGATACCAAAACACCTGTACAAGGAAAAGCTGTAGCTCGAAAGATTAAAGTTGGACTGGGAATGGGATTGCGAACAGACAGACAGATAGACCATCAGTGCTGCTATTGAAACTAAAACACTTGTTTAGGGTCTGCAACTTATTTTGGGCTTAAAAAAAAAGAAAAGTTGTACCTGCCCCATAGCATTTCACATTTGGCTCAGTCGTACCATGTTCTGCATTAGCTTTGACACTAGAGAGATTTTCAACATAATCGTGATACAGTTTGCTCGACTTGTGTATTGTGCAGCAAGCTTCTGAGCATATTGTTTGAAAATGCCCTCCGCAGGCAGCTATGCTGAACTGAGAACACAGAGAGAGAGAGCGGGAGGAGCAGCAGCAAAAATAAGCTACCAATTACGAAAGTGTTTTAGTTCATAGCATTTGTCGTCGTTCTACAAAGCCAATGGACTTTTGCAGATATCCCACTTGCATATAAAACTACTTAAAATGGCAAAAAGAAAAAAAAACACAAACATATTTGCCCAGAAGTCGTTTTAGTCCTGGTAATGCTCTTAATAAAGTAATCCGTTGAACAAAGTAACTTGATTTTTTTCTTAGGGATTTGTTAGGATAAGAATATGAGTAATACGACTAATGCCAACCCAATGCGTCTGTCTGCAAGTGGTTATACTTTTGTTCTTCCTTTTTGAAAAACTGCCTAAAGCAGCAGCACAAACGATTGAGACGTAGTTTGGGCTTTTTCTTTTAAACAAAATCGACATTGCAAAGTTGTGACACTTTTTAAGTTTTTAACTTACAAGTTAACTACACTCGTGAGGTGCCCGTAAATGGCACACGGCAATCGCTGATTGATGTTAAATAGGCCTCAAAACTAGTCTGATGGAAGATGCACAACCTTAAGATCGAAAAGATCCATCAGATCAGTTTGTGCGATTGTCTACCGCATCTGGAACCACCGCTTGCAAAAAAGAAAACCACATACTGAAACATACCCTGACACAAGGGCCAAACCTCGGATCAATTATTTGGCATAATATTTGGCATAATATTATTTTTTATATACAGGAACTGTCAAACTTCCTTTAAAGATTATAAGCCTCGGATTTCAGATGTTTCAACTATATTCTTGAAACGCCAAAACGTCAGCAGCTATTTCTTTGAACTGGAGTGTACGCCATCCGTAGTTACAGGAAACTGATTTGTTTCGTTGACCTCTGTCAAATACAATTTTGGCTACAGATGTGTCGTATGATATATCAAAATAGTCAGCCGACTGTCAGAATGACTTATTGACAATATATATGGATGAAAGTTTATGTATGGAAGTTCTAGCGATCTTCGAAACGCATTTACACTCACTTGCCTATACAAGTTCTACATAAGGTTCAAGAAGCCTCATTACATGATCACAAAATGGAACAACAACAAAAAAACAACTATTTGGCCATTTTTCTTAAGAAAGCGCTGCTATCGATGGTAAACAAAATTGGTGAATATTTTCACAAGTAGTATAGTCCCCAAAGTTCGGTTCGATTCCGCGCAGCAGCACTATCATAGTTGTCTAACATTTGTATCGCTAGGAATAATACGCTTAAGCCCTTAAACACGCTGCCGTTCTGTTGTTCTGATTCTGATAACAGTACCAACATATCCCCATACTTATAAATAAATTTCTGAAAGTACGATATCGAAATGACAGCAATAACCAAAATTCCTAGACTCAGTCCCCTCCTATTTTCAAAAGGTAAAGTTTTCACAAGGACTTTTGCCGAACTCAAGACCAGTAGTAATACCGAATTAACAGCCATTCCAAACATATAAATACAGAATGCGATAATCGAAGCAATCATGAAAAATTAACCGGGTATATCGGGGGTCTAAAATAATTTGCATTAATTCTAAATTATTTATCAAATCAATAAGCATTGAGGAGTTGTTTCGCAAATCGTAGTCTTCGTCAGTCTTACACCGAATTCGGTAAACTTACTTTTGAGAACAAAAATAAAAGCAATTAAAGAAATTAATAGTTTTTTGGAAAATTTTTTGAAATTTTGACCTTGTTTAAGAAAAGTGGCATTTGATATTATTAAATTTTAATCTTATTGGAAATATTCATTCACAGAGTATATTTGTTAAATTATAATGCGCGCTGCCCATGTGCGTTCATTTATAGGGTAAAAAGGTCGCAATGAGAACTGCATATGTGGCAGCGATGTTGGGACGTGCTCGAGCCAAAGCCTACAACGAATACAGTCAGTGCGTGCATTTTTTCTTATCTCAGGCTTGCAAACACATTCCCTTTTGTTGCGAGAGTATCGATTGGGATTACTTAAATGCATTGGAAATAAAAATTATTTTAAGCTTTGCTTTACTTATTTATAAAAGGTGATTTGTTTATGAGCAGAAAAATGTAAGGAATCCTTAGGTCGATTTTTATAAAAAAATGTTTAAAGATGATTTCACATAAATGTTAGCCGTGGTTGCGCTGCCAAGTCCATATGCTGGGTCTAACAAATCGGTCGGTATCTCACAAATAAATTCTTCAATATTGGTCTCCAGTTCGTCAATCGTTGCGGGTTTGTCGTTAAACACATGGACCTTAACATAGCCCCACAAAACACATAGAAACGGTAATCACATGATGACCAATCTCGGCTTCTTCGATTTTTGACAAAAAAGTTTATAAGCATGGAACGTAGTGCTCACAGAATATGGGAATTGAGGCCTGAGTTAACATTAATTTTGATACTTAAACTAAATTGTTTGATGGCGCTTCTACTCGCTTGCAAGTCATCTCATACAGATCAAGGCACGCCACAATAATCGCGCCTGCCAAAAAATCACCCTTTATAACTATTTTTCTCTGCTTTCAAACAATATTCTCATCTATTTCTTATATTTTTAAATTTAACTGAAATCACAACCAAAGGTTAAATTCACTATGATCCCAAAAAAAATTATTTATTCATCCAAACCTATATAATTTCCTTCTGATTCAATGCTCTTATGCCGTGTTAATCTCCAAAGCATATCAGATAGTTGTTTTCAAAATGGCTTTAAAATTTCGTTTTCAATCGACTTATAATCGAAGTACATGAAGAAAAATCAGATGAAGAGGCTAGTCAGCGAGTAATTGTATATAGAAACCGCATCATCGTGATGCAATCGACACATTACCGCCAAATAATAAATTGTGCCAACTGTTTGGCGCTGTTTAAAGACTTCATAGCACATCATAGATTTTAATCACAGTAGTACAAAATAAATTTACTTTCCACGTAATTAGTAACGTTTTTCTATAACAAACTGTCAGTGTTTTTTGTACGCCAGACACGCCACTACAAATTCAATTACCATTAGAGTACAAAGCTCAGGAACATGTCTTTCTGCTAAACATCGCAAATTTAATTTAGTTTAAAATGGGAAATGCCAATGGAACAGCAAACTTCGTGGGCAGATGTGCACCTACTCGAAAATACGCGTGACCTACGTATGAATGTCAAACCCACACACATTCTTTCTCACTTGGAGTGTCACATACATTCGCAGTTGCCAACAGTTCACGGTAGATACAGACTTACTAGCAATTTACTACCGAAAAAGGGACAAGTTGCTACCAATTTTTTGGTGCTAACACTAAATTACATTTTATGTATGCTGGCATCAGAGGGGATCAATTGTCAGCTTCTTGCTTGTCTGTATGTGGTTATTTACTACCTACTTTTCTATGATAATTTCGACGGTAACAGTGAAGACTGCGTGTTGCAAATATCAAAATAGTTTAAATAAATTGTGCTTTTTATTAAATCTGCTCTAGTGGAACATTTTTTAAAGTAGAATTCACATTCCAGTTCGTTATAATAATTATAACTTTTGCACAAAATGCAATAAAAACTAAAAATATTGAGTTATGCTTAGATAATATAAACAATATATAGTAATATAATCTATTACGTCCAATTATTTAAAAATAAATGTTAAATTCAACGTATATGCTTCGCTGTTAATTATTTTTCTAACAAGTTTTTTTGTATTAACAAATTTTTTCTAAATCGCAACTAAGAATTGCCAATATATTGGAAATTTTTGCGTAAAGACAAACAAATTTTGCACGTTGCGTTATATGAAGGTCAAAATCATTGAAATTTGAAAACATTACTCTGCACGCGTCTGTAGAATGCATCGCACACATTCTTTGTGAAAAACGAAAACAAAAACTGGGAAATATTCTCTACACCTCTCTTTCTTAGTTTTTGTTGGTGAAATTTTTGACCGAAGCGCGTTCCAACAATATTTTGAACAAATTTTACCAAAGTATGCAAAGCATTACAACGTAAAATTTATTCACTCCGTTTAGTGTCAACTTAGTGGCGAAAAGGCGACAATTGCTTGCAGTCGAACTGTAGAGATATTTTCAAGAGGGAGACACCTCCTAAACACCAATACAAACACACTCACACACACTCACACACACGCACACGCACTCACACACATCTGCGCACATACTACCTACCACACCAACAACAAATGCTAATGACATTTGCTATCTGTCCATTTGTCTTTGGCGCTCGCTCCGGCTGAGGGCGAGGTTCCGTTTTTTGATGTCAAAGGGTTTAACGCCAGCTTCATTGCTTTTTCGGTTAACTAACCGTACTCGACACGTTCCGCTTGGTTGAGTCAATATGCGCCAACGCGTTGTCCCCACCGAGGGGGGTCGGTCGGGTCTTATGTACTATAGTTCTTCGGCGCACAGCTTTACTTTGCTTTGGTTGACTTGTCTTGTAATTAAACATTTTTTTGCACGGCTACGGGCTAACTGGTTGTCGTTGGCTTCAGTTTGGAATAAAGGTGAAGGCGATTTCAGTCAGCGATTAACAGTTAGCAGTTTACTCAAGATATACACGCACATCTATGTATATAGAGTAATATATATATATAAGATATATATATATATGTATCTTTATGTACAACATCTATAGCTACTTTAAAGAACAAGACAACTCTGGCAGATTGAAATTAATGAATGTCGCCGGGGGCAAGTTCATTCAACTAGGCTGAGGTTTTAAAATCTAATTAGTCTTTTGGGTTAGTTCCGAAAAAACAGTTTGTCCTACTACATGAACAAAATGAGAATTTAATTGACAAGCATAAGCATTTGACTAATTGATGATTTAAATTTTTGAAGACCTAAGCGTTGTTGTTGCTACTTTTTGAATAAAACTGTTTATTTACACAAACATTTAAAAGCAAATATATTCATTTGCATTGAATACTCGTTTAGGGTAATGCAGTGAATATTATGAAATTAATTGGATTGCTTAAAAGTTCACTCTATCGTTGTGAAGGGGGTAGGTATATGCACGCATGGGAAAGCTTACTCAGGGAAGTTGCTTTTCTTTGTAAGTTTTTTATTGACTTTTGCGCTCTATGTGAGCATTGCAAATAGCCCAAGAGGTACTATTGATAGATGAAAACGATTATATTATGACACCATAAGTTCCTCTCCATATTTAATAAGCCTCTGTTGATGCACTTTGCCCTTTTAGTTTGGATATCTTTAAGAGGTTACAATTGTTCACAGCTCCAGAAAATTTTAAAGGCCCATCTTATGAAGGGTGATTTTTAAGCAACTCATTTTTAGGCACACTGCTGTCACGACTTACGTGCATTGTATTACAGTCAAAAAAGTTCAGTTTGGTCTATAATTAATGTAGTTTTTTTTTTTTAATTCATTCCCGGTATAACAAGTGTTACCTTTCATTTTTCGCAAATAAGCAATATTGTCGCATTTGATTTAAAGATCAACGAGAAGCATTGTAAGAACTGCCAATACATTCCAAATAGCGCTCTGTTATTGTGAATGGCGAGCGTTGTCGTCGTGCGATACTTACAAACTAATTTAGCCAGGACAAAAAGGCTGGATTTGCCTAATATGTGGTTTCAACAATATGGTGCCAAGCCACGTAGTTCTCGAATGAATAGCCTACTTGAGAAGCAAGTTCGGTCAGCAGTTATTTTACGTTATGGTTCTTCAACTGACCCAACGCATCTAAACTATTTTTGGTATTAAAAGCTAATATTGAAGAATTTATCCTTAAGATACAGGTACCATAAATGTATATTTTAAGGAAAAACTTTAATTGACTGACACAAATGGCGAGAATAATCGAAGTACTTTATGACTTATTTGCTAAAAACATTGATTTTTTGGAGACGACTGCTATTTCTTTTAAAATTGCTTTTAAGAGATTTTCATACTCTAAAGTAAAGGGTGTTTTTTCGTGGTATAGAACTTTAAGTTGGCATAGCTGTTCAAAATGGTGACCGATTTAATAGCAATCATATAATTTTTTCTCAGTTTGGTTTTGCAAATGTCCAGAACGTTACATCCAATGGTGATCGCTATAGAGCCATGATTACTAACTTTTCATTCCTTAATTGAACAACCATGTTTTCCAGATGCTGTGGTTCAAACAAGACGGCACAACATCTCACACAGCTCGTGATACAATCGATTTATTGAACGACAGGTTTTGGTGGCTGCCTAATTTCACGTTTTGGACCTGTGAATTGGCCTCCAAGATCTTGTGATTTAACAACGCTAGACTACTTTCTGTGCGGCCTATGTAAAGTTATTGGTCTATGCGGATAAGCCACAAAAGCTTAACCATTTGGAAGACAACATTCGCGTTTAATGTTGGAAAAAATCATCGAAAATTGGACATCCAGATTGGACTATATCCGAGCCAACCGTGGCAGTGATATACCAGACATCATATTTAAAATGTAATGCCATAGGATTATCTTTCGGATAAATATAATTCATGTCAATCGAATAATCCATCGTTGTTTTATTGCAATTTAAAGTTCTATAGTTCTCAAAAAAAAAAAAAAACTTTAGAAGGCACTTATAATGCTTCCCCAAAAAAAGTTAACTTTCCAAAGCCCATTCAACTCTCCTCCAAACCATATGTATTTGGGTTGAGCGCGCATCATAGATGCATCTCAATATAGATTTTTTACATATTTTTGTTTTTCCGTTTTTTATTACAACTCAAAAAGCATTTGCAAATTTTCTACACTAAAGTCTCGTTATACTTCACATTTGGTTTATTAAATTTAACTGTTTGCAGCGCATCCATCATGTCTGCCGGACCGATTGACTGCTTGATGCACTACCAACCAATATGGGAATTAAACGAGTATTCGTTACTCCAAAAATTCGTTGAAATTCAATAATAATGCACAAAAAGGGAGAAGAAATCTAAGACTATTGCTGTGAATGTGAATATAAATTTCAACGTCGACGTCAATTTCAAATGCAGAAAATTGAAATGTTCTATTGTGATATACATACGTTTGAGTAATTATGAAATCAAGTTCTGAAATTGTTAAGCAATTGCTCGGCTTTCCTTTCGGCCAGTACGTACAACTCAATGCTTTAAATTGTAAAATCGAATTCAAATAATTATACAAAATTATCAAAAGTATCTGAACGTTGGTATTATGTACCAGCATAATTACAATTTCATGAATATGAAAAGGCATATTATGTATACGCCTCGTTGTGCGCTTTGGCCAGTGCCATGCTGATTGTCCATTGTTGCGACATTTTGAATAATTATGTGTTGGAATAATTGCATGCAAACTGTCTGATGTCATTTAGAAACATCCATGATCTTGTGTGTCGTCCATGAATGTGGGTTTATGTTTGTTAAATTTGTTGCTCGGTTACATTTGTTATCGCAAAATTGCAAATTGTAAGAGCAACAACGGGACGTATGGGCAGAGAGTAGGAAAAGACAAGGAAAGTCTTTAAATAAATCAAGTCGTGCATTAAATTGGAAAAGATCAAAATACGGGTACCATAAATTAAAGATGTATTTGCAAATGCACACTACCAAAATGTAACTTAATGTTTATCAATTTATCGCTTAGAGAAATAAAGTTATTAGGATAAGCATTGCTGAAATGCTGAAAACAAGTTGCACTCTTTAGGTCATAAATCGTATATTTCAATTGCAGCAGATTAAAGTAGGAAATACTTTTCTTCTGCATTCCGAATGTTTTTCAGGCATACTATATTTTTGTTTGACAAAATGCCAAATTGAAAGAAAGAAAATATAAGATGTCAAGAACATATATACCTAAAACTCGACTTAATTTTACATGATACTTTTTCTTCCAGTGGTATTTGGCGTATATTTAGTTAGGATTTATAATAATAGTAATTTTTGAAATGTTATATTTAATTTGCCAGAAATCTTAGTTTTCTTTTTACTGAAATAAAACAATAATGAAAATTGTCAATTTTAGATTTTTTAGTTTTGTTATGTGTTCGATGGTCTAAAGGGTAATTTTAATTAAGCTCAGATTTTATAAAGCAATGCTTAAAATCAAGTAATTTTTGACAAATGTTATTGTGTTTCAAGTGTGTTTAAAATGAAAGTCAATATAGTTTGTATACAGTTGTTATATGCATCGAAAAATCGATCATTTTGGAAAACATTTGACATTGTACGAATATTAACCGCCAAAGAGTTATGTCATTCTGGAAAACAAGGCTTAAAAAATTACTTCATTGATTGGGTTGCAGAAAATCGCACATCTTTCCCATGTGACCATGTGAAAAATTCAGCTCAAGGACTTTGGTATAAAGATGCTTATTCTCGATGTAGAATAGTTGTTCGCGCCCAAAACTCAAAACGGTAAGGTTGTTTCAAGAAACATGCACACCAAGTAGCAGTCGTGATTTTCTGATTATTCGTTTTGAGATTAATTTTTATTCATTTTTTGGAAACAGCAATGTTTGCAATGCAAGCCACATGTTAGCAACCAACAGCACCAAAATCTCAATCCTGCTCAAAATATCGACCGACAAAATCCAGTTTGGATTACGTCGTTTTGCTCAAATATAATATAATTTTCAGATAATATATTCGAGATCATAACCATTTATTTGCTGTTATTTTCTCATGTTTGAAATCTAGGCGATTTAGCAACAAATTGCAAATTTACTCCTAATTGTGTAATATAATTTAATGTGACATTATTATTCAAAAATAAACGAAACTTTATAGCCGAAGACCAGTGCTTACTCATGTTAGTTATAATTTTACTTATAAGTAACATTTATAAATAAAAATAATAATTAATAAATGAAACTTTTAACCTTTTTTAAGATATATATATAAGACGTATATAAAAAAAAAATTAAAACAAAATTTTCGTGAAACTTAACAATTTGATTTAAGAACTTATGTTATTTTTTAATACATTTTTTAGGTAAACAAATATAAATAAAACGATTCTTACCACGAGTTATTATTGTTAAGTGTTGCCACACAGTGCAGTGTTGACATAATAATCAATTAAGAATTACAAATAAATAAGATAGACTGATGATCAATCTGATTAAAAAATTTAAATAAGCAGCCACAAAAGTTTGCTTAAAAATTTGCCTTGAAAAGAAGACAGAATTCAAACCTGAATCATATATGCCTGATCCTAATGACAGAAGGCCAAGAAGAAAAATTAAGAAACGTTTACTTGGCATTTATCGTTTTCTGAAAGCTCTCTAATAAAAAATTATAAAGTAAATTAATTTTTAACTGAACAAAAACTCTGCCTCTAGATCATAAATCCTAAAGACAACAATTATTGCTCCATGAATTTTTAACTCGTCAAATCAGTTCTTTCATTTCAGATCCATTGCAGTTCATAGTCACAGTTATTTAAAACAGACAAGACTTAACAATCAACATTTTTTCGCATGTCCTTTTCAATCGAAATGATTTTTTTTATTTCCAATATTTTAATAGATATTCATGCTGCTCGTGTTCTGTTGTTCAAAAGATTTATGTAGAGCCCAAAATGCATTTGACACAACCAGCCGACTCACTGACTGACGGACTGACGGACTTACTGAAGTACCATGACACTTGCCTGGTCAAACTAAGCTTCAAGTACTCATGACCTGCATGAGTTGACTCTGTCCTATCCGTATACGGCAAACTAATTCAATCTCTGCTACTTCCCCACATTTATCACTGATTTTTGGTAGAAACCCCCAAACCCTTGTCGCATGATTTTTTCCGGGATTTTTGTTGTTGTGATTTTTTTGGAATTTTACAACCCAAAGTCCATTTGTGTGAATTGCATTTTCATTTGTATAGAATTTTCATTGCCACTAGTGGACTAGTGGCAGTCAAACTCAGACCGGTACTTTTGGCATTCGACATTCACACATGTCCCCAGCCCTCTAAACTCCTGGACAGCGACACACACACACACAGACAGACAGACGACTGTCAGTGACTGAATCACTGTGATGGCAGAGGCAGGTGGTTGAAGCGGCAGGAGAACAACTCTGCGTGTGTCTATGCTTGTGTCTCATGTTGCTTTGACAGTTTTTTGGCAAAATGCCAGACGACCACCATTGCACACCAGATCATGCCCATGAGGGGAGTCATTGCAGTCCATAGACTCTCAAGCGCAATGGAGGGAATACATTTGGAAAATTTAGCACGCTCTACGTGCTGCCGGCGAATAAAAATGGAAGTAAATTTGCCAACTAGCTACAGTCGTTAAAGTCCATGGCGTCAGCGTTCAGTGTGATTGTCGTCGACGTCATCGTCTCCAAATAAAAAAAAAAAATAAACTATTGGGCTTGTTCAGTCGGAACGCTTAGACTATAATGCACCCTGCATCCAAAGTTATTTCCAACGCTTTCATCAAATTTAAACTTGATTTTAAAGTTTCGAAACAATTGAATGCATGGGGCTTACAAGAAATGATAAGAAATATGAAATTTACTTAAGAAAAACTATATAATATATATATATATTATATAAATATAATTTTAGTTATTAGATTATTTGGTGGAGCATTAGTTAGATTATGTTTACGTCAAACTGATTTAAAGGCATTAATTGCTTATGCTTCCAGCTGGTTAAGGGGCTCTTAACGGAATACTAAGTATAGCTATTATTTTGATCAAGCAAAAGTGATCCTAACAAAAAAAACTGTGATCAGCGACAAGAATCTCTCGTACGAATCGATGCCGGCTATAAGAATAGCGAGCAAGTGTTACCGTTTAAATAAACAGGGTGGTCCATCTGCTGTTTGAAATATGAGCTACCAAAAAGGGCAATGATTTTTGTTACTCAAGAAGCTGACTTTTAAAGTTATATATCTCAAGATAGATAGATGTTTCAAATAAATATTAAACAATTGAAAAATACTAATCGTACGGATTAGATTTGATCTAATGTCTTTTCACGGTTCAAAACTTAATAATGAGCCTTATATTTTTGAACAAACTTGCTGGTTTTTGACTTAAATTTGTTAAAATATTTCAGATATTGTCTCTATTTTCGATTAAATTATGTTTACTACAGAAAACCCAGAAAAAAAAGACAAGCTGCACTTCCAAATAGAAGCTTTTGCTGCCAACGAGTCTTTCCGAAAAAATTTTAATTATCATAAATGTCAGACTACGATTTAGCAACTTCAACTGCAAGAAGGCAATAAATAGGCACATTTGCCAGCTGCATTCAAGCCTTGAATATACCTAAAGATACCGACTGAGTAGCTCAGCAGACATTACAGGCTTCAGAAACCCCCTGAGCTTGTGAAAACTCTCAAGGTTTGCTAAAGAATCCCTTTAACATTTTGATCAACTTGCTAAAAACAAAATCATTTTTTTTGTTCTAAACAACATAACCCCTTATCCTTGGGCTACAGTGTATTTAGAAATAAAAAAAATAAATAAAAACCACCAGTGCAGCAATACGGTAGTGTTGCGAAGCGGAGCCAACTCTGGCCAGTCAGTCTGCCGCCAGACAACAAAACAGCAACAACACGAACAAGTAACACCGGGAGAGTCAATAAAATCTCTGTGTGCAACCTAGATGTTGTGAGTGAGTGGAGGCCTAAAGTTATATTGCTCGCTTTAAGTGCCACATGGCCGTAATTGAAGTCAGCTGGACATAACTAAGCCTAATGAATGCGTCAACTATTTAGCTGCCTGCTTTTCGTTGCTCTAATGACCCAAAGCTGTTTGCCATCACCATCATCATCATCATCATCATTTTCATCGTCAGCTTGTTTATCCATATTTATTACGGCTGTTGGTTAAAGTTGTCAGATTTGCCTATTAATATGCAGGACAGCAGGTGTCTTTTGGCCATTTTGTGATACAATTTTAGCAGCCAGATGTCACATACAAAAGAATCCATGCTGCTGCTACCAGTCAGCTCTGCTTTTTGCACTGTCTGCTTAACGTCATCAGAATGCAGATCCAGCGGCAATCCAATGTGATAATTAGTTGAGTTATTGCAGTAGTCAGGCAGTCCACAGACACACTCTTTTGCTAAGAAAAGCACAACTTTGGGCCAACAAGTAATGTCGCATCATTCATCACCCAGTTGGTAGTAGTCAACACCCATAACGTGCACCACCAACTCATCTAGTTTAACTACGCTTAGTACATCGTAAGCAATTTTGGTGGCTTGTTTTCTACGCACACACATGCTCCCAAATACCAGCAAGGACACATCAGGTTCTCGCTCGTCTTGTTCAGTGAAACCTGGGGGCTGTTAAGGTGGCTGCTGTGTGCTCGCTTAGCAAACGTTCAAGGAGACGCCTGCCAACGCATAGTTTGTAACATGGCAACAACTTGAAAATAGACAATGGACAGATCACCTACTGATGGCCACCGGCGGTTGACATGCTCCCCAATGCACGCATACAGACACAATGACACACCTACCAAACCTACTCCACCTTGTCACATGTTGACTCCCAGCACAAAGCATAGCTGCTTGGTTGGTCAGAGGACAAAAGTGGTTTGTTGCGTGTTGCACACACACATTGCATGCTGTTCCAACAACCAACGACTGCTCGGTGCAACATGCCAGCTTTTGCTTGCCAAATTTCCCTCCTGGAGTTATGCAACTGTACAAAGAAATACGTGCACGGGGCCGGCACAATGGCTCTATTGATCAATTTTGAACATTTGGAAAATTTACTTTCTAAGTACATATCTTATTTTTATTGTCGTTACTTTATATACTCCTTTAAAATCATCCTTTTTAAATCACGCAAAACCACACTATAAACAATTGTAAGATTAGTTGAAATAGAAGAAGAATTGAAAATGAAGAACATACATTTTATCGTTTTGTAAATATTTTCAAAAAGAATAACAATAGTTTTCGAAGTGTAAATTAAGTATACATGTTATTGGTATAGGAACTCTATCTATCATGATAAATTTAATATAAAGTAAAAGATAAATAAATTGTGGCCATCCGTAGCGTAGGGCCAACATTATCTTCTCTAAAACCTAAAGTCAGTGATTCGATTCTCTGCAGCAGCATTGGTATACTTCCCATCATTGGTACATCGCTAGCAAAGAGACATTATTTGTGAAGGCAAATCAATATTAACTAAACCTTACGTATAGTATATAGTCAATTGGAAAATCGGAAATCGTATTTTCAAAAATTATTTCACACTGGGTTTCCTATGGCTCGCAAAGTTCGATTCACATGACCTTAAAATTAGGAACTCTCCTCGTTTAGAATTGCTTGTGTTTCGTTTGATAACGACAAGGAGATTCCGAATTTTAAGTTCTTCTTGTATCGAGCTTGAATAGAGCAGTGAATACCAGTGGCAATAAGATTTAATGGTATGGAAATTTTTTAAATTCCTCAAGCACTGTGCCAGATTTGATAGAGATCGAGTGCTTATAGAAAACAACAGCTACCAAGGACGGTAGATCGGTAGAGCAGTTGTATTTTATGCTCGATTCAATCAGCAAACGAAAAATATATGAGTTTTATGTCTAACCGAGCATTACACTGCATTTTTTAAAAGTCGGCTCTATAAGTAGTTATATCTTAAAAAACTAATAATATTCTTTTTCCGATTTAGAAATTAGATTTTTGTGAAAAAAAACGGCAAATTTGTTTGAATAATAGTCCCCTGTCCATACTTTTATTTACACAAACCTCGAGCCAAGAACTTTCGAAAGAATCAGCTTTAAGCTCAACTCAATCTTTAAATTATTTTTATCATCAAAAAGTAGCTTTAACCCATTGTTGGCTTGGTACCTTCATTTATAAGGTTTATCAGATAATAATTTGACATAAAACATTTGTTACGAATTTTCGACTTTGTCTAATAGTAAAAATTACTTTGTTGCTTGATGCCTTTTAATTTCCTATTCATTTTATGTTAAGTAAATGTTTGTTTGAAACACAAATTTCATTGCCTGTCGTCGCATTTATTTACGCCTCGCAGAACTTTATGAGCAAGTTGAGCCAACTACTTTCATAATTCCTTTGCAACTTGCCGCTCTTGCATTGCCCTCAACTGCATTCGTCTGGCTTCTATGCCTTTGTAAGCGAATCAACTGACAGATGTTCCCTTACCTTGTACTGGCGGCGCGTTCTAACCATCTGCAGGACCATAAACTGCTTGTATAAACTAACCGTCTAAGCGCGCATGACTGCAAACTGGAAACTGAAAGCTGAAAACTTACCAAAACGTCAACGCTACAAATGCAAAATGCATTGAAATATTTGTACAAATGAAATCTCCTACGAAAATGATGCCAACGTGGACAAGGACGACTGCGACGGCGACGACGACGACGACGAAGCATTTAGCTGTCAGTTTGTCTTAGGAAACAGCTCAGGATATGCCTGTTAGTTGTTACACTTACTATTACTCTTGTTGTTGTTGTTGTTGTTGCCGTTGTGCGGGTTTCAATATACACAGCCAAAGTAGAAAACAAAAAACACGTAATACAAGTTGAAGCCGGAGCGGCAGCTACAGCTAAAGCAATGACAACATCCAAAAAGAAGGCGGTGGTGGCGGCCCGGTTGTACATCCTTGCAGCGAAAACTCGACGCGCGTAAAATAAACAAATTTCCGCAGACGACACTCAACTATGCAAACAGTAATTGGAGCAGCTTTCATGTGGGCTACTAGGTAGGTAAATGGAGGCAACAAACTCCTTTGGATGCAGGTGGCCACAGGTAGTGGCTGCTCGAGCTGTTGCCTAACAGCTAGCTGCCAGCATCATTGCGCTCAGTTTTCACGCAGCGAAACAACAAATACCAGGAACCAAACCTAAACCAAACTGTAGCATATCGTAGAGAACTAACTGTGCTGCACTGCCTGTACCAAACCCCAGCCAAAAACTCAAACTCAGTAAAGTGAATTTCGGCGAAAAATTGTAGCTCAAAGCTAACGAAGGAAGGTGTGTGTGCCAGCACGCCAAGGTTTCATGTAACGGAAGACAAGAGTACCGGTGCGAAAAAAAAAATAAATAAGAAAAAACGAAAAAAAGAAAATTTCTGGAAATGCAATATGGTAATGGTATAAATGTATGCATATGCTAGCACACAGGATGAAGCAGTTATGGGGCGCGAATCAGCGAGGATGTCGCTGGTGACGACGCCGACAACGCTTTGTATGCGGAAAATTAAAGAAAACAACAGCGCGAAAATCACATACGGAAAACATTAAAAACAGCGACAAAATGGTTTTTTGTTTCTTTGCTTTGAAATGGATCCGGTTCAAAAAGTGTGAGGGTGGGGGATTTCGCTTTTTGAAATGGGGTCTTATTTTAGTCAATTCTAATGGCTTAACTTCAAAGCAAAGAGTTGAGCGCAATTGGAACTTGCCGAAGCGGGTTTATATTTTAATAGCATCAAAATTTTCAAATTAGAAACACTCATCCTGCTTACAACAACAAAGAAAAGCAATTTTTAATTTAAATCTCTACGAAAATATCTTAAAATATGCAAAGTAACTGGATGCTCAAGATAAAAACAGCTACCATGGGGAACAATGAGGATACAATTTGAGCTTTTTTGAAAATATCGAGCCAGTGGCCGTTGGTAGCTCACAGACGCGTTGAGTTAGTGTGCTTGCTTCAGTGGCATATGTCTAGCACTGACATCACTAGCATAAAGACGCTGAAGAAAATCGCCGTTCGGATTCTGCTTTAAACTATAGATGCCTATATTGAAGTTCTAATATTCTTAGGTAGAAAAATGGCCGTTTTCTCTTCGAGCAGCTTTTAATAGAGTTACTCATGATCCGCACTGGAGGAACTGACAGAAGTCACAAAATGATATTTTCCAACAAGTTGTTCTAGGTTGAAAATAAAGGGCAATACAGCTCTTTACAGGCGTAAGCTTCGTTTGCAGTCTACATCAAGACATACCAGTCCATAGCTTTCTTCTTATTATTTCATACTCTCATCGTTCTGAAATTGTCAACATTCATTTGTCAAATTGTCAAAATTCTTCATACTTCAGCAGGATTTGTACAGATCCCGGGTGTACCCGAGCGTCTCGTTTGTTATACGGTCTTTCTAAGTATGTGATTTGAACCATCTCAAAACCATATATTTTCTACTTTAGGATGCCTTTACTATGTCATACCCTTTATATATACTGAAACCCAAAAATTTTTTAAAAGCAATAAAATTTTTTATACTAGAAATTTGTCAGTTTTTACACTTTTTACCAAAAATTGCTGCAAGATAATTTAAGATAAAATACATTCTAGTAGCCAACCAATTCTTTCGCTCTTTAATTATAATTTTAAATCACATACAAAAACCTGCATCAAACAAAAAAGGCGTGCACAAAACTCTACTAATTGCACCATCAGATCCTGAACTTCCGGGTTGTATGCAATAGCAAAAAATTATACAACTAGGCTGAGCTTACCAAGACACTTTCTTTATTTTGCTTTCGCAAGAAACGCAAGCCGCCACATTATAACTATCATTATAACTATCTCATGGTATTCTAGGGAACAATCGTGTTAAGCTTGCATTACCTTTACAAAGAACAAAATTTCACACAATCGTTAAAAAGTTCCCATAACATTCTGCAACAAACAAACAACAAATATAATGAAAATGCATTGCCATTTGGAAGCCATGGTATAACAGCAGCAGCAGCAACAGCAGAGTTAACCCAATTAAAACTTAACTACCAACTGTTGAGCAAATAAAATATGTACATCCTATCTAGGGTCTCATTATCTACGATTACCAGGAAGCCAAATGAAGAGTGAAGTGGCGGAAGGAAACTAAGCTAATAGACGCAAAATGTCAACGGAAAGCCAATGCAAATGCCTGCGCAAGTGTGTATATTAGTTAGATTTCTTTTAATTTAATTTAGTACAACACATAGATACAAACAACTACATATACACAAACAAATACGGATACAAATACACTTTCACACACACGCACGCACGCAAGTGGATGCAACAACAACATTCAACATAGAAATGGGCACACCTACAGCTGTTTTTGCAATAAACTGCGACAGTTGGCGTCGCTATGTCTGTTGTCAACATACACTCTCCTCTCCTACACTTACACTTGAAGAAAATTTAAACTTTTCAAAATAGGAATAAATCTTTGATTTTATTAGAGATTCATTATTTGGGTATTATAATAATATTACGATGGGTATACTCGATTTTTGCAAAGTATGCAGCCGTGATAGACTCGAAGTGCTTTATGTCTGCGTTTAGAAACACCTTGATCTCGTAATTTTACCTCCCAATGCACATATTTTATTCTTAACCAATGCAAATTTTTCAATAATTTCCATATCACTATTTACCATTATGATGAACCTAGGCAAAGTGTCGAACAAGTACAACAAATGTTATAGTCTCATAGATATAAATTGCTGCAATGTTAAACTTTTAGATCTTAAATCTATATTGAAGTTTAAGCCATACGAATTGGGCAATTCGCAATGGACTTACGTCTTTTTCAGCAACTTACTTGATGTCTTGAACTTACAACTTAAACCTATTGTTTTGAACCGAAGCAAAAAGTCCCATCGCATTCGAAGTCTGCTGGACCTCTTTGGTCAAATGGTGACTATCACAACTTAAAGCAAATATTGGGTAATACATGCCAATGTCTTCTTTAAAATTCTGTGAAATCACTTAGACATAGGAAAAAATTTATCATATGGTTACCTATAGAACGCTTAAAAAAATGTCGACTCGAAAACAAAATAAATCATTATTATACACAAGTATGGAACACTAATACTATTTGATACATTTTTACAATTGAAGCTGAAAGTGAGCAACATTAGGAAATGTTTCAGTGGTCTCTAAGTTCAAGAATTAATTTGGACTTATCAATTCAGTTTATAATGCAATAACGATGAAAGCCATTACCTCTAGATCCACGATAGACTATAAAAGGCAAATACTTTATTCTTACATATTTATAATAAAACAAAAAAAAAATTGCCTGAAATGTTGTCATATAATTTATAATATATGACGACTTCTAAGGTCACATGGGTGCAGAAGTTTCAGGCATCCCCTTGGTCTATTTAAAGATGATCGTGTGTGAGATTTCTCACAAGTTTTTATTAAAAAATCATTTGCTTTTAGTTGCAATACCCTAGATTTAAATGCCGTAGGTACACCCATGTTGATGTTATAATGTTTTTGCAATGGATACATTTAACTGCAAGCGGCAGCTTGTGGTAAGAAACTGCAACACGATTCAGAAAATTATATTTTCGGCATAATAAGCAGTCAATTTAATAGTTTTTCCTTGAGTAGATATGCATTTTAGTTCTTTAAAAAAAAACACCTTTAATGGGTTTAAGTTTCTGAAATGCCCCATGACTTTAGTCATCGCTCCAAAGGCGAAACATGGGTATATCTCTTTTAATTGTTATTCGAAGAGAACAGGAACGCAATAAAATTTAGTGTCTTTTTCTAAGCAAACAACGTCTATTTATCTGCTAGCTCTCTGGCACTGCTGCGGGGTAGAATCAAACCAAAGAGCTTCCGCTTCCTCGCTACCGAGGCTTGTAATGTCATAAAAATGTTGATAATAATCGCAAAGATAGCAAAGCAATACGATATACGGCCAGTATTTTGCATAAACTTAACATTCTCGTTACAAAATTAGCCATATACAATCCAATGGAGAGTAAAACTGCATTATTTTTCGCTCAGTGCATCATGTTCTTGTGTTTGTGCATTTGTATACGTAGACACACGCATATGGCGCGCATAAACATTTATCGTGTGCTGTCGTCGCTGGAGTAATTAATAATAATTTGCATTCGCAGTTTGCAGTTCAGCGCTCGTGTGAGATTTCATTTTAATTAAATTATGTGCGGCCATGTTGGTTTGACAGAAGGAGAATACTACCAAGCATCCAACATATAACATAAACATGCTATAAATGCTACCGTATCTATGGCCGGGGAGTGTGCCAGTTGCAACATGCATTAATTATTATCTCTATCTAGATGGGTCGACACCAACAACCATTAGTTAGATGAGATCAACAAACAACGGCAACGACTAGGTAGTTGTTGCCATGTAGAAAAACAAGTTTAAATTTGTTGCTTTACTTTAAATTATTGCCGGTGTTGTCAACGTTTACCGTGTCGTATACGCTATATATATTGTCGCCTATTGCGGATATTACGTATACGCACAGTCATCCAAATTGTCTTCATACCAAACTAGACAGCTTAAGTCATTGCGCCTAAATTTGCCAAGCAATTGCCAACTAGCCGGCTGACCAACTGAACAACCAACCAAACAACCCAGTTACCTGCCACAAGTCATTAAGAGCTTTAGCCAAATGCAGTAAATCAAGTCTTATTAATTCAATAACAAGTCCAAGCAGCTGACGCCAAATGTTGCCACACAATATTGTCCATGCCACACACACACGCACACACAGCTACTTTGTAGTTTCATGGAGCTGCATGAATGGGAATTCGCATCTTATTTGTTTATTAAAGAAGCCGCTTAATGTGTTTCTAGTATGCACAAGTCTTGGATCATTTAAAATATTATAAATTGTCATTGCAATTTCGAAAATAAATTCATTTTCCAAATCTTTAACAACAACTTTAAGGCAACAATAGCAATAAAAATGACAGCCTAAGCATTTTCTCATTCTGATATTAAGCTTGATTGTTGCTTTTGTTGGTGTTGTTTTTGCTTGCTTTCGTGTCAAATCTTATGTTAATTTAAGAGTTTTCTGCTGCCATTCATTGTTATTGTTAGTGTTTAATTTTCATTCAAATTGCGTAATAAATATAAAACTTATTCAACCTTAAACCATTTTACACAACAATAGAAGAAGAAAAAACTTTTCCTGCGGCGCTTTAAACTTTCAAGTATTGTGCAATTGCAAAATGTATCTTTAGATTTGATTGTCAAATCCTCCTACATACACAAACCGTCGAGCAGCAAATACAATGACATAAATTGTATCTCATAGTTTTGTTATGTTAATTTTAATTCCAAAGACAATTAATAACAATTATGCATCATTGAGAATTGGGAAATGCAAATTAAATTTGTGTTTGAGTATTGAGTAAAATATGATTTATATATTTTTTAAGCTTAAGATAATTAAGATAATTTGAATGCACACTTTTAATTTATTGCAGTTTTCTAAGAAAGTTATGTGCCAAGATATGCATAAATAAATTGATATTGATGTTGAAATTGTCGCAAAAATAAGTGCATATGAAGTGGTGGTTGCGCAGTTTTGAGCGTTGCAGTTTTGTTTTAATATTAAATAAATTATTTTAAAATAAATAACAAACTTTATTGTAGTGTGGAGGCTGCAAAACAAACCAAATTTTTTCAATTTGAGGTATTCAGGGCATAAATAATTTGGCAATAGTAAGTTTCCTTGACATTTTAGCTCAAAGATTTCTTCTTAAGACAACAGCGTCTTTTTCTTTTTTCAGAAGAAGATAAACAAATAAGTAGGCAGCTCTGTGGAAATCGAACCTTAGAAAGTCGGATGACGAGGCGACTGCGCCGCGCTGGTTTCTAAGGAAAACGCAAGTAAAATACACTTCGAATTAGTCTTTTTCTTAAATTATTATTTGTAAACATCGCTTGCTTCTTAAAGGACTCGATTTTTCATAACTGTGTGAGTGGCATATTTTTCAAAAATTCACACAAAATAATGACTTTTGGTTGATATAAAGTTCTCCCAACACAGATATTTAGTATGCCATGTTCCACATTTTATTGGAACCTCATAACTTAGAGGTAATGCACTTGCCTATTCAACACACGATTATGTGTTCGCATGGCACTCATGGCAAGAGGCAATCTTCCTTGTAACATCATGGAGGGCTGAACACAGAACCAAGCGTCATTCATTCAGCTATGAATGATGCCAAATTTCCACGATTATCAAATCTACGTGTTATTTCA
The DNA here is from genome assembly GCA_035046065.1 of Chymomyza procnemis. NCBI lineage: Eukaryota > Metazoa > Arthropoda > Insecta > Diptera > Drosophilidae > Chymomyza > Chymomyza procnemis. The sequence goes on from JAWNOJ010000026.1 coordinate 60,461,272, forward strand.
CAATAACACCATAAACAATGGTAATCGTAGACTTCACTCTCATTAGACGTTAGCTGGCAGCCCCGCCACTTGGATAAGTCGCAACGGGCCAATCACCATTTCGCTCAAAAATCCCAACCGATAACAGAAACCCATACCAGAGAATTAAACAAAAACGGCTCCCCAAACTCGATGACGACCATAGGCATTTGAAAACGGACACGACTGGAACGTTCGAACCCTTAGAAGAACTAAGGCGACCTGGAAAAGATACATTTTTCAAGAACTGGCACAGGCGAACACAACATGGAGAAAAACCAAAAAGGCGGCGCCAAAACAGGATTCCATGGAAGGTTCTTAGTTCCAAAGCGGAATATTAAGGAAAAAAAAATCCACTTTTTACACTCAAATCGAACATATTGTAGTAGAGTGAAATTCACAGTGTGATATTACTATACAATAATTTGACAATAAATAAAATTAAGTTTAGGAAATTATTCGCATTTTGTTTGAGATGCAACTGCCAATGCATATTATATGTGCATAAACTTGTGATTTCCAGTTTAAATTTGTTGCGTATAATACGATTTGTCTGTATAGAGAAGTTAAAGCCACGGAAATTAGTCCAGCTAAAATGCAATTGGTATAAGCCAGTATCGAAATATGCATCCACACAATACTTGTAACCGCATGTGTCCAGCACACTCGCAACATACCCATACCACCCAACCATATTATCAAACGCATATGCGAGAAAACCCATTTCAATGCGAATTCATAACCAAAATCGTGATGGGAAATACATTAGCCAGCTATTGACGTCATTACATTCTGATATATGTATGTATGTATATATAGAAACGCAACGAAGCCACAATTCCGTGGCGTACATACCGATATATGGCATATAGCCAGTGGCTATGGCCATTATATGCATTTTAACGCAATGAACCAAATAAACGAAATGTGGTTAATATAATGATAGCGAAATTGGCCAAATGCGCTGAGTTCTGAGTCACAAAATTCAATTTAAGCTGTTTATCCTCACAATATATAGCTTATTAGATCTATTCGCATAGACGTATGTTAGGATGTCTAAGTGAGTTCAACTAACTAAACGCTTTTTACTTTGAAGTCAAGTAAGTTGGAGCCAACATAAAGCTTAAAAATGGTCCAACCACAAGTGAACAAACAACTTTTGTTTTTGCAACTGTTTGGATTTGAAGAACCGCAGTTCCGATGCACTTTAAGTGAAGCACACACACACAACAAACAAACACATAAACAAACACGCACACACTCACACACCTGACTTTATTGTCTAAACAAATCTATAGACTATTGAATTGGAAAATCGTAAAAGCAAAGTGCTGCATAAAAATATTTGAAATGTAAATTAACAAAGTACACAAAGATGGCCAAAATATATGTACGTCAAGTTTATGGCGGTGACAACAACAAAAACAAACTTTCAACCACAAATACACACACACACACACACATTCCACTCACACACACGCATGTTGACCAGAATTCTGCTATGAAATAATCCACTACGACAAATATGCGCGCTTGTTTTGTCTCCATAAATGTAGATGGGAGTGTGGAATACAATGCCAGGGTGGATCAAGAAGTTATCGGATAGATCTGGGAATTTAAGTTTGCTAGGTGCGCATTTTCGTTATCCTATTCCCTTCTAAAAGTATCCTGATTCTTTTTATGGAATTGTTTTGCAACTATTTTGGCATAAACCTCAAAAATTGTACTTTCCCAGATTCAACTTCTTGCATATTACCATTTTAATACTACAATTACATGCAAAAAATACAATTTTTTCAATTTTGTTCTATAACTTTAGGAAACTGTCAAGTTCAGTTGTTGGTTTTGCGTATTTTTGGTTTGCAATTTTTGCGGTAGAAATCAAATAAGTTACGCGAGTATTTTAAAACTAAAAGTAAAATAAAGATTGTAAGGTTGTAGATAACAGAATCAAGTATATACAATTTAAGATCGTATAATAAACAATCTTTTTGTTGAATCTCCTATTGCTCTGCACAAATTGCTGGGGTTTTCGAGATAATAAACCCTTAAAAAAGTAAGTTCGCTTCTTAAAATATCAAATGACAAATTATGAAAATTCGTCTAACACATCAAATATCGAGTCAAATTTTTAACAATAAGATATAATGGGTTGTGCAAAAAGTTTCCGAAAAGTAGACTCCATAAGACAATATATAGATTTAATGAGTCTAATGCATTTATTGATTCTGATTCTACACAATGCAACAGCGCTCACTGTGAAACAATTAACTAACAAATTAAAAATTGCGTCCTTGTCAAATTGAATTTTACTTTTCTTCACCGCCTACCAACCTTATTTAATTCTAATTGTTGCTCCCATCGCCTTCAATATAACAGCGAATGCGAGGAAGAACTTGGTCAGCCAGCAATTAGCAAAAGGATCATGCTCAAGTAACTGCAGTGGGCTGATCATGTTCAAAGAATGGACCCCAGTAGCGCAATTAGAAAAGTCTTCCAAAACACATCCGAAGAAAGAAGAAGACGTCGCCCAAATGCTCATTGGTAGACAATGTGGAGCAAACTGCAGAGCGTCTTTGAAGAAAAAACTGGAGAACACTAATATTTCAAAGGAAGAGAATATTAATGATGATGAACCCTAATTATTAACATTCAAATAACTGAATAGTTAGAAATTTATAGGGTATATGAGGAACCAATGAAAAATACTGCATAATATGAGAATAAATCGATCAATCAGTTTTTCATTACTTTTTTAGTTAATTATCTGAAGATGGCTATGAAGATAATTATAACTGCAGATAGTGGTTGCAGAATAGCTTAACACCAATATCGGTGTTACTATGGCATTCCAATTCTATATCTTGTCATCACTGAGACCCATTAAAATAATACGAGATTTTTGGCAGGTCTGCATGGATTTATCTTTTAAATCGATTATGGTCTCTGGACCCGATAACATGCATCACATATTGCCCACACAGATCTTTGAAGTTTTTTTAGAGTGTTAAAATTGTTTCTTAATTATTTCTTATTATCGTTGCCTGCTAAGGACTAGTTCACTTTCAGGGGCGTCGAGATAGGTTTTACCGCAGTACTATATTCTTTTCCGAAACCTAACGTAAATTCTAGTCCACGCCTGTATCACTACCTCATACCTGTTGATTGTACCACTTGCAGAAGGTGTGTTAACTTAATAATTTAAAATCAATTAATTAAAATAACATATTCGCAGGTGCTCCAAAGAATCAAATTAAAATATTTTTTGAAAATTGAGAGCAAAACATTAAAAAAATAGCTTTATTTGAGAACTATGCTCAAATATTTTGTTATATTATTTATACTTATTTGAAGAAAATAAACAGTAGGTCCTAAAAATAGCTGTAGAGTGGACTTTGACTTTTTATAATCCCAAACGATGCAGTAAAATCGGCCTAAGTTAAAATTTATAATGCAACTAAAATAAAAGTTTTAATTATAAAAAAAGGTAAAGCAAAAAAAAACTATTATTACAAGAAAAAATGTTACTTAATATTGAAAGGGAAAAATAGACCAAATACTTGTACATCGAGATAGATTTATCAGCCAATGAATGAATTATTTGAGATATAGAGATATGGTTTCGATGCAGTAGTTTTAAATAAGTAAAATAAACGATAAATCCGTGAATTTTTACTGCTTATAATGCAAAACAATGCATTAAAATCAAAGTTACAAATCAATTAACACAACTAAAGCCAACGTTTTATTGATAAAAAAAATGGGAATGCAAATAAAAAACTTCGTTTTCACATGGAAAAACTAATCAGCCTATAGTATTTTCCTTATCAAAAATATATATAAATACAAACAACGGACTAAAAGCAGTACTATGATAAACAAACATTTTAACGAATCTATAGATTGATTTGTATTGTTTGAAAGTTTTTCTATAGATATGAGACAAAAAAAGCTAAAATATAATAGTCTCAAGAACCACTCAAACCGCCCTCGCTTGTTTATGTACACACGATATGTAACTGTGTTTATATATGCGGCTGAGCAGTTGGTTAGCCAAGCACACTATAAAGCTGCTATTTTTTTGTTGGTTTTGGTTTTGTTGTTGTTCCACAGCAGCCACGAAGCCAGTTACCAGACGCCACCAACAACAACAACAACTACTACTACAATAAAAACAACAGCCACTAAAAACCACATACATAAACCGGTTCAACGAAATTCCAACCGAGCAGCCAGCACCAGCAGCAGCAGCAGCAGCCGCCACTAAATGTCAAGCTAAGGAACGGTTAGTTGGTTGATAAAAGAGAGATGAGCGGAGACTGAAATGAAGTAAATACAACGGTGCAAAAAGTTAAGAAATCTGCACGCGCGCTTAGAAGCTAGGCGAAGTAGAATCGAAACCACCTCCCCCAATTTCAGTCAAGCTACAGCTACAGCCTTTGAGATGAAAAAAAAAAAAAATGGCGAAAAAGAAATAAAAACTTGCCCATGAAGAAATGCGCAGTGGAGAGATGAAGCTGGAGATGATGATGACTACTACGACTGCGACTACGACTACGACGACGTCGACGACAACGACAAAACGGCGTCGGAAAAATTTGTTGTAATCAATATGAACTGGCGACGCGAGGCTGCCGCGCCATTTTAGATAACTTCACATATGCCTCGTGTGTGCGTGCGTGTGTGTGTGTGTGTGCGTGTGTGTGTGTGTGCGTGTAGAAAACAGATTTGTGAAAAATGCGGAAAATGGCAAAAATGAAATCGATGGATTTCAGGCGGCAGACATTGCGTATACATATTGCAAAATATAAATGGGTACATTGGCAGAAACGCTGGTGCGATGCTGCTGGTGCTGCTGCTGCTGAACATTACCAATGCCAATGCTGCTAAGGAGAGGATATGTATGTCTGCCATTATGATAAATCGCACCTTTTATTGCAGCATCAGCGCCTTGGTAACTGATTTATAAAAGGCATCGCCATCCACAACGACAACGACAACGACAATGACATCGGCAACCCGTCGACAACTACTACATCCAGCCAGCAAACGAGTATGTCAGCAGCTTGCCGGCAATCGTTAAAGAAATAGACAAACAGTCCAACAGACAGACCAACCGACAATCCGACCAAGACACACACACACAGCCGACATTGTACATGACATCATTCGACAGCCACGACACAACTGCGATAGATACCACAACGTCTGCAGTTCCACCAACAACAACAACAACAACAATAAAGTAGACAATTTTTCTCAAAAAATCATTTTGGTGTGCGGAAAAACGCTAACCTACAATAAAAATTGCACAAATGCGTGTGTGAAAAGGGGCATGCCACAATTATGTCCGTGTGACAATGATAGATCTGACAAAAAATAAATAAAAAATTAACAAAAAAGAAACATCATGATACAACACGAGCTATAACCGTATATTACAATACTTTAATATGAGAATGCGATAAATGAACGTTAAAATGCGAGTTTTTATTTAAAAGTTCTCATTGTCAAAAGAAAACAAAAGTAAGACGACTTCAATAAGTAGAAGCATCAAATGATGTAAGATGTAACATAATGATAAGCCGTTTACATCAATGTCACACTACGTCAAAGTTTTTTGTAAAGTTTGTGCTTAAGATCATCGGAATTGTCAAGTTTATTAATGTTTCGAAGTTAAAAAATCAGCATATTGATTGTGTGCCATTGATAAATCAGAGAAAGAAAATTTATGGTTTTTAAGCGTGTAACAAGCTAGACCTCACAGAACTTTTTTTGGAATACAACTTTAGCTGTGTTCTTGTTTTCCTTTATAAATGTTGACTCTTTCGCAATTTAGTTCATTTGGCAACGTGCCCTACTGTCAATCACCTACAATTTCGTCTATAGCATAACCAAGAATCCACCTAAAAGCGAAAGGGGCTTAGAAGTTATTATCTCACATTATTTCTCAAGTGACCCCATAGCTAATTAATGGGTTTGATATGTTAACAAGCAACATAGCTGCATTTGAACTCAAGAGCAAGCAGAAACGTTGTAGGAGCTACCAATGCTTTTCTAAAAAATCACTATTTGCTGAACAAAGACGCCAAGGGCCAGAAAAATATTGTGAATGTCGAGCGTACGATGATTTCAAAGGATTTTTTTTCCCAAAATCGAACAGCTCGATTTTTCGAAATATTAGAGTATGTGCCAAAATTGGATATAGCGTATGCACTTTTTGCTGCGCAACTGTATGCCACATTTACACGAAGTTAACTTTGAATATTGAATATTTTTTATCATCTAAACTACTCAAAATCGCATCTGGCCAATCACCAGTTCGATCGAAAAAACTCAACAGATTACAGAAACCAACACAAGAGAATTAAACATAAAACGGCTCCCCAAATTCGATGTCGTCCAAAGGCATTTTCAAAACGGACACGAATAGGACAATGGAACGTTAGAACCCTAAAGAAACCATCAAAGATTAGCACAGTTCGAGGAAGAAATGGAGAAACTGCAGATAGCGATAACTGACATCCATCCACAAGGCAGTAGACGGATCGGCAGACCCTAGGCGACCTGGAGAAGATCCATCCTCCAAGAACTGACCCAGGCGAAAACAACATGGGACAGAGCTAAACAGACGGCTCAAAATTAGGGTTCTATGGATGGCTCTTGTGGAGGCCCTAAGTTCCTCAAAAAAGTTTTTATATTTTTTAAAATTATCCGTGTTATATTTATTCCCTGTGACCATACTATCGCTCCAATGGCGGAGCATGGAGGTAGATACATATCTCCATATTAATTCGAAGAGAGCAAACGCCTACAATTTATAGCTGAATCCGAACGTCTCTGTCTTTATTTAATAGATTTTTCTAGGCAAATAGCGTATATTTATTTGGTAGTTCTGCCAGTGCCAGACAAATGCGCCAGTGCTGCAGTGTGAAATCGAACCACCAACCTTCAGATTTAGAGACAAGTGACGCTTAGACTATGCTACCGAGGCCCAAACGTATCTTTTTATTCCACCTTTATATTCGATATCCATTTTGAGCGCTCCCCAATGGGCAGCTTATACTCTCACACAGCTTTAGTCTCGTCTAATTTTATTATGGGTTTCTTTATATGTCACATAGATGTACATACTTTTCCTTAAATAATTTAAGCAGTATTCCATTATAATCCCTTAATCTTTACTATGACGTACAAAGTTCTACAAAATATGCTCTCATACTAGTTTAAGCATTCATTTTACTTAGCTTAATACCAACTTTTTCGTATTCGGATTACTTTTTATTTTAAAATAATTTATATTGTCAAGTTAATAATTACTGCGACGCGGAAACTTAATACTTTTGGAGCAGCCAGCACTCATCATGTCAATGTCCAATTTTTACCAAAAAACATAACATATGCATTGTCGCAATGGCCCATTACACATTCGTCATTTTTGTGGCCTTTCGCATGAAAAAGTTTACACCAACCAAAAAAAAAAATGAGACAAATGAAAAACTTTCGTACCGCTGGTCACTGTTCAGGCTAAGAAAAACTGTGAAACCGTCAAAGACAAAAAAATTTTATATATATTTTACCAGTATGACGTATGTATATAAGTACTTATCCATTTATGAATGTACATATGTATAAAAAGGTTGGTCCATATGTACATATGTGCTTGTAAATGGTATGTGGGTTGCGCAGATATAAGAAAAAAAATTCAAATGAATTTCACATGGAGTTATGTTGGGTATAAAAATGTGTAATAATTCGCTTGCTATGATTGAATGAAGAGCGCAAAATACATTTTAAATCTAGATGTAGAGTTTGCAATTGAAAGCCATCAAGTCCAGCCATAATGTAAATACGAATCATACATTTTTTTCTCTTTAGAAATTCCTCTTTTCATGATGTGAATTGTGAACTGGTTTGTATGCCTTTAGATGCTGCCTGGGAAAATATCGAGTTTGATTGCAATAAACAGTGCATTTAAAAGGCGAATGAATTTTAGCTTTACGTACCTACGCTAACTTTAAAATTAAATTGTGAAGTTTGCCATACAAGCAATACTCCTCTATGTGTTTATGTGTTTCGATCAATTTTACATTTATTTTACCTTATTTTGCATGGTATAGGAAGTATAGTAAGTTTTCGATAGTCGAAAAAGTATATATGGCACAGATCCTTTCAAAATTATTTCATAAAACTTCATAAAACTGAACCATCTATTTTCATAAGCGTCTTGGTATTAGAGATTGTGGGAGTTATAGGAGCTACCCAATTTTAGATTAGATTACTCAACATTTAGTGGATGTATGTTTAATTAAGCCTTTTTAATTTTATGATATGCTTGATTTATCGAAACAAAAAGTTGAAGAGAAATATTTCATTTATTGCTTAAGATATTGTAATCGAATTTGGCACCCGAATCAATCGGTACGTTATATTGGAAACAACTAAGGGGTTTTGCACCCTGCGCGATTTGCACTTCAACCCTCAAGAGGCATTCTTTATTTTTATTTATTTATTTATTAATATAAGGGTACAACTAAATCCAGTTGACCTTAAGATTAAACATTCCAAAATTATGAAATAATAAATGATAACGAGGAAAAAATATAATAAAACTAGTCCGTATTCCTAGCCTGATGGGTGAATTTTTTATAGAATTTTTTTATTGCAGTCTCTTATAATTCAAACCATTTTCATGATACGCTCACTATCTAAAAATGGATATAAATTTTGTAGATAAACCCTTCAATTAAGAGCCAAAACACGACCAACACCCAATTCTTTAAATTACTAAACGACAAATTGGGATTTACGTCTCATTTCTACTATTTATTTTTGCTTCCATATTGTGCATGTCTTCGTGAGCGATACGAGCGTGAGCTTGCTGAAAGTACCCTTAAATTTTTTCATCAAACTCGACTTATCTATATTCTGTATTTCTGCATTTTTGAAGAATATTGCATGAATTCGACATCCCAAATGAACACTCTTAGCAAGGAGGTAAAGCGACATAAGAATCAATATAACAATTTGTTACTGAAAAGCTTTCAATCGAGAAATATATTTTGACATTTATTTCTTTTGCCTATAGAATCGTCCTTATCATCAAAATTTGGAATTTTTAAATTTTTACTACTAATACGGCCTATAAATAAGAAGAATGATGCCTTTAGGCAAAATCAACTATTTTAGGGCTTATATTTTGTATTAAGAATTGGTTAAGGTTCGATTAAAAAGCAGCTGGTACAAGACCGAGATCTCGAAGGCCTTAACAACTTTTAGTGAGTGGATGGATGGGGCTTATTATTGGGAATTCAATAAAAGCTCAACATACACTATAGACAGGTTTAAGCAACAATCTTCAAAAAAATGGTTTTCACAAAAAATGCAGGCACATCACTGAAGAAAATATATGTTTATAAAGATTTCGTAATCAAGTCAACCAAAGAAACAAACTAATTACAATAAAGCGAGGTAGTACAGGGAATATCAAAGTTCGCGTCACTCTTCAGATGGTTAGGTAGGCGACCTGAGGTTCTCTGATATCTACTAGAAGTACTGATACATATGTGAAGTAGCTGCTAGACAAAGCGTAACGCTAAATACTTTGAGACAACTAGGACCAAATCGATACAGATTTTATAACTTTTAGATCACACCTAGAACACGCCAATTTATTTATAAAGCAATAAAATAAGTAAACGAAAAAAAAATTATAACTCGAAATTAATGCCATTCTTTGCGGTTAGAAAAATCCACACATATATATAGTTTAAAAAAACGTGCAAAATATTTATTTTGAATATTTTAAATATTTTACCTAGTGTACATAGTGTCCTTATGTAAACTAAACGCTCTAGGGAGCATTCAAATCCAAATTACTCTAACCAAATTTATAGTAAAAAAGCTTAAATAGTGTAAACTTTGTGGTCTTTATACAAACGATTGTACATAGAAGCGTCTGTCTATATATAAGTTAAGCTATAGACAGCATTAGCTGATATATTTAACTTAGCGGTTAACGCCGAAAAAATAAAAAAATGAAAAGAGGACAGCAACAACAATAATATCAAAGCTGTGATTTGTACGATTCAAAATAATTAAGCTGGAACAAGAGTGGGAAGTACGACAGTTGGCGGAGACGGGGAACGTGACGGGACACCACCAAAGCCACAAAACAGGTTTCTCTCTTCAATACCGCTGAAGATAATGCAGAACAAGAATATTCATGGAACAAGAAACGAAAGTGGTGCCATAGAAAGTTGAGATGCTGAGATGCAAAAACAAAAAAAAATGAGAAATACACAAAAAAAAAATTATACAAAATCCAATACAAAGAAGTGTGTGTAAAACATGCAACAAAAGGCAGAGAAGACAGAGAAGAACTGGCATGCACCTTGAGGCAGAGCTTTGACACAAAACTTTTAATTAGGCACTAAATTGCAGCACTGTTACCCCCCTGCAGGTGGGTTTTATCATGCTGATTAACAAGTCGAGGCAACCCTTTTGCCAAAGCCTCTTTCATAGCCTCGGCATTTTGACACAATTGTCAGCCTGTCAGTGTGTCCGAGAGCGAGCCACTGAGTTAGCCTGACAAAATGTCAAGCCATCACAGAGTTTGCTCATCATTCGGTTAGGACGACCGACAGGACTTTTGAAACAGCAGTTTGAACAAAGACCTATGTTGTAGACGGGACCAACTAACTTACTAACTAACTGGCTCCGCTGGCCGACTAACGGATTGACGGAATCACTGGACTGACGGACTGATGGAAAACTGTCCTGCAGCGTTGGCATACTGCAAAGTGGAAAAGTGCTGAGCACAAGAAAAGTTTAACAAAATTATGCTGACTCACTGACAAGCGCACACAAAAAGGGAAGAAAAAAGAAAAAAAAAAACCTGAAAATGAAGTTAGCACGATGAACGTTCGCCAAATACACTGCACTCAGTTGCGACAAAACAAGGCTTGCGCCCTCTCTTGCCTCATTACAATGCGCGTTACCTTTTCGCCTAACAAGCCTGTTATACTCTTTACATCAAAGCTTAAGGGTATTAAAAAAGGACTTGATGGCCATAAAAACGAGAAAAGAACCGGAAAGAAAACACACACACACACACAAAAAAATGACTGACGTGCCTGCCGCTTCAAGTGGAGCGCAAGCCAAGGAGCATGCAAGGCTCAATGGGATCAAACAATTTGCTAGTTTACACCTTGGCCGCTTTTAATTATTCTCACATTGCAGCAGCCGGCACAGCGTGGAACTATGCTCATTAAAGGCAGCAGCGCAACTGCTTAAGCTAAGTAAGAGTAACTAAAAACAAAATAAACCAACTTGAAATAGTCAACTCAGGAAGGCTGTACCAAAGTGCGCATCCGCTAGGACTTTGTTTTTTGCATGCTTTATTTTGTCTAATGAATATGCCCTAAGGCTGCCACACAGTTTCAAGGGTGTTGTCGTATTCATTGCCCTAATTGCTTATGACATTCAAAAGAAGCCTGCAGGGATGCCCTCCCTACCTCCCTCCCTTCCTCCTCGAGTAAAAAGCCAAACAATATAGAAAAACTTTTCGGTTACTCTAAATTTGCTTGTGTTGGACAACAAAGTCATGGACATGCTTAAGTCTGCCGCAAGAGACTGCAGCTTCCTCTGCCCCTATAACAAGTAATCCCACTTTACAATTAACTTTACTCCGCTCCAACTTAAATAAGGTTCAAATTTTGGGCACAAATTGTTTTTCATCTCTCTTCAATGTAAAACAAATCAAATTTTAGACAGCTGCAACAACCAACTATCAAGGAAATGTGTAACGTTGCAGACGACCCCAGTTAACCCGGCATTTATTGTACTTGTTTTGGCAACGAGAAATTGAGTTCCAAAGTTTTGTTAGCCCCCATATGAAACTCTGTCTGTTCTTGTTGCTGCGTTAGTGGGTTGCTGGGTTGCTGGGATGGTGGTATGGTGGGTTTCCTGGTGCGACATGTTGGCCAACCGCTAAGTGAAATTAGCGGTTGCTCCTAATGAAAAGTGGTTTGCGTTGGTTTCAGCGCGCTCCGAACTTTTGCCGTTTTATGTGAAGCGACAACAGCAGCAGCTACAACAACTACTGGGAAAACTAGCTGGCTGCCATAATGACGGCGTCGATGTGAACGTTGTTGTCGGATGATGTTCCGCCACTGATGTGTTCAGAGACCTTGAATGTTTTATTATTTGCCAAAACTTTATGCCAAAAGGCAACCAATTTTTTGTTACTATCCATTTTGACGTATCCCAACTTGCTGGCTAAGATACTAAGTAACATAATGTTATGAAACAACAATAAATATTCTTTGTTTTGTTTTAGTTTTAGTTGCCTGCTTGTGCGACGCTGTAGCAACAACTACAATTCGCTGGTTTGGACCACAATGCACAATGCTCCATGTAAGACTGCTGCTGCTTCCCATCAAATGCCAAGCCAATAATCGCATTAGCGTAATTCCAATGAAACTTTCTGCACGTTATGCACATAATTAAAAATTACTTGAGCGTTCTGCAGCAGCATGTGACACACGCCCATGCCCATGCCCACAATTCTGTCCATACAGCTATTCCCTTGTTCTAGTAGTCTATGGTCTATGGGGGCTGGCTAACTAACAGTTTGCTTCATCTTCGACGGAACTGAAATTAATGGCTTTTCTATTATTGTGCACAAAGTTTCAAAGTGCATTTGACGTTGATTGCATTTTTTGCACTTGGAACACCAGCATCAGCATCAGCATCACCAGTAGCTTCTCCAACGAAAGAATCACAGATGCTCGCAGATGCAGCTTGATTAAAAATTTAGTGTTTGCAGCTGATGCCCTGCCGGCAATTTGACTGCTTCCACTTTGATACAACCCAACGCCCCGCTGGACACAAAAAGCTCCCACATGTTTGGCCATTACGCAGCTAAAGCTACGCCGAAAAAAATAAAATCTTACCAAACAATTGCCAAATGGCGATGTGGTAAATGGCGTGCTCAGCATGAAGGTACTTAAATCATACAAGACATATATGTACATATATCGTACTTGGCGTGGGCGTACAAGGATAACGTGTGCGACGCTTGGTCGTTTCCCTGTATGGCTCTGAAATATATCATAAGCAGTCTTCACAGTTTAGTGTCTCAAATCCGTGTTTTTCTTTATCTGCGAGCAGGTTGCACATGGCAGGCCACACAATAAACGGAATATATAGCTTTAACCTTATTACTTGAGCTACGCTTGAAGCTTAGCATGCCGACAATATCGGCTACGTTGAAAAACGGGCGTTAAAGCTAAGATACAAATGCATTTTGCCTTCAAGAGTCCTAATTAGGGTTCTATGGTATGCCAAAAATTATGCATAAAAACTGAGAACGGAGAAACGGACCACGAAGAAACTCACATCTGAGGTGACATAATACTGCTGCTGCATTACAATGTCGATGTGGCCTCACAAACTTCTTTCACCGAATCAATCTGTGTCATTCTACATTTACGTGAAACTATTAGCAAAAACGGAAAAAGTTTGTGAAAAGACAGCTTCCCTGGTTTGTTGCATCAAAATAATACTTCAGGTATCCATATTTTTCTGAAAAATTCACATGTTACATCAATGCATCCATGTAAAGTTAGGCGATCTTATGAATAATAAGTTATTATTCAATATTGTTAACTTTTTCTTTCAAACATTTTCGAACTAATAGCACAGATCTTTAAATGATCCCGATAACATGCGAGTTGTTGAATAGCTGGGGGTTTTGCAAAATTCCAATACCGAGACATAATTGCTAATAACAATTTTCACATCAGTAGTTTTCTAGCACTTTTAGGTAATGCACAAGATATAAAGAGTTCTTTTTATTTGCAAGTACATGCCAAATCTATTCGAAGCTACACCATGTTGACTCGTTTAATTTACTAATTCTTTATATTTTATTCCACAAGACATATATACATCATTCAATTTTTAGCTGCTACCCTCAGTACCAGTGATATTATTTCGTTTTTGCGTTAAAATCGAATTGCTTTAAAATCGTTAAGTTGCCCAAAATAAATATTTTTCAAACTTTAGTTGTTCATCTTTGTTAAGGCTTATTTGTGGCTGAATGACCAACGAGCCAGTGAAGCCTTTAGGTTTTGCTGACAATGTCTAGTTCGTACATCGGCCTGCCAGACTGAACCACAGTCAAGTGAAATACTGTAAGCGCATTTGGGGGTTCTTATGTTAAGTTGTTGGCCTGGGAGGCAAAATTGCCACCATCAAACAATACAAATGTTTGGAGCGGAATGGCAGCGGAAAGAACACCACAAGTCCAGGAAGTGAAGTTCAAGTAGCAGTCAAAGCAAAACAACTAGTTAATTTCCAAATTGTGTATACAGAGTAGAACTACTAGAAGTACAAAAAGTGCGACAGCCCGGTGGTAACCAGACCACTCTTTGGGCTAAAGTTGATTTTAAACGCCGAAAGTATAGTACATAGTTCAAAACTACAACAGCTCCACTTAATGCATTGGAGAGTTGGACGGACCTGGTCTTGGTTTTGGTTAGCTTGCTTCTGACGACTTGGCTGGCTGGCTGGCTGGTTGGGTTGGCTTGGCTCGGCCGGGTTGGCCTGGTCTATGTTTGGACTTGCTGTGTAGGCCGGTCATTGATTGCTGAGAACAAAAGCACAGCTGTGCAGTGGATTGGTTACATGGCTACAAAAACCCGACGAACTGGTCAGAGAGAATAGCAGCATAAAACTTGATTTTGTCTAAACATATGAAGCTTGCACAATGCCCCACCTCCTGCAGTACCAGTTGCCCCCACCACAAACGTTGGCTGGCCTCTTGCCATCTGCACGGTTGCAAGCAACTCTGGCAGCCGAAAGCAGCGAAATATCTTCCGGCTCGCAGCGCAAACAACGACAACAACAAAATTTACAACAAGAAACCATGGGGCATACCATATTTAAGCTAGTTGGACGCGGTTCCGACCAGGGTTTGGGTAGATTTTCTATTGTTAAGGCGTTCCCAAAGACTTTACCCAAAGCTATGTTGTTGTTGTTATTTTTGTTATTATTGTTTTCAGCTATTCGCATTTTTCTATTGTTTGGTAGCATTAATGTTGTGATTTGGAAATTACGAAATTCTTTCGTAGTCGAGACTGAGGATATGCTACACCAGAGGTGGGGTAGAAGTTCCACACCAGAGTAAATCTATTGCAGTTAAGCTATAAATTAAAGTTGAAAATTGTGGTTAGAAAAGCAATTACAACTTTTAAACGAAATTCGTTTTGAATGCTGTCGATTTAGACTTTAAAGGGAGAGTAGTTTTTATAAAAATCTGGAAGCGTGCATAATAATCGTATATATACAACTAGAAATCAAATTCTTTGCAGTAACTTCAGTAATATTGCTTAATTACTCCATATATTTAGGCAAAAATGTTTTTATTCAAATTTTTCTATAATAGCAATATGCAATAGTTAACCGATATTGATCGATGCAGTGATTTCATATCTTAACATCAAAAACAAACAACGAAAAATACATGTATTTGATCAATTTTTCCTATATAATATAATCAACCGATTAAAAATGTGCCAAAGTGCATGGTATCACTCGACTACTTTTGATGGAAAAGAATACGCTTCGGAACATACGATATAAACTTAATCAAACATTAAATAATTGTTAAACGCCGAATTTGGTTTTAGTGTTTTTAGAAACAAGCGAGCTATCAAAAACTTTTTGATTTTTTCATCCTCTCTAATAAACAAGATGTTTCCAAAAATAAAAGTGCTTGCTGCAGCATTTACTATCTTTAAGATCCACGCTTTCATACAGAAGGAGGAACAGATTAACCTTGATACATTAACTTTTCTAGTAAAGCTGATCAGAACTTCAAGTAACTTTTAAGGGGCTACACATCTCGTTACTAAGCTCTTTAATTCACGAATTAGGAGTAAAGTATTATTACACCTAATTCGTTTGAAAGCTTTAAAATAAAAACAAAAAGTACGGAAAAATGTATGAGAAATTGCGATATATCAACTTTGGTGCCAACTAGCGACCAAGGTGTGAAGTTTGAGGTTTACATATCGAAACTACAAACTAATTTCATTCAATTTAATTTCATTAATTTAATTCAATTTGGGATATTTTCTATGACTGACACCTATGTCTAAATAATGGGAAACCGCATGGGTCTTAGGCTTTAAGGATGGTTCTCCTAATAATAAACATGACCATCTTCCATGCCCAATTTTTTTCCAAGTCAAAACATACTTTTACTATACAATACTTAGATTAACAAATTAACTTTTTGTAGAACTAATTATGCGTTCACCATCTTTTTCGTGTTCTTTGCGTAAATTATAATAACCTCTATGATTTCGTCTCCTTTGAACGGTCTATCCAATTCATTTCTTTATCTATCCTATCTTATCTTGATTCCCCAAATCAAGCTTGTTTGACCAATCATGAACTATAAAAAACCAACTTGGTCAACGTTGTTCTTTGGCTTCTATTTGGAAAAAATGTTTAAATTTATATGCTACTTTCTGTTTTCATCTTTTACATTGTAAATCCAAGTTCCTGGCTAGCCCCAGATGTGAGACGGCGCACATCTATAAAAAAATCACCCATAAGGCTAGGAATACGGAGTAGTTTTATAATATTTTTTCCTCGTTATCATTTATTCCTTCATAATTTTAGTATATTTAACTTGTTTAATCTTAAGGTCAACTGGACTTAGTTGTACCCTTAAATATATATAAATAAATAAAAAAGTAGTTAAGAAATGTTACAGAAACTCTATCCGTTAGACAGATGTGCATATAGTGCAGGCCAAATCCAAATCAAATTTGCAGATATTTATCTGCTCATTTTAATGATAAGACAGCTTCTGCAGTCCTTAAACATTTAATGTCTACTCCAAAATAGCGTATAATATTTAATAAATACATATAGATTTAACATAATAGTCAACGTATATTAGTGTCACAAATAAGTGTTAGTCACTTTGTTGCTCCTTATACCGATATTTATAAAGTTTATAAAAACATTTGCAAAAAAGTGCAAAAGCTTCGTATAACAAAACATTTCAAGATAAGAAACTCAATTACTCACACACACACAAGTCAAAAGTTATTTATTATGTCTAATCATTAAGCCTCATTAATCAGAGACTAATAAGAGACTTAATTAACAACTTTCATTAAATGTCCTGGCAACTCACAGCCAAAATATTGCTGTCATGTGGAAATTACGCTGCATTATTTAATCTCAAAGTAGACCAATGCAGTAGGAGCCAAATTAAACTTTTTTGTTCTAAATAATTGAAAAGTTAAAGTTTTTAATTTTTTTTTTATAATAATGTTTCAAAACTCAGTAAAAAAAATATAATGGCAAGATGTATTCGGAACCTGGAAAACAAGCTAGCACGGGTTTCCTTTGAATGAAGAAGGCGGCGCAGAAGTAGTGCAGCCGATAAAAAGATACTCAGAAGCTCCGGTGAAAAACACGTTCATCTTTCAAGCGGAAATATGTACGGTAAAAGACGTGCTTACTTTAATCTTAAACGAAACCTTCACGAGCAGAAAATGGCCATATCGAATAATAATTAAGCAGCCATCAAGGCACTCAATTCATAGCAGATAACTTCAAAACTGGTGTTTGGTACGGCGAACACAATCAGGTTTGGTTACCCTGCGTACCAGACCAAAAAGGGATTACGAGTAAAAAAAACTGAAGAGAATTGCGAGTTCGCTTATAGGCCTAGTATGTTTTCTCACAGGAAACATTTACTTGATATTCTGGAGAACAGAAGAAGAACGACAGAGAGAATAGTACTGGAAAAGCCTGAACAGACTCTATACACTCAAAACAGCTCATAGGAACTTATAAACTAAAGCGAATGTATGAATCTACTAAAAACAGTTTAAAAAAGCTTATTCTAATAGGTTAAACTACCACCTAATTAAACTGTGAATATTTTTAAGGAAAACTTGCAGATGTAGAAACTGTGAGGCATATAATGAAAGCACTTATGTACGCAAGAACGAGGATCCCCAACCATTATATAATACAAGAACGGGAGCTCACCATATAAAGATAGGCACACTTCAACTTTATAAATAGCATTGGACTTAGAGATGTTCTCCAAGAAAAATGATGGGGGTACACTAGAACCACAGTTCGCAGAGCAAATCTCCGCTGTCGGAAATAATAATATTGCTTCACATTTTGAGTCAGGAAATCAGGGTACATTTTTCACGTGTCTGCAATAATAAGT
Source organism: Chymomyza procnemis (assembly GCA_035046065.1). NCBI lineage: Eukaryota > Metazoa > Arthropoda > Insecta > Diptera > Drosophilidae > Chymomyza > Chymomyza procnemis. The sequence continues at coordinate 60,479,564 of JAWNOJ010000026.1, forward strand.
TAACCAGTCCTGTTCAGAAATTGAAGAAACAGCGAAAAACAAGCACAGAAAGTACCAAAGTGTGCGAAACTTCCTTCTAAATCGTATGAATATTATATTAATTAATTATTTAAAATTTTGTTAATTTTTTTTTTTTCAACACCAAATAAATGTCTACAAATTTGTAATTTAAAAACTCAAAACAGAAAAGTTTTATACTTTGTGACAACTTTGCTGCGCAGGAGCGCGGGGTATGTCAAATGTGAGTGTATGAATAATTAGTGTGTTGACTGTATAGCGCCCCATCATGCACTTGTGTGTATTTGACGCCCAATCATAATTATCATAATTGGAGCAGTACCATTCCAACTTAATGTTGTTTTTGTGCTTTGATGAACATTAAACTTTATCTTCTTTCTTTTTTTTTGTGCATATTATGGATGTGAGAGCATAAGGTGCTGACGCTGGCCAAGGGGGAATGCAGCCAGCAGACATAAAACAAAAGCGAAAAAAAAAATACCGGGCGAGACATACCAGAGATGCGAAAAGAAACAAAAACGAACCAAACAATATGTAATTTCTACGCAAAAATGTTTTCACATGAGCGCAGCAGGCGTAGCAGGCAGGCAGCAGGTCACAAACAGGGCGGACAGGGTAAGATGCAAAGTGGGGAGGGAGAGAGCGAGAAAAAAAAACAAAAACAGAAGATGTGGCAGCAACAAATTGACGTTGATGTAGTTGACTTACCGACGCTGACGTACGATATATGGGTGGGGTGTCTGCTCCAGAGTTGGCGTGTGCCGCTCCAGACACTGAGCGTTGAATGCTGACCTGTGCGCTGCTGGGCTGTTGTTCGATGGAGCTCTGGCTTTGACGACTTCAACTGCAAGCTGTTAAATGTCGCGACGTGGTGGAACTCGTTTGGAATGTGACCGTCGCAGCTTGCTTTTCTCCTCTCTTATTTTGATTTACTGCACTGCCAATGCCGGGTCAGTTTGCTTGTTGCAAGCCAAAGGTGACGCCTAAGATTTTGTTGTTGTTGTTGTTGTTTTTGTCGTTTTTGCTTTGTATAACTTTTGCGCAGACTTGTTAAACCGTTTTGTTGTTTTTGCTGTTTCACTTTATGACTTTATTTCGGGTTTTTTTGCTGATGCTGTATTGCCGTTGCCGTTGTTGTTGTAACTGCAATAATAATAATAACAATTTTACCGTTACTCATTCAATGCTATGCGAAGGACAAACGGTATGTTCACAGACTCTCACTGCGACACGCTCTCCGCGAGGTAAACGCAAAAATAAGCGTTTTAAATATTTCAACAATTGAATCACACTTGAACTGTTATTTTGTTTTTATGCACGTTTCGGCCAACAACAACAAAAAAAAAAACAAGCAGTCAGACACAAACACATGCAAAAACATGCAGATACAACAAGCACAAGCAACAATGATATATCATGGTCAACCGCTTTTTGGTTAAATTAATAAATCGACAAACAATAAAGTGAAATAAGATATAAAAAAAAAAAACAAACCACACATCGTGCATCGTACGCATGCATTTCATTTTTTTGTTAGTTGTAAACATTTTCGCATATGAATAATTAAATTTATCAAAACATTGTAGGACTGATGCACAACTTGTGCAAAAAAAGCAAAAATAACTAAATAAAAGGCACGCGTCGCACGTTTGCAACATTTAGATTTATGCCAGCACACACACACACACACACACACACACACACACACACACACACAATGTTGCAACAGTTGAGATCGTTGTACTGATTGTTTGCCGTTTGTGTGGCGCAGTGTGAACATAGCATTAGCGGTTGCCTCAATGTCAACGTCGACGCTGGCCGCAGCGTCAGCAACAAACACGCACACACACACACACACACACTCAGGCACTCATAGCGCTTAAATTGAATTTCGTACTTGCAATTTACGCTTTTAATTAAATCATTAAAAGGAGGGCAAAAAGATTACGCCATTTAGCGCGTTACTGCTGCTGCTGCTGCAGCAACAACTAGCCGCCGGCAATTGTTGTAATAACTGTTTATTGTGCTTGTACACACACACACGCGCGCGCACACACTGGTCACTCAGTCAGTCAGTCACTCCATTCAACGTGCTTCACAGTCGTTTTACAACTTAAAAATTTAATTAAGCATCAATGCAATTTGTTGCTGCTTTGTAAGTAAAACCAAATTATTTGTAATTGAACTGTTTTAGTCAGCATTTAATTGTTGCTTCACACTCACACACATTCTTCTCTCTTGCGTTCTTCCAAACAACAAACACAAACACACACGCACACACACCCACAAACCGACGTAAACAAGAGATAAACGAAAACCAGAAAGACAACTATTTTTACCATTTACTGCAGAACTTCTATTTAGTGTTGTTGCTCTTTACATTGCTTCATTACCCAAATCTCTATGTACGAAGCACCTAATGAATATACAATATATGCAAGATTTTTATTGTGCCATTTACATTTGTTTCACACACACACACACGCACAAACTTTATTTTCTTTTTTCGTTGGTTTTAATTCTCATAAATTTTTAATTATTTACGTGTAATAATAAAACAATGCGGCATTTCGAAATGCGTTTCGTACGGCGCGCACAACTTCCGACGCTTACAACAAGTTAAACAATGCCGCCGCCTCGTACAACAAGCGCACAGCGTACAACCGACAAGTAAGCAACCGCTGCTTCAAACACCTGTTGGCGAAGTGTCCAAATCCAACTTTGAATACAACAAATTTGTTACTAAATTTGCCAGCAGCTTGCAGTATTTATATACCCACAAGAAATACCAAACAGCTGTGCGAAGTATTAAAATACCACAATTTGAAAAAAATCGTTGTAGATATTTAAATTTCATTGGCGCTCAGCACATTTGTGGGGCATTTTTTTGTTTTTGTTATTTAAATAAAATATTGTTTAAATTAAAATGTTGAATGAAAAAAAAATAAATAAAAAAATTAAGTTCGAACTACTTGGTACTTAGTAAACAAAGCAAAGAAGCTCGAGCTAAAAGACTTAGACGCATTCTATTTGTTTGGTTTAATATATTACTATCTATGCACTTAATAAATATTATAATATAATAAATGTTTTTATTAATTATATTTTATATTTTGTAGAATAATTATTTTTAGTAATTACCTTCTATATAAGAGAGTAGTTCTAGAAATCGCTTTAAACTTAAAAATGAGTCTGTAGATTTTATACCAGCGACTTTTAAATTTAAATTCTTCATAAATATAAATGTTTTTTAAGTAAAACTATTGAATGAAATAAAAGTTTGATAAAAACTATTAAAAAACTTAGAAAAGTGGCAAACAAAGAAGATCGAAATTTAAAATTAGTCAATACAATATAAATTATTTTTTTTTTAATTATTTTTTTATTTTAATTATTAAGTTTGTATAATAATTACCTTATGTATAAATGTGTAGTTCCGGAAATATATTGAATTTTTTTAACTTAAGGATGCGCCTATACATTTTGTACAAATTAATTTTATTATTTTCATTATTAATAAATACTTGTTCCAAAGTGAATTGCAATGGAACAACCATTTGCAAGGGTATTCTTTTACTTATATTGAATTAAAATTCTTTTTAGTTTTAGGATTTGTGCGTAGCAACAATTTAAATGTAGCAAATTTTGCTGATAAAGTCTTTTCTTTCAATTATGAAATATCGAAATAAATGACAAATAAGAACTTGTTGACTCAAAAGCAAAATAAACGTTTTGTTTTCTATCTAACCAAATTTGATATGTATATATAATTATGCATTGCACTTTTCCCGTCTTATGCGCAAATTAAAAACCCTCTATGACTTCCTTTTCCATAAACGTTCTTCTCAGTTTATATCCTTTTCTATCCTAACTCATCTTGATTCGCTAAATCGAGCACCTTTGACCCATCACGTACTATAAAAACCCAACTTGGTGAACGCTGATATTTTGGTTTCTTTGCTAAGAAAAGTTTAAACTTTTATGTTACTTACTGTTTTCATCTTTTACATTGTAAATCCAACTACCAAGCCAGCAGCAGATGTGAGACGGTCTGAGTCTGATTTACCCATCAGGTACGGATACGGATTTGTTTTATATTATATATTCTGCGTTATTATTTAATATTTCTTAATTTTAACATTTTCAAACAGTTTAATCTTAAGGTCAACTGAACTTAGTCGTACCAAATAAATTAACAATAAATAAATGTTGGCAAATGTTTACATATCATTTTAAGTTTCTTATTGTTAACGAATTTCGCGCAAAATAATATATATTGCATAATATATGCAGTCAACAAATAATTAATTATTAAAGTAACTACCATAATTTAGAACTTTATTTTTAAATATAATTTCCATAGAAAAATATCAAGCTCTGAAGCATTACTTGTTACAAGGAAGGGAGGGAAGTATTAGGTCCGTTACACTTCAATATTTTCAATTTTGATATTCCGAAATCCGCAAATTGTGATATTTTTCAATTTGCAGACGATACCTCGATTTCTGCATCATATTCGAAAGTAGTATGTGTTGAAAGAAAAATTAATGATTATTTGGATAAACTATGCTTCTAGTACAATTGTTGGAAACTTAAACTCAATGAATCTAAGACTGAACTAATTCACGTCATTGGTAATTGTGGGCAAGTTAAGCCTCATAGACGGAAAGCCATAAAATACCTGAAGATCCAATTGAACAACGTAGCCATTAAAGTATTAAGTATTTAGGCTTAACTTTTTCTGCCAACATTCATACTGACAATTGTATTTGCAAATTTAATAATGCCAGGGAAGCCATGGCGAAACTTCTTTAAAGTCAGTTAATAGATTTTAAATTCAAAAAGCTCCTGTATACGGTTTACCTCAGACCCATTCTAAACTATGCAGCACCAGTGTGAACAATTCCGTCCAGCATTTCAAGTTTTCAAATTGAAAAAATTAGAAGGTTAGAAAGAAAACTAATCAGGAGCACGTACAACATTTTTAGACCAAGAAACCAGTACAAATTCCACTCTAATCAAGTCTTATATAGTACGTATGACTATGATCGGATTGATGTATATTTATCTAAGGTCTCTATCAATTTTCATACCAAAATTAAAGATATACGCCAAATGTATGACACAAGTAATTTAAATAATAGTATACTGAAAAGGACTAATTACATTTATAACTTATTTTTGAATAATGAATTACTTGACAATAACAACAAGCTATCTATATTCTATAGATTAGCTTTCAGATCTCACCTACCAAGGTATAGTGATGCGCAATAATATGTCATTTCTTATTCCTTCTAAAACTTAAGATCAATTTTCATTTTTTTTGTGTAAATCATATTGTTGTACTCCAACTTTTTCTTCTCACAATCGCAGATCACATATCTCAAAACCACGTCTGTAATTATAAAGATTCTTAATTGTTTTTTATGTTAAAAAAACAATACTACAATATAAAAAAAAACTTGTTACAAAGACCACAACCAGCGCAGATCGACTAAGCTTTATAAGAATAGCTTTATGTGCTTTGGTTCGAAACCGCACTTTTATGCTTTGAACTTTATATATTAGTTTATTAGATGGCGCTAATATGTTGTTTGAAAATTCGCTTGTTAGATGGCGCTAGTGAGTCTAAAAAGCTCAAGTGAAAGCAAAGACTGCAACCAATACAAAAGCTTTATATGCTTTGGTTTCAAACCGTACTTTTATGTTTTACTTGAAAAAACTTGCTTTGTTAGTCCGTTATGTTTAAAAACTCCTTGTTAGATGGCGCCAGTGTGACACATGAAAAAATATCTAAAAATTTAACTGAAAGCAAAGACTACAACCTGCACAAATGCATTCCGTGCTTTGGTTTGAAGCCGTACTTTTGCACTTTGTCGCACTTTTTTCCAGAAAAAACTTGCATATAGAAGCGCTTTTTGTAAAAAGCTTTTTTTATACTCAAAAAAAAAAAGATTTAAATCTTTGCCATATTTTTAACTTTTCTGCAAAAAGTCTCTGTAGCATCTGTTCAACGGCCTTTTCTGAAATTGTATTAATTATACAAACACGATTTAATGTTTTGAAACAAATTGTTTTATATTTGCTTGAATTTTCAGTTGTTTTTTTGAATTTTTTTTTTTTATAAAACTTTGTTTTAAGTTGTTCTTTCAATTATCTCATTTTTTTCATATATAAATAATAATACTTATGGCTACAATGCAGTAAACAATGTTGTTGTTAATCGATTTTGTTACTATTTTCCTTTTTCAACATGGTAAATATTTTTAAATTTTCATTTTCATATAATTGATTTTGGTACCACGATTTAGCATTCAATTATCATTTCGTTATGCTTATATATTGATTGGTACTTATAAAATTGATTTTAGACAAAATTAATTTACTGCTTGTTTTTTTTTTACTTGATCTTGTTGTTGTAGTTTCTTTAAATCGAATATTGAAAATATGCAACAATTGCAACTAACAAAGCTAAAATTACATATCATACGCACTAGCATATATGTATGTATGTATGTATGCACTTATACATATATACATACTTTAACTATATGGTTTTTGTTGCTTATATCTTAGGAGCTAGAACTAGCAGCTTTTATTTAGTACATAATACAATACATATTTACACTTAAAAAATTTGCTAATAGTTTGTGTTTCATTTGTCATACCATTTCACTTAGTTTATAAATTTTGTAATTGCATTTCATTTTGTGTTCTCAGAAACTTTTGTTTTATTCACCTTTTCTGGCGATTGCTTCTTGGGAAAGGGAGGGATAAGAAAAGATCTATCTAAAGTTAACGGCCACTTAGCATATTCCACGTCTTAGTGTTTCACAACCTGAGCATAATTTAAAATTATACAGTAACTGCATTTGTTTATATATTTTTTGGCTGGCCAACATTTTTCAATACTATAATGTCTTCGCAATGGCAGCGATAGTTTCTGGCATGTCCAGCACGCCCGAATATTATCAATCACCGCCAGTTAGTTATCGTTGCGTACCTTTCCCAGACGATTGGCTTACAACTGATACTAACTGCCGACCATGATGTGCGCCGGCTGCTCGAGCTCGTTGTCATGTACAGTGGCAAAGCGCGAGCTGGCCACTGGTCCGCTAAGGCCACTCTTAAAGAGGTCATCGGAGCTCAGCTTGCAGCTGGGCACCAATTCGGTAAACTCCGAGCCCAAACCGAATTCCATGTCTAGAAAACTGTACTCCCAAGTGGAAGCGCCAGCCGAAACGTTCGAACTAATGCTGCTTACATACGATGAGGTTAGGGAGTGCGTAGCGGACGAAATGGTGGATAGCGTTGTAAAGGTGGCCGTAGTTGAACTGCTTTGGCAGCTAGACGCACTGGAGTTGCCATTTGCTTGCACCGTTGTGAAGGTACCGCTAAATGCCACTGTCGCCGAGGACGAGGCTGAGGCCGTACCTGTAGCAGCTGCACTGGATACAGGCACCGCTGTGGGCGATGTAGCGGCAGGCAGTATGGAGAACAAATCGTTGTTGTTGAGCGGATCTAAGGCTGACTGTGAGGATAAGCTTAGCACTGAACTCCAGTTGATTGAACGCGTAGAGTCGTCGTCCGCATAGCCGGAATCACTTGAATCACAGACGGTTACAGCGATGACGGGTGAAGTGCTTGCAGTGGCCGATACTGTGGCAACGGCAGAAACGCTGGCGCTACTGGCACTGGAAGACACCACAGAATTGGAACTAATGCTGCTGGTACTGCTTATGTTGTTGTTACTGCTGGAGGTTACACTAGACGCTGGCGGTAGGCTGTTGATCAGCGTGACGGGCTGCGAGTTGCTGACGCTGGCGGCACTGGAGATTACAACGGGTGGTTGGCAGGTTGGAAATGGTGTTGCGCGTCCTGATTGTGACTCCCGAAATGGATAGTGATCGTAGGGATGTAGCGTTGTGCTGCCTCCATTAACCACGACGGACGAAGTGCCTGGCGATGCATTTGTATCACAGTTGCTGTTGCCATTGACTGCTCCATGGTTTTGCGCCGAGTTGAAACCCGTACCCGTAGGAACTGACTTTAGCAGATGTGAATTATAGGAGGGCGGCGCTTCCAATCGTTCGTTTTGGTGGTAAACATGGGGTGGAGGCTGCTGTGGCTGAAAGGTTGGTGGCTGTAGCTGCTGATAGTGATCCATGTTGGCTAGGCGTGCGCAGTTAAGCACCGGCGCATAGTCCTGCTGCATGGGTTGTGGCGGCGCGTGCGGATGATGCAGTGCTTGTTGATGCGTGGCACCTGGATGTGGTTGCTGATAGGCCGGATGGTATTGTGCTGCCGCTGCGGCTGCGGCGGCAGCTGCGGCTTGCTGATGATGATGGTGTTGCTGAGCTGCCTGATGCAGTTCCTTGGCTTCGGCTTCGATCTCACGATCAATGCGCTTTAATGTATTGCAGATGAGCACCGAGCGGTAGAGCGACTGCTCAGAAACCTGACGAAATCGGGACAGCTTGAACATGGATAGATTACGAATCTTCAGTCGCGTATCCTTGTAGCAGTTGCGATTTGCGTTACACCAGTTGCCTCGACCATCACAGCAACGCTTGAGTGCATGACGTGCATCTAGCGCCGCCGGATGCATATGCAGTGGCATGCCATTGGCAAAAGGTGCAGGCGTGGCTACAGGCGGAAGAGTATTAGTGTTGCTAGGATTGCCGCTGGGAGGCACAGGCGCATTGCTGCTGCTGCAACCCAAGTCCAAGTAGGACTTGCCGTTTTCTGCGCAGCGTATCGTTTGCTGTTGAGCTTGCTGCTGCTGCTGCTGCTGCGGAACGTAGACTACGTTACTCTCGTAGAACTGCTGTGCGTTGGTGGCATTTGCTGGCTGCCATTGTGGGGAAAATCCATTGGGCAAACGCATATGCTGCGGACTACCTGTGCGAGAGCAGTTCTGTTGGGGGAAAGGCTCTGAGTAGTAGTTTGGACGCGAGCCGTAACCGTGCGCAGCGGGAGAAAAGCTGCCATTGAGTCGTTGCTGCTGTTGTGCCTGCTGTTGCTGTTGATGTGTATTGGGGGGAAAGGGATGGTATCGCATAGGACAGTAAGTGGGTATGATGCTTTCCTCCTCCTCATAATCATCCTCAAAATCATCATCTTCATCATCAAGCTCATCGGCACTTAACAAGGTTGTAGCCAATGTAGATCTGGTGGCTATGCTGCCCCAGGGATCGCTGGGAACTGCAACAGCCTGCAATTTGGAGATACAGTCCACTGGCTCAGGATTGCTAACCGTTGTTGTGGTCCAGGGCTCGCAGGGCACAGCGGCGACTACTTCCAGCTTGGCAATGCTGTCTTCGGGCACAGCAGTGTTGGCCGTTGGCGGCAATGGCACCTCTAAAGCCGACAAGCTGGGTAGTAAAGTGCTGACTGAGCTGACTCCTTGGCTGGTTGCCTTAGTAACTTCATCACCTTCATTGTTAATACTAGACAGCTGCTCAGCGGCTGGTGAGGGAGTTCTTGTCGTTGTAGTTGCTATAGCGGTAGTGGAGTTTGGGATTGTGCTTGCGGTTCCATTTAGTGGCTTTTGCTCCACATGGTTATTGTTGGACTCTTGTTCGAGCTCCTTCTCAGCGTTATGCTGTTTCTTGCCATTGCTCAGCTGCTGCTCCTCCAGCGAGTCAATATAGTTGTTGTTGTTTATAGCCCATTTATTTGCCTTTATTGGCGGGGGCGCACAATTGGTCGTGTATGTAGTATTGGCATCCTTGGAATCGAATGTTAGCTCATGCTTCCGCTTGGTAGCGGCAGTTGCTTGAAGACCCATCGCTGAATTAACCTGAAACAAAAATGAAAATATGTCACATTAGTCTTTGCATATAGTTTTTGGCGCCAAAAGTGAAATAGTCAACAAAAACTGCAATGAACTTGCTTGGCAAGGGTAAAAATTAATAAAAAAAAAAAAAAAACGAAAGAAAAACTTTAAGAAAATGGTAGACAGTCGGACACCATTTGTGCGCAACCAACCAATTTAGTAAAAGACAACCACACAACAAAGCAACGAAAAAAAATAAAATAAAATCAACCCACCCACACTCAGTCATACACCCAACTCATCAGCAGCGACCAGAGCAAGAACAGCAACAACAACAACAATAGCAACGGCAACAGCAACAACACAATCATCCTGTGTGCTTCTTTTTGTACCCTACTAGAATGAAAATGAAATGAAAATGCCAGGCAGTCAAGTCAGCCAGGCTCCTTCTCATCGGCCTTATTCTTAGCCACCCTCATGCCAGCCAGCCAGCTAGCATATCGTTTGGCATTGCTCATCAACGCCGCCTGCTGCTCTTGTTTCTACTACAACACCAGAGCTCCTCCGCTCCGTCCTATGTTCGCATTTCGGAATCTTCTTAAAATAAAACAAACCGTCGAGGCAGATACAACGCAGCGCACGTCACATCAGTGGGACGAGTAGCATCTTCAATGTCTCAGCATTGCGTTCACTTCCGCCATTTAAGTTTTGAAAATATTTTTTGGGGTCTTTCTTTTTTCCGTTCAATATTGTTTTTATAGAATTTTGGAATTCTCAACAACAAAATGATTTCCATTTTTCAACTTAGTTTGCATAGCTGCAAGATTTGCATATGCGCTGCGCTTCAGATCTTGATCGTTACTGCAATAATCGTGTTAAGCTACAATAGCTTTCGCTCAACCGAAATAGATTTTGGGCTTAGGGTAGTCGCACTCTCGCACACTCAAATTACTCTTATTTCATATTTATGCTACTTAACAACTCTAAGACCATAGTTTCAACATCTGTGTGTCTTTCTTTTGGGCATTGGGTACGACGCGCCCTATGTTGTATGGCTGTAGTTCGTACTATAAGGGTTGCCATATGCTCGCATATATATATATATTTTTTTTTTGCTGTGCACTCTATCGTGCGTAGCTCAGCCCTAGCTGCATTACCATCAACTATCAAAAGGGGGAACAACGAGAAGGCTCAACCAACAAGCGAGCACATCGGGGTGAGTTTTCAGTCTTTTTGTTATCGTCATCGAGGTCGTCGTAGTCGCCGTCGTTGTTGCTGTTTGGGATTGCTGCTGCCGTTGCTGTCGCATCGTCGCATCGTCGCATGTGTTTCACATTTTTCTTGGTTTTGCCTTTTCCCTGCACACTGCACACGTTTTCCTCAATGTCTGGCCCGTCTCGCGCCCGTTCCCGTGCCCGTATCCTGCTCGTCTGTCTGTGTGCTTGAATGCCTGACTGGCAATATAAGCGGCAGTGCTTGTCTCATCGCTTCATCGTTTCATCCCTCGTTGTCTGCAGCTGTATTTCGGGTTTCCAGTGTTACCTACTACTGCTGCTGCAGTTGCTGCTTCTACCAGCCGCCGCTTCATTGGTATTTTTAGCATAGGGGCTGGGATTCTGTAGATTTCACGACGGGCATGACTGAGCACGGGTTGCTAACGTTGAAATCTTACGGCAAAAATCGCCTTAAGTTTAATATTCAACTTTTGATCGTCGTTGGAGCAGCGACAACTCCTGCTTGTTCGTTATCATTGCCGCATACCATAAACTCAATGTGTGTGTGTGTGTGTATGCGCAAGCGAGTGAGTGTCGTTGAGTCATGAGTTGTTCCACGGTTATCATCGACGATGGATTGCTCATTGCTTTTGTTTGCCTTTGACGATGAAGCAGCGCATGGTGATGCATATATGTACAGAAAAACTAAAGCACACGGCGCGTATGTGTAATGTACGTTGTTCGAAAGCTTGTTGGACGAGTACATTGCGCATACGCACTGTATGGCAACTGCCTATCGTTGTCAGTGTCAATGATTTTTCGCAAAAATTCTTCTTTAGGGATGGTTGCCGCCATTGCATAAAAGGGACATGGCGCATAATGCTCAACCGATGCTTGAAGGTCGTTTCGAATATTTCGAAATCGTTATGTACTTTTTGTTAAACAAAATATATATATTTGTATTCTTTTTTAAAAGCTTCATTAAAAGCTTGCAAAAGCAAAAATTAAAAACGGAAATCTGTTGGCGGTACACCAACACCACAATAAACTTTCTACGCAATTTTTTTTTTATTTTTATTAATTTATTTTTGAAATTTTTTTTTTTTCTTTTGGAGTAGTTACAATGTGGAGAAATTGTTGGTGGCAACGGCGGCTTGGTGTGAGGAAAAAGTGTTACCATCATTATAATCAACAACAAAAACAACAACAGCAGCAACAACAATCAACGGTAACGGCCGAAAGTCATCTTCAAGCAGCTTGAGATGATTTTGGCCCGGCTGGCTGGCTGGGCTGGTTGGTTGCTTCGCTGCGTTCGTTCGTTCAGATTGCGACTGGTGAATTTTATTGCCACACCAAACATCAGTCAGGCAGCCCGCTAGCCAGTTTCAACGAGCCACACAAAGCCAAGTTAAACAGCAGAAACACACAAAAGCCAACCATCCAGCCGGGCCGAGCATTGGCTTGCTCTACCACCGCTGCTCCGCCGCTCCACCGCGCCATAGTCGCCGTCATCAAATGTTGTTGCTTTTTTCCAGCATTTTACGCTTCGCCAGCAACTCGTTTCAGTTGTTGTTGTCGGCATGGCTCACAACATACGAGACAACAGCGACAACGGCAACGGCAACGACGCCGACGACGACGACGACTGGCAGTGGCACTGGTGACTGGCGGCTGGCGACTGGCTCCAAGCTGACGGCAACGCGGCTGAGTCTAAAGCTCAGCACACTGTTTCTGCAGTTGCCTTTGCTGTTGCTGTTGTTGTTGTTGGTATTGTTGCTTTTGCTGTTTGATTGTCGGCTGCAACGACGACAACAGCCACAGCAGCAACAATAAAAACAACAACGTCGTTGCTACCTTCAAATTCCACAATATTCAAGTTTCAGGTTATGAGCCAAGAGCTCTAACCAGCCAGCCAGCCAACCAACCAACGAACGAACGTACGAAGCAACCAACAGTCAGCCAACCAGCCAACCTGAGCCAGTCATCGTTGTCTCAGCAAACAACAACTACAACAGCAGCACAAAATTTGTACCCAAAAGCGAAGCCAACAGTTGAAACGTTGCTTGCATATTATCCGCCAAGGTACAGTGGTAAAGATTCGTTTTTTCTTCTATGACATGAAGCTTGAAAAGGTTCCAGTTGGTTTGACTTAGCAGCGTAGAAAAGTTGACATTGCACACGGTCAAGTTTTTGGAACTTAAAAAACTATATAACCTCAAAACGGTAAAGTCTAACTTCTTGAAAATATTTCAATCTTCGAAGCTACAAGATTTTGTTCTGGAAGTCGCTGTTGTTTAAAAAAAACAAATACTATTTGTCAAGTCTAAAAAAGTTTCAGTTTGTGGAAAAGAATTAATCAACCTAAAATGGTTAATATTGGACATGATCATGTTTTCAAAGCTAAAAAAACCCCATATTACACAGTTCAAAAACAAGGTAATCGCACTTCTACTTCCAAGTAATATTTCAATCTACGAAAAAATCAAGCTACAAAAATGGCTTTTATTAAATTTACGATATTGTTTTAGCAAATCTACTGAGTTAGCTAACTTACTTTCTTTTACATATCGATGTTTGGTAGTACAGTAGCACCCAAAGCAACAATCTTTTGTCCCACTGTGGCGCTCGTTTCGCTCGGTTCAAAAGCAAACTTTAGCATTAAAGTCGGTCGGTCGCTGGTGTGCCGTTTGTAGCCACTTTGAATTCTTTTACTGAACATACTACCAACAACACCAACCAAAAAAAAAAAAAAAAAAAAAACAAGCCAAGTTTCAGCTTTCGATAATACAGAGTTCGAGCCACAGAGCTGGCTGCCAGCAGTCTTGAAGCCATGGTCTCGTCTCACCAGCAATTTAAATACAAAAAAAAAGGAAAAAAAAAAACAAAAATATAAACAAGCACTCACACACTAGAGAAGAGCGCGCTCGAAGCACACGGAGCAACAACGGGCAGCAACCGTGGAGCAACATAATAAAAAACCAGCTTCAAGTTTTTGAGAGCTAGCTAGATTGTGGACGACTGGCTAAAGCTGGCCGACTTGGCGAACATGGGTTCAACTGGCAACGGCTGTTGCTGCTCATCATAATAAAAACGAATTGAATTGAAGAAGACGACGACGGCGACGACGACGATGACGGTCTGAGATGTTGACGGTTGCTGGCTATCCGCTGGGCTGGGGCGGGGGCGTTTGAGAAACTAAGCAATAGCGTCTGGCCAGAGATGACTGCGCTGATATCTGCTCGGAGCCCTTGTCTTTTCCCATACGTGCGGGCTTTGGTGAAACTTGGACGATGCCATGGCTTTGACATACGCATGTGTTGTATCTACTACACCCACAACATAATATTTCCAAGTGCCGTGGGGGATGGGGGAAAGAAAACTGAAACTGCGCTTGGTATTTTGCCATTGCGCGCGGCTTTGTGTGGGAAAGAAAAGACTTTTCATTGGGAAATATGCTAAACTGTTGCAGTTGCCTAGCCTAAATACGCGCAAGTCATGAGGAGAACCAAAGCGAACATCGTCGCAAGGTTATCCATTCCGTCAGGCAGACGAACAGACAGACAGAGAGACAACAAGTGAGACGTACGGGCGCAGACTGACGGACAAACGACACTTGTACGAGGAGTACGTGCGTACAATGTCGTTCTTTTTTTTCGCATACTTTTGGGCTGAGTATTGGGTAGTTTTTATGCACATATTTTGTGATATCGTTGATTTTCATGTTGCCGCACGAAGTCGCACGACAACAACAACACCAGCAACAGCAACAACGGCTGACAACGAGTCGAAGTCGGAGTCACTTTTCGATGTCGATGTCGAGTCGATTTGGTGACGGCAGCAGGAAGCGCCAACATACGAACAAAAATCAGCTGTTTTTGGCGAATTAGAGCAATTTTCAATGCGCTGCTTTGGTGGTTTCGCTGTTTTTTTTTTTTTGTTTTTTTTTTCTTGCGTTGTGCTCGCTGCTGCCTACCAGCTTGTGACCAGCAATGACAGCGACGCAGTCGTCGACGCTGCCATCGTTGAAGATTTATAAGTGCACATTTAGCAAGAGTTTTGGGCTGCGCCGCATACAATTGGTGACATTGAAAATTTGCAAAACCATAGCCATGAGGTGGTGGGGCGAGGGTTAGGGGTTGGGGTGTGCTATACGCGAACATATGACTGACTATATGGGCTGGTGGGTGTATGTATTGGTGTGTTGTTGGCGGCACAGCTGTGCCACATGTGCGCTGATGGCGTCTGGCTAAGAATGCGTCGGCCCAGTCATGACTTGGCGACACAATTCTTTTTGGTCAATGAACTGTTGGGTCGCAGATTTAAGCAGACAACATGCCCTGTTTTTGCATAAACAGTGCGCCGGAAATCAGCTGTTTCAATAGAAATGACGTGCAGTACTTAATGTGAAAGATGAACAGGCTCAAAAGTGTGCACATTTACATTCATACATACGTACGTACATATGCACATGGATAATATGTAGCTACCTAAGGCTCATAGGATGCACTAATCTTCAAAAGGGACAAGCTGCATTAGGCATGCTGTGTGACCATAGAGTGTTTAACGTTTGCCTACCTGCATCTACATATCTGAGAACAACATAGTATCTGCTATAAGTAGTCCGTCCTCTGCTCGATCCATCAAAATCTAACTGACATTTGCTGACATAGACTGTTGAGGCTTAAGTGTTACCTGTGCGGGCGTTTTGACAGCCGCGTTATGATAAAAACTTGAATAGATAACAACACACCGAATGTCAAAGCTTAGGCGAAGATCTTGCTTGCTTATTGATCAATTAATGTAGTCTACTTAGTAGTAACTAACTCATTTGGCATTACGCCGCGCTAATTATCATAAAGAGTGTGTGAGTTCCTGGAAAGATCACTTCAAGCCAATATTATGGCCTTGCACTGTACCCCCCCGTGGCTATAGAGCTAAAGCATTGCCGTTTTCATGCGAATGCTTATCACAAAGTGAGCTGATAAGATGAGGCGAATCAACACGGACACGCAAGCTTTGCGTCAAGTGCGACGCAATTGTGTTCTCGGGGCCAGTGCCGAATAATAAAGAAAAAGGAAAACATAAAAAATTCCCGTTAACAGCAAATTGTTGGCAGTCGTGTACACTGCGCAAATTGCCGACAATGAAAGCAAGCAACTTTGCGTCGCGTCGCAGCTATTGCTTCCAACATCGCTCAGTGTAGTACGGGGCTGCCAACAATAACAACAAAATGCGAAACTCGGCCGTGCCACAACGTAGGTATCGCCGCCACCATGTCAGCCAGGCGGCAGCTAGCCAGCCAGCCAGCCAGCCAAAGCTATCAAGGCGTATGTACGTACGTACGTACATATGCACGTATGAACGTTCACCAAGCCGCACCACCGAACGACACCATCTCGTGGAAACGTTCGCTGGGTAAACACAAAATTACAAAAAAATACTGTGGAAAAAATGTCTGTATGTACATCCATCCATATGTATGGATGTAGTAGATACGCCAGCCAACACACAAAGAGACCCGTCGACGAGCGCTCCATACAAAATTTCCACATCGGCATCACCAACGCCATCGCTAAAGCTGTAGCTGTAGCTATAGCTATAGCTGCTATATAGTCAGTCAGCCAGCCAGCCAGCCGGGCCAGGCCAGGCAAGTCAGCCAGCCGCCAATGTTGCTGACTAGGCGGATGAAGGCAATGGCAACGGCAGCGGCGGCAGTGGCGGTGCGCACAGCAAAAGCAATGCCGAAGCGAACCAGAGCCAGTGCCAGTGCCAGTGGAATGGGATTGCCATATAAAAATACATACAACAAATACGAAGCGTTGGATGAGCCGAGTGCGCACACGAAGTACAGTCGCACTGTTAAAAATAAAGTATGGGCCAGAGAGACGGGCAAAGGCAGCCAGCCGGTTGGGCAGCACCAACAGCTATAGAGCTACAGCGCTCTACAATGCGTTGTGATGTGCGCGGCGGCGAGGGTAAAAACAACAAAGGCAACGACGATGTTGAAGGTAGTGGGAAACGAGCTCGGGTACGGGCTGGCGGGCTATAGCTGCTGGTAAATAATGATGATGGAACAACAACGCAGTGTATGCCTGTGTGTGTGTGTGTGTGTGTACGTGCCTGTGTATGCGTATGTGTGTGTGTATACACAGTAAAATTTCATGTATTAAAATCATTTCGTTCGTTGTCGTTCGCTCGCTTGCTTGCTGGCTGCTCTGTTCGCTATATACAACAAGCAACCAAAGTCAGCCAGCCAGCCACACAGCTCGTTTCAGTACGTGGCGTTGCTGTTGTTTTTGTTGTTGCCGTTGTTGATAGCATTGCTGTTGTGTTGCTTGGGTTGAGGGACGAATGCGACGTTGGCGGCAGCAACAGCAGCACGTAATATCGCAACGTTGCTGTCGTTGCCGTTGCCGTAGCTGTTCAAACGAGCTCCCGTCCGAGACTCGAGTTTAATTTTGTAGTACGTAGCAGAAAAAAAAAGAGGCAAGCAACAACAACAATATGAACTGATGAAAAAAAATAAATGATGGCGGCGACGACGATGTCGACTGACTGGCAGTGTTGCGTTCCGATTTTTATTTGAAATTTTTTTTTTTATATCCGTTGTCGTTGTTGGTGCTTTTGCTTTGGGCTTGTTTTTGGGTTCGTTTCGTTTATGGTGTTTTTTTCTATTTTTTTCGAAAAACACTTTAAAGCTGCAAGAAGCAGATCAAAGCACAGTAGAAGAAGAAGCAAGGCTAAACGTTTAGAGAGCGCGTTGCGATTCGAATGGCAAAATTCAGTTTGTAAGCGGCCTGCAACCTTTGTTTTTTGTTGCTTGATAGCGTATGAGTGAGTGCGCCCCCTTTGTAGCCACGTATGGTGAGTTAAAAATATGGTCAAAGTGCAAAGGTGGTTTCGATAGTCGCTAAGTTTAATTGTGGTGGGTAGCAAGAATTTAAAAATAATAATCGGTAGAAAAGGAATTCACTGCGAAGTGTTTGTGGTGTAAGTTCGTAAATGTAGGATTCTGAAAAGGTACATACATACATATATCTTTAATATGCTTAATTATGTATATATTATATGTATTTTGAAAAAATTGTGCTAAATTTTTAAAAAGTATCTTTGAAATCGATTGTTAAAATTGCGGTTTGCTTTATATGAAAATATTACTTTGCTTTTACTTCTAGAAAAATAGCGTGATGGAGCGCAAGTTGAGTCGATTTTTACATGCGTAGTTTGTTTAAGAGAAGAAACTGAACTTCAACAGTTTTAAGTCAAAAGCAGTTTGTTTAAATAGGCAAATAATTGACGTTCAGTATAGATAATTTTTTATTTTTGTTTAAAAAGCTACTGTTCTTTTATGAGATACTCTAAACCTTCAAAAGCCAATGCTGTATACGCATATCCTATTCCATATTCGTTTACCGCTTAAGGCACTACTTGTTGTAAAGTACAATTCCAAAAAGTTATACTAATTAGACTATTCTCCCTTAACAGCGTAACTATCAATCCTGGCAGCGTAGTCAATTGCCGATCTTTAGGCATTTCAAAATAAAAAAAAATTTACATACATATATGTGTGTCTTATCCGTCAGGTGAACCCCCTTTTGTTATCATATGCTGCCTTGTCATCGTGTCATTCCGTTGCTTTAACGTTACTGCACTGAACATACTATCCAACAGACCGAGCAAAGCAGGGAACACATTCAATAAAGCACAACAGCAGTGGCAACAACAAAAACTCAACAAAAACAGTGCCGTTTTGCCATCGTTGCTTTAACCATAACCGCCCACTAGTATAGCATCTCTGACGCTGGGCTCCTTACCAGAAGGCCGCCCACACACACATATAGAACCGCTATCGCCACCACCCCCAGCACAGCCAACTGTTTATAAAATAACCTTATTTTGCACATACAATACGCACACCTATATATGTACACCGAGATATATGTACGTATACATTATAAGGCAGAGTGTGTGCGTGTGCGTGTGTCAGTACGTAAGCTGCCAGAGCCGGAGCTTGGCCACCCAACGCCCACGGGGTTGCCATAGCGTTTGCTTGGGCTGTGTTCGTACTTTATGCCTGACATTATTATAATATTATATTCTTTATAATAATGGGTTGGCAGCACTGGCAGCCGAAAACCACCTACAGCAATATACCAAACACTCAGACAACCCGCTAGCCACCCTCTGTATATTGTATTGAGTTTTCGACCCTGCGCACTAGAGTCGACCGGCTTTTATGCCGACTCGCACTCACCGTCGTCATCGTCTTTGCCCTCGTTCTCTTCTATAGCATTGCCCTGATCCTGGTGCTGTTGATGGTGTTCGCCCAGAGCAACCCCACTGTTAAGCTTTTAGGATTGCTGGTGGTTGGGCTTGGGCTGCTGCTACCGCTGCCTGCACGCAAGACTGCTAGGATTTTCCAAAACGTAAATGTCAGTGCTGTGTTTTGGGGGGAATAGGCAGGCGGAGGGTTTTGATACAAGTGTGAGATCGACTGAGGGCAAGCAGCGACGCCAGCGCTGTTTGTTGGCGGGCAAAGTTTATAGCTGGCTGGGTGGGTGGGTTCTATACAATATATTGTAGTATGTATGTGCATACATATATACCATGGGTGGTTACTGCACCACTGCTGGCAATATCGCCCTCCATGGTAAGGGTAATGGTGTTGGAGTGTGTGTGTGTGTGTGTGTGTCTGTGTGGGTTGGTGTTTTGGTGTGGTGAAATATGCCATGACGTATAAAAGCTAAAAACGTTGGCAAATATAATGAAATTGGGTGAAATGCGGCAGCTCACAACGCCCTACGCACTGGCAGCTGTAGTAGCCTGACGCCTGATGAGACTGGCGGCTGAAATAATAAAGCCTACCACTGCCTTACAGCCTGCCACTGTCGTTGCCACTGGGGTTGTGGTGGTTATGGTGGTGGTTTTGGCTATGAAAACCACTTTTCGAATTGCACACACGTAGGCAGGCAGAGGCAGAGAGACACTATCGTCGTCGTCGTCGTCGTCATTGCCGTCGACGTTGTTCGTCGTAGTCGTCGTTGATTGTCAAATGTTTTTGCTTGGATGGGTGGTTAGGCAGAGTGCAAAGATGTGGGTGTGCGGTTGTGGAGGATTGAGCAATGTATGAGAAATGAAAATGGCTAAATGGGCGCTCGAAATTTAAGGCGCAGAGATCTGGGAAGCTTGAACAGTAGCAGAACAGAAACACATTTGCTGCTACTGCGCTGCCTCTTTGCTAACTTTAATTTGCCTTAATGGAAATTTTCGTTCTCGATGTTGTTGCTGTTGTTTTCGTTATTATATTGTATGGTTTTTATACTATGAGCAGCATACTCAGAATGGAAACTGAGTCAAGCGAGTCGAAATCGCTGCCTTCACTGCTGGCACTGTGAGTTATCCTCAAGCGACGGCGCTCACGTCCTGTATATGTCTGTATGATGTATGTGCTCATGCAGAGCTATTGGCCGCAACTGAGGTGCATGAGGTTTTGGGTCTTGGTCAACGCGGTGACTGCAAAGTCCAAGTCATCGTCGTAATACCATTCACAGCGTTAAGTAGGTGACGCAACCGCAAATTTGCGGCAACGATTTAATAATAGTACAAGTGTGCGTGCGCTTATACTTTGTACTGTATCTGTGTACGACTAGTATCTGTATCTATGCCTGCATCCGCACGATGTCTATGAGTATTAGTGTGTGTGTGTGTGTGCAATTGCATGGCGCGTCACGTCATCATCACGACGCACCATATTCGTCTGTCTGAGCTAACGCCGGTAATTCCCCTGTAGGTAACACAAGGCATGCCACGGCAAAAGCAAACAAGTGCAAGTGATGCGCATTCATTGATAAGATTTCCACAATACGCTATGTGACTCCTTCAGCTGTTTGTTGCTGCCACTATGTTGTGTGCCACCTTTGTTACTGTTGTTGTTATTGTTGTGATCTTTGGCTATTGTATGCTTTGGGCATACATTATAACAGACGTACTATGGCGCGTTGCAGGTCTAGCATTTAAGTTCTAAGTCCCTTACAAGTCAATCTATTGGTCAGTGATAGCCATGGTCTATGGTGAATGAATCTTGTCCAATTGCAGTTAATACAAACGTGTTTGCACTTAGCAATGGCATTGTACCTGGCGCTTTGAGTATAATAGGCCTATAGAAGAGAAAGCTTCCATAGTGGGCTTATGAAGATAGTTTACCGCAAAAGCACCAAGGGTGAAAATGGACTTTCAATAAATCAACATCTGTCTAAATCAGTGGGTCACAGGGAATACTAAAACCTAGATTCGACCAATATAAGAAGACCACGAAAAAGTATTTTCAACTAGCCACAATTTATGTGGCCAAAATCATTTGCCAAGACTTGTGTCCGTCCAATGTCATTTGTGATACCTGTTCCCAAGTCCATGACCAAGTTAATTGGCGTTATACAGCGCGCGCTTAAATGGACATGCGGTTTTGTTTACATTTTTCGAAGAAGCTTTTCATTTGTTTTCATTTTTGTATTACGTTTTTTGGTAGCTTTAAAGCAACCCTTATGTATATATGCGTAAGTGAGAGTATGTATGTGCGTCCGCGCCTTATCAGTGTTGAAAACTTTTTCATTGAAAGGTTCTTGTTGGTGTTGTCGTTGTTATTGTTGTTGTTACTGTCTTTTTTATATATTCGCCTTTTGCCACACTTGACCGTCGCAATAGCAACAAGTATACGCAAATGGGTTCACAGCTGAGAGCATTTGGTTAAGCATGCGGGGAAGGAGCATGTTTGCATGTATTTAAGAAGGCAAATTAAGGGCCACCAACAGTCGCAGCAGTGGCAGCATCAACAGCAATAACAACAAAGTGTTGCCCAGGATAATGCCATTAATGGCACACACACGCACACACACACACGTACTTGTGGATACCAGCAGCAATACAGATGCAAACATACGTACGTATGGACGACGTCGTATGTACAAAGGCCGCGCAAGACAGGCCCCCAAGGCTTTTTATGGTAACAGCATGCATATGTATGCGCGTGTGTATGTGTGTGCGTATGCGTCTCTATGTGTGAGTAGCTGCGTATCCTGCGCCACATGCATGCAAATAAAGCAATGCAACCAAAGCTCGCGTCTGTGGCGCTACCGCTGACTCTGTCGCAGCGCTGCTGCTGCCGCCACATCGTTTCATTTTCATTCATAAAATCGAAGAGCGAAGAAAACGGCACAGGAGGCTGAGGCAGCCTGTGGGTACTACAATGTTGGAGCTGTGCTGGCTGAGCTGGCTCTCTGTCTGTCTGCATGCTACCAATAACTCAAAAGGCGGCGCGGGCACTCAGCAGCGCACTTGTGTTAATGTATCTGAAAGTGAAATCAAATGCCCGGCACATGGCATAGCCCCGGCCCCAGCCCGGCACGGCTAACGTCCGTCTGCTGCGCCAACTTCGAACTATTTGTGTGTGCTCTGCTCGCAGCGTCGCTTCGCTGTTGGCTTCACAGTCGCAGTCGCTGCTAACGTCATCGTCGTCACCGTCGTTGTCGACGAAGTCATCGCAGTCGTTTGCTCAATTAAGTGAATTAAGTCTCGTGCCGGAATTTGCAATGGCCAACAATGCTGCCACCCAAAACAAAAACAAAACCAAAAAAAAAAAAAATAAAACAAATGCGAGCGGCGCAGCAGCAGCAATAATAAAAAACAATTAAAAAATAAACTTTGTTTTTATTGTTTGTTACTCTTGCTATTCTTTTTGCTCTTGTTGTCTTTGTTGTTGTTGGTAAGAACTAAGAAATTAATACACGCGACTTTGCCGCAAATGAAAGAGAAACCGAAGGAGCTGAGAGAAGCAGCAGCAGCCAAAAGTTTGTTGCGCTTTGTTTTTCTTTTTTTTGGAGAGCGAGCGCATTGTGCGGCATAATGTTCATTTGTTTGTATGTATGTACAATTGTAATTAATTAAGCAAGCCAAAGCCAGCTGATGTGGGTGTGTATGTGTGTGTGTGTGTGTCTTGTACAATTGTTGCATTAGACAAAAAATGTAAAACAGTTTATGTAATATGCAACATTGAAATACCCTGCAAACATTTCATACAAAACATTTAGCAAATATTTGCAGCAATGGAGTGTCCTGAAATGAATCATAGGGAACTCAATTTCATATCAGAGCTTACATGAGATTCTAACTTATTAATGCAACTTGTGCTACACCCGACACACCTTGTGAAGTTTCCTTAGTTTTGCAGTGAAATAGCCAGCTTTCTTTCCCATACAAAAACTTTCATGATTGTTAATACATCCAATATAAGACATACCATAATACTTTCCATCAACTTCAAAAAAATTTTTGCCTCTATGTTCATTTCAGACACATTACTGATTTTTTAAAGGAATTAAGACATCTTATATGCACATTAATGTTTTTTGTTTAATTTGAGGCCTATTAGAAACTAAAACTATATGCAGCTACTATCAAGAAGAGAATCTTTCTGACCATTTTCGTTTAGCTTTTGTACTATTCGATAGTGGCAGATCTATTTTGTCACTTACGAAATTCTCGTAAAAAATTGGAAAAATATGATTACTACCTATCTTTAAGACTAGTTTTCTTGCTATTATATATCGTATGTCCCTGTTCCCTTTAAGCAGCCAATAATAGAGATATGCCCATGCACCGCTTTGGAGCAATGACTAAAAGTCAAGGGAAATAAACTGATTTATTTCAATTTATAAGTTTACAGATAAATAACATAGATCTTCGGTTAAAATTGAGATACTGAGATACAAATTATCACACATAGTATCAAATAGTTTTTGGTAACTACCTGAAAAATTCGTTATTTTCTTCAAAATATTTTAATGGCATAGCTAGCCAATAAACGCTTTTTGCCTAAGTAAATCTATATCTAATAAAAGACACTGTCATTCGGATTCAGCTATAAACTGTAGTTGCCTGTTTTCCTCAAAAGAGTTATCTTTATTCTCCGTCTTTGGAGAGATGGCAGCGTGATCAAAATGAGTAATTTTATTTATTCTTAAGTCCCCCTAAAGTTGCATATATTAAGTTTATGTCTAAGCAATTTTTCCGTAACTTCTTTATTTTATACATTAGCTTAAATTTATTTTATATATTAAGGTATTATTCGAATTATTGAGCACTTTTCAGACCCTAGCTACCCTTTACATTTTTTGTTTTCTAGCAAAAGAAATAAACTATTTTTATTACTTTCCCATTGTTTAGATTCTTAAATATAATATTTTATTTTATTTCCTACTTTTTCTGACATTTTGCAAAAATCTATAATACTCTTGATTGAATCCAAGGGTGCAGGGTATAACAAGCACTGCTAGCAAATGGTCAAGCTTAGAGCGCTCACAATGACGACAGTGCTGATGTTGATAATGGTGTCTACAACGACAACAACTATTTAGCATATTGTAAATAAGTGTCAATAGATGGCGCTGCATCATGCTGCTGTTAACTATTGTCATTGCCTTGTTTAGTTTTTTTTGTTTGTGTACTAGCAGCGTGCAACAGCCGTAGTTAATGCGATGGCAATGCAACACGTGCAAGTTTTGTTTTGTTTACATGAAGTTACTTATCGTCAGTTAAGTTGCAGGCTTGCTTTAGTATCATTATGTTGCATGTAGCAAATTTAGTACCAACCATTGATGCGGATAAGTAACATCACGTTTGACGCAGGATAAACCACATGTTGAAGCCGTGCGACCAGCATATTGTACGTGCATTTCTAAGTAAAGGTGCAACACACACACTCCTACGCACGCTTGCACCCACCCAAATCACACACGCACACACACATACACACACACACACACCGGTATACAAAATATGAAAGCGCTGCAGCATACTCAAGGGCTGCCACCTGAATGATTCACGCCGAATGCTCTCAATAAGTAGGTTGCACTTTGTATTAAGCAAAACCCAATGCTCAACCAGGCTCTGCACAGCTTATTGGCAGTTTCAGCACTACTAAACAGCAGCTGTGTCGCTAAACACAATTTATTGTTGTCACAAATGTAAGTCACTTTTAAGATTTTTGTTTTGTTAAAAAAACACTCACCTCTGTGCACATTTTCGGCTGAGCCGGGCTTAGATACGCGAGTTTACTGTGATTATCCAATTTAGCGAATAGCAATGGGCCAAAACAAAAAGTAGCGACTACTTGATGTTGCCAAAGCTTTAGTTTATTAAAATTCGCGCTAAAAGATACGTTTAGAAATGGATAGCAGCACTTTAAAGGGCTGTCAGGTGCCAGCCAGCCACTGGACACTGCACACAGTAAACTATTTGCATTTTGCTTAACTCTGTTTTGGTTCTTGTTGCACGTTGCACTAATATCAATCAATTTATATTTAACGTTTTTTCTTTTTGTGGCAATTATGCAGATCAATTATTTATTTAAGACACACGCACAAAGCAATATTTAAATAGAAATACTTTTGCTAAACATTTAAATGTGACTGTTTTGCAGCGCCGAGTTTTAACTTTGAATTACGCGCGCTGCGGTACGTCTCAAAATTTACGTACAAAAATTTCGTCGTCGTTGGCTGTGTTGCGTGCTGCACGAGAGCGACGTGTACCTTAGTCTACCATGCTAAAATCACAAATAAACTGGCCAGCGAACAAGAAGCAAGCAGCAGGCAGGCAAGCGGCCAGCTACAGCTACGGCTACGGCTACAGATACAGATACAACGAGCGACGCGCATACACAGATACGCACACATACACGCAAACGCTCACTTGGTAAATGCACCCCAGCACATACAAACGCATGAGCTAAAACGAGATGGCGTTACATATAATGCTACACTGTTCGCACCGCAACTTATGTAAAAAGCATTGAACGAACGAGTCTCGTTTGTCGGTCTGCTCAGTGTGCGCAACGCTGCGAGGAGGGTGCATATGAGACGGACATACTTGAACAGCATTGCCAGCTGCATGCAAAAAACTAAACGAACAACGTTGCCAGCACAAAAATGTGTACTTATAAAAAGCAAGCAGGCGGCAGGCAGTTATAACAATCGAGTTGCTTGTTGGTTGTGCAAAAGCAAAAGGTTTTCGGTTTGGCTGAAGGAAATTGTTGAAGTTGGTGGAAACGGCTGCGGCTGCGACTGTTGTTTGAAAGCGGCCAGCGTTGCCAGAACGTTTTTTTATGGCGGAAGTTTTTGAAAGTTGGTTGTATAATAATGCAAGACAAGACGTGTCAGCATCTATTATATTATTGTACAATTTTTGCAAGCTAAAGCTTAAGACTACAGAATTTACAGCGTTAGATTAAATAAGCATTTCTGCTGCATCTTAGTCATAAATCTGAACAAATATTCGTACAGTATTGTAGTCATTAAAAGCTTCAAAAAAGATACTTAATTAAATTCATTGAAAAACTGTAATATCTTTTGGCTATACAGAAATTCTGTTAGAGCATGCAAGAGTATCGAGCTAAATAGATCTACAACCCAAAAAAAATTCCAAATTAAGTAAAGTAAACTGTAGCAAAACGTACAGTACATGCGCATTTAAATTATAATAAGTTCGAACTTCAGCACAATAATATGCAACTATCTATAGGTTGTCCGTAGATATCCTATCTGAGCTATAGTTTCAATAAAATATCTCAAAATATGTTAGTTATATTAGCAATATGGCAACACGGCTCTGCTGAGTAACTGTCTACAAATACAAGCATATATATACATTATATATATGTACAATTTGCGCATACACACAACGCATACTTGTTTATAACTATGCGAGTGTGTGTGTGTGTATCTGTGTATTGTTGTCAGTTGGGATTTTGTGTAGTGTGTGCGCTGCTCTGGGTCGTCGTTTATATAAAGCTACTTTTCCACATACAAACTGACTGAGTGTGTGTGTGTGTGTGTGTGTGAGTGTGCATTTCATGTGGTATGTGCGACAGAAGCGAAGGCAACGTCAATTTCATGCGAACGAAGCGAACGCTTTGCTTTGGGTATGCTGTGGCAACTAAACTCAAACTGGCGCGGCAACTGGGAAACTGCCGTAACTACGCTGCTGACGCTGTGACAAGCTCTGCCTCAGTCTCTGCCTCAGCCACTGCCTATGTCTCTGTCATTGCAGCCCGTCTGCCGTCGCCGTTGCCATTGCCATCCCTAACTCGGTCGCTGCTTGCTTTGTTCAACATTTTTGTTTATTTCAGTGAAACAAGCAAATGTAGCGCGCAGCTCGGCAAAGTATCTATATCGCTGATGTTTCTGCTTGCGTGTATCTGTGTGTGTGTGTATGCGTGTGTATGTATGTATGTATCTGAACGAAATAAGCTGACTGCTTGGTAGCTTGGTATATGTATGTACGTTGTCGTCTCTATCGCTGTGGTACCAGGTACTTTTTGGTTGTTGTTTTGAGCGCTTCGCCAGCCGTCGGCTCGACATTTTGCTTGTTTCGTGTGCGCTCTGTGCTATTTTATGCGACTGACTGAGGGACTGACTGACTGACGCTTGCTGATGGCGTTGTGGTTGTTGTTGCTGTTGCTTTGGCATGACGCAGCAGCGCAGAAGTGGATGGATGGTGTTCGTGGTGGCAGCGGCGGTGGCAACGGTATACGAATTTTGCCTTGAAACATTTTTTTCTGTTTGCCGTTCATCGTCGTTGTTTTATTGTTGGTGTTCAAGTTGTTGTCGTTGTTGTTATTGTAGTTGGCGAACGAGCGAACCAAGCGAACTTATTTGCGCAGCAATAGCGCTGAAGCTTATCTTTTGGCCAAAAATTGCATATGGCCAACAACAGCAACAAACGAATCAACTCTTGTTGGTACGACAACGCTGCTCCACTAAGCCGGGACTCACATGCCTCCCCCAAACACACACACACACATAGACACACACACACACACACCAATTGGAAAACTATCGCGCGCCAAATCTAATTCGCAATCGAATTTTGTATGAAGGTCAGCATCGGGAATATCAACCACATCGACAGGCTTAGAGCAATTGGGCTTGCCCGTCGCAGACTGTGGACAAATGCCGACTGATGCGGACTGTAAACGGCGCCTGAACCAATTTCTCGCATTTCTACAACTTCTGCACATATCTGTGGCACTCTGGCTGACATCGATGCGTGCGCCACAAGCTCCATGTGACCAAGCAGCCAGCCTCCATCTCCTGCGGCCCACATGATGTCATTACTTTTGGCAACGCATTGAAGGGGTTTTTAGATTTTTTGTTATCATTGCTTTTTTTTTGGTGGCAGCAAAGGGGGTTTATGTTTGGGATTTTGGCTGCTGCGATGTTTTTGGCGGCGGCGGCGGCAGCAGCGGTGGTTGTTTAGTTTAATTCGTGCCGCACTAAGCAAAAATCTTTTCACGTGAGAGTAAAAGCGGCAGCGATGCTGGCGTTGACGCTATTACATTGTCGTCGCCAACGCAGCGCTACTGGCGCTCATTTTGACGATGTTCCGATGTGGCGATGATGGCAACGATGGCGATTTGAATATGTTATGATGTGCATGTTATGCGATGCCGCACTGCGCTGCGCCGCCGACTGGTTTATTTTATTCTCTATTGCGTTTACTTCCGAGTTTTGCGTAAAAATATTCAATGCAAACGTCGCCGTTGCGCAACCTCCTTCGCTCCAACTCACCCACACTCACACACACGCACACAACCAACTCTCTCGTGTGGGTGTAAAAGCGTGCAAATATTTTCGTTTCAATTTTATTCGCACATATGTTTGATATGCGCCCCCACGCCACCTCCAAAGAGCGCAACGTACCACTTGAGGGCAACCATACGACCTACCTATCCAACCTTTACAACCCTAGTTAAAAGCTAGCCGGCTGTGGTACTTGAAAAGCACACATGTTGCTTCAGTTTAGATGCGTTTAGATATGCCACGGTGTCGTACCGCTAAACTATTGAAATTTTAAGCGCGAGTTAGTTACGTTCTGAGATTGTTAGGCTTTTATCGCTTATCTTAAAGTAAAAAAACGATTATATGGCTAATATATGATTGAGCAATCGTTGTCTGCATTAAAGATATAGAAATTTTAAAAAGTACATTAATCTGAACTTAGCAGTTGAAAAAAGTCATTTTTTGGTCATCAGTGAAACCAGATGAGTTAGAGTTTATATTAACAATAAGGGGCATAAAGAGATGTCAGTGGCGAATATAAATATGCTTGTCAGTACAATTCTTACCTACACTAAGCTCAAAAAGTTATCTTTGGAATTAATGCAAAACTTTGCCTTTTTTGTGTCTCTATATAGAATAGGCCTTGATGGCTTATTGGTAACTAACTCGCCTACAAATCAAAAGGTCTGTGGTTCGATTCCATCCTATAGTACTGGTGCATTTGTCTAGCAGTGGCATGGCTAGCAAAAAAAAATAGACGCTAGGTTTTTACCAAAAAAAATCTTTATTAGTCAAAGACAACGTAGCTCGGATTCGGCTACAAACTGTGGGTCCCTGTTCTCCTCGAACAGCTAATAATAGAGATAGGTATCTATGCTCCGCCTTTGCTGACCATACACAAGTGGAATCAATTTATTATTTTTGATTTTTTTTTTCTATTTTTTCTTTGTATTATTTCTATCTAAAAGTTACTAAAAACTTAAATTGCCATATAGATATCAAAATATTATACTTCAAACTGTAAACATTTAAAAATTACTATGTCCCAATATTTTGGTTACTGATGATTTTGGATGAAAAGTCCTGCTTTTAGAGAATACAATTATAGTTACATCCGAACGGCGGGGTTTTTATTTAACACAAATTTACTTAGGCAAATAGCGTCTTTTAGCTAGCGATGATTGGGCTAGGCAATTGCACCAAATATTGCTGCAGCAAAAAGAACCTCCGACCTTAGGTTTAAGACGTGAATACGCTTCAAGTATGCTTTTCGCGGCCTCCCTATCAATACAAAATATATAACAATAATAACTTGTTTCATTTATTAAACTCAATTGATTTTCCTTCAACAATTAAATTATTATCTGGCTATTAAAAAAAATTGAGGTCCAGAAGAAACTTAAACTGAGTATTATATTGGTTACCTACCGCTAAGTGTTTTTAAGAAAATATTTATATTTGACAAGTTAATGATTATAAAAGTCGATTACGATTACGATATGAAACTTTTACCTAACAAAATTTAAGTTTTATCCCATATCTGTGGCGCACTGCAGTTTTTAAATAATATCCTTTACAAAGATACATCATCTTTCGTTAGTTTTAAAAACGTAGTATTTTTAGAACGTTCTAAACTAACATTTTAAATAGATACAGCTAATATGTAATTTATAGTCATGTTCAATTGATGAAAATTAATGTAATAACAATTTGAAAATCTCGAACCGATCAAGTTACTGTAGAAGTTTTCAAGCAGTTAGACAAATAAGCCGCTAACTCAAGGAAATATTTATATCACGTTACGTTGCTATTGAAATATTCTAATTATACTTATAAAAATAAATATGTTTAAATTTGAATCAGAAAGAAATAGGTTATTTCAAATTGCAAAATTTTACATTTTTGTTAAGAATTATTTAATTTTTAGTGATTTGTAATGTTCAAGTAAAATTTAGTAAATGCATTTCAATTATTTCTGAGTACAGTAAAACAATTTCTTAGGTTAATGCATTGTTTAAGTCGCACTGAAATAAAGCATTTTTTTATTTGCTTAAGCATATTTTTAGTTTTTAAGTAAATTTAGAAAATTTAGTAATTATATTTGTGTAAGCTAGCAAACTGCAAATACTGACAAAAAGAAATCATTAATATACCTCGCAAAATGCTAACTCATTAAATGTTTACAACATATAAGTACTACATTTTTTTTAGAAAGTTCTTTAAGAATTTACGAAAATTGTATACTATGAGTCAGAGATTAAAACTAAAATCATTTTCAAAATTGTTATATATATGTCAAAGGATCAAACAGCATACACTAAAGGGTTTTCTAACCTTCACAAAAACAAACTGATAGCAATGATATTACAAGTATGAATGAACTTAAGTTTATGTGAATGCAGGCCACCGTCAAACAGGAAGCAACAAAAGCCAATATCTGTGGCAGGAACAAACAAACATAAACAAGAGCACAAAAGGCAACTTAAGCTTCCATTACCATCGAACCCAGAAAGAACACGTTCAAACGTTCTGCACTTGTTCGAGAGCGAACCATTCGATCGCACATTCTCGTTCGATCGTTTCACTTCCGCTTTGCTAGAGATTGTTTTTCGCAAAACTAAACAACAACAATGCCAAGAGGCTACAACAAGTGGCAACTACAACAACAGCCAATTCAGGCAAAAGCACTTGTCGCGTCGGCAGGCAAACAATAAACAGAGAGATAAATGCGTCCAATCGGAACAGATTCGGCCCAACCGATCGAACCAACGCCAGCGATCAACGCACGGCAATGTCTCAGGTGAGAAATTTTGCACCTGATTGCCTTGAAAATACGAACAAAAAAAAAACAGAAACAAAAACAAAACCAATCTACGTTTGTTAGTAGCTGAGGCTACGACGACTCACAATCGGAAATTGGCGGCTATGAAACAAAAAGGCTAAGCAGCCTACCACCACCAAACGATCAGATCGGCAAGCGCGGCAACATGTTCTAACTGCGCAGGTACCGCATGTTGGTGGCAAGCAGTACTTCCTTCTAGTAGTCAAAGCTTTGCGCTCAGCTGTGTGGCAAGCTGCGCTGCGATGACAAGTTTTAAAAACTCAATTGATGTTGTTGTTGCTAGCGTAACCGAAATTGCAGAGAAATTCCTTTGGCTTAATTAGCCTCTTTCGTTCGAGGCAAAGATACAAACAGATACACACACACACACACACAGAGACGCATGCATGCATACACATAGATACATATTCATTTCTTATGAGAAACACTAGCTAACCAGCTTGTAGCAAGCCATCGTACTAAGAAAGCGGCACAAAAACTGCAACTATACGACAACAACAACAACAACAACAGCAGCAGCAGCAACAACAATAACATAAAGCAAGAGAGTAAGCCAGAAAGAAAAGCAAAAACAGTTCAACAGAGCCAAATGAAACCAGTTTAGTTCATTTCGTTTCGTTTCGTTCATTAATTCAAAATTTCCATTTGAAACTTTTTTGTGTGTGAGCGCTATAGATACGACAATGCGGACGGTGCTGTTCGTCTGCTTCTTCTTGCCCCAACGCAACGCAACGACATCGTCATAATCAGAGTTTTAACATTTTATGTACAGTGCGCAAGTACGGTCGCCACTCGTATTTGATGCATTTGAGCCACAACAATGACAATAAGCCAAACAAAATAGACTTAAATTGTAAAAAAAAATCAAGAATTTAAGTTTCTTTTTCAGTTGTTCTCCCTTTACTTTACTACTATAAATATTATAAAAATAATATATACATACATACTATAAATTTGGAATGAATTATTTTTTTTTCTCTCAATAGTCCTGAGTTCATCTTTGTATATTAATATAAAAAATATACACAAGAAAAAAAAATACTCTTAATCTGAATTTAATTACAATAATTTTGACTTGAACAATTATAATGAAAATAAATATTCAATAGCTCAACTACTGGTTGTATATATTTTCTTGAAAAGCAACAATTGATAGAGCGACAACACTGTTTATAAAAGTTATGCTTCAGTGTTCTAATTGTATTAAATTTATGCATACAAAATTAATGTTAAAATTGCTAGGTTTTATATAATCTCAATTTTATTGTCTTTTGCGCATTTTTTCTAGCTTAAATTGATAAAAAAAGGAAAAAATCTAAATGGAAACATTTCTTCAAATTAGCAACTCTCTTTTCTATATGGTCAGCAATGCTGGTCGACATCGACAGGCCTCACTGTATTTACATGCATTTCGTACAAACACACTCATACACAATTACACACATACAAACGCATACAAACACATACAGTCATATAACGCACACGCAAAAAAGAGCCAAACCGAACCCAACAAAACCAATCCGACCGAACGAACGAGCGAACGAACCTAACCGAGTCGAGGCATACTGTTAGTTCGTTCACTATATTGCTTTGCCACTCTGCTGACTCTGCTCTCCCACAATCGCTATGTTTGACTCACACCGCTGCTACCGCCACTGCTGCTGTTATATACACATAACCTACAAAAATATATAAGTATGTATGTATATAGATGTGTACATAGCCGTAGCTGGTATGTATGCGATACGATATTTGTGCTGCGCATCATGTTGTCAGGGAAACGCTGACGGAGGCAGGCGGGTGAGTTGGCTGGCTGTCAGACAGGCGGCATGAAAGCAGCAGCAGCAGCAGTCAACAGGGTTGCCAAATGCTCAAATTTATATACATAAGTTGATTTTATAAGATGCAAATAACCGAAGCTTATAAATGGAATATTTTCGTAAATTGTGAATGGATTTTATTGCGAGTTCGGAAATTTGTGTGTTCAGTAGGTAAAAAATAGATTGCTATTATTGATGCATATGTACATACATAATAGCTACTGCTTATCCAAAAAAAGTGTCAAGAAGTCATTTTAAATAATGTTTCATAATTTGTGTTCTCTATCCTTAATGTTCCACCAGATCAAGCGTAGAAGAAAATCTATAGCTGCAAAATAGCGTATCTACTAAGCAGTTAAGGATGACGCATTTTCTTTTCACATAGACTAGAAATCAAAATTATAAGAGTTAGTTTTGACAAACTAAGTGGAAAAACTAAAAATTATCAGTCCATTGGAACTATCGTAATTCTGTGTATTTCTTTTTTGCTCCCAAAATATTCAGCTCGTTTGAATCTATCTTTAACGAAAAGCGAGTTTCTCAGTACTTTCATAAACATTCATTTGGCTAAAGCAAATTTCATGTTCTGCTGAACTATACTCGGCAACCCTATGTTGCGTAGTATCGAGTTTTATATGTATGTATATGCATGTTGTATGCGAACATACAAACATACTCGTGTATATGTATGTATGCACGTTGCTATATCTGGTATATACTTGTACATACGCTGTCGCTGTCACGGCCTCTGCCTGCTGCTCGCTCGCCTCACTGACGCTTGCCACGGCGTATGTGGGAACGGAATAATACCTACATACAAGCACATAGATACACACACACACACACACTTACACGTACATACAGCATACAAATTTACAGAAAAAAAATTCTTTTTTCCCCGAGTTTTTTGCTGCTACGACAACGAAAAAGAGAAAGACTTGTGGGTTGAAAACCAACATAGTAAGACTATAAAGAATACTCACCGAGTGGCAGAGTGCTAGAAGAGCAAGGAAGGTGCAAGGGAAAAATGTAGCAACAAAAATTTAAGATACTTTGCGTGCGACTTGCATGGATGGGACCAACTAAAACAACAACAACAGCAGCAGCAGCAGCAGCGACGACGATGACGACAACATTGGACTCGAGATCTGCCTAGTTGTTGGTTGTTGGTACGTTGGATGGCTTGCCGCTGTTAAAGACATGTTGGGCTGCCTCTTTGTAGCTGTGAAATGAAATTTTGTACGACGCCAACGACGTTGCCTTTCCCGAATCTATCTCTGCTGTAATGATTTCAAGAGCGGGGGTGTTAGAGCAGCGCATTGACTCCGGCTCCGAGTCACTAGCAAAAGCATTTTTTGAATTAACTATTTTATATGTGAGTGGAGATTGTGAAAGAGCATTGGTGGTCGAATATGTTGTTCCGTTTTTCGTAGCAGCTGAGCTGGCGGAGTAATTCTCACTAGTTCGCATATCTGGAGATACTTTATGTACATATGTACATCAAATATAACCAAATAATGCTTTACTCATGCCTAAGCTTGTTTTCATATGAATTTGGAACACTCTACCGAGAGACACATGCCCAAGACCTCATCAGCAACAGTACCGTCAACGGATCAGCGTAGAGTCAGTAAGAGACCAGATAGTATGAGACATGAAAGACCAGCTGTATGGCCTTGTGCTGTTAATGCTTTGCAGTTGTTTTTCGCTGCTGTTGTGCTTGTTATATCTGGCATTATTTTTGGAGACTGTGATGATAATGACGATGATGATGATGATGATGGGGCCCGATAGTGTTGCGAAGGCGGCTGTTGTTTTCGTTGCTTTGCGAGTGATGACTCGAACTATTGGGCTAAAAACGTCAAAATAACAAAGCATACACACAAAACATTACTCGAACTCATTTAAAAGTATTTTTCAAATGCTGTGGCAGTGCTTTGGGTTAAGGCGCAACAACCAGAGAAGGATACAGTCAAATAACTAGTTAAACATTTTTCGCGTTTAATATTGTACAAATACCATTGCTAGGTAGATTGCATCGATCAGTGGCTGACTCAGAGTAACGCTAAAGTTATTAAGTTTTGAAGCCGCATAAACTTAAACAACAAATTAAACAACTATAAGACTTTATCGTGAAAACCCTGAAATTAGGCATAATAAAAGGAACTTCAATTTAAGAGAGCATAAACTTAGAATCCTTAAATTTTAAATATCGTCTTTGAATTTTAAGACTAAATTCGATCGTAGGAGTCAGTTATATCAGCTATATGCAGTTAAGCAGTAGGCATTCCACGTGCTCTGCAACCCGCCTAATTTCAAAATCCTGAATCTGAAGTTGCAGTGAGCTATCCAAGTTTACGACTTTGCTTTCGACTGCGACGTTGCGCAGCTGTAAAGCTATTTGTGGCAAATCTTTTTTATGACTTTACAGTTGCAACTTGTGCGCCACAGCGACTCCCAAGCACTCACAAACTCATAGATATCAAGGCACGCGGTGAGTTGCCGCCGCCTACTGCAAATCTTTAGCCTTGTTGGTATGGCACGTCGTCATCGTCGTGGCCGTTGTCGTGCGCCTTTTGTGTTGTGCTCCACTCGAAGGATGAAATGCGATTGCCGATTGGGGTTTTAATGGATTTCGACAGTCCAAGTACCAACGCAGCATGTTGGTATTGCTAACGTCGTTGCTGAGGATGCTGTTGCCTCTCTGCCGATGCCGCGACTGCTGGCTCTGTCTGCTGCTGCTGCTGCGGCTGTTGCATATGAGAGCGTCGGCAACTTGCTTTATGATTACGTCGTCATCGCTGTTGTTGGCTTGTTGTTGCTCTTACGCTTATTAGTTTAATTTGTTTGTGGCAGCAACGCGAGCAACGGGATGATGTGCAACGGACTGCATTTTCAATTTAAAAAGGCATTTCTTATTGCATGCAACATGCTGCTGCAGTTTCTCTGTTGTTGCGGCGCACAGACGAAAGCTCGCTCTCTCTGTGGCCAAGACTTCAAACAAGTTCGAATTCGCGCCGCCACTGTTGACGTCGACGTAGCGTCCGCGTTGTGGCACAAGTGCCATGCAAGGTGTACCTGTATATGTGTATGTGCGTGTGTGTGTGTGCAAGTACGCATTTGCATATGCAAAATATTTTGCTTGGCAGAGCCGAAAATCTCAACAGCAGCAGACCCAGCGCCAGTTCCATTCACATGTTGCATCGTTTTTAATTTATGCCACTGACTGGCTGCTGCTGCTGTGCCTCCTTGGTCTAGCCAGCGACAGTAAGCGCAGGTGGGAAGCAGTTGTTAGTGGGATTCCTTTGAATGTTGACGCATAAATGCTATGCAAATACAGATACAGCTATAGGTTGCAGGAGACAGACAGTCAGGCAGTAAGGAGAGTGCGCCACATTTGGTGGCGCTAGCGGCAGCAACAAAATTAAAGCTATCAATGTCAACGTCAGCATGAGTCGTTGTACTGTCGTCGTTGGCGTCGTTTACTGACAGACGGACACACACACACACACACAGGTAGCCATAACCATAGCCAAGCTGACTGCTTCTGCTGCTGCTCTTTGCTGAATGCGCGCAGGGGTAGGAAGTTGAAGGTCGTTCAGTTCTTTTTCATACATAAACAAGCGCAAACACACGCACACACACACACACAATCACACGCACATATTTATTTATTACTTTTTATGTTGCTTTAATGACGCCGTCCGTCCGTGCCTCCGTCCCGCCGCCCATCCGTCAGCGCCACTCGAGAGTCTACTCTACTCCACTTTTGTCTGTGGCTGCCGCAGCTACCTTGATGCCATCTCGCTTGCGCGCATACTACATTGTTGCCGCCGCTGTTGCTGCTCTCAAACTGCGAGCGATTATTTCGGGTTATTAAACCAACGACAAAAACAACTACAACTACAGCAGCAACAAGCAGCAACGAACAACAACAACAGCAACAACAATCAACCACTTGCAGTTTTTGAATTGCTGATTAATTTTATTGCTTGTTGTAATGATAAATTCGTTTTTCGGTTTTTGTTTTGATTACTTGTTTCGCGCTACACGTGACTCTGCTGCTGCTGCTGCTGCTGTTGGTGCCTGCCGCCTGCCTGCCTGCCACTGCCTTTTGGACAATGTCTGCGTCGTTGGCGTCACCGTCTATGCTGCTGCGCTGCCGTCTATAATTTATTAATTGTGCTCAGAACAGTAACGTCGACAGCGCTGTCGCGCATGTAGCGCGTTTTGTTTTGCTACGAAAGTTCGCCACAAAATGAATTGCACTTGTAACTAGCTACAGCTATGCGGCAATAACCCACCGGCCGTATGATAAAAACGTCTCTTGCGAGTCGTCCGCAATGGCACACTCACTCTGTCGTCTAGTCTGACAGTCTCCGTTAAGGAGTTAACAACATTCATTCTCTGCCTGGTCTTTGTCTACTGCTTCCACTTGCTCGCCATCTTCTTTTGTTTTAAATTACTATGGCTTTGACAGCTGTTTAGCGCCGGCCGCATTTTTATTACCATTTATTAGGCGTATTACGTATACGTCGCGTCACACAACTTGTGTTTGTCAATTTTTATGGGTTTTCTCACGCTAAACAGCGCTGCCCCGCACAGCGTCGCCAGAGCACAGCTTGTTGTCTTTTATTCATTCATGGCATGCCTTTTATTTATTTTTATTTTTTTCTTTGTATAATATTATACTATAACTTTATTTGCCTCTCTTTTTGTTTTTATTCATTCATAATTATTTATTGAGCGAATAATATAAGTCAAATCGAAATTATTTATGACACCGGCGGCATTGGGCATCGACTTGCTATCAACTGAGTTTTCTTGTTTGTTTTGCTCGCTATGTAAATATCTCTCTTGATTTTCTTAGTTTATTTTAATTATTATTTTTATCAAAGATATTGGCATAATTAATTGTTGCGGCAGTTAAACAGCGCAGCTACTACGAAATGACTCGGTAAGTTTTAGTCTAAGAGTCGCGTTCAACGTTAGAATATTGTTATTTCGTTTTTTTGCAATTTAAATAAAGTTTTTTAAATTGTGTAGCTCGTAGTTTTGCACTTTCTTGTTCAGTTCGTTTATTGTTAGATGAAAGATATACTATGCATAGAGTATATATTTTTTTGTACTCTGCTAAAAGGTCATTAAGTTTATTTGTAGAAAATATGCTGTAACCATTTCTTATATTACAATTAATTTTTAAATGCGTTTACGTTCAAGAAAATAAAATACTTTTCAATAAAAATATGCAAATATATGCCTTGTTTTTTTTCTGAAATATATAAAACTAATGTCATGGCACCAATATATTAGAAAAGGTAGGTGGAAAATGTGTGGGTACAATAGACCCATGTGGGTCGCAGTACCGAAGGGTATGCCCACCCTCATTTATAGATTACAGTAGAAAATGTATCTTATAATTGCACATAGCTGTGATAATAATAAATAATAGCGCACTTTCATAAAATAAGAAATATAATGAAAGTTTAAGTTCTTCAAAATGTATAAGTAAAATAATATAAAATAATAATATAAACCTAATATATTGGAATAATATCATATAGAATAAGTCAGTTTTTTTAATGCCAAATTGAAAGTCGTAGGCACTGTTAGTATGTTAGTTTGTTAATTCTTCTTTTAAGGTCTGCGAGTTGAAAAGTTTCGCTACTTTTACTGAAAAACATGCGTCTGCTGTGATTTTTATATATTTATTTATTTTCTTAAGAAATCACTATCATAGCCTGCAAATACAACCTTGTCTGCCAGTTATACTGTTCGTAAGTTTTTAAGTGAAACACTGACAGCTGATTCCATGGCAAAACATAATATTGAAGCTAGGAATTTCAATAATCCAGTAATCACTTTTAATACATAGGGGCCACGACACTCTCTTTCTAGGTGAAATACGTTTCTACATTGTATACCTGAGCAAGTCTTCATTTAATTCAGTTTATGTATATCGCATTTATGCTATAATTTTTTTTATTCCCCCTGAACATGTCTATTAATCTATTAATGGCTGTTCGAAGGTACATGAAAGATCCTATAGTTTATAGCAGAATGCGTACGGAGGTGTCTTTAATAATTAGGATTTTTCTTGGGCAAATATTTTTTCGCCCATGCTAGGCAAATGCCCAAGTGTTGCTGCAAAGAATCGAACCTCCTTTGAGGTGAATACGCTATTACTATGCTACAGAAGGCCAATTTTTATGCTATATGAAATATGCCATTAGAATCAAATACATATTATTGCAAGGTAGTATAGTTTTTGTAGGCGACATATTTTTAATAAATGTTAGAATATGTGGTAGCGTTTGACAAAAATACAAAGATTTATCCTCTATGGTTTTTTTCTGGTTTTAATAAGACCATAAACATAAGAGATATACGCTTACACAAATAAAAAACAGGTCAGATGAAGAAGTTATTGGCGTAGTTGAGCTTTATTGGAAAAATATAAACGTTGAAAATGTGATCCCCTGGAATAATAGCTGTCATCCTTCCAAACGCATAGGGCTATCTTCATATATAATGTATGAATGAGGGTGGGCTTACGTCCTTCGGCACTGCGACCCCCATGAGTCTATTGTGCCCCCTTTCCGTTCTAATGTTCATTAGCCTTGGCTCTTGCCGCATCCAGACATACAAATTTTTTGGGTGTCTGAGACCCTCTCTAGATTGTTCCAGTCCCTTGCTTTTCTGCTTTCTGGCGATTTCTTGATGTCAGTGTTAAGTCTGTTGTTGGAGTAACCAAATATCGGACTTGAGCCTACAAACGTGGCTTCCGCCCCTGACTTAGCCTTTACGTCCGCAGCCTCATTAGCTGAGTGACATTCATGCCGTGGCACCCATACCAGAGAGATCCTGTTGCTGGTTGCCAGTTTATTAGGTTCCCAGTGGCATTCATATATGAATTTAGAGTTATAGCTATAGTCTGTACCACCCTCATATATATTACGTGGTCCAAAATAGCAGGGATCTAAAGTTTATAGACTAATCCGAACGGTAGTATCTTTTTGTTTAAATAATAGAGCTACGTCCGTACTAGGCAAATGCACCAATGTTGCTGCGGAGAATTGAATCTGCGACCTGCGGTTTAAGAGGCGAGTACGCTGTCACAAAAGAGGTTAAATCCAAGTTGAAAGATTGGAAGATTCTCTTTAAAATTGTTAGGAATCATAAAAAGTTGTATAGCAATTACCTATAAACAGCAAGTTCAATTGAAACAAAATATTAAATAGTTTTAACTCGGACCGAACTGATCAGAGTCAATATTGCAATCGTATTGGAATAACTTTTAAATTTGCCGTTGAAATCATAGCCAGACGGCGGCATGATTGACATGCACTTAAATTTCATATTTACCAATTGACTAGTTGCGTACAAGTACGCCGTAATGCAGAAACACGTGCTTCTAACGTTAGAATAAATAAATATATAACTCGCTTATTATTCTTATATGCTTCTGTGCAAGCTTTATACACGTACAAATACATGCATATACATATGTATCGTATATGTGTATACACGTGTGTATGTGTGTATCTATGACAGTTTTTGCCAAATGCAAAAGAATTAACATCAGCCAGCTTGCCGTCGACGTTGACGCTCTTTGGTTGTTGCTGTTGTTTTTGTTGTTGTTGTTGCGGCTTTTTACTTATATTTCTGTTGATTAGAAACTGAAAAGCAAAACAAAAAACCGGAAAAAGGGTTATTTTTTATTGCTCTGCACGTTGTTTGTTCGCTTCTTAACTTTCGGCGATTTTTTTTTTTTTTTTTGTATTTTGTTTTTTATTATTGTCGTTGACGGCGTCAACGTCGACGCGAGCAGCGACTGTGGCATTGCTGCTAGCGTAGCAGCTAGCTGCGCTGTTGGCAGTGCTGCCGCAGTTGGCGTCAGCGTTTCAAGCTTTTAGCATTTTAAATCGACGATTATTATGCGCTGTGCTGTGCTGATTTTTTTTTTATTTTTAACAGTGATGTGTACTCACTACATGTATCTGTATCTGTGTAAATCTATTTGTATGTGTGTGTGCTCGCTGTCTCTTGGCGATGCTGCGACTCTGCTGACTCTGCTGACACTGCTGCTGCTGCTGCTCGTTGTTGTCGGCGGCGTTTCTTTAGTTTGTTTTGGTTTTTAATTTAATCGTTTTTCTGCTCTCGTTGTTGTTGTTGTTGTTACTGGTGCTGGTGCTGGTGCTGCTATTGCTGTAGTTGTCGTCGTGAAATGTGTTTAGCACGTGCTGCGCTCTGCCGCTCGCACTTATTCCCTCTGCCTTTTGCCACACGCCTGACCGACCGGCTTTTTTTCTTCTCATTTTGGTGCTGTATAAGTGCTCTAGGTTTCTCTGCCTCTGTCGCCGTTCTTGTCGTTGCTGCTGTTGTTATTGTTGTTGTTGGTATGCCCTTTTGTGTCTGGCTACGTTGATGCTGATTAGAGCAAGTACCATTCATTCATTTATTCATTTCGTTGTTGTTGTTGTTGCTGTTGTTGTGGCAGGTTGGCGCTGCCATCGCAGATAATCGTTTAAAAACAAGTGGCCAATAAATTATACCCAGCCGCAGAACCCATTATTATTGCCATTGAAAACGCTTATGTTCTGGCCGAAAGGCGTAAATACACATAAAACCGTTATGCGTTCGCATGGCAAGCAGGGTCTGTTGCCATCACCCTCCCCTCGATGCCTTAACCATAATTCTCTTCGCTTATTTTTATTTGTTTTTTTTTTTTGTTTTGTTTTACGGAAACTGACCTAAGGTATGCCTGACAGCTTTGGCTGGCTATTAATGAAATTGTTCTGTATATTAGGGTAAGGTTTCGTTGGACCTGCTATCGGTATCATGACACTTAATTTCTTAACTGTTACTGTGTCAAGGACGAATTGCCGCGTGACGCCGTATGAATTGATTTCGTAATTTTCTGTTGTTAATCCGTATATGTTTGCATGGGCATTAAGATTGTTTTTAAATTAAACAAGTCCAATAGGCACGTTTTGGTGTCTCTACAGTTTCAATTTAAGAGATGCAAAGAAATGCTTTGCGAAGATATTTGTTGGCGAAATATACATACATATAAACTAGTGAGTGGTTCGAATTGGTCATAGGGAAGTCATGGAGTCATTTAGTTAATGTCAAAGAGGTAAGAGTGTTTGCTGAAGCTCAACTGGAGATGTGATACCGAATAAAAAATAAACCACTGAGGTTTATACAAAAATAATGAAATAAATGTTTGTGTTGTTATAAAGTAACTACGAAGCCAACATTGGTATCTTGAAATGTGTAATTTTTATTTTTTGTAAATAAGACTATTGTATTATGTTTGATACTTCAAACATTTGGGTAGACTGTCAATACAATGGTCATCTGTGGTTT
This sequence comes from Chymomyza procnemis, assembly GCA_035046065.1. Lineage (NCBI taxonomy): Eukaryota > Metazoa > Arthropoda > Insecta > Diptera > Drosophilidae > Chymomyza > Chymomyza procnemis. The sequence goes on from JAWNOJ010000026.1 coordinate 60,522,220, forward strand.
TGATCACTGAGGTAGAATATTGCTTAGCAATTTCGCGTGAGTGTATGTAGTATTTGCAGTGCTTATTAAGAGGAGACTGATCAGTGATATCTTCCTTGGCGTAAAAGTTTAAGACAAAAAATTTCTATATAACTGAGTATTGCAAGACTATCTTATTTTTTGAATCCTCGGTACACTGCTTTTAAGATCGAAATCGAAGAAATCGAATCAAGTAATTTTAAGATAAAATATACTTTTACAAGATGTTGTTGTATGACACCTTCCCACCAAAAGAAAGTAGATGCATTTCCGCCTAAGACGTTTAATTTAATGTACATTTTATTATAAATGATAGTTTTTAAGTAAGTTCAGTTAAGTAAGTAATATCTTTAGGTTCTTCTTTTTATAATTTAGAAGTATATTTTAACTAATAGTTCTGTTATTATTGGTATCTTTAGCGCCAACGTGTAATCTGTGCCCTTTCTGATTGTAAGACGTAAAAAGTAACTTCATCGCTTACCATTATCGAATGCAAACATTTTTAAACCCTTGGATACATTTTATCTCTAATAATAATCTGTCTACATGAGCAGGTCAAATAGATATTACGACCAAAATAAAAAAATTAAAGTAGCTGTGAGTTGGCCATTATTTTGGCAAATATGACAACCACATTAGCTCAAAATCATATTAAATAAAGGATAACAATAAAAGAAGCCCTATTCCCAAATAGCAAATAAAGAATTTGAATGTTTTAAACTTAATATATGTGTTACTTTTATGTAAGGATGTAAGGTGTAATACGGCATTTAAAGCTTTAGAGTATTTTGTCCAGTTTGTTCGATGTAAAACGTGGTAACCTTTCAAATTAGTAGTTTTAAAATTGCTATAAATTAATGGAATACTACAAACCCAAAAATATCCTTAGCCTATAGTTGTCGTGTCATAATAGTTTATATTAAATGTATTATGCTTAAAATTATTTTAAAAGCTCAATCTTAAATAATTCAATCTTAAAATTGAACAGTTCCCTCTTGAAAATGTTTTTTTTTTAACTTTTTATAGATCCTACATTAAAAAAAATATGTAATGCCGACTGGATTTGTCAGCAATCAGAAACTTAAAAAAAAAATTTATCAATAAAACTTCCAATTCAAACAAATATCGTTCATGTGGTTAAAAGCGAGTAGTACCGCTTAGGATTGGCTTCGATTTATTGCGCTAAAGTTACTGTTGGAAACATGTCGATCTCTTTTTTATGTTTTTGTTATAATAGTTTTAAAATTCGATACATAGATGTTTTTGAACTCTATAAGATCGCTGCCTAAGCAAATAAAATTAGTAATATATCGGAAGACATTGAAACTCAAATGGCATATTATTGGAATCTCGTCGGAATGAAGCAAAATGTCTTATACTCGCGAAATGGTGCAAGTATTGAAGGCATACACACATGCATAAATTTTGTTTTAAAATATCAAAAACTGCATCTAAAATAAGTGCAGAACCTATGCATAGATTAACCTACTAATATTTAAGCTTTCCAACTTTCAAAATTTTTTTTTCAGATAATTAACATTCAATAAATTTTTATATTTCACATTGCCTTGTTATAAATGAAATTATAATCGTACTATATATGTATCGGCATATGTTTATATAGCGATTTATTTAAAAACAAATAAATAATTTGCGCGTTTTGTTTTGCTCACTAATTTCGGCCGTTGAGCCCTCTCGCCAGCCCACCACCCATCTGCTACTCGTAAACTTTCAGTTAATTGTTAGAAAGAAGAGCAAAAACAAAAGCAACAAAAAAAAAACTGCAAAAAATAACAAAAAACTTTTGCCTATTGTTTTGCTTTGATTGTTGTCCATTGCCGGGCATGGGCAATTATTGATGAATAGCGAAACCCTTCCGAGCCCCGAAATCTGCTACCAACTGTCGCGTGGTGTGTGTGCGAGTGTGCCCTCCCTCCCTCGTGTGCGTGTATGTTTGTGCAAGTGTGTGTTCGCCATTTTGTGTGCGGATTTCTTAGCCCCAAATAGCTTTTCAATTGGCATTGCCGGCATATTTTCTTTTTTTTTTCTTCTCTCTCTTGTTGTTGTTGCAATTTTCGCTGTTGCTATTGCTATTGCTTTTGTAATGGACGCGGAAAATGCGCACAAAGCATAAATGCGGCTGAAGTTCGAGAATCAAAACAAAACGGCGTGAGTGTGAGTTACTTACGTTTGCTTCGGTCCACATTTTCATTGTTTGCTGCAATTTTGAGGTATTCTTGGTTTGGCGCCTTTTTTTTATGTGTGCCTATCAGTTCTGTTCTGGCCTTGGCTTGGTTGGATTCACTGCAGTCTGCTGATTTTGACTGCACTTTTATGCTCACTTCGGAGTTGGTAAATTATTGTATTGACTATCGCAGAGGCTATGGTCTTGCAAATTGTACAATTGAAGCTCCACATGTTTAGGCGCACTTAGCCCTACCTACTGTGCACAGTTTAAGTTTATTCTAAACTTTTTTCAACACTTTTTATTGTTAACACAAAAGTTTTAAGGTTCAATAATCGTTGTTTGTTGACTTCTAACTGCAAATGGCTTGGAAATTATATATTTTGCCGCGCATTGTTTTGACTTGGCTGGTCTCAAAATATTACGTAGTTTTTCACTATGGCTAATATAAGCCGCGCACAAGTGGCATGCGCCGTTTTGCGTCTTGTTGTGCGAAGTGCAGAGTTCGTACTGACTGTCTGCTTGATGGTGTTGTTGGCGCTGCTATTTGTTGGCTAAAAGCAAAGCATGAGCCAAGTGCGCGGACCAGTGTTGCCCTGTACACTGTTCAGTTGAACGACGGGCCCCAAACCGTGCTTGCCATCCATGCGATATGTGTTCTGTCGTTTTGCGGCAAGGCGACAACCCTGCCACATGCGCACATTCTTGTTGTTGTGAGTTTTCCGTTTCGTATTTTCAGTTGCGTTGTGGAAATCAGGCAGCCAGGCCATGCTACGCCAGGCAGCGCCAGCGTGCGTGCGGCAACGGCAACGGCAACGGCAAAAGCCATAGCCACAACCACCCAACCTCAACGACAATACTTGGCTCCAACTCCAACCTGGCTCCTAGATTGTTGTGGGTGACCCCCTTCTGACTGTCAGCCGGCCAGACAGTCAGTCGGCCAGTCCTGCCGACAGTTGAACTATTTTAGTGTACAACAATCACAAACACACTCAAACACACGCACACTGAAATATACTCGACTCACACACACAGCAAACAAAGGGATTGTAGCTATATGTATGTCGTTTGGTCGCTTTGATAAAGTCGATAATTGTGTTTGGCTCTAACGGTTTAATCGATCGATACGTTAACAAACAGCTATATTCGATATAAAGGATGTTTTGATTGGAGACCGACCTATGTTACTGAGATACAAGTTAGGCTAAAAGCGATAACAAAGTTGCGAAAGATATGCAAGATGATCTAAGTCATGATCAGAGGATACAATCACTTTCTTAGCTAGTTGTCCTTCTTGATATTTGAAGTTTTGATCAAAATTTATTTTTCATAGAAGTCTTGTTGTTGCGAAAAAAAAAACAAACTTGAATTCCAAGTTGAAAATATCCTATTATTTCAAATATATGTGAGGCTTTTTGCTAGCTTTCATATGTCCTATAAAAGTTATTATAGTATTACAAAAGCGTAAACAATTTTTTATTTTTAATTGGATTTGCATCTGATAAGTTGGAGTTATTAAGTTAAATGTATTATTAGTTATTAGTTAGTTATTAACAAATTTAATTTTTTTAAGATTTCTCGGTTTGTTTCTTCACTTTTTTTGAAAACATGTATAATAGTTTTGCTAGTTGTGATGATAATTTTGAACAGCTGGCCTTAATCGATAATTAGCGTTCGATTTTCTAACTCTAAGTGTCTTAGACGAATTCTTCTCCCATATGAACAGTCATTTTCGTAGCGTCTGCGATGAAGAACAAACACTTGTTATATAGACTTGACCTATACTACAGTTTTACATTTTCGGTAAAGGATAAAGAATAATTTCTGTTGTGTTAGTTAAAATATCCAGAAAACAGTGGTCGAAACTTCAAGTACTATTTCTTTTCAACGTTATGTTTTATCTAAGCAATTATATTCTTTTACTTAGTTAAAAGCTTGACAAACAAATGAATTTCTTTTTTTTTAAATGTCAGGATTTTCAATGATCGTTAAAAATTAAATCTGGAGTTGATTGCGGATTATATATTCGGATATACATATTTTAAATTGTTATGCAATGTACGACATAGATATTCTTAAAATTGATTCATAAAATCTTTACTTGTTTAATGGATACCAAGTTTATTATAACTTAAATTTCTTATTTTATTAAGTTCTTGTGCTTATCCTACGAAAGGGACTAAACATTGTGTCATCTGATTTTTGGTGCAACCCAATTGAAATCAAGCTGTATTGCAACTTGAAACTTTTTGTAGGAGCACAATTTATAGGAGAGTGCATTGTAGTGAACACATGGATGCCACATGGCCGATTCAAAAGACCTGACTGATAAAAATGGGTGGCAAGTTGGGCGCCTCACTGGTGTCGGCTTAGCAGCCTCAACAGACCCAAAACATACAACAATTCCCCATTCCCTGACCCGACTGACTGCTGATTGCTTGCTTGCTCGGTTGGCTGACGTGATGGCATTGCACGCACACACAAACATACATAAACACTTTTATATATAAATATGTATATATATATGTATATACATGAATTTGTCTATATATATATTATATATACACATACATATATATATATTTATATGCATATCCATGTATTTGTCGCTGTGAATGTGTAGTGCCGATGTCTATGTGCGAGTAGCAACATTAATACATATGCCATAGAGAGAGATTGCGTTTATGTTGTTGCTGTTGTTGCTCTTGCTGGTAACTGGGTGGCTCTTTGTTTTGCACACATGCGCCCCATACGAAAGACCAACCAACCGGCCGAACGAACACAGCCAACCATCCGCTCCATGGTTCGTCCGCTCTTTCCAACCATTCGTTCGTTGTTCATCGTTTCAATGCTGACGTTGTCGATGTCGCTATTGTTGCTGTTGCTGCTTCTATGTTCATTGAACGTATGACGAACGAACGAGCGCTCCAAACCAAGTCAAGGAAAGCTCTCATAGTAAAGCGAAGACCAAACACAGCGCTCGGTGTGGTTGGAATATGCCATGCCAAGCCAAGCCAAGCCAAGCAAAGCCATGCCAAGCCAGACCAGGCCAAGCCAAGTCAGCCAGCCAAACAACCGTCGACGGATGACGACGTTTTCCGACTAACAACGGACGCACATTTTCCACCGTTTCAAAGCAAGCGCATTGAAAATTTGCGCTGCGACGCTGCTTCGACGTGCACTCAGTCGAGCGCTTTATGCCATTATTGTGAGGGGAGCGACACAAAGGGCAAATGTTGCCATCGCCAGAGCTGGGGTAGCTTAAGCTCTAACTATGGCGGCACTGTGGCACTGGCATTCATTGTTCGCCTTCGAGCGCAAAAATGGTGAAAATGCCATTTGGTGTTGGTGTTACTTGCTGCTTCTTGCTCCTCCTGTTGTCGTATATTTATACCCTTTGTTCAAAAAGTCCATGTGATAAATTTTGGTAACAGGCTGATTAAGGCGTGGCATACCTTAAAGTTTTTCAATTTTCTATGTCATAGATAAGAAGTGACAACAAGATGCAAAATGCGAATATATATGAATCAATGAAGATTGATAGACCACTAAAAAGTTGGCCATTTAGTGTGTCCGTCTTTTGGCAGCTACTAGGTCAAATCTACCCATTATTGCTGCCTCTACTGATATCGTTTAAGGCATAATAGATATTTGCAATAAGCGGTGTTAGAGTGTTCAATTGTCGGTTTGCAACCTTCGTTTTTCCCCATTTTTATTTCATACACAGTGCAAAGGATATTCAAGTGCTGTAAGCTGTGTATGTGCCTGTATGTAAGTGTGTTGCTGATTTGTGCTCCAAACTTTTACAACATCGCCGCACTGAACCGAGAGGCGACATCCACATGCAGCATCAAGTCGCAGCGCCAAGCACCAACAACGGTATCAGCGCAGCAACATTAACGAGACAGCAGTTGTAAGTAAGCAGCGGCAGCGGCTGCGACGTCACTGCGACGTTGGCAACGACACATTATTGGCATTGGTTGTTGTTGGTGCCTTCAAAGTCGCCAGTTTGGACCCTGCTTTGTCTACGAAAGGTCGTATTCGGAGTCTGCAGCTAGTCTATATGATTTTTTTTGGTAGTTTTTATAGCTCCAATCATTGTCCACATTTGCAGGTTCAGTTTGGGCGGTCTCTCTCTTGTTTTGTTCTACTGGTTTCCAGTTATTGGCAAATTAAGAACTGAGATCACTTAGATTATAACTTTCGGCGACCTCTTTGTTATTTATTTAAATTTTCATTTTTCATAGTTACTTCATCTCTCTATGATAGGTTTCAAGAACACTAGAGGTTTGTGTGTATATTCTTAGCAGGGGAAAAATTTCGATTTCAAAATGATCATTCAAGATTATTGAGTTAAGCATCAAATTTCTTAGAATAGAAGGGGTGCAGACTTAAAAACTAGAAAGAATTCTTTTTAAAGATTGTTGCGTAAAGATATTTTTCTTATTCTTGATGGTTTTATAGTTTAGAAAATAAAAAGAATTTTATTCTTAGTCAAGTGCTATATACAAAAAGATCGGCTGACAATGTAAATACAAGTTAGTTAATATTTTATTAGTTTATTAAACTGCCCATCGATATTATGTATGTAATAGTAAAAGGTAGAAGATGTTATGCGACCCAACTGAATCTATTGTACCCCATCTCAGCACATTCGCATAGTCGTTCCCTCTCATGCTTCCAATAGAAGTTATGTTGGGATCTTCACAGCATTTTTTCCATTGCTTACAATTTCAGAGGAGGATTTTAGATTGCCGTCTTAAAAGTTCCTAAATCTTGCGGTTAGCAATCTAACAGTATTTCTGCCTGCAAGCTTAGCTTCTTTCTCATGTCATGTTTCAAGATTCAACTAATGAGTGAGCTAGTTTCTCACTCCCTTTTTCTCCTGTATAGTTGTCACATTTTTGAATTGGCTTCGCTGAATACCTTGTCATGATAGTTCCTTTGCTGATTATATTTTGCTCACCTAAAGCGACTTGAAGAATACTCTCAAATAGTAACTATTCTTTCGTGATATTCTGTATACCACGTAAGGATATATAGTTTTATAGGGTTAACCGCTCGCAAAACATGCTTTTTTTGTGATGCATATTATACTATAGTTCTAGTTAAACTTACCTCAAATCCTCCCTTGGCTGCAGATGCTGGGTGTATGACTACAGTATCTTTCTTTGTAAAGCGAAAGTTGTCTTTCTTGCCCTTAACTCTCATTGGCGTAGCTTTTCAATACGTTGCTGCCAAAACTGGAGTTTAACTTACAAATATCTGAGTTGCTAACTTGCAGGGGCGAACGTTCAGTCTGTTTAGGCACACTCCGCAAAATGTGACTGTTCGAACTATTGGAGGACCGTCACCTCGTGAGAGATCTTCGTTCTAGTAAAAGGATCTCTAAACTAAGGGTCACTTGGATTGAACTAGATATATTGTCGTTCCCGAGGACAAGTCGTAGACCATCCCTTCTGTTTAACCTCCATTTATGCGTATCAAGACGGTTTTCTATATGTATTTGCTCAAAGATCTAGTGTAGGCGTTTACCACCCGTTCTGGTGCAGAAATTGGATACATCTCTGCAAATGGTCTGCTGGATGATCATTTGACCAGTTCACAATGATGTGAATAACTCTGCTGGTAACCCACTTTGAGGTATGACGAGCGACTTGATCTTCTTTGGGACGTGTCTTTTTGGCAAGAACCAACGCCTTATCGAGTCTTAATGAAGAAGTTCATCTGAGCACTTGTTTAAGGGCCATCTATTAGTAGGACGGTTTCTCTTGAAGTTGCTGTCCTCCAAATGTCTGGCAATAGTTCACGCATTCATATTCCGAGGAGTGCTTCGCAGTACACTAGTGTGCCTAAACAGAGTGGGCGTTCGCCCCTGTGAGTTAGAAGCTCAGATATTTATTATCGGGATTCCCAGCTTGGCTGAACAACATCTAAGGGGTGCCAGGAATTAAAAACAATTTTATTACCTTGACTGTGGTCATCGAATGGGGAATGGGGCATGGGGATATATCTATTTTTCAAACAGCGGTGTCCTTAATAAATAAAAATTTTTCTAGGTAAATAGAGTCTATTTGCTAGCCATACCACTGCTAGGCAAATGCAATCGAACCATCGACCTTTCGGGTACACTGTGGCTTTCACTCAGGAATTAGTATATTTTTTTTTTAGACTCACAGTATGAGGATGTTTCCCGTCGTCTTACGTAGAGAATATAGACGCACTTTCGAATATACTACATACTATACTACATATATATAAATCGTCGTTTTAGTGAATATTAGAAAAAAAAAACTGTTTGGGATTAAGCGTATCACTTGGAGGAACATTACAAAAAGATTGGTTGGGATATCAAAACTTTGTAAATTGTTTTCAAATTCAATCATTTAATATAATGTGTTGCTCTAGTACAAGAGTTGATTCCACATTATTCCCTCTACAAATAAGCCATTGTCGTCCGCAACTTCATTCTTCTACCAATTTCAAACCTTTTAGTAAACATTTCGTCTAAATATGAACATCATCATATTGAACGTGGATTAATTTTTCGCAGTTTTGTTGCATCCGAGAGAAAAGAATATCGCATAGAGTTTTCAAATTGTAGTGTGCCCATAACCGGGATCCTTATTAAATCAGTTCTAAATTCGTTTTTACAAGCTTGTATCGGACTAACTATCTTTGATTATAAAACTTTAATGTAAAATTTAATAATATGCTCTTCAAGATTGGCAGAGGACCTCTCATGACTGACGAGCAATCCATTAGTGAGAGCTTTCACTGTATATACCCACACATATGTACATGTTTTTCTACTATATGTATGATATGCTGAACTACGTATACATTTACATCTGCATGAATATACACACACACATATATGTATATATATAGGTATATATATATATGTATAAGTAAGCATATGAAAGCAAACAAAACTGAAAATGCGGCAAAGCAGTGGCTTAGGTAATCAGGATTTGGGTAGAAAATATCCAACTCGTCTATCCTTATCAAAAATCGTTAAGATGATGCAAAAATGTTTCATATAAATCTTGACTGCGTCTAAAGATTTTACCCGAATCACGAGTTTTTAATTCTTTGGGTTTGTTTCAAAATAAAATTTTCAAAAACTAACTTTTCAAATAAAGACGAATATTTACATACCAAAAGGTACACGAAAACTCACTCTGGACTATTAAAATGAAGATCAGTGGAGTGGGAGCGTCCCTTTTTTTTCAAAAAAAATTCGTAGATACAATGACTTAAAATATTTGCTAAATTAAATTGGTGCATTCTATCATATTATGTATAATACAATATATGTGAATGCGTTTCTGGCATCCGCTGCACGTTCACTTTATTTAAAGATTTGTCCATGAATGATATACTCAGATCCTTATGGAAATTGAGGTAATACACATATGTACCATAGCTCATTTTTCTGGTATTTAAAAAGTTGGTTTACTTTATTTTTATATTCAATTAAGTTCACATGAGTGTCATAGGTCCACGTTGGAATTACAGCTTACTGGATTCTGTAATGTAAAGACAAATAACAAGAAGCGAATTTGAAAATCTGAATTTTGTAGATATTGAGTAATTTCGTGTCTGTTGCATTATCTAAATGGGGGGTATTTTTTGTATAAGACTTTAAGTCTCTTGTTTTCAACTTTTCGAATTCTTTCAGTTTATGTCAGATGATATAAGCAATAAACAAATTGTATTTATAACGTTTTTAATACAATAATTCTTAACTTAGAGAAGGTTATTTCTTCAAATTGTCGGCAGAACATTGTGATAGTGAATCTTCAGGTAAAATGCAGATTTAATTCCAATTGTGAGTAAGAGCAATACTATACAGGATGCTACTGTTCCAAAGAATTCTAATGTCTGGCGGGACCAATTGTCTCTCATGAAAATGTTATAAATAATATGGACGAATTATGGTCTGAGTGATCCCAATCCCAAGGCTTGTCGAAATTTTAAAATTTACAGTATAAATAGGCAAAATGAAGTACCTAACGAACACGCTGACTAGATACTTCCAAGTCTGTGTTTCCATGAAGCTTTGGCTTATTACCATAACAACCTCTAAGCTGAGCTATGGAGCCCCTGACGTTTTCCTGCTTTTGCCATCCACGCCACTGTTGAAATTGTTGTTTTCATCTTTGTTGTTGTTGCTGCTACTCTGATGCGTTGGCTGCTTTGGTGTTGTTGGATTTTGCCGCAGCTACAACAACAGCAGCAGCAAAGTACATTCGTTCGTTAGATGGTTTTCAGTGTGTTGTGTGTGTGTGTGTTGAGTGTGAGTGGATGTGTGTGTGTGTATACATACAGTCCTACATTTCCATCGATTTAATCTATCTGACTACGACATCAGCCAAGTACACACACACACACACACATAAACAGATACGAAGATACACACAGATACACACACACACACACACACAGAGAGACAGAACACACAATCGTCACATGGTCGGTATGACGGTAGGTTGCGTCGTCTGTCGGTCGTTCGTATAGTTGGTCTGCCGTTACGTCAGACTGTTGGGCGAGCGGCGGGTTGGTCGCTGGGCAAAGTCGTTCATATAAACAACAAAATGGCAATGGGGTGTACGACTGGGCGGCTCTCTTGGGTTGGGTACGCTGGTTGTTGGTTGTTCGTTGCTCTGGTGGAATGGGGAATGACATGAAATGGAAAGGTTTTGGTTCGTATTCGTTTGCCTTGGGATGGGTTTCTGTGTTGTGTTGTGTTGTACTGTGCTGTGCTGTGCTCTGCTGTGTTGCGAGATGGGAGTTGGGCCAAGTTGAGTTGGAGTCGCATAAATTTCTCGTCTCGTTCGTCTAGTTTTGTATTGCTATTGTGTGTTGGGCTGTGTGCCAGTCGACGTTAGCGGCGCCACAATTGAACAGTTTGTATTTTAGGGAGCAATCCGTGGAACTTAAAAAATAACTAGTGTTGGATAACAGAAGCGTAATATCTGACCATTGACTTTGTCCCGCCACTAGTACCAAGTATAACGAAAACAAATATTTTATTATGTGCTTAGATTTGTGTTTTTTCAAAGCGCACAAGTCTTTATTTAGCTAAGTTCACCACATCAAATGGATCTGCTATGTTTTTTAGTATTTTGAAAATTTTGTATTCTTAATGAGATCACAGAATAAATAAAAAACGTTATATTTCTTAAATTTTATTGTTTTATTTGGAATTTTTTTAAAAGTAGTATTAAGGCATTATCAAATAGGTTTATTACAGAAATAATATGATCTCTTTTTGAGCCTTAAGGAATAGAATTATCAATGGTAACAAAATTGCTTACCAGTCCAGTTTCATTCTTCAATTTGAAAAGAACATTTTTGTCTATTTCTTAGAAGAATTGTGGAATTATTTTGTTTAGACGGGAAGACGGGAACTAAAGGTATAGTTAAAAAATCAGTAAATTTCAATCGATTTGAATTAATTAACAAAACACAAGTCAGGTAAGTAACAACAAGTTTTCGGGACGCGTTTCAATGCCCTAATTTTAGGGGTGTCGGTAAAGAGTTACTTGTCTGACTTTATTCATTTTTGATATACTGATGTATGTCGTACACAGCTCAACTTCGTTAAAAATTTACGAAATGTAGGTCGTTTGGATGTCGCCCTCAAAAATCCATTGTGGGAAAATGGAGAAATATACAAATATGATTCGAAACAATTAATTTCTTGGGAAAAAATGCGCAACAGATAGCATAATTTGGTCACTCTAGGTTTTATCATCTGCGAGATTCAGTTGATAGATGGACGGACAGGGAAACGTGGGTCCATCGCTATAAGTCTACCACGCCTTCTCCATGCGTTACATAGTTTGCACAAATCTGGTAAAACCATTGTACTTTACAACTACTTAGTATAAAAATAAGCGACTACTTCATGTGGTGACGTTATTACCATTAAGCACGCGAAACACAACATATAACGTCTTTAGGCAGATCAATTCTATGCAAATATTTTATACGACTGAATTTATAGGAGTAAGAATAAAGAACTTGGAAAAATCTGTCGATCATCAAACGTTCAATAACAAATTGCACAGTTTTAATCTTATGAATATATAAATTTTAAAAATTTGTTTTATTTTTAAATATATTTGTTATTTTAATAGCAGGTAGTGTCCTTAGTATATAGTTATAGTTCGTTTTTTTTAATCTTTATACCATCATCTCTCAAAACTTTGAAAGGAGTTGTATTAAGTACCTTCTTGACGGAATGTTAATGAGTATAATAACAATTATTACGGCACAGAATAAAAAAACAGTCGGGAAATTCTAATAAAGCGCCTTAAAGTATGCAGTGAATACTCGCTGGACACCTAATATCTTGCACTGCTCCGATTCAATAATATTTAACAAGGTTTGTTCATTAATGCGGGCAAAATTGTAGTTGAAATTTCATCTATTCGTTTATGAACATTAAAAGACTTCCACCCTACCAAGTATATTGCTACAAAAAAGGCTATATACGTTTTCAAAGCGTCAATTTTGAAACAGTTGTCCAAATATCAATGTCCTTTAAATCAAATTTTTTGCCATCTTACTAAAGTTCCATGAGTACTGCGCTCAACTGGTTAGATGGTGGTTGTAAGCAAAGTCAGAGGCAAGTTGCATGTACGGAGCGACCTTCGTGCAATTATTTACTATGGAGCAGGCGGCACATATTGTGATTCTATTTAAAAATGTTTCTAAGAGCACGTGTGATTACAGGCATAAATGCAAGTTGGGCACACCAGCGTGTGCTCCGGATATACTATCTGTAAATAGCAGTTTTTTACATAGTCAGTCTTATTAAAAGATTCATAATTCCAGTTTTGTCTCCACTTTTTGAGTATAATGACGATGATGACAATAATGAATAGCAAAAGCTTCCTAGCAGGATTCTGCTGTTATTCCTTTTGTTAAAATGTCTAAACTTAAAAGTTTAAGTGGCAAAAATAACTGCAATTCTGCATTATAAGTAAAGGGTGATTAGTTTTTAAAAGCTAATTTAAAAAAACCAGACCAAATTGCATTAAAATATGTGAACTGAGTTAATATAATCAAATGGTTAAAGAAAACTTTAACAAAAATATTTACCGTGGCTGCGGTGCAATTACTTCAATTTTTGAATACTATCACCAACACATCAGTCTGTATCTCACGTCAAAGTTCTTCAACATTGTCCAGTGCGTTAATTATTGTGCAATGATGCAATAGACATAGGGTGACAATAAATATATATCACATCATATAGACACTCAATTGACCAGCCCGAAACGTGTTATAAACTAAACTCACCATTGTTGCGCGTACCATGTGAAATGTGGCTTCATCTTGTTGAAACCATATAAACCTTGTTAAGCTCTTCCATTTTGGTTAGAAAAGTTAGTAGGCATTGAACGGCAGCACTTGCCATTCACAATAACGTTACGGCTTTTACCGTCCCAATAATATCTCTGATTCATATAACACACCTTAAAGTGACTTTTTTGGGATGCATTTGTAGTTTTTGCATTGCTTCTTGTTTCTCCTGAGACCAAGGTGGTAAGTTAGCCTTACCGTGACTGCGCTTTTCGCCTTATAGACCAAACAGAACATGTTTCACAGTAATACAAGGCACGCAAAAGCAAAAATTAATGACTGTGTTGTCAAAAATTAAGTTGGTAAAAAATCACCTTACATTTTCTAGAGATACCCTATTTGTAAAACGAACATTACCAGCCGGGCCGACTTGGACCTCAAAAACATTGTTTCGCAATATTAATTAAAGAATATAATTATAATATTGAAGAAAGTTTGTTAGTGCTTGTAGGAATATCGGATCGTTAAACCAAAAAATTTTATTATATCAATTGTGAGATAATAAAAATTTGTTTATAAAGATTTAAATTGAAACAAATGTTAGGCGTTATACCAGAGTTGCAGTATTGATTGCCAATGACATATAGTTCCTAAAAGTCAAGATAAATAAATAGAATATTTAGATTTTCTGCGTGAGTTTATGAAGGTATCGCTACAAAATGTTCAAGGTTTAGGAGATTGCATTCTACTGGTAAAGGATATCCCAAGCAATCAGTCACTCTTTATTTAAACGTCTAATAATCTTTGATCTCAGCAAGTTAAATAAGATGCCACGGTAACGTATTTTGCGGCTGGATTGGCAAAGGCCGTAGGTCCGTCTCTGCCCAACTACGAATCATACAATAATCTAGTATTGGTCGAACCAATACCAAAATTCAGATCTTTAATCCAAACGTGCTTTCAATACGCTTATATGGCTTCGGAATATTGCTCAAAATAAATAAATAATAAGCTTCGTCGGCAGATGTCTTCGCCACATTCTGAAAGTATATATTCTGACAGTTGTGCAATATGCAGTATGTACCCAATATCATCTTTATTAGTAAAATGTGTTTCACTAAGCGCAAATTAATGGAATGAGTGCATTACCATGGACATCTCAAGGAGTTAAAAGAATTGATGATGTCGCCTCATGCATACCGAGTATTCAAAATACCACTTAAATCTAAAAGACTGTTGATTATTTTTAATATTTCTCCCAATATATGACAAATAAATAAAATAAAATACGGCCTGCCTGTCCACCCAAACTTCTGTTCAGTTAGTATTTTATCCGCTTATGTATCAATTGCGTTTAATTTCCATGACCCAAAGACCCAATTGGTAGCTTATGCTAGGCTTTGGATGCTGCAAGAAAGAACCAGTTTTAATGCAATGGATACGTCAGCTCCTAGATTGCTCCTCCAGGTCATTGCGTTGGATTCTCTTAACATTTTGATTATTTTTTCTGGATTTTAGGTGCATCGGCACCGGTTTGTTATTAGTCCACAAGTCCCGATGTTTTTCGAAGACATCGATTCATGGAGTTCCAAGCATCACTTTAGGCATGGAATGCTTGCTGCCCTTTTTTTGTACGATTGTCGATTATTGTCTGAGCCACAAGCAGATAAAATTCTTCCAAAATAACAGAAGAACTCTATGTCTTCAAGCTGATTTTTGTGCTCATTTGTTTCCTAATCTTTTGGAAGCTCAAAACATATATATACAACCAACAAATTCAGTGTACAAACTCTGAGTGTCTATTATAAGTAACAAATTGGTGGACTCCCAAAGGATATAAAAAAATGAAAACTAAACATTATGCCAAAAACTCGAATTTTAATTTCGGAAGTTGTGCGTGACACGAAACCAAATTTGTTACCTTTTCAAGGACACAACCAAAAGGGGCATGCAAGACAGACAGATCAAACGGCAATCAAGGCAATGGGGTACACTTTTAAATGTGCACGGAAGGTGCGCCCACTAAACATACATTCTTTCTTTAATCAAAACAATCTAACAATTATAATTATCAACAGTTGGCATAGCACTCAGAATAACTGACCACACTCACTGAGCACATTCCTTCCATAAGCTAATCACCCACACATTGAGACCATGCAGCAACGACAACACCACAACGAACACTTGTAATACATTCATTGAGATATTTTTACGCCTAATTAAAATACGGCATTGAGGAGAGACCGACAGAGTGGCACAAAATCCAGTGCCACGAGTAATCGCCAGCAACACACATTGGGACTGCAGTCGGTGATTATTTTTTGCTTTTTATGAAAACAGATTAACCGCA
This sequence comes from Chymomyza procnemis, assembly GCA_035046065.1. NCBI lineage: Eukaryota > Metazoa > Arthropoda > Insecta > Diptera > Drosophilidae > Chymomyza > Chymomyza procnemis. Next base: position 60,538,095 of record JAWNOJ010000026.1, read on the forward strand.
AAACGAGGGACACGCATACGAGGAAGTGCTTTAGGAATTGGGGTTTAAACGTGACTCGCGTCTAGAGAGAACCACTTGTTAAGCTTACATTTGGGATTGCGCCAAGTAACCAAAGAGCGTTGAACGTAACACTTTCGCCAGCGACGATGACGCCAGCAGCAACAACAAGCATTGACTAATGATAGATGGATGGTTGGATGGATGGATGGATGAATCGGTTTGGTTTGGTTGCTGATGGTGTTCGATGGCTGGTGGCTGGTTGCCGGCTGCCTGCCTGTGAGTCGGTCTTGCATACATTACAAAGTTTGCTGCGTGGAGTGAAGGGGTGATGCAGCAAAACAAAAAATACATAAATAAATAAAAAGCAGCTACAACAACGACCAACAATAAATTGTTCAAGGTCGCCGTTCGTCTGCTGCTGCTGTTGCTGCTTCGACGAGCAGCAGCAGCATGAAAAATGCAAAACAAACGGCAGCAGCGACGTCAACGACTACGTCCACCGAAGCCAAAGTCAACGACAAAGTCTGTCATAATTCACATGCGAGACACCCACATCCATTCACAAAGGGTTGGCGTTAGAGGCTGTGACGCCACCAAAGCCAAACGCAACTAGATGTTTAGTTTAAAATGTGAGAGCGTATTGCGAAACAGCTGTAAAATGTATTAAGAGCGTCGTCGTCGTCAGAGGAAAAAACCAAAACAGACGCACTGCCGGGCGGGGTTGGACTTGTACTTGGACGCACACCCCCGCAAGCGCCACCCCCTGTCAAAGCTACACATAGTATATGCAACTGGAACGCATGTGGCACGAATGTTAGCAGTGTATGCGTATGCGTATGCGTGTGTGTGTGTTTGTGTTTGTATGCGTGTGTAAATACAAAACCATAAATTGAAAATACACTACATACAATGCGCTGTCGATGTTGCTGCTACCGATGCCGATGGCAACGCAAACGCCTACGCCAGCGTTGACGTCGACATCGCTGCCGATGCTGACGCTGATATGGCTGCTACTGCGGCCGCTACTGCGCTGCCATTTCATTCAAGGGTTGAAAACTTTTTCACTTTTCACGGCGCAAAATAAAAACCGAAATTCCTGTTGGGGCAAACTTTCGCTCGCGACGTCGTCATCTTCGTCGTCGTTGAGAATCTTTATGCCCGGCCGCGCAACGCCATGCGGCGCCATCATTTTGGCATGTGTTGCATGCGCAGCAAGCGGCCGCTGATTAAACGCCACCGCGTAGTCATCCATCTGCAAGCCTTTGTTGCATTGTTGTCGTAGTCGTTAGCATTGGCGTTGGCAGTCTCGGTTAGCCCATTCAATGCAGCCAAGAGGCTGAGGAAGCGCGCAATCGTTGGCCTTCCGGTTGCGGTTGCCAACGAGACGCATACGCAGCATGCTGGTATGCCCAATGTGCCCGTGGCGCCAACACCGCAACACCAACAGTAACAAACACCCATACTCGCAGACATCAACCCAAAACTATTGCCCAAAAGGGGTCGGCTCTTGACTCGACTTTACACATTTGCATAACTCCACGCACTTTGACATGCATGTGTAGTACGTGAGTCTATGTGTCCATGTGTGCGTGCAAGAGTGGCCATAAGGTGAGCTCCATGTATGTCCATGTATTTGGGTCACGCACACACACACACACACACAACCACACACGTTAACATACGCAATTTCACACGCACTGCTAGACAGACATCTTGTGGGCAGCACACCAAATTTCCTGTGCTGACCTTTCACAGGGGGGTTCCCAAGTCCACTATGAGTCTATGTCTGGTATATGAGGTGTTATATCCACAGCTGCACTCAAACGTTTACCGGGTCAAGTCAATGTTTCTATGATGTTATTAGTGGGTCATATTTCGCGCAATCTGCGCAAATTATTGGCATCTACATGCAACACATTTGGAACAGCCAGAAAGCTTTTATGGAAAGGTACGGAAAGGATTCTCAATTACAATGGTCACGAACTACTTAAAACTTTTTAGGGGATATCTTTGCACTACACAGCTTTAATTTGAAATTCCCATCATAGTGATATCTATATCTTCTATAAACTAACATTACATTAGTGAACACAGCAGGTTCTTTTAGACTTCATAGGCTACAGAGCCATGCATATCTTCAAAACATCGTACTAAAATCCACCACAACACATTGTTTAAACTCTTTGGGTCTTTAGTTTTCGGAGCTATAGCTAAAATTGTTCAAATTTACAACTCTTAAAATTTTGAAGTGCCCATCAATACCGTAATCTAAGTTCGAAGGTGTGTAGTTCGATTTCGCCAACAGCAGCAGCGGTGCATTTTTCTATCATTTTCGTTGTCAGGAAATTAATGTTCTTTGACGATGTAAGTCTCTATTAGATTCTTATTATTTTTGCTATTAATAGAGATATGCCTTTGTTTTATAATTGCAGCGATGATTCAATAGCATTTGCATTGTAATCCAATGGTTCGGTTCAATCTCTAAAACAGAGATACCAATGCTCCACCTAAAAGCGTTCGATTCAAATTCCAAGTCATTTGCCACATATGTATTTATTTAAATATTTTTTTGTTTAACTTTGTAGAGATACTACCGGAAATTTTAGTACTACAGGCTATGGCTTCAATAAGCAGAAATATTTCTAATCGGAATTATATATTAAAGTAGGATGTTTTAGAATAATCAGGCTGAGCCCTCTAGATTAGCTAAATAGTAACAAGCATAAAAACTGATAAAATACAATAATAAACATTGATAGTTATTGTTTGCTATGAGAGCATAAATATTTTTGTTGCTAAATTTTAAATCAATTAAATTTGAACTAATCGCTCGTAATGATTTTCCACTTATTTTGAATTTAAGTATTTATTACAACATTAAATTAAATCAACACTTTTATCGCTGTCAACGTCAACAGCCCTAAAAACGTATTTTTTAAATTAAAATTAGGATTTTTATAATTTAGTAACAAAAAAATAAAAATAAACAATAAAAATTAAACACAAAATTACATTACGTATACGTATCTAATGCAGCAAAACCTTTTTGTCGTTAAGATTATCCTTGTACTACATACATACATGCAATATGTATGTGCACCTACACATATCTGTAGTCCATCTATTGTTTGGGGTTCAAAGTCTAAGATGAAGTGCAAGATTTCTAATTCCAAATGGAACTCAAAGCTTAAATGCAAGAAATTTAATAAACATTTTCAGTGAAATATATTTGGATGCTCTCAACCCAGAGCTCCGACGGGTCCGGTCGTACACAGCCCAAGTCAAGTCAAACCGTCCAAGGCTCAAATAGACAAACACACACACACACACACACACACACATTTACACACACACAATGTCTTTACTCTTGCTGGAAGCTGCTGTTTGTACGAGCATAAAAACAAGGCAGCCCAGAAGAGCAGAGCAAAATGAAGAACATGGCATAGGCAAAGGCAAAGGCAAAGGCAAGGCTACAGATAGTGGGAGGGAAGCAGAAGTACTATTACAACAACAACAACAACCACAACACCAACAAACATTCTTAGCGTGTTAGACTTAATACAATAAAAGCAAGAACAACAATGGAAACAACGATGAGGACAACAAACATTCACTTCGCAATGAACGAAACGAGGCAGGCAAACGCTTTTGGCTCATTCCTCCTTGTGGATAACATAGCTGCTATAGCTTTAGCTTCTACTCCAGCTTCTGCGTCTACGTCCATGAACGTACGTATCTCTGTAATCATCATCAACACCACAAGCCGCCAGCCAGTTTTATATCCAGCTTGCCGCCACCCTGTCTTCGTACGGAATATCCTTGTCGTATTTTCATACAATTTCCATTTTAGTTTTCATTCTGCCAAGCCATCCAAGTTGTTCGAGTCGCATTGTCGTTAGCGTCGGCGTTGCGAATCGAGTCAACTGGAGGCGAGTTCTAGACTAGAGTCGAGCCGCGTCGAGTTGAATCTAGTCGAGTCCTTGCTGCCTTGCTGCTTCATTATTTTACCATGCCCGATGCTGTCTATCTGATGGATGCGTATATGTACATACTGTGTGCTCTCTGTTGTTGTTTTTGCTTTTGCCGTGAATTTGCAGCATTTTATCCTTCATGCGGCGAAACCTTCTTTCTACGTCCTCGACGAGCATGGATGGCATCAGCATGCAGTGTATCTGAGCGAGTGTGTGTGTGTGTGTGTGTGTGTGTGTATTTGTGCTGACAATAAAAGTTTCACACACACACACACACACACTCACTGTGCAGATAGACTCACATGGAAGCTTAATGCTTTGTCAGTATATGTACACGTTTATACAGTTATCACAATATCACAAAACGATACTACGAGAATTCTCTTACCATTGTTAGGATAATGCGCCAACACGTCAGCGAGGAATCACACGACAGAACTTCGTTTCCGAATATCCATTCCATGCTGATGCTGTGTGTTGTGTATTGGTATATTGTAGATGCACATCGCAAAACGAAACTTATCGTGATATTGACTTACCCATAAACCCAGCATATCCATATATTCGTGTTTACTATACACACAATCTACGTATTTCAGAGCAAGTTTTTGGCTTTGTGTGTGTGTGTTGGTTAGCACGTTCGCCATCGTTCGTTATGCCCGACAACATCGGGCAATCGCATTGCCGAGTGGGTGGTGGTTGGGTGGCTGGGTGGTGGCTCAATGGCAGACTTTTGGGCTGCGCTTGGGTAGGCGGTGGTGGTATTTGTGGGTCGTACAACGGTTACAGTAAAACTTTTGCCCTATTGTGACAAGCAAACGACGAGCTGGCGCGCTGTCGACTTTGACGGGTCGTGTGAGGGTGACTGCCTGCCGCCTGCGTGCCCGTGGGTGTCTTTGTTGCTGGTTTGGGTCTGTGCTTGGGGTCCTGCTCCGGCTTGGGTTGTTGAATAGCAAAGTAAGCGGCCAACTGACAGTGGTGAGCATGAACAAAATATGTGCCATGCTATAGGGTGCCCAGTCGATGGCTACATCATGCTAGCTATCTAGCAGAACGAAGAGTTCAAGGGCGCACCCTTTATCACCATGCTGCATCCCTTGGCTTTTTATTCATTTGGTCATAGTTGCTAAAGCTCTTTTATTTTGCTGTCCTGCCAGAGCACAATCCACCTAACAGCCAGTGCAAGAGCCCCAACATACTACTACTACTACTACTACTATTGTTGCTATCGCTGCTGCAAAACTAAATGAATGCCAGTTGGAGACGGTATGCTGTATGTGGGTGGGATTGTGTGTGTAGTTGGGTGTGTTTGATCATCATCTCACAGTGTCTCGTTGGTGCGACGGTCACGTTAAAATGCCGAATTTTCAAACGTGGCTCAAAGCTTTGGTGGATGACTACTTGAACAATATGACCTGACGTTTTCCTAGCAAATGTATAGACTTTGTAGTCAACATCCATCATGCAGTGCCGAAAGGTGTAATGTAAAAACGATAGACTATGTCCTTGCTTAATCATCCACGAGGATCTGTAGTATTCAAAAATCTTTGAATTTTTAAACTTCGTTCTCTATAGTCCATGTGCATGTTGTGTATATGCATAAATACAATACAATAAGTACACACACACACATACACATTCATGTGCATTTGTTTATCAAGCAGGCAATATAATTTTAAGTTTACTTTGCGTATGACGCATATGCCGGATTTCAGGTTTTATCTGAGGTTTTTGCTTTTTGCTGTACTCGAAAATATTCGCTGTTTGTTTGGAATGACACAACGACTGAAAAACTTAAGTTGAACTCGGGGAACGTCCCAGATGATATTTTACGTTTTGTTTTTTTTTTTTCAAAGAAATCGAGGGAACTCAGGAAAATCAATATGCAAATAGTATATGTATACCTAGCAACTTACCTTTGCGTACTTACGATTATTATTCCCAATACCTGTGTGTACAAAGAGCAAGAAGAAGGCGTGGCAAACTCCAAGTCGTTTATACAAAAATGCTTTTCATAACCTCGGGTGGCGATACAGTACTGTCCGCCTGGCAGTTTGTTCGATTGTTCCTTGGCATGATAACCGAGATCTCGAAGAAAGAGAGTTACCAAACTACACCATTTTATGCGCATTTTAACCCTGAAGATAAAGTTTCGCGGGCTTCTGCCAAACGTTCACATTTTTTAATTTAAAACTTGGTAGAGCTATATACTTTACTTAAGGGAACAAACAAGAAGATTCGTAAAATGGTTCATGGGGCTTCAATTACCAAATCTACACTTAAATTTTGCGATTTGAGTCGTTCACCCCTTGCAACATATTTACTGTGTTGTCTCAAACACCCCTGAAATTTAGGTACATAAATAATTTTAAATACACTTTGTAACTTTAGAGAAAAACTTAAAATTCGTCAAAATCGATTGAAATTTAGCGATCTTTTGGCAATATCTATGCGGCCCAACAAAAACAGAAAATAATTTGTATAATAATTTGTTCTTATAAGATCGGCAATAGAATCAGGTAGAAAGTTACAGGGTATTTTACAATCGGACACCGTCTCGACTTTATTATATATTTTCTTATTTTATTTAATATTATTACTTTTTATTTTTGATTTTATTTTAGTACACATAAAATTTAATTTTATTTTGGCCGATAGTCGTTAAGGTAAATGTATATGATATAGCAAAACGATTTTTATCAAAAATATTTTTTTCAAACCAATCATTCTTTGTTTTTTTTTATAATCAATAGATTTTGATTTATAATTTAAGAACATCGAAGAAATCCTAAGTACCGAACACGATGTCTTGAGAACCAAACTAAATGTAACTTAATTTGTGAGAAAAGGCTGATTTGGGCCGATTTGAACTATCGTCACTTACAATACCTATAAACAAAACAAATAGTTAACTCAAACGGCTCTAGAGTCCTCCCTAAGAGTTACGCAACATTGTGCATTATTTGTATTGTAGCCAAAACTTGTCCCTAAATAACTGCATTCGTCATACATTTAGTCCATCATACACCCGGCTAACTACATGGCCCCCATTTTTATCTGCACCCATCGATCGAGGGTTCTTTCTTTTTTATTTTTATTTTTTACGGTTGTGCTGCAAAAGTGGCAACTAGTCGTCATCGGCCGTCGTTAGCCAGGTGCTCGCTTGAGAACCAGAACTAAGCAACTTCCAGTGATTCAGTGAGTCGCGCTGTAAATGGTAACGCATGGAAAACAAAATCCAATAGCAATGCTGGCGGCATTAAGACTCAAGAAGTATCAGCAGCACCACAAAATCGAGTGAATAAGACCGTCGTCTATGTTACTCCCAATTGTTGTTGTACGCGATTCTGCAAGCTTAGACTGACTCAGTGTTTGGTCGGGCTACGGCTTTGTGCGGCATGTTGTGCCATGTGCGCGCACTTAGGACAGGCAGCTACGGCTAGTAAGGCTCCAACTCTGACACTGGGAACTGACTCAGGCGATGGCTCCAGCAAATGTGTTGTCACAGTGGTGTGGCATTTCCTTTATCGTACAAAATGGAGGGGAAATATTTTAGCTCACATATTCAACGTGCTGGTGTACGGCTCCCTGTCCCCACTCTACCGCAGTTGCCCACCCACTCTGCGCGTTTTCGTCAACAGCGCCGACAGTGTGCGTTCCCTTGTTCGACTTGACATTTGCGTTTTGCCTTGCTGCTTAGTTGCTGTGCTGAAGAGCACAGTGGAACCAATTGCATTGATTTGAAACTACAAATGTACGATGTATGCAGATTTAACTTCCAAACCCTTGAATAACACTTTTTGAATTCACTCCTTCTGAGTCTTGAGTGTGCGATCTCAGCGATTTTCAGCTGGAATTCAAATCTACATAATTTCTACAAAGAATACCCTTTTCCGAATTTGGTTAGATTAATTTCAGAACTAGTAAAATAAAATGAATTTGTGCAAACAACTATATTATGACCTATGGAGCTATACGATATAGTCAACCGATTTTTATTGAATTTGACATAGTACAATATTTGGAAGCAAACAATATTTGGATAAGTTTTATATAAATAAGCAAATAAGCAAAATTATTCATTTTTTGAATTTTGAGGTGGTGCAAATCACCTCTATTGGAAGTATAGACGGTCATGTGTGTATCGACTTTACTAGTCCCAGCGCATAACCCCCATATGTTAGGTAACTTTGGGTGTCTCTAGCATTTCCTTCATAGTATTACATACATTCTTGAAACATAATATATGCATTAAGGTATCAAAACTAGGATATAAGCTGACTGGAAAAATGTTTGGGTCTTTTAGAAAAATACAGCCAACAGACAAAATTGGTGAAAACTATTGTTTTTAGGAAGAGTAAAGGCTTTTATCAGATTTGTCCAAAGTTCGCCTGGTAGTTTCTGTGTCACCATAATTTTTATCGACGATGACAAAGTTTTAAAAAGCAATGGAACACAAGTGTAAGCACAATTTTAGGAAACTTTTTCAATTTTTGAATGCAATTCAAAACAATTGATTTTTACGATTTTCGTAGTGCTTACAGGTTTATATACAGATAGACTAAGTTTTGACTTTATTTCGTTCGTTTAAAAGAAACTTAGCCTAATTTAATATTGATTTGCTGCGTACTGGCTAGAAAACTTAAATACATTTACGAAGACGTATCTCAACTAAATGAATTGCTTAATTTAAAACGAATTGGAATTTTTAAAATGTATTAAAAAAATATTTTTCTGACTCAAAACAATGTTAAATAGTTTGAAATCAGGAATCGCATGACTGTGTTGTGTGAACCACTGTGCAGTGCATAAGCGAATTTTCGTTTATTCTGATTACAAATAGTAAAGATACGGAGTGAGAGGGCTAAGGAAGGCAGCACAAATTCCAACTTTACTTCAACTTTAATGGTCGGTCGGTCGGTCGGTACGTTCTGCTTAGTTCAGTTCAGTTCAGTTCAGCCCGACTCTGTTCAGTTCAGTTCAAATTGGGTACGTTGTAGTACGTACTATATACATACATGGATACATACTACATACAACATATAGATATACAGTCATGGACAGAATTGAGGGGACAGTATGAACATACAATGTGTGTGCTGTTACGTTGAGGTTGAAGAAATATGGTGTATACATATTCTATGAAATAAGGCCAGTTTTGACTTTTTGTTGCAAAAATCTGGAGTAAAGCCCTTTGTAATATGCTTAACTAAACATTTGTTTAATGCAGTTATTTCAAGTTTTATATTTTTTATCAGTATACCACAAAATTACCCTCTCTTTTTTTAATGTATAGACTTGCAGACTTCAAGACATTATTCGTTTATTTTTGTTTATAAATATTTAAAAAAATTAAAACTAACAAAGAAAATAAGAGAAAATCCCTGATTTTAAGATAGGAATGTATCTTACATACTAAAAGAATGCCAACACATTCATACGTACGTATGTATAAATTTTGTGCAATATAAGCTTTTGAAGATTGAGCCTGGCTAATGCTCTAATAATACGTCATATATAATATAATTATAAAATGGTTTTGCAATAAAATACTTTTTAATAAAATTAAAGTTTGAAGATAATTTGTAATATTTCATTCTAAGTGGTTTACGTTTATTTCTGGGACATTTGGCGGCGTATGGAGTCATAAACAAGGACAAATACATAGTACAAACAAAATAATTGTTTAATAATTACGAATTTGTTGTGGCTATAGCGAAATTCTGTTTATTCACAGAATTTCACATTAGTTGAAAATGCAAAAATTATAAAATATTTAACGTATTAAAAGAGCAAAAGAAAGTTATTAATTTATTTTTTTATTTGAGTTTCAAATTGCCAAACTGCAATAGTTCAATGACATAACTTGAATTGAATAAACTCATAGCTTAATTTCGATAAAAAAGCAAGATTTTACATTCAATTTTAATAAACCGTTTCAGGGTCATTAACGTAACATTTTTACTTTTACAAAGTTGATAAAAATATAAAAAACATTTAAAATAAAATTTAAAAATGTATTCCCCTTGATTATAGCTGGCATCGTTCCGAAAGTGTAGCATGGAGATATATATATTATCGTTTATTTGCTAGACAGTGCTAGATAAGTGAACCAGTGCTGCAGTGTGCAATGGAGCTTTCGGTTTTACAGGCAAGCACGCTACCGAGCTTTTTACTTTTTACTTGTTTTTAACTTTTTACTAGACTTTTTATCGGATTCGTATTCTAAATGATTTAGTATAATAATTCAGCAATATTATATATAAAATATTGCATACGAAACTATAAAAAATATGTATATGCATACATGCCATGGTAATTAAAAGTAAATTTAACAAAACTATAATATTTATCAATTTCGAAAACTCACTCCTTTACATGTTTCTTTGTTTCTGTATTTCTCTAATGCACTTTTTTTCTGTCTATTTATTTTACACATCTGATTTCAAATTTTCGACTCTTTCGTTTTAATTTCCTTCTTTTTTCAGTTGACATTTGTCGACTTAACCTTAGAAATCCCTGTTTATTATTATTATCGTCAAAAATACTTAACTTTTTCCTAATTTTGACTATTGTCGTGTGTTATTATTAAGAATGAAAATCGTACTTTTTTAGGTAGTGATAATTTTTTGTGCATATTATTTTGATTTCTTATTAAAATTGAATGTATTTTCATAAATATGAAATTTGTTATTGATCTTCAAAGAAAAGGGGAGGAATATCAGCAAGTATTTTAGTTAAAAACGCCACACTTAAACAATTTGGCTTAAAAATCAGTCATAATCAAGAAAATCCTATTTAGGGTGTAGCTACAGTTCTCAAGGCAATAATCATGGAAAATATATTAACAAACCAGCAACTACATAACATTGCTTTTGGAAATATGTATGTGAATACAAGCAGTTGTCCCTTTCTGGCTTTGTGTTTTAGCCAATTTCAGTATTGGAGCATAAATTGTAAAGACATCGGAATATACCATACACAATTGGTTATTTATTTACGGTGTGCCCTTTATTTTGGACCTCACTGTTTGTGTATGTACGAGTATGCTCTTTCGTTTTGCTGCGTTTGCTTGCTGCTGGCTGTGCTGTTAGGTTGGTTGGTTGGTTGGCTGGCTGGCTGGCTGGCTGGCTGGCTGGCTGGCTGGGATGGATGGATGGATGGTGCTGGTGGATAGTTGACTGGTTGGTTGGCGGCATGGTCGTAGCATGGCATCGTAGTCGTTGCTGTTGCTGTTGCCACTGCTACTGCCTCGTCGACGTAGTTGCAAGTATCGTCGTAGTCGTGTTGCCTTCGATGTTGCTGTTGCTGGTGCCTTTGCCATCACCGTTGCCGTTGCCGTCATCGTCATCACTTGCGTTCCCGTTGCCTTCAACGTTTGCCATCGTTATTGTTGCTGCTGCTGTAGTTGTTGTTGTTGTTGCTTTTATTATAAATTTTTGCTGGCTAATGTTGTTGTTGTTGGTGTTGCTGCTGCTGCTGGTTGGTTCGTTGGGTTTTTTCATCAGAGTATTGCTTGTGCGCTGGCTGACGTTATACCGACGCCATCGCATGCTTCACCTTCGCCCCGCCGCACACACACAGCCGCACACTTTGTGTTGTTGCTGCTTGCTGTCTCGTCGCCCCCTCCATACTGCGCTAACGCCAACCACCCAGCAAGCAGCACCACTGTCAGTGTTGGCTGCTGCTGCTGCTGCTGCTGTGGCGGAGTTTCTTGTTTTCTTTCGACGTCGTAGCCCCAGTCCCTTCCCCACAACCGCCTTTGCTTGTCGTAATTTTACTTGATTTTTTTTGTTATTTTTTCTTTTCTGTTTTATTTTTTTTTTCTTTTTATTTTTGCTGTGCTCTGTGTGCGCTCGTTCGTTGTTCGTTGGCGTATTCATTTGTGCTGCTGCCGCCGTTGTTGTTGTTGGGCTCTTTATTTTTTTTTTGTTGTATTTTTTTTCTTTCCGAGTTGGTTTCGAAATAAACTTTAATGCGAACATTCGTTGTTGGCTGTGGCAGTTGTTGAATTTCTGCTGCTCTCTTAAATTCAACAAAATATGCGCAGTCAGATTTTGGTTTGTTGTATGCATTTTTGGTCATTTGTGTGGTGCCGTGCCGGTATCCAAAGGCTTAAGGTTGTTGGGTAATTGATACTATAAATATGTACAACCATATGATGCGAAACTTCTAAAATAATTTGCTTATAGTGAAAACTAAATTTGAGAGGAAAAAGTAGCGCAACCAGAAAATTATTTGTTAAAGGCTTAGGATAGATTTCTAGACAAGTTGGTTATGTTTGACAATAAAGAAGCATTCGCGCAATCGCGCTTTAAGCCAACAACTGGCAGAGACAACCAACCACCAAGTAGTGAGCCAGCAGCAGCAGCAGCAGCAACAACAACACTCATGTTGCCGGAATGCTGTACATTAAGCTTAAGCTGCGTTGAGTTTCACTATAAAATGAATATGAGTTTTGCCGTTGGTTTGGCACGCAAACGCACAAACGTCCTCGACAAGCCCCAGTCAGTCAGCCAGTTACTGTACCACCACCCGTCGTCTCCAGCTTAAAGACCCTGCTACTCCATCTACCTACCAAGCAACCAAGCTGAATTATAGTATAACAACAACAGCAACAGCAACAACAGATACAACATCGACATTTGGGACGTTCGCATTCGTTGGGTTCGTACGAGGTTCGCATTTAGTTTCGTTAGCAGCACGGGGCACAGCCAAAGCTAAAGCTGTAGCTCCTACAAAAAGACCCAACAGATACAGATACAGTTGCAGATACACGCATACATAAGCACAATAATACAAAATATATGTGTGCATGCATGTATGTATCTATGTATGTGTACTGATACCCGTGCTTTGGAAACAACAACGCTGTGCGACGTTGACGATGACAGCATTTATAAAGGCAATTCAGTTATAAAAGTCGATCTATGCGCTACCTTTAAGATATATGCATATGAGAACTATATATCTATGTATCCCTAATATATAGAATAAGCTAAAACTAAGGATTTGGCAAGCAGTTGGCGCTTCTCGTCAACACCTGTACCGACTTCTGTACAACCAACCAACTGCTAGTTGTCGTCATCGTCATGGTCTGAATTTAAATACCAAGTCGTACAGCAAAAGCTGCAGAGCCGGAACGTAGGTTGCTTTTGCACTCATAACACGAGAGCAAAGAAAATGTTAAAATGGTGATTTCGTTCTTCCGTTCTGCTTCAGGTTTTGAGCTCTAAGCTGCTAAGTGGATACTGCAAATTTTTTGGCACATTCGCCTATTTGGCTTTAAAATGTTGTAATATATTCGCTTAAGCGAGGTTGCCGCCCAAGGACTTGTGCTCGTTTAGCTAACAGAGCATAGGTGTGATGCAATGGCGGCGCTCGTGCTAAATTTCGGTTTACCGAAGTGATCTTTTGCAATACAACTCTGCATATCCTGTTTCGCGGCGCCGCAACAAATGAATAACAGGTGCGCTATTGCGCTGTCTATTGTTTTAGCTCGGCGAAGGTCTTGAGTGTGAAATGCACCCAACTTTAGTTGTGAAAATAATTTGAATGTGAATGTTTTTATTAGCATATTAAAGTTATTAATAGTTTTAGTACAATTTTTAAAAAATATACTTGTAAGGAGCAAAGGATATACTGACAACGGCTATGAGTAGGCGACGCAGATTCCAAAAACTTAATACGAAAATGCTTCTCTCCACATTAAAATTTAGATGGCCGACTCCTAGAGACAACAAACTTAACCATAAATATAAAGCTCATTAGGACTGGTCGATATCTTTCCTCGTCGCTCATAGTAGAGCCCCGTAGTTTTGAACTACCTTTTTGTACCTGCTTCAATATTTGATTTAATTATTAACCAAGTGGCCAAGAATCAATCAATGCGGTAAAATGATTTGCGGCGCTTTGGGAAGTTTTCTCCTACAGCGCTTATCAAAGGCCATTCTACTGTTCCCCGAGTACTTTGTTTAATTAAAGTCGACTTGGATTTGTTAGTGAGACTAGGATAAAATTTTCGGTAAATTAAAGATGGAGATCTGCTTTTACATTCTTAGAAGATAGCATAAATGATGCATCAATTAAATAAAGTCCTTATCACCTAAGTTTAAATTGGGAGGGAGATTGAGAAGATAAACATTCTGAAAAAAGTGACCATAAATTACTATATTTCTCATTTTTAGATACTTTATGTTATATTAATATGTAATATGAAGTAAGGGACAAACAAAGGTACCAGATAGAAAGCCAATTATACCATCGTGATTATTCTCTCTAAGGGATTAAGCCTTCTCTTTTTACTCGACTTCTTAGTTAATGATACGGTACGCAATCTAATCTTTCCTACTAAATATTTTCCTTAAAACCCTGCATTATCATCAAAGTTGTAAAAATATACATTCATCAAGATCTTCGAAGCAACAGACGATATGCAAGAGATTTGAAACTCTACCAAAACCCCTTAGAAAACTAATCAATACAAAAATAAGAAGCTATAAATGCGTTACGTATAATCACAGACAGAATTCCAACATTTCGATTTTAGTGTATGCCATTTAAAGATAAATTGAAACTGCAAAATAGTGCTATCCTCTTTAGTTTCTTCTCAACATTGAAATTACTAAATAATCGTAAAATAAACGCGGCAATATAAGTTTTTTAAAAAATCTGTAACTATAAAGAAAAATTTGAAAGAAGATTATTCTTTGAATTGTTGAAACTACTACTAGGCGTCTTTTGTGAATGGCCTATTTTAAATTGTTGACAGAATAGATGCAATGCTAGAAATAATTGTAAAATAAACGTGGACATTCATATGTGTTGCTCTAATAATTCCTACACATCTGTCTAAACAATACTATTCAATTATTTCATCATTATTGTTTTTAATTATCATCAAGTAAGTGGATTTAATTATTTTAACTTTTATTTCCAACAGAAACAGCAATAATCCGATGCTTAATCAGCCAAACTTATGAATCCCTTGAAAGAATCACGAATTATGATTTGTTGATTTCAGATGACTTGATTTTTTTACTGACTCTCCTATTTAATATCATTTGATTTAAAAAATAAGTAAATTCGGAAAGGGTTTAAAATCTTAACTGAGTCAATGAACAGAATAAAATAAAGACTGAAGATGATTTCATGTAAATGATGGCAGTGGCTGCACCGGATGTGCTACGAAAAAATTCTTCAATATTGACTTTCAGTTGCGGTATTGGTGCTCTTGAAATAAACCTCAACATATCAATAAAAATCCTTGAGATCATTTTTTCGTGTGCAGTATGGCATGTGGCACCATATTGTTGAATATATGTTATCGAAGTCGAACACTTTCATTTCGGTCAATAAACGTTTGTAACCATCGTACACTCTGAATCAACTTTTATGTTTAAATTATGGATTACATTGACCGTGTTTAACTATAACGTATACCACGTGAGTGTTGCCAAAAAATAATTTGCTAAACAATCACCCTTTATTTGTGTTTATATGATTCTCGGTTCGTCCTGTTGTTAATTATATGAACTTTTGAATCTTTTATTCTGCTTATTTCATATTTGTCAAGTTTAGCTACAAGAACACCATTTATGGTTACGTCATTTCCAACGTATTTATTGTATCTTTAATTTCGGATTGCTCTGTTTATCATGAAGCGACACCGTTGCTTATCATTTAAGATAATCCAAGTATCAATAATTTTGGACTTATTCGTACGAACGGAAGTCCTCGTTAACTAGATCAAGTGTCATCGATAGGAACAGGTGGTAGTGTGATGGGGCAAGCTCTGAAGATTATGGCGGGTGAGATAAGATCTTACATTTCAGCGTTTTCAAATATTTTTTGACCACATTTGCAACATGGGCTTGAGCATTGTCATGCTGAAGTTTGACTTAGTCATGTCTTTCTTTGTATAGTGGCTGCTTTCTATTAATTCTCGGTTCAAACGCATCAAGTTGGCTTAAGTAGCCTCATAATACATCAAACCATGCTGGTCTCACCAAATGTAGAGCTTGAAGCCATGAATATCGGTCTTCGCTGTGGACGTGGAGGCATTCCACGGCTTTTCACCAAGACTTTATGTGCTTCAGATTATAGATAATAATCCATTCTTCATCGCCTGTTAAGATGCAAATAAAAAGGAGAAGCTGTTTAAAAGCAAAGAAACGTTGTTTGGAATCTCTCGGCTTCAAGTCGTACGGAACCTAGTGTCCTTGCTTGAGAACCATTTCCATGGCTTTAGGCACTTTGACTCGGCTTGCTAATTTGCTTCCAATAAATCTGCCAATTCCTCTTGTATATTCAAGAGCAATCGATCAGCTTTAACCGCACTTTTCTTTGAAAATTTAACGCTTCCCACAAATTATGCGAATTCAGCTCAAAAACTGACATTTTCCATAAACAATTGCTCCGAGACCAAAAAGTAGACATATATATATATAATAAAATATATATATATATAAATGAATGATCAAAATCACGGTTTTGTAGTATTTCCCTACTGTTGCTTTAAGTTTTTACTTCTGTTAATGGGCAGACATCTTAGACCTACAATTTTTTATCACAAGCAAAATCAAATTATATATCCAGTATCAAGAGACGTTTCCCAATAAACCAGCAACAAACACAAAACGTATTTATCATAAGTAAAAATTATGCACAACTTGTACAAATTGTAATTTCGTAATTTTTTCAGTTTTGTATAATTCAAAAAATATTAGAAGACCAGAATGACATACGATACAAAAAAAATTTATTTTTTTTTTTAAATTCTTCTGTGTCGGTAAGTACCCCTTAACATAACTCCCAGCTGGTAATTTTAAAGGATTTATTTATTTAATTATAAGGGGCGATTAAGCAACTTATTCTTTGGTAACACTAACATCAACATATATTCGAACAACTCTCACAAATTATTAAATTTCTTTATCAAAATTCATGCATCTTTTATTTTCAATTCCTCATTTTGATTAGATGAATACCAGAATATTCGAACCGAAAAAAAAACTGAAGAAAAGTCACTGGTGTGCATTATTGGAAGACAATATTATTGTCCTTTTTAAAAACAGTGAACAGGACGCAACGTTGTGAATGTCAAACGCTACCATTCGAGGCTTGCAAATTTTGTTCATAGCTCGAATTGGCTAACATGTGGCCAGTCGAGTGACCATCTAGATCATGTGATTTAGCGCCTCAAGTCTATTTTTTGTAGGTCAATGGCCAAATACCATCTATGGGAACGCAATTGAGTTCGTCACCAGTTTCCCATACCTTGGTACTGTCATCTCCCACAATGGCGGCGTGGATGATGACGTCACAAACCGACTTACCAAAGCCTGATCAGCATTTGCGAGACTCTATCTCATTTGGAGCAACAAGCAAATAAGCAGACAAACAAAGGTTCGGATCTACAATACGTGTGCAAAGTCCATACTTCTTTATGGCAGTGAGACATGGCTTACCACCAATAAGATGACATGATGAGACTGCATGTCTTCAGCAACAAGTGCTTGAGGATTATATGATAGATATTCTGGCCAAACAGAATATCCAATGCAGATCTGTCTCGTGTCACAGGTGAGCCCCCTATAAACCTCCAAATAAGTAAGAAGAAATGGACGTGGATAGGGCATGTTCTCAGAAGCGGTCCAAGCAGTATTGTCAGGATGGCACTGGACTGAAATCGCCAAGGCAGCAGACGGATCGGAAGACCCAAGGCAGCCTGGAGAAGATCCATCCTCCAAGAATTGGCCCAATCACTACATGGGGCAGAGCTAAACAAACTGCACAAAACAGGGTTCGTTGGAAGGCCCTAAGTTCCCAAACGGAATAATAAGGAAAAAAAAGGAGTCTATGGTTCTGGAAAGAAATATTAAAATATTTATTCTTGGCCGTTGGTTGCGTGCTTGCATCTAAAACTGAAATTCGGTTATTCGATTCGTCCCAAGAATTTTATTAAGTAAAAGCACCGCCGTTCGGATTCGGCTGTAAATTATAGATCCTACAGATAAAGATATCCCCATGCTCCGCCTTTGGAGCAATGAGAGCATAGTCAAGGGGAGTACGTATATTTATTGAGATAGCATCAGATATGGTTTTTTTTCTAAAAATTAAATTAGCAGGCTTACTAAAAGTTCCCCCTTAAATTCAAAAAAAGAGGCAAGAAGTTCGTGTACAAACATAGTCCATAATCTGGATTGGTATAGAACAGATTCTTTTCGAAACGTTTAACATTTCTGGATTGGGCAACCCTATCGTTGCAATCTGGTAACTGATAGCTCTATCGTAAGGTTTGTTATTTTTGAGGTTATACAAACTCAGATCGTTTGGACCTATGAGCGCTATTTGGGTAGTTTACACTAACTTAAATGACTTATCGCGGCCAAAAAATGAAATTAAATCCTGATCATTTTCGTGCGCTACTATTTACAACTTGCGACGTGGCTTACTTCGACAACAGTGCATGAATGAAACTCCATCAAGGACCAGTGTTTATCGATGTTATAGTGAATTCAACCGAGGTCGAAGTTCACTCCAAGACGAAATTTGTGGAGGTAGTCCAAATTCAGTTGTTCCAGAAACCATTGATGCTGTGCGCAAACTAATATTGCAAGATCGTCATGTGACCTATCGTGAGATTGAGACAACATTAGGTATTAGTGGACTATTTGACTGCCAAAAATATTTGTTCGCGTTGGATCCCAAACAATTCGTCAATCGCTCAAAGAGAAGGCTCGTGTCGAGTGGTCCAAATTAATGGTGAAAAAATACGATCGCGATGCTTCGAAACACATCTATGACATCGTGGCGGTTGATGAATCCTGGATTTACGCACATGAGCCCGAAAGTAAACCGCTGTCGACTGTATGGGTGTTTCCAGAAGAGAAAAATCCAACAAGTTGTTCGCGCACGAAGCACTTCCAAGCAAATGGTTGCCGGGTTTTGTACTGTACAGGCCGCAATCGTACCACAAGAACAACGGAGAACAGTCAATTCTCAGTGGTACACAAGCAGTTGTCTCCCAAGAAATCAGGCGAACCAACCGCCGAAGACGGATCACTCTTCACCACGACCATGCGAGCTCTCACACATCGGCTCAAACAACAGCATTTTTGAGCATTGATTTGATGTGTCATCCACCATATAATCCTGACTTGGCACGGAATGACGTCTTTTTATTCCCCAGCGTAAAAAATACAATGAGAGGTTAACATTTTTAACACCTGAAGAAGCGGTTGATGCGTTCAGAATGCATGATTTAAAGATACTTCAATCAGAAAGTGCTTCGATAATTGGTTCAAACGGATGAAAAAGTGTATAGATATTAATGGGGGAATATTTTAAAAAACAAAAAAGCGAATTTCCCGAAAGTTTGGAGAGTGTCAAAAGTAATCCCCGTGAAAAAATCCAACAAACCAGCTGAATCAGTTAATTCATACCGTCCAATAAGCTTACTATCATCGATAAGCAGGATTTTAGAAAAAATAATCAAAAAAAGCATCTTCGATTATGCTGATTTAAACAACCTGCTTCCCCCTCAACAATTTGGATTTCGTCAAGGCCACAACACCATACACTTATTGATGAGAATTAAAAATCTTATCAAATCAAATTTCAATAGTTCCAAATCAACCGGCATGATACTCTTAGACATCAAAGCAGCTTTTGACTCTGTATGGCACGATGGTCTTATTTATAAAATGAATTAGTTTGGCATACCCTTGGAACTTATAAAAATGATTAGAAGTTTTCTTACAAGTCGTTCTTTTCCTGTACATATAGGTGGATCAAAACACCAAAATCACGTTTTAACGTGACCCCAAGGGTCTTGCCTATCTCCCATACTATACAAAATATTTACCGCAGATACCCCGCCGCTTAGAGATTGTACAACATTTATCTTTGCGGATGATACCGCCATTCTTGCCTATCTCCCATACTATACAAAATATTTACCGCAGATACCCCGCCGCTTAGAGATTGTACAACAGCTATCTTTGCGGATGATACCGCCATTCTTTGTTCAGGATCGTATGCTTTAGATATCACTAGTAAGCTTCAGGTTGCTTTTGATACTCTGGTGTCCTACTTTTCCAAATGGAAAATCCTTGTAAACACTGAGAAAACACAAGCTATATACTTTGCAAAGAAAGGAAGAATCTATACATTCCATCCAGTCACATAAATCTAAATCTAGTCGATAGTAAATGGAAAAACGATGTAAGATATTTAGGTTTAATACTAGACAAAAAATTAACTTTCAAATAACATACGTCCCAAGTCATCCATAAAGTTAGTATGCTAATTCGAATCCTTTCCTCCCTTTGATAACTAGAAATTTTCGGCTTAGCATTGAGAATAAATTATACCTATTTAGATACATATTCTAAGCTGTTATGTTTTACGTTGCCCCGATATAGGCAGATATTGCAAGGAATCATTTAAAAAGGTTACAATAACCCAAAATAAACTGTTAAAAATGATTCTAAACCTTCCATGGCATCATTCAACTTCAGATCTGCACAGCTTAACCAACATCGAAATGGTATCTGATCGAGCCAACAGACTTTTTTCTAATTTTCGTAATATATGTATATACTCAGATTATCCTCATATTAAAAACATTTTTGTTTAAAATACAAATTAGTTTTAAGTTATAGATTTAAGTTATTATTACACATGAGTTTATTACAAAATTTTCTACCCATTTCACATGTTATTATTAATATATTAAGTTTACATTTACATTTTCATTACGATTCAAGCAGAAAAGGAAATATGCCTAAACTCTTTAATTATCTAGCTATTACTACCTCACTACAACCTAAGATTGTTATTGGATATTAAGTGAATAAAAATTATTATTATATTAAAAAATCGATTTTCAAATATTAATATTTATTTTTGTTCTCTAATCCCGAAATGTAAAAGGCAACCAACGTATACGTACTGAAATTACAATAGTCTTTGCAAACTACGGATTAATATCACCATAGACATTCTCATTAGAATTGGGATCGATAATGCCACTTAGACATTAAAGTCTCGAATTCGATTTTATGATATTCCACAGGTTAGAAAATACTTTTAAACGACACTAAGTGCACTAAGTACCAAAACGTATGAAAGCAAAATATATAATTAATTAACCTCATTTCTATCAAATTACATTTTGAGAAAAAACTAAAATTTTCATTCTGCTAGCCAGACTTGTTGTAAACCTTAATATAGTAATTCTAATTTTGCAGAGTCCATTTGAAAATTAACGTGTAGAGATGTTGTTAACTATGGGAGGGAGATTTCGAAGCATCTTCAAAATACTTCCGACGTAAAAGACATTTTTTGGCAAGATATTGTTGTCTTGTTACAAGTGAATTTTGAAATAAAAAAATGTATGATTATAATTATATAAAACTAGATTATAATAGTAAATATATAACCTAGTTGGTAAAGAATAGCACCGGCTTCTATGGCCTTTGGGTATAAATTAAAAAATTAAATCTTTTCAATAACCGTTTTTAGCCTGAAGAACTGAATAAACACCTGTGCTTTCAGTAAAAATTTATCGCGAATTTATGCGTCCCCAGCTTCACAAAAGTCCACGAGGAGCATAAGGATACACATAGTTCACCACACAAGCTGTTTTCCTATAGAGTATCCGATGTATTCGGTGACATGTATAAGTTACATAGCTCTTTAGCAGTCAGTGGCTCAGTTTTTTACTCAATTTTTTCAAATTGCAATCGCTTTTAAACAATTGCGACAACTGAAGTTTCATTTTATGGTAAGCTAATTATGATGTTATATAAGTATAAAACATTTCTCGCCTGTGTCTCGAGTGATGATGCAAAATATATCTTAACATTCTCGACTTCTGCCTTAATTCTCAGAAACTTTTAATTTGAAATTAAGTTAAAATATGAAACTTTTCCATTTGCTTATTTTTTGCGTCTTTGATCAAATTACTCAAGAGATGGCGCTTTTAAAAACAGCGGTAAAAAGAGGCAATTTGGTATTTAAAACGTAGAAGTATAGCAATCAGCTTTGTATCGCCTTCTAAATGTTTTTAGAAACAACAGAGGGCGCTTGAGAAATGCAATGTAAGCAATTAAATAAAAGCATTTGGTGCCGTCTGTAGATACTTTGCTATTAGTAAACTCAAGAAAAAAAGTTTCATTGATCGTCGGGCACATATGTGTTAACACGTTCCTCCAGACTTAGAAAATAAATGTCTAGCTTAGCCACCTGACGGCGCTTATTACTACTCGAGTCATCAGCGTTGCCACATAAATTCAAGAAAGTGAACTTGGCTGCGTTTCCACAACCAGCTGTTGCGCTTCAATTCTAACACAATAAAGAAGAAGCACGATTCCATTTTATTTATCTGTAAAGAACCAGAAGAATAATGATGCAACAAACTAAATACATTGTAAGTTATTCAGCTCGTGTATTTTGGGGTAAGCTCGTATATATTATTTTTTTTTTATATCTGCAGCTAGCACCAGTTTTCAAAAGCCTGCGTCTATTGCCGGCACGCGGTGCTGCTAGCTTCACAACTGCTGCAGCGCCCGCCAAAATTGAAAAAAGTAAGTCGAAGTCAAATAAAATAATGCGCAAATCGTATGTCAAAGTTTATTTTTGCGTTTGCAGCTGTCAATAACGTTACCATACTGGGACGTGTCGGCGCCGATCCACAACTTCGTGGCTCACAGGAGCACCCTGTGGTCACATTTTCCGTAGCCACACACACTAACTACAAGTAAGTGTTAAAGAAAAAGGAAGATTTTAGCAGTAGTTTGAGGGTATATTATTTGCAGATATGAAAATGGTGATTGGGCTCAACGCACCGACTGGCATCGTGTAGTCGTTTTCAAGCCCAATTTACGTGATACTGTGTTGGAGTATCTGAAGAAGGGCCAGCGCACCATGGTGCAGGGCAAAATCACATATGGTGAAATTACAGATCAGCAAGGCAATCAGAAGACTAGCACCAGCATCATAGCCGATGATGTTTTGTTCTTCCGTGATGCCAATAACTAAGCTACTACTATCATAAATATATTAAGCTTAAGCACAAAGTCTAACCCAGTTCTGTAATAACATATGAATTATCTTTGCATTTACATATGTATGTAAATTTCATTCGCTCATAGTATGTATAATAAGGCGGCATCACTGTTGAAATATAGTTGTTTAATTTTATTGACACAATTAATTTATGTTTTCTTCGACTTGGACTGCTCCATTTGATCATATTTACTTGCTATAGCATTAGTTTTATATTCCAAATGTGCAATGTTTTGCTCAATGCCACTCAGCAAATCGTAATCGACTTGAAATAATTTTGTTAACTGGAAACATAGATTTTCAACAGTTTTATAGCTCTGCTAAAAAAAAAAAAAAACACCGAAAACCTACCGAATCATAAGATGCCATATGGTTATCTATTTCGCTATTATGCTGCTGCATTTCAGCTTTCTGCTCGTCGGACCTCGAGGCCCATTTTTGTGCTGCTGCGAGTGTTTCTAAAACTTTATTGTACGGCGTACTTCCAATAAAAAATGTTGGTTCTTTGCTTGATGCTTGCTCAAGACGTTCCAGCATGCGTTCTGCCTGAAATTGCGTCCACTCAAAGTCATTAATTTGCAATTCCAATTGTAAAGTGCGAAGTTTCAAGTCTTGCATGCATTGTTCCATATCGATAAGCTGCAGAAAAATAAATTTCAATTTAAAATTTTGTAAATAGCAAAATATAGCTTGCGTCGTTGCGATTTCCTAAGCATGTTACATGCTGTTGCTTAATAGCATCAACTTTGTTAGTAAATTCGTTTTGAAACTCTTCGGTGGCGCGAAACAAATGGTGCGTTATCAATTCCATTTGCAAAAAGGAAATAGGCTGTTCTACACTCAATTTCGACATTTTTAGATGTAAAAAAAGTAACTTTTCCAAAATTAAAAGAAAAACGCTTAACAAATTTTACTTTCTAAATAATAATTTGTAGTAAATGTACAGCTAGCATGCTAGATTCAAACATTTGTCTGGATTATCAAGCATCATATGAGTAGTTCCAAAAGAGCGCATTAGAACGCAAATCCGAATGTCGTGAAGTTACTAGCAAGCACAAACAAGTATGGTCATATCGCTCATGATCCACATGTACCCCCCAAATCAAGGCGTTTTAGTCAAAATATCTGTATGTGGCTGTGTGAGTGAGTATTTGTGTGTTTGCGCAGCTGCTCATGTATGAGTGTTATACGAGCGTGGGTATACGATTCGCATGCCTCCAAGCGCCGGACAGCTTTTCAGCAAACGCGCTCGAACCGAACAGTTGCTGTTGATGGCGCTCGCAAGTTTGCTGCGTTAAACGGCGATACGCTTTTAGAGGTTATCATTGGCAACACGTTTCGAAGCGTGATAAGTTCCAAACAAATTGAATGTTGGACAAAATTGGCCATTAGATATGACTTAAAAATAATGCAAATTTAAGCAAGTGAAATTAAAAGCGCGAATCAGCCAAGTGTTGTTGTTTGTTTTGTTTTATTTTTTTTCCATAATTTCTTCGTTAAGTTCTGTTAACTTGTTGTTTTTTTTTTATTGTTATTGTGTTTGTTGCTGCCTGTTATTGTTGAAAGGAGCAAAGCATAATGGCTGTGGATTATGTATTAGAGGAACTTATGGGCAAACTGGGTAAGTAAGTGTTATGATCTGCAAACTGTTGCTACAGTCATGGAAAATAACAACATTGTTGCGCCAAACTCTTGCCAAATGGCCTGCATTGCGTGCTGATAACAACTTGTTGTGCGTTGTCTATGTCTTCACTTATCAACTTGTTGGCTTATCAGTAAATCATATGCTTATCAGCTGTTCGCCATGATGCGCTGTACCCTGCTCAACGAGTTTATCCAAACAAGCTGCAGCGTGCGGCTCTTATCTATCTTCAAATAAATCTCTGCACTTGGCTACTCTAATTGTTATCAATTAAGTTGTAATTACTTTGTTGTTTTTGTTTTTACGGCTAATTTATTTGCGGTTTTTTCCTTTTATTTGTTTGTTTGTTGTGCCGGCTTAGTCTCAAATGAAATGCCCAACACGCATAGCAAGTAGCAGTCTATCTTAATCCGACTGTCAAGAGTTGCCGCTACTTATAATCATCTTGTTTTAATTTCTACTACTACTGTTTTATTATAATTTTTTGTTTTACATTTAAATTAATAAATTTCAAGGTTGAGCACACTGAACATGTTGCTACAATTAGCAACTGACTTAATCATAATCACTAGAACTTGACATGTGTTGAACCTTTCGGACAAATATGAAGAGTTATCTTTAGAAAATATCGCACTATGACGCCAAATGATGAGGTACAGTAAGGCAGCTGTTATCGTGCGCTTACAAAGCCTGTTAACAACAAAATAAAAAGCGATTAATAAATATAAATAAATTCATATACACTCAGCTCGTTTGACTGTTTTTTATTGTTGTTAAATATTTTACACTTTTTATGTAAAAAATTATTGGTGTAAAATGATTTTATGACTTTTGTAGTCAAGTGCTTAATTTAAATACTTGGAAGTAACTGATTGATAGGCGACCCAAGCAATCGAAAGTTCTTCAATGAAGTCGTTGATTGATTATCAGCTGACATTTCATTATGCATTTATTTATACATTAGTCGGGGTAACGTTTGTAAACTTTGGCAATAATTCAATTCCTCTGGCCCCAAGACTATTTAAAAACTAGTTTAAGACAAACAAACAAAAAACCAAACAGCAGCCGTCAGTGGAAAGATGTTGAACTCATTAGAAATATTCGCCGGCAAAATGCAAATTTTAAAACTGGTTTTACGTGTGCTTTCATTTCAAATTGTTAATTTTTTTATACTCTGACTTAACAAATAAAACGGCTTAGTGTTGTTGGTTGTACATCAGAACGACTTTGAAAACACTCGACGTACAATTATAAAGTCAAAATAATTTTAATTACTGCAACTTAGAATGAGGGCAACCTTCGAAATTCATGTATTCTTCGCTTCATTCATACAAAACTTTGTCTGAACTGACTTGGAAGAAATCGCGTTTCACCATACAAATGTTGGCCGTCGCGTACGCTGCGTATACGTAACATGGCAACAATTGTTAGAAACAAAAAAAATAAATTAAATCATAAAATCAGAGAATTTCTGTTCAAAACAATTTAGTCGTTATCAATGCTTATCGATCGCGGCTTTATGTACGCAATTGGAGGCAGATTACGTGCGTATAAAGCGTGTTTGTGGGTCGTCGTTTAATTCAATTAAATATTGTGTCAAAGTCAAGTTGGTGTTAATTAAAATGAAAAAATTGGCTAGTTTTTTTATCTTATACTATTTACAAGAGAATTATAACAATTATGTCATGCCTGCCTGCCTATAGATGCTCAATTGATCGGTCAGTCTGGCGGTCGTTAGACACAACTAAGTAGAAATTCGTATAACATGTAATCATCGCTTAAATTACGCACGTTACAAAACCAATAAGAATTCAAAATTCGTTTAGTAGGCATGAAGAAGAACTTCTTAACTGATGGTCTAATTTAAATATTTGTTCGACAAGTATTGTGTAAAGCAATATATTTGTTTGCTCACAAATCAATTGATTGTGCCCATAGCTTTAATTTACTTGTGTCAAATATCTAGACTATGTCCATAGTAATTTACACAGTCCCTGCCCTCATGTGATCGCATTTGCAGCACATGCAAAAATTGAAAAGCTTTGTCATAATCAATTCAATTTAAACCGTGCCCAAGAAAACACGGTTACCGAACATTGGCATGCATTTCAATTGAAATCGAATTGAATAAATTCCACTTGATTTAATTGCAATACGCGCGAAATTCATTAAAGTGACGACAAAATCGGTGGAAAACTTACGGACAGCGTGAAGCCAGTGCCAGGGACAACGACGTCATAGCGTCAACTATGTCATAACTCAAGCATATTTCCAATTTTATCTTAGCTCAGAAAATTTAAGATAGACTTCAAAAATTCTAACCTATTGTTCTTGACACTGATATATAATATTGATATTGACAATGGTGCCTATTGTTATTTTCAATTTTGAATTCTCAATTTAGTTTTCAGTTTCAATATTAACAACATTTATAAAAGCTTTTTAGTAAATAATCGTGGTAATCGTTCTTTACATCAGCATCTAAAGATTAGTTCTTCTTATAGCGACGGTTTCTTTGAATTACTAGTACACCAAATTGAGAAAATCTTAGGAAGCTTACCCTAAGTTTCATTTACATGTAAATTTAATTGTTCCTCACAAGCTTTTTGGGCAACCATTTCAAACGAATTTGGAACTATATAGACACTTTTACTTAAAAATACTGCCATAAAAATTCAATTGCATATAAACAAAGAAAAACAAAAAAATGTAAGCAACACCAAATTTTTCTAAGAGCGAAATACAAAGCAAACAATTGTTAGAGAGAGAGCGAAAGCTCTCGCAAAGCGCCAATGGTAAAACTGTTACAAAAAGAAAACGTAAAGCTTGTTTCGCTTCTTATTTTTATACTCTACATCTTTGATCAAGGTGTACATTCTGTTTGTGAATGATGCTGGCAACAAAATAGTGAAGATTTCTTCAAAGTTTAAGAAAGGTTTAAAACAGACGTGACCACTAAAAAATAAACTTACCGAATGAATCTTTAAGCGATTGTTAAGAACCTTGATCTAAAATCGAGTTTTCGTGTGACATTATTTATTTGTATGCAAAGTAGGATAGAGCGTGTTTGTGGATTAATTCACTCAAGCCTGCTTATAAAAAATAATTAAAAATCGTTTTTGCTGTCAAGTTCATGGGAATTCTTCTAAATCGTGTTTTATTCGAATTTTCTTCATTAAAATTTTGAAGTAAATTTTCTTAAAAAAGCCATTCTCAGATCTATAATTTGTTTTAATAAAAAACTTTCTGGTTGAGTTGTTGCTTGAAGCGCCACACACCATACATTAGTTTATTTTGTGTCAGATAAAAGAATTTCATATAAACAGAGTATCTTCAAGTCGGCAGCGCCTAATTCCACTAGTTTTTGTTCATTGTTTGCTCTTGACTTTTATCTTTCTAATCATAACAAAATTCGGTTTAGCCAAACCCTTTGCATTTGCTTTTACCATAATTGTTTAACGTGTAAGGTCTTGTTACTATATTCAGTAATATATCGAACCCTTCGGCTGGATATGTAAACAAAGCAACACATTGTTTTTGCAGAGAACTTTTCGGGAAAGAAACATTTTTGTTTTTTTTTATAATGCTGCGCCGATTGTATTTGTTATAGTCAAATTGTCTAAATATAAATGTTTAGATATGCTTTAATGCGAATACCTGTTGCTAGACAAATTGCTGCTGCTCTCAATCAAAATCTTTCATATTGTTAGAGGATTTCCTTTCTTATTTATCAGTTTTGATCTTCGATACAATATTGCATATAAATCTTGTGATAAAAACGTGATTTTTAATAATTTAAAATATTTATATATTGTATCGTGTCGAAATTAAATGATATTCTTCCCATTAATTGTTCAGGCGGAATGTGGGAATTGGTGTTTTATTGTGGCGAGATAAAAAAAAAAAATTCCTTAAAACGAGCCGAACCTTTATTACACCTTAACTATATGATGTTTGTATATGATTTACAAAATTGTAATTCGCATCAGTCATCACATTTTACAGTGTAGGCAATCTTAAGTGTGTTGCTTTTGTCTAAAATCGTGAATATATAAAGATAATCCATTTCAATAGCTATTTGCCTGGAAACACAAAACAGAGACAAATTTGATAATGGGCTTTTGTATACCTCAGTAGCGTTACCTTCGCATCCCTATTAAAAGACAGTTATTTCGAACGATTATGTCTCTTCAGGAACCTCTATTTCGCTCATTTTTTCTTGTCTTATTTATTTTATAATCAGTTGTACTTTCTTTTTTTATTTTGCAAAAACATTTATGAATTCTTGGTATCTACTAATTTTTATACTTCTGTTATTCTACGGAATCTTTACTCATTGAAAAGAAAATTATCCAATTAAGCTTCAACAAAAAACTAAAGTGTAATCTAAGAAGACCGTTCATAATTATTATATATATATAAGGATATTAATTTGGTAATTTTTACAATTTCTTTCAAAGTTTCAAACTCATCTAAAACGAAGATTATTGTAAAATATTGCATTCTGTGTGGGAAAGTTGGGGAAAAAGAACTTGTTAAGCCAACAAGCTTTTTTGTTAGCTGTTATTAAAACACACTTTTGGTTTTAATAATATTATAAATAATGTTTATTTCTATAATTAGTATTGTTGAATTGACTCAAGCAATGCGCAGCGAGAACTTGAACGTTGACTCAACTGGACGCATCGGGTGTGCATTGAGAATTAATTTTGCTTTAAGCAACAAAGAGCGCCGATAGTGGCGGCGCTTAGCTTACGTTGCAGCGACAACTCCAAAGCGACAAAGAACGTAGGCCGTGCAAGAGGGAGTTGTGATAACAACTTCTCTTGGCATGTCATATGCTCTTATTATTGTTTTGACATGGGCGCGCTGTTCATCACTGAACAGAACTGTTAGGCCACTTTTTGTTTCCGAACGCTAAAAAATTTCGAATAGAAGAGATTTGAAATTAAACAGAAAAAACCAGTAGAGAAATATTAAAATAAAATAAATTATCTATACACCTTCCAGGAGCTTAAGTTTTCAACATAGGACTTCAACCTGTCCCTATCTCTAGCAATTGCTCGAAGCTCGTTAAACAATTTGTCAGTTTCCTTCTGAACCGTCTCGTACCATCATAGGCTTCTCGCAATATTATTCAGCAAAAAATTTAAAATGCAAAAATATGAAAAAATATAGTACTTTAAAAAAATATATATGTATATAGTTGTACCGAAGTACAATAAATTGACTTTACACTTGGTTTTTATCCCAAAAGTTGCATTAAGTAAAAAGTTTACAGCATATAATCAGATCACAGTTTATTATATTATTCCTCATATTATCCTTTGCATGATTTTACTTGATTAAAAGAAAAAGAGACCAAAAAAGCCGGCAATCTTCGCTTCATTATACTAAAATTATAAAACGGATCTGTGTGTTTCAACTACCCTTTGTCAAAAAGAGCAAAATTAATGCTAAAAATAAATACCCTACCGGATATATATACCATTTTCAAATCTCATTGAAAGCAAAATGCTACCCGGAAAAGTATGCAATATTTTAGTTTGGTGATATTTGCCTACTTTTAGGTTTTGATCATTTTAAGATTTTGAAAAAAGTGCAAAAAAAATGGTGTAACTTTTGGTTTGGAAAATTTGTTCAATTTAACTTGGTAAGTACTGCGAAACACAAAAAACATTTAGAATAGGCGATTTTGTAATAATTTCCATTTTTAACTTTTAAATGTAAATTAAAACAAAACACATTCAGAATGCGAATTTCGATTGAAATTGTATTTCTAAATAGAGTTTGATTTATGCCATCATTCAAATGACCAACTAGGGCTTGTTCGCAGATTTTGATCCGAAACAGTTAATTTTCAATGACTGCGGCACATCTGGGGCGGTATATTGGCAATAACTTCACAAATGTTGTCTTTCAGATGTTGAAGAGCTTGTGGGTTGTCAGCGTAGACTCGATCTTTAGCGTAGCCCCATAAAAATAAGTCCAATGGGTTTAAATCACATGATCTCGATCACCAAAACGCGAAATTATGCATCCTTCAAATTTCATTCGCAATCTGTCCATATTATTATCTATCCACATATCATCCGTATCCATGTCTTCAATTTCAGGCCAAAAAAAATCAGTTAACATGCGGCCATAGCACTCACCATTCACAGTCATCGTCTGGCCGTTCACGTGTTCAAAGCAATATGGCTCTATGATTCCACCAGATCAAAATGCGCACCAAACAATAACTTTTGTCGAATGCAATGCCCTCTCAACAATCACGTGTGGATTTTGTGAGCCCCATATACGGAAATTGTGGGTGTGCCATAGCCACCGTACTCAAAATGACGACTAAAATATTTTCGTAATGCTCAAAAAACATTCACCAATTTTTCACTATTTTTGTAGTATAATTTCACGAAATTAACACGTTGTTGCTAAAATGTTGCTAAAATGATCCATATTGTAAAATGGCAAACATTCAACTAACGATATTATGCTTTTGTTGATAGAATTAAATGAGTATTATTTGAAAAATAATCGAAATATCGCAAATATAGTTGAATTTTCTTTAAAGGAGCTGTATGATATCAACCGTTATTGATCAAATTGGCATCAAATAGCTAGTGAATTGGGATTCAGTATCTTTATAAACAACCGAATCATTATGCAAAGTATCTTGATTTTTTTGAGGTGGCGCAAAACATAATTAAAGAACTAAAATGTGTAACTTGTATCTCCATGAAATACAATTTTTTCTAAAAAGATCTCTTATATCTATATATTCATACATACGACAGACATACGACCATGGGTATACCAAATTCTGAAATCACCCTAATTATACTTTAGATACATCTTAAGAGGTGTCTCAGTCTTTTTTTCCAAGTGTTTTATACAATTTTGGTTTACACAAACCCAATATATATAAATGTATTTTAACCTAAATAAATTGAGCACCAAAATTTCTTTTTCTCAATGTTTGTAGGATCATCCAAAAAAAAGCCTTGAAGTCCATGTCTATCGTAGTTTCCGCAATTCCTTTTTCATTACCCGATCTACGAAAAAAACCTAAACCTTTAAAAACTCAAAAAAATTGTATTTAAAGATCAAATTATCTTATACTAATGCTGCCGTGGGAAGAAATATAATTTCTTAATGGGATTTAGAGAGCTCAATATAAATTGGCAGATACAAAGGTGCAAATAAAAAATTCCAAGGGGAGGGAGGTTTCATACTTTTTAAATAGTCCAGATACAGTTATCCAATTACCCCTGGTCGACCCCCTTTTCTAACTATACCAAAACTGTAAAACTGTATGCCATACTGATTTCTATAATTTATTTATAGTTGTAATTCATTATTATATTTTCCAACAAAGTTGTTATATTATAAATGATTTTAACGCAAATTTTTTACTTACTTTACAGGCGAGTTTGGCAAATACCAATTTGCGCAGTTCTTTTTGCAGGTGCTCTCTGGTCTGACGGCCGGTTTGCACATGCTGTCATTGGTCACAGTTGCCGCCGTGCCAGAACATCGTTGCTTCATCGAAGGTGTTGACAACAGTAGCTTTTCTAAGGTTCCATGGAATTCAAGTGCAATTCTTGCTGCAATACCCTTGAAAGAAAATGGCGAGTTGGACTCTTGTCATATGTACGATACTTTAAGCGATGATCATAATGCAACAGTACCTTGTACCTCATACGTCTATGATACGACCTATTATCAAACGTCACGCACGATAGAATGGACACATGTGTGTGATAGGCGATGGATGGGTGCCATAGTGCAGACGATGTTTATGCTCGGCACATTTACCGGAGCTGTTACATTGGGCGGTCTGGCCGATAAAGTTGGACGCAAAGCGGTCTTCTGCTGGTCTGCGCTGTTGCAGCTTATACTTGGTGTGGGAGTAGCATTCATTCCTGAATACTTTTCATTCATGTTAGTACGATTCTGTCTGGGCATTGTTGGCTCTGCTGGCGCCTACATTTGTGGCTTTGTGCTGACCATGGAGTTAGTTGGACCCACCAAGCGCACAGTATGCGGAATAACATTCCAGGTGAACTAGAAAGAATTATAATCGCACTGCGTCTGTTTATTTACCTTTTTCCTTTTTTATTAAAAAAAAAAAGGCTGTCTTTGCTGCTGGAATAATGCTGGTTGCTGGATGGGGTGCCATCATCAAGGATGAGCAGATGCTGCAAGTTGTTTATGGCTTGCACGGTTGCCTATTTTTGGGTCATTGGTGGTTGCTGGACGAGTCACCACGTTGGCTTTGGATGCAGGGACGCGCTGCAGAAGCAGTTGATATTGTGGCCAAAGGATTACGCATCAATGGTTCCGGCATACCACTAGACAAGGATTATTTTGTGCAAAAGGCTAAGCAGCAACAAGCCGTTGAGGATAAGGTTACAGCCGGACTTAGTGATCTCTTCCGTACTCCCAATCTGCGCATGAAGACATTAAATGTGTGCCTTTGCTGGTTTGCAAACTCCATTGTTTACTATGGATTGTCACTTAGCGCAGGCAAGCTGTACGGCAACCCTTATTTGATACTGTTCATCATGGGCTTAGTTGAATTCCCAAGCTACATTACAATTGTTTTTGTGCTTGATCGTCTGGGCCGACGTTCCATTACCAGCACTTTAATGCTCGGCGGTGGGTTGTGCTGCATTGTGGCAGCCTACATTGCCCAGGGCACAACAACGTCAACAGGCATTGTTATGATGGGCAAGCTGCTAATTGCGGGCTCCTTTGCAGTTATTTATAATTACTCAGCGGAACTTTTCCCCACTGTGGTGCGCAATTCGGCAATGGGACTTGGCTCCATGTGCGCGCGTTTGTCCGGCGCTTTGACACCGCTAATAACGCTGCTCGATTCATTCGATCCCAAGATACCTGCTGTACTATTCGGTGTGATAGCGTTAGCATCTGGATTTTGGGTAATGTTTCTGCCTGAGACAATGAATCAGCCTATGCCCGAGTCTATTGAGGATGGCGAAAACTTTGGTAAGGGCGACACCTGGTTCAGCCAGTGTGCTGGTCGTAAACAAAGACAGAACAGCATTTATCCCGAAGATCCCGAACAAATGGTGCCTCTAAAGACAATTGAACGGAAATAAATTAGAGCTAACAAAACACTGCCATTCCAGTTTGTTTTGTTTCTTGTTAAACATTCTCACAATTGCATAAATACAATAATGTTACGTTTATTATTATCGAACATTAGATAAGCTTTCCAAGAAAAATTAATATATATGACTTCCGGTACCGTGGATGCGTATACACCCCCGACCGAAAGCATTTTGTTTGTACAAAATTTAAAAGCAAAAATATTAAGGTGGATTTTATTTCGTCAATATCGTAGCTGCTTCGGAAGTACTATAGAGAGAACCCTGTCTATTATTTGTACTAAATTGTAACGTAAAATTAATAAACCACTTTAAATACACAGTATTCTTTTGATATTTCCGATAAAATCAATTTGCTGTTTGCGTAGATAGAGCCGTCATGTTAAAACAACCAAATTTTTTTATTGGTACGCTTGAGAACATTCTTTTAGAATTTGAATATATTTTTTTGGGTTTTTCTTTTTTAAATATATATTTTTTATATAACTATACGTATTTTTTTAAATATCAGATATATATACTTTCTGTTTGCTTACAATTATATTAACATTTACATTCATAGATTTTTGGGCTTTTGTTTTTTTTTCATTCGTTATCTCTTGATAAGAGTAGCTTTACAAATTCCTTGCGGAATTGAGTGCTTGCTAAGTTACAGACAGATATTTAAGTAATTTGCTTAAGTTACACAAGAATATTGTACATAGAGAGTAAACACATCTAGAGTTAATTAGCAGCAGCACTTCGTATAGTTTTTATAACCAATCAAATATCAATCAGTTACCTGATACAGATACCATCAAAACATAGGTAATACATCAAATTTTGACACATTGAGTGCGTCTTTTTTGTGTGTTTGTGTGTGTGTGTTTTTGCTTTTGGACAAATTACAAGCTTATACATGGATCAAAAGCTAGCTAAATGCTTGATGGCTACTCGATACAAGAAATGATGGGCCAGCGCCTATGACGTTTCAAATTAAAGACAAACTAACGAATTTCTTAATACAAAAACGTAACTACTTGTAAATTAATCACAATCGAATCGAATAATATTTACATAAAAGACTCAATGAGAGCTTGATTTTAGCTCGAACAACTAAATAACTCAACTCAACTATTCTGTTACATGCCTTTGTGTATTATCTGAATCCAATTTGTTGGTTTACAATTTAAAAAATTGCAGATAAACAATAATAGCTGACTGGCTGGGCGGCTTAAACACGCTCCGGACATTTGGTCTGAATAATAGCTGATTTTGGTTGAAGGCCTACGCCGCCCTCGGGTAGCCTAGCCGTATGCACAATTATGGCCGGCTGATCTTCGCTTTGGGGATGCAATTCGTGGGACTCGCCAGGCGTTAGGCTGGCCAAAGCGGCTAAAAGGTCATGATTGACCAATGGCTCGCCCTCTTCGCGTGGCTCCCAACCTGCCGGTGGCGATGCTGGCGGTGAGATAAGGAACTGTTTTACAGGTGCCGGAGGCTGTAGATTCTTATTAGATACAGGTGTCACCGGTTGTGCAAAGTAACAGGTGATGACGGTTTTCTTATTAAACTCGTACTGATGTAGCTTGATGCGCGCATTGGCAGCTGCCACAGCGTTGTCATAGTTAACGCGAAGGCGTCTAAAGCTGCGCAGCCACTGGAAGGTTGCCGACTCACTAAAGGTACGAAAAAGCTCCTCCATTTCATGTTTTAGTTCTGCATTCGCAAATACTTCAGAATGTATGTTGGTCACAATTATCGATGTGGGAAGATCGTCGAAAGAATCTGGATCCACTTCTGGCTCTGTTTCACTGTCAACATCACCCTCGGGCGGCAACGTTGGATGCTGATTGGGCAGACCATCGGCGGCATTTATAAATATGTCCTGATCCGGTGAAAGCTTGTCTATGCTGCCGGATCCGCTGCTATTTTGCGTTGACTTGAGTCTGTTGTTATTATTACGATTGTTGCGCGGTGTTGTACTTGCGTCGCTAGCATCGCCAACATTGTTAGCACTGTTGTTATTCGCCTTGGCCGCGTCGGACATTTTGTGACAGCTCTCTAAAAATACACCGAATAAGAGGAGTAAGGGTACATTACTATGGAAGTAACTAATAATTAGAGTGAAATGTATGCCTAAATGCTATAAATACATTATGTCCTGCGCCTCAGTAGCGGCGCAGTGCGAATTTAGCATAATAGCATTCGCGCAGAGCTAATATAATTCCATATAAAAATAGCAATCATAATAATAATAAAACTTCCTAAATGCTTAATCCTACGACACACGTTCAACCAAAAATAGACACGCACACATGCACCAAAAATATGGTCGACTATGCTGTACCCCGAATACCGTTCAGTTCAGCCTTGCAGTCATCAAATTGTGGTTCCTTATCTGATGTGAACATCAAAAGCATTAATAGTGTGCAGTTTTTGATGCAACACCTATAAGACAATGGAATTCCCTAATATTATTGATGCAGTATGTCTAAGCATACTTTGCATACTCCTTACGCTGTGGATAAAGGGTATGCAAATATGAAGCTAAATTGAAATTTGTGGTAAGTGCTGTCAGTGGCGACGTCATTGTGCCGTTTTATCGTAGGTATGACGGCAAACATTTCATTCAGTTTCATTCAAAAAATTCGCCACTACTATTAATTACCTTGGAGTATATATTAAGTGACAATAAAATCGGCAGCGTTTCTTAATGAACAGTGCGTCATCACGGCTCTATCGATTAGTTACTATTACAGATATTGCCATAATTATACGAATGTCTTGCGCCTTATAGTAAAACTATTGAATGAAGTTGCTACCAACATTTTTTTAGTGTCATAGCGTGCAGTAGGAATGTATTTATAGGTTTTACACATAAAGCAAAACAAAGACATAAAACATTTCTGTAACAGATTAGCAGTGTCATCTTTAAGTGGAATCATAATCATAGTTTGTGTTAAACCAGCTCAATTTAGTCTAAGCACTTAAGCACTCAACGAAGTGCAAGCCTCACCTGCTTTCTACTTTTTCGTTGTATAAAACGAAAAGAAAAAAAAAATCAGCAGATCTATTTTGGGATGATTGATTTGTTTTCCTCGAAAACACAAACAATTGTTTGCTGGAACGAAAGTGAAGCTAAGTTGACACGGCATGAGAGCGTTGGTACGCATCAAAACAATTGGAAAAGTGCAAGTAAGCGAACGAAGCACACACGCAGAAGGGGCTATGCCTTAGCAAATGGCTAACTTGCATGCAAATGTGGACCCCGACCGTATGACGTCATAGCTTGTTGGTACAACAAAAGGACAAAGACGTCGTCGTCTGTAAGGTGGTGACTATGTTATAAAAGGCATAATAAAAGGTAAAAATGAAAGAAAAAACTTTAAAAACAGATAAAGACAAAAGCCAAACAGCCGACCACATAAACATGGCTTGATGGATGGATTGGCCGTCTGCCGTCGCTTTGTGACCTTCACTCATTCATTCATAATTGCTGTCATCATTATTTAAAGTGGTTCTCGCGAACGCTAGACTATGCAATTCTAATTTCTGCCTTTAAAGCAACAAAAGTAAAAGCTGTTAATACTTTTAAAGCGGCCTTAGGCCAACTGACATGCGCGTAAAAGCCAACTTTCCGCTAAAACTCTGATGTTAATTAGATGTTGTTACAAAGTTTTGCGGGCATGCCCAAAGTTAGCTAATAAACTGCAAAGCTGGACTTGGTAAATGGCAACTGCATCATCGCCTGCCGCTAAAACAAGGAAAACCAACAAACCCAAGTTGAAACCGACTGTGAACCACAACGTGTTGAATTGCGTGTCGTGACAAAAAGCTAACGAATTACCATGGTTTTCGATTTCAATGCAAGTGCGTTCCAAACTCTAATTTGATTTTACTCTGAAATTTCAAACAACAAACACGTCGTCCTTTACACGCGCGCACACACACACACACGCACACACTCGTGCACTCTTACATAATATTCCTATGTGGCTTGTTGCAGCAGATTCCGTATACGCACATAGTTCGAAATTTAATTACAAGTTACGTATGCCAAAAGCAATGTCGCTTGTTTTGTGCGTTATTTATGGTAGTATTCCACCCTCAAAGTTTCATTGGAATCCTAAGTCATACCAAAAGGTCTCAGCTTACTTATGTTGATACGTTTATGTTACCTGCCTCTTCGGCTCTAGGCTCACATTGCTGACACTTCAAATTAAAGGTCACCCAACGCTTAAGCTAAGCTTTACTTCAGCTAACTTTGTGAATACAAGTGGATGTCACAAATAATCAAAATTTGTTTAATTAAATTTCAATTGATTTCCAGGAACTGAACAAAAATTTGTATGTTCATTTACGTTGAAAGCACTTTTCACGTTAATTTCATATAGAGTTGCTTCTTGTGTTATTGAAAAATGTTTTTTTTTTTTACAATTTTATAAATAACACATTATATTACTACGTGAACACATGTTGTTTTACACAGAAGTCCTCATTTCCTGTGATGCAAAATTAGCCTCATGAGTGCATTATTATTATTTTTATATCATATTTTTTGAATGAAAGTGAAAGTGCTATTCATTACTTTTTTCTTTACCAAAATGAAGGCATTCACCATATTTGCATTTTCAGAAGTTACCTTCAACATAGTCTTGAAATAAAATTGATTTAAAACTTAAGAGTAAAGCAAATATTACTGATTTAATTGCTGAAGGATAGTAAAGGATATGCCCAAGTTGTCCGCGCACGACTTTAACGTACGCCAACTCTTTAAGCTAAATTTAAAGTTCTGAGCATATATTCTACGTATTTTAAGGCAGGGCCGATTTTGTTACTTTGACCTTTTGTTGCTGTTAAGGCAAAAGTACCTTGGCATTGGCATGAGTGTATACGACAATAGCAGGTTATTTTTTTTTAATTACTTGACAATTTCAGGCATGACGTACTAATTGAATAATTTACACACTGATAAACACAAATAGGCATTCCTCAAATGAACAAAAGTACTTATATTCAATTGTTAGTGACTATAAACCACAAAGTTATAATTATATACTACGTTGCATAGGAATTTCAGATGAAATAATTATCATTATTAACTATTTTTTATTAAAATCAATTTAAAGTTTTGTTTTGTAAAGTTGTGCATGGAAGAAAGGTAGTTAAACTTTACATGATGTTAATGTGCATATGAAAGCACTCTTGAAATTACAAGGGTTTCCAAAATGTTTTAGATGTTTATTTATACAAAAGCAGTTTAAAGTATAATCGAATGATAGCAGTATCAATAAGATTATAAATATCACAAGGCGTTTGAAAAACTAATAGGCAATGAATGCAGCTCCTAGGATTTTTCTTACATATTTATCATTTTGTATGGAATTTCATATACAATTTACTTATAGTTTTAAAAACTGAAGTTAACGCGGCTTTTGAACATACGATATACGCCCCATTTATACTCATTTGCAGTTCCAATAAAATAGTGACAGAAACACAAAAAAAAAAAAAAAACTAGCAAAGTTTTTTGCTAGCTGAACCAACAATTACAGCAAAAAGTAATTTCATTCAACTTCTCAATGTGTATTCTATTCTATATCATCTAGCACGTTCCCTGTGTTTGGCTGTCATATTTTTTTTATGCTTTCATATTTTTGATTGTTATCTTGCACAGCCTTCAACTATTTTCGGCTTTATTATTTAACGCTTGCAGACCTAGACCTGCCTTTTTGTTGTTTCCTGTCAAAAGCAACTGTCAGCTGTTGTAACAAAAAGTAGTTTTGCCAACTATCTATTGTTGTCCTTTATGCAAAAGCGATATATTAACTGAAAGCATCATAAAAATATGTTACCACACGCATTTGTATGCAGATATGTTTGTACGTGTTTACTAAGAAATACATATCAGATACTTGCTGCTATCGGACAGGATACACACAGTACACTGCATTCACTTCAGCCTAATCAGAAAACCCCATACTAGTAAAAAAAAAAACAAAATCTTATCTTAAATCAGCAGTGCCATGGATGTTGTCGTCATTGGACAAGCCTGCCTTATCACAGGCAACTATATATATACTCGCCTATGACTGCACTGACGCACCAAAAACTGGATGCGACAGCAAGTTCCCTTAACTTGCTAAAGCTTGAGGTAAGATAACGTTCAACAATTGTTATTATCTTCAATTGAATGGTTTATTGTTATGGCCTTATTTATTTTTATTGTAACTAGGCATATTTTTAGTTAACAATCAAAGCAGTGAAAACTTAGCTGAAGCCATCGAAAGCATTAAATGAGTTGGTGCTGTTGTGTTGTGACGTCAGTGGAAACGTCGAAAGCAATTTGATGCCGGTAACTAGCTGCGTATAGCCCAAGCAGCAAGCAGCGTCAATTGGCGCAGCAAAAAAAAAAAAAGAAACACTAAAATACATTCATAAGCAAACGGACAAGAAAAAAAAACATAAGTTATTTTAATTTAAAAATTTGTTTCAACTTTTTACGTCAGCAGTCTACGTAAAATGCGCGAATGCTGATCATTGTTAAAGACTTTATACTGCGAACATACAGTGCATTTCAGATGCTATATATATATACAGTGTATCTACGTATGTAGCAACATATTTAATATTTAGAAATTTTTGTCTTTATCTTTATCCTTTGTGAGCTAGACGCATGTTTACGTTAAGCAACAAGAAAGTAAAACTAGTGCCAAGGAGCACTCTTACAGTTTGATGTTTTGCAGTGCTCAATGAGTTCTAACTTGCACATGCAGCACGTGGGTGCCACCCATTGCCAACCATTGTTTGTTGTCCAACATAAAAGCTAAAAGCCAAACAACAAGCCAATATTATTTGCATTGAAAAAATTTTATTGCTTTTTCCACTCTGAACATTTTTACTTATAGTTTTCCAACTGTTGTGTGGTGGCTCTTATGTTTCGTGTATTAAACTGAGCCAGTTTATTGTATGGGTATTGGAATCAATTAAAAAATTTTAAAACAATTTTCTCTGGATTGAGCAAAGTCAACAGCAAGCAAGCATCTTACACAAGGTCGCACGTTGAAAATCGTAACAACAATATCAAACACCCAGAAGCAATAATAATAACAACAAACGACAATGGCAGCCTGTCAGTCATGGTCATGGCTAAGAAGCAACCTCTCCTTTTGCCCCACACAGAATATCTATAAGGCACGAGTTGAAAATGCGACTAGCAAGAAGCCCAGGCAACCCCACCAGCCAGCTGATGGCAATTCAATGCATGTGAGCTTATTCAATATAAAAAGGGAAATTCAATAGAAAAGAACATTTTACACCCACGCACAAACGTATTGTTCGTGTTGGCCAACGCCGCCGACGACGACGACGACAGCAACAACAACAAAAAACAAGGCGGCAAAAACAACTATCTTATTGGGCTGCCGTGAGGTTTTTTTTATATACACATGCAAATTTATATTTATGTACATGCTTTATTATATTATATACATTGTAGTAAATGAGTATGGGCAGAGAGAGGGAGAGAGAGAGAGAGGCGCGTATATGAACGCAGGCGGCGTGTGCATGCAATTGAAATTTTTGCATACTTCGCCATTGTTTGTTTATACACACACAACATTTGAATGTGTTGATCGATACATTGTATGTACGTAAATTATTAAGAATTCAATTAACTTTGCTTTTTGTATCTATACATAAGCCAATACACATGCAGACAATTGAGCGCACAAAAATACATAGAAACTGCATCAGGAGTGCTTCATTAAAGTGTAATAATTGGCATGTCAATGTTTATAAACAAAAGGTCTGTGTTGCATATAAATTCATTGTCAAAGTGTGAGTGCCCTTAACAACTAAACGTGCTAATGACAATTCCAACATAAATATAGACAACACGTATTTAGAATGATTTTTTGGGACATAAATAGTGTTGATCATATTGCATGAAAATAGCGAGTTCCTTAATGCCCACACAAGCAAAACAATAATAGCGCACGGAAAGCGCTGAGAGCAGAGCAAGGTACACATAAAATTGGTTTCAGGAGCCCAAAAAAAAAAAAGTATGCACTTTTTAGAAAAGCAAGGAATGCAATTACATAAGCAATTATTTGCTAAAACCTTTATGTTTAGATTGTGCTG
The DNA here is from genome assembly GCA_035046065.1 of Chymomyza procnemis. Lineage (NCBI taxonomy): Eukaryota > Metazoa > Arthropoda > Insecta > Diptera > Drosophilidae > Chymomyza > Chymomyza procnemis. The sequence continues at coordinate 60,580,037 of JAWNOJ010000026.1, forward strand.
CCGTCGCATGCAGTCACGCAGTTGCATTAATTTACTTACATTTAAAAATCGTATTAGTTTTTTGTAAAATTTTCAAAAATTTATAATTTTCTTGCGTTTGTTTGTGTAGACTAAATCTTTTATGTCCGCGCACAATACATTTAGCTATGTTTACTTTTTTTATTTATGCAAATTATTTTGCAAACTCTGCGTCATTCGCAGCGATACGCGAACGTACAACCCGCTCTGTACGACAAATTTTTTACGAATGTTTTTATTTGCATACAAATTTACTTAATTATCACAATTTCGACAAAACCTATCGGAAGAAATCGATTAGTCACACGTTCATTCAAAGCTATTCGTAGCAGCTCATATAGCAATGGCAATTTATGAATGTTATCGAAAACATTTTTAGCTCACCAACACTGGCCTAAAAATTAGTATCGCAACCAACTTCATGTTAAACAAATTGTTTTTAAGCTAAAATTTATAAGGACATTTTTAATAAGTTACTCTAAGGTTTAAACGAATAACGAACGCAGCAGCAGCAGCAACAACATGGCCAATGTTGAATCTATGATTGTCGAGGAGAAGACGCAAACAAAACAAATTGACCGAGAAAAGGTATGTACAACTTGCATCAAAATATGCCGGTAGACATGAACTTTGTGTGTTCCGCAGACATGCCCGCTGCTGTTACGTGTATTTTGCTCGACCGGACGACACCATTCAGTTTCCGAGTACATGTACGGAAATGCGCCTACAAATGAATTACAAATTTATACCTGGCAGGATGCAACGCTACATGAACTTACATCGCTAGTGCGCGACGTCAATCCGGATACGCGCAAGAAAGGCACTTATTTTGATTTCGCTATTGTGTTTCCAAGTTATCGTAATAATCATTTTCAAATGCGCGAAATTGGTGTTACCTGCACTGGCCAAAAAGGCATTGATGATAATAAAACCTTGGCGCAAGCCAAGTTTAGCATCGGTGACTTTCTGGACATTTCTATAACTCCACCAAATCGACTACCGCCTACCAGGCGCCAGCGTCCCTATTAGTTATTTACCACAGCGAATTTAAACGCTAAACTTTTATTAATTTTTAATACGGAAAAATAAAAAGTATACATTAACTGTAAAATGATGAGTAAAAATATTGTAATGACTTAACTGAAGTGACTTAAAATAGGTGAAGCTACATGTAATTCGTGAAGCAGTTTTTAGTTTCTGTAGATACTATTCGGACGCTTCGATTTCTTCTTTCCAAGCTGTGTCATGTCGATTTCCAAGCCATTGGGCAGCACAGCACGATTTTCTTCGTAGTTAATAAACCCATTTTCTTGCAATTCTTCGTCATTATTGCGCGCATTTGGATCGCATTTAATACCAGTCTCATAGTGATACTCGCGTTTGTTGCCGTCGGGATCGATATAACCATAGGTTCCCCTGTTAATGTATAAAGTGCCAAAACTGTAAAGCTTTACATTTAATCGACTATATAATGTACTTACTTGGTAACGCAATCAGTACCAATAATCTCTTCCTTAAAAGAGCCATCATCGTTCTCATAGCCCCATGTAATACTGCCGTCCTCGTTTTCTTCACGCCACTTGCGTATGGTTTGGGCCACTGGACGTTGACGCCGCTGCTGATGATCAGCTCGTTCTTCCTGCAGCTGATTCTGATCGATAAGGGGTCGTGGCTGTATAGGTTTCGGACGTGGACGTTGAGCTGGTGCAGGTGCAGCAAGCTCCGGGCGTGGTGCACCGACTGGACGTGTTCGGACAACGGCGGCACGCGGTGGTGTTGGTGGCAAAGCTGCGGTTGGCTCTGGCAGAGACTGACGTATTGGCGTTGTTCGCTCCAAGCCGAATCGCTGTGAGTTTTCAAACCTGCCAATGCCAAAATCATTAAATGCCGGACGATTGATCTGCGGTGCGGGCCGATCAGCAAAGCGAGGTGGCGCTGGCAATATAGCTGCTGGCTGCGTATCTTCGTGCTGCAATAGATGTTGCACCGGTGCTGGCGTTTCTTGTAGTACGTTTGCTTGATTGTTTAAAAAGGCTGCAGCTGCTTGTTGAAATTGTGTTTGCTGTGCCTGTGCCAGTTGCTGTTCACGAAGCAAATTCGGCAAAAAGGCTTCTGGTTGCTCATCCTCAGCTGACTCTGTCACCGGCTTTGGTTCGTCAATGGCAACACGAGGTGCTACAGATGGCAATAAAGGGCTCTGCTGACGTAAAGCAACTGGTCGTCTAACACGCACCACTGGCTGACGAATGGGGGAGGCAACGGCGCCTGGTATACTAAGTCGCGGCGGATAGTTTCCGCTTTGGGCCTGTACGAGCGAAACACCCAGAGAGCACAACAGCTGTACGAAAATAAAAATATCTTGAATCAAATAAGATGGCTCAATCAGTTAGTTACTAGCATTAATTAATGTTACATTGTCATGTTGCAAAACATTTCTGCCATAACTGTCAACACGCGTGACAAATTTGGCAAGACGCTGCGTACGTTCATAGTTATTTAATTAGTGATCTACTTAGGAGTACTTCTTGATGAAATTGTTAAGCATTGGGCTAAGAATTTTTTTCATTCAAGATCCACATTTGGAATCGGCACATGCCGATCGATTTTCTATCGTGCCGCATATAAAACTGGTTTAAATTTGTGCCACACAGAGTTACAGCAACAATTTGTAAGAAAATTGTAAAGAGTGGTAGCGGCGGTGGCAAGTTAAAAAAAAAAAAAACAATAACAACAACAAAAACGTCTATGGCAATACCTATAAATGTGGAACATGAAGCAAATCGCAGAAATTAAGCTCCCGCCACGCTGCGATCGATCGATCATAACAAAACTAAACCAACTACACTGAAAACGAAAACAAAAATAGTTTGCTTTTTAAATTGTTGTCGACTCTACGTTGCGTAATTTGCATGCCACACTGTGGCCATAGTAGTAGCAGTAGTCGTGGCAGCAGTTATTATGTGCATAGGAGCAGATGTAGGCAGGCAACCCAACGAAAAGAAAAACTCCACGAAGTTATGTTACGCGAGTTTTTTTGCTAACATGTTAAAAATATTTGCGCTATAAGTTTCCGGTCGTAATAAAGTCAGTGTCTAGGACATATGTATGCCATGCAAGCGGTCAGGCGACTTGGAATGGTAATGCGTCGTCTGTCTGTTGTACACTTGAAGGTTTTTAAAATCGAAAAAAATGTTACGATAATAATTAGAAAAATTATGACCGGCAACTTGAAGTTGCAACGTATTTACTGAATTTTTTTTTAAATTATTTGGTAGCAATGTATCTGGTGCTGTTATCATTTTATTAGTAAAATATACACTATGTAAGATAGTAATTCGTGTATAATAATTCAGCTGTCATAATAAACAAAATCATCCACTTATCTAAAGTTGACAGTTTTACACCAATTAAAGACAGTTATGTTTAATGATCGATTATAGAGTGATAATTACTTCACGAACACAAATTGCTTTCTTACGATTATAATAATGTCCAAATAAAATAAAACGAAATACAAAAGTTTGGTCAGTGGTTAATAGCCTAAGGTGGAACTTTTCAGAAAGTCTCTCATTTTAGGTACATAATTTATAATTGCATTGCTATCGTTAATGGTAAACAATCACAAAAAGCTGGGCAATTTGATAATGTTTTGTCATGGGGCGTTCAGCGACGTGATTTTTTTTTTCTATTCAAATTTTTGAACAAATCTTTTTAGCTTTTATGAATGTTCTAAATTGATTGTTAAATAAGTTAATAACATTCAAGTAAAATAACATTCAAGGCTGCTTGCAGTTAAAAATTCCATTCCCCATAAGAATAAGTGAAATATTGTAAATTTTCAATTTGGATCTGGAGACTTTATTTTGAGTTTCCAATTATTGTTCCGAATTTCAACAAATTTAATGACTATTTCTCGTACTTCGCATGATTTATTCACAAGGAAAGGGAAACTTTGAAACACTTCTAGAAAGTTTAAAAAATAAGCTAAGAAAAGCTTGTAAGTTTTCTGAAGAACAAATCGGTCGCAACAACACAATTTTAGGAATTGCTTAAAAAACTCTACTCAAACCGGTCAAAATCCTTTGGCTATAACAATTAGAACAAAACTTTAAGAAATATATTCATTTATTTGAGTTAAAGAGGACTACTAGTATCAGCTAAATGACCATTCTCATAAAAATAAAGTTCCTTGTCAGGTCTACACTTTAATTAATTAATATCTAAAATTCCCCAACCGTTAATAATAAATACAATAATCGATCACGTGATATTTAATTGTTGCTGCGACAAAAATCTTAAGTGTATCCAACAAATCAGTAGTTTGTGTACCTCTGGCTTTCTGCCAAAACACGCCTTGATATTGCTTTGTGGCCACTCAAGCCAAGCATTCCATTGACTGACCAACTTGCTACTTGGCTGACTGCCCAACTACCTGGTCTAGTGAACTACTTGGCATTATAAATTTAAAAGCAAAAAATAATAAAAATAGAGCTGGTTGGCTTATTGGAATATCTGCAATGAGGCGGTTGTTGATCTGTTAAAGTAAAGCTCGTACTAATACTATTAAATATGTTGGGGAACTTGATTTCATTTAATTGCTTTTTGGTATGCTACAACAACGGGCACTTGGTTCAAGGAAATTAAACGAAAAATTGCAATCCAAATATGTATCAGTGGTGGTTATGCTGCTATGCTATCATCAAGGAGTCAGTTTCTTTTAATAAACGTGGGTGATATGGCATTTCGTCTGATGAGAAGTACAATTAGTAACAAAAACTTGATGTCAGGATATCTGGCCTTGATTTTTGTTTATATACTTGGTCATTGAACGAACTTAAAGCGACATTGTAGAAATATTTTTTTTTTAAAGCTCGATTTTTAAAAAATCTTGCTAGACCTCTTGATCATTGCATACGGCTTCTACTCTACATCGGCATAGGTATATAGTCTGTACATAGGTATGTATATGTAACTGCTCGTATTTCTTTGAACCAACTGAGCTGAAATAGTTGTCAGTGCACTTTCAAGCCGGCTATAAGAAATATATGTATATATGTACATATGTATGTAATTTTGTATTTATTTATTTTTATATGCTCAGGCATTACGTAATGCGCTCATACGCCCAATTGCGTAGTGCTAATACAGAGAGTTATGAGTGCAGGTTGGGTGTGCTGCATATACCACATACTGCCACAGATTAAGGTATGTATCTTCATACATGCATGTACGTATTGAGAATTTGCATTATGCAGCTGTGCATAAATAAATACATATGCAGCTATGTACATACATATGTATTTTCATACATGCGTATATGCTCTTATATTATTGAATCGATTTGAACTCGCTTGTGCGTTTTTGAATCTCAAGTGACTTGCATAGTGGAAACCAACTTAACACCGACCTTGATACATATAATACATAAAAATACATATGTCGTGACGAATTTTAGTTAATGCATAATTATTTATGATGTGCCTGCCTTATTTATACTCAAATTACAAAAGCGGAGCACCTTTGCCCGGAGTTTTGTATATTCAGTTTATTTCATTTTTTTTGGCAAACTAATTAGTTTGCCGTGCCCATGATTGCATAGCATTCAGACCAATCAATCAAACATATTAAAAGCTTTTTAAAGACAGGCATTTATATATACATATGTATATGATATTATGATATTTGTATATAGAGCATTTGTTGGCTAATTTAAAAGTTAACTATTTCAGCAGAGACACTTCTAAGCAACCTATTAAAAAATTTGGTGCTGGCATTGGGCGCTGCCTTAAAATCACAACATATACTTAAAACTATTGTTAAAACATTGTTTGGGCAATCAATGATTTGAATCAGCAAAGCGCACAAGGCGTATCCTCTTAAACTTAACGTTTTGCACAAGCAAGTAGCTAAAAAGATAACATCTTTTTAAAATCTATCAAAAATGAAGTAATAAGATCTGAATAAACCAGTTAACCTTTAGGGCATTCCATAAATATATTGGGGCGTTTCAACGAACGTCAATTATCTTCGATGCAAAGGCTTGGTTGCCAATTTCCACAATATAATTCTTTTATGAACAAACGATTGCCAATGATCAAATGAAATGCCAATTGCAAATATTTAATTGTTAATCGCATTGAATGCAGCATAGACTTTCGATAAAATGCTAATTTTATAATTACAAATAAACTTGTCAAGAACAAATTAAGTTCACCTTTTTGTGTTGAAAACTTTTAAATTCACAGCTGAGAAAGTTCACTTGCTTAAGGCCAAGCTTTTTATTTAAAAAAAAACTACTTTGGCTTAAATATCCTTTGCTACTTACCGCAAATATTTGCAGCTGCATGTTTTATATGTATACAAAAGTGTTTTTGCGGGAACCGGATGTAACAGCGGCTTGAAAACTCTCAAATGTTACGTTTGCTCCTTGCCGAAATCACTGAACGTGGCTTAAATTAACACAATCCAAACAAGTCACTTTTCGGGGTATTACTGGACGGTTGTTCTGCAACAGTTTGATACGTTAAAGTCGAATGAAATGCTGAGCACACAAGCCTAACAGACGGTTTTATAGGCTTTGTCTAGCCCGTGCATAAGCTCAAAGCTTTGGCGCTAAAGCCTGGGTTACGAATGCCAATTTATGTGCAACGTGTTTTTGATATGAATACATGTAAGTTGTTTTTAAATAATGTATTTAACACATCTTCACATGAAAGTGAACGCCACAAATATTTTTTTGCGATCTTTTGTTTGTTTTGAGAATTGTGCACGAAAAGCGTGATATGAATGTAGATGACTACAGTTTCAAATTTTCAAAAATTATCGACGGTGTGGCAACTCTGAAAAAAAGCTCTTACGGCAGTTACAGACATTTTGGCAAAAGCAAAGCTTAAGCACGAGTTAAACAATTGTTTATGTTACTCATTTTATATTCATCATCTTTAGTTGCTTTTTAAATATTTTAAGCAACTAATACTCTTAAACGGCAATGAAAAGTTTGTGAACAAATGCGTTTCTGTGCAGCATGGGCACGTATACATTGTAAATTCTCAAAAAAAAGTTTCATGTAGTGTAGTCGCTTTCTCAGTATAAATTTACTAATTCGCTCACTTCTTTTGTTGGCGTTATTCCTTTATTTGTTCATGCGTTTAACAATCAATACCTACCTTGATACAATCGGTACAGAACATATTAAGTCTTTAATATAGAGCATGACCTTTTATTCTTAGCTTAATTTATTTCCATTCATATAATATATACATACATCATCAGTTTCACAACATTATTACATTTAAACATAACACGTCAAAAAATATTCACATACAAAATACTTTTGGGGAAATTGGTCAACTATTTGTAAGTCATCTCGAGTCATAAACCGAGACAACTTATCCAAAAGTTTGTAATTCCATTTAAGGCACACTTGAAAAGATTCGTACAAACTTTCTGAATTACATACCTATAAACTTATACTATTAAGAAGCACAACTTAAAAATTATATAATTCGAACTGGTTGATCGTAAGTACACTCAATATGTATGTACAAGATCGTAAAATAAAGCACTGCAGTGTGTTTTATCAGGTAAATAGTTTACGTTGCACTTAATGGGCAACTAAGTACACTTAATCTAAATAGTTTGTTATTGGATGCCACGCCTTAATTATTTTTTGCTTTTAATATTTTTGGCTGTTTTACAAGGACGATTGTAGTTGTTGCTCTGCATCTTCATAAGCCTGCAAAATCGATTTTGTTTATACATTTCAAAAATAAAAAAATTAAGCATGTCTCACCTTCTGTGCAACTTTAAGCAAGTTCTCAAAGGTTGCTTTTCCTGTTTGTTTCACCATACCATGAAAGATTTTGGTCTCCGATGCTGTCAACAGCTCATACGGAGCACCATACTCAACTGCACGACCAGCATCCATAACGAGAACTTTATCTGAGTCCATAACCGTGTTTAAACGATGTGCAATTGTCAAAACTGTACACTCGTGGAACTTATTTCTTATGGTTGTTTGTATGAGCGCATCTGTTTGTGGATCAACATTGGCAGTTGCTTCGTCCATTACCAGAATGCGGTTTTCACGTAGAATAGCTCGCGCTAAGCATACTAACTGACGCTGGCCAACACTGAAATTGGTGCCACCTTCTGTTATTTTGCTTTGCAAGCCGCCAGGCAAGTCAGTTACAACCTCCTTTAATTTCACCTCCTGCAATGATGACCATAGTTTCTCATCGCTGTATTCATTGAATGGATCCAAATTGTAGCGCATGGTACCCGAGAATAACACCGGCTCCTGGGGAATGATTGAAATCTTGCTACGTAAATCATGAAGGCCCATATTTTGAGTGTCACGTTTGTCAATTATTATTGATCCATCATTATAGGACAATCTAAACAGTGCATTGATTAATGATGATTTTCCCGCGCCAGTCCGTCCGACGATACCTATTTTCTCACATGGTTTAATTACAAAATTCAACGACTTAAGCACATATTCCGATTTGGGATCTGGGAGGTAGCGCAAACTAAGTTCATCAAATACAATTTTTCCTTCTTCAGGCCATGATTTTGGTGGTTTTTTATCCACTTCACTTTCCAACTTGCCCTCAGGTTCGATGTCATCGTATTCAACAACGCGTTCTACAGCAGTCATCGTGTTCTCCAGTTCTGCCGACTGCCGCATGCCCCATTGAACCATTCCGGTCATACCCATTGCTTGAGTTATGGCTAATCCAACTTCGCCACCATTAGCTGGCGGAAATATGAAGAAGCTCATTGTTATCATCGCAATATAAAGCACACAGAAACAATCCAACCAATAGCCAAAAGCGCGCGACGTGCTTATAAACATATAAAACGCAGAGCTATGCAAGTCCTGATGATTGTCAAACTCTGTTATGAGCACACGTTGTGCACCGAAGGCGCGTATTGTAGACAGACCGGTTAAAGAGGCAGCCATATGCGAATAAATAGGAGAGCGAGCTGTAAGATTTTTTAAAAGTCAATAAAGACTAACATAACATATGAACTAAGTACTTACTAATGGCTTCCAAACGTTTTACATTTCTTGATGTTTTTAAGTAGATTGTTCGTAGCTGATAAAAGATCAGAGCTAATATTAACGTGGGAACGAGAAATAATGGATTGACAATGGCTATAACTATTACAATTCCCGCCAATGACAGAAAAATTTGAATTACATCCATCATAACCATTGGTAATACCTCATCCACTTGACCCATATCTTTCGAAAATCGATTTAGTATGCGTCCAGAAGGGTTGATATTAAAGAAATACATAGCAGCGCGAGTAATACCACGAAACATTGCATTGTGAAGATTTATGGAGGCCTTCATGGCCAAGTTGAAGAACAAAAATGAACGCGCAACGGTAACCAGAATCGTAGCAATGGTGATCAAGGTAAATATATATGTATCCAGCGTTTCCGCATCAACAGGCCAACCCATTTCAGTTAGCCAAATTGACAATTGAGATTCCAATACATGAGAAGATATTGAATTGCTGGTTTCATTAGTGGGTAAAAGAACTTTTGTTTGATTTGAGGTCGATTCAAGAACACGCACATCATCCCCTTTTTTAGCAACCCTGTGAATATATGATTATTATTATTATTAAGTTACGTACCAGAAATGCTTGTCTTACCAATATGAAAGGAAATAGTCGCCCAACGAAGCCATTATCTGAGAAAGCACACAAAATGACATCATAACAAAAAAAACGAAGAATCCACCGCCAGCTTTGAAATATTTTTTATATAAGCCCAATCCAATTTGTCCCTGCTCTTGTGTTTCCTGCACTTGTACCGGCGTTTCTTCTGCACAAGAGTCAGCTAGAGATAGCAATGATTGTGCACTATTGCGACGATTGCTATTTGTTCCTTGGCTACCCGACCTTGAGCGCGACTCCTGCTGCTCTTCACGATCCGGATCAGTCAGCATCATGGCAAAATCCAATCCCGATTCTCTTAGTGATTCATACGATCCAACGGCGCTTACCTTGCCTTTGTCCATAATGACAATTTGATCGGCATGTTGCAAAAACTGAAGCTGATGCGTCACTAAAATTACAATATGATCCCTTAAGTATCCACGCATGCACTGATCAAACAGGTGCCGTCCAACGTGAGTATCAACGGCGCTAAGCGGATCATCCAGTAGGTAAATGGATGCTTTGCGATAAACTGCACGCGCAAGACTAATGCGAGCTTTTTGCCCTCCGGAAAGCGAAGCTCCTCGTTCACCCACTATTGTCTTATCGCCAAAAGGAAGCAAATCAAAATCCCGCTCCAGTGCACACTTTTTGACAACTTGCGCATACCGGCGCTTATCCATGGGATGTCCAAAAAGTATGTTTTGGCGGACTGTACCAGTGAACAGCCAGGGTTCTTGTGAAGCATACGAGAGACTACCGTTGATTTTTAGCGCTCCAGACTCAGCGCGTAATTCGCCAAGTATGGCCTGTACAAGACTTGATTTTCCAGCGCCTACAGGACCAATTATAGCCACCAAGGTGCCCGGCTGAACACGTAGGCTTACATCATCTAGTGTATAGTCCGGCGACATAGCGTCCCATTTCGCCTTAAGTGCACTTATAGAAATGCCAGCTTCCGATAAAACTGCATTATCGCTGACATGCTGCATAGAAGGTGACAAAAGTTTTTCCTTAGATTCCTTTTCCTCATTTGTTTCATTTTTATGCACGGTCGATTGATTGCTATCCGGGTAGCTAGACAACGGTATGTCTAGCGATTTATCGCTAACATCTGTTTCCTCGAACAACAAATATTTCTCAACTCGCTTAATAGAGATCAACGCTTCGGCAAGCTGAGAGATGCCTTGTGGAAAGAATACAGTCATAGTAGTGCGAAGTATGTTATAGTAGGCGGTTATAAGGAAGGCCACCTCTGGTGTTAGAAATGTACCCAGAAGCACATATCCCACCAAGCTGAGAAAGATTGATACACGCGTAAGGAAAATGATGAACGACAGCAAAATGCCACGGATGTAGGATACATGTCGAATAGAATTAATTTCTTTTTTACGCGCATATGCAACCATTTTCTCGAAAGGTAATTCCCATGCGTACATTTTTATAACCTGTATGCCAGTAATAATTTCGTTCATCATACGAACACGTTCATCAGTCCGCAAAGCAGTACGAAGGCGTAATACCGAAGTTTTTTTACCCAACCATGCTTGAAGTGGTATAAAAAGAAGCATAAAAGCTACACCGAAGACAGCGGCAATTCCAATCTAAAAAAAACAAACAAAACAAACAAATGTATTTATGTAAACATTAAATCAATATTATTTATACATACCTGCTGATACATGAGAAATGTTATGAAGAGTGTTTCCAAGGGACCTACCCAAAGGTAATGCACAAATATAGTAACCAAATCCATTCGTCCAACATCATTGGATATTAAATTAACAACGTGCCCTGCTGTGGTATCACCCAATGCTGTCTTACTCAATCGAAGAGCTTTGCGGTAAATCATGCTGCACATTGCAACACGCATTTTCATACCAACATGCATGGTTCCAAGCATATAAGGATGCATTATAAACACATTTAACGCGCTAGATACTATCAAACCAGCAGCATAATAGTAGGCTGCTTCCAAGGTCTCTGTGCCATGTGCAAAATAAGCGATTAACTTTAACAAAAATAGTGGTTGCAACGTTCTCAGTCCTAATTCCAGCAAAAACAGAACCAAACCTAAGACTCCGAAATACCAACCAAACACGCGGACTATGGCTTTCAGTAAACTTGGCGGTCTCTTGTTGTTTTGTTTCTTATGCAACTCGTGGTGCCATGCGGTGCATAACTTGTTGCCAAGCGTTTCTGTCAAATAAATAAATAAATATTTTAAAAACTGTATTACTTTTTGAGTGCAATATTTACAATTATGACGAAATAGCTGAGGCAAAATGGGCTTAAGCTTTATCTGTGATTTTTTTTTTTTTTTTTTTGTTTTTTAAGTCGTGCTTGATTTTTGACTTCGAAAACAACATTAAAAAGTTTATTGACTCTTTGGTAATATGTATATGCATTCGTGTAAGATTGACACAATGCTTTAATTCAATGAGTCTCAACAATTAAGTCTTACTTTTGCGCAAATCAGCAAGATATTTGTAATAGTTTACATAAATACTTTATAAAATAAGAATATTTATCAATCAAACCTCTTTCAGTTGTAACAAAACAATGTTCGAGATTATTGAGGATTCTCAAATTGAATTCAATTGATTGTTGCACTCAATGCACTCAAGTCATAAGAAAAACAAAAGCGTTTCTTTTATGTATTGCATGTAGATCAAAGTAAACAATTTGCTCTAGTAAAACGAAGTATCAATAGATTTCATAATAGTTACATTAAATAGAATTCTTATTGATTTACCCGACTTGTGTTCTTTTAAAGCCTTATAGAGATCTGTAGAGTCAAGCGTTTTTTTGCGCCCCTTGACAAATATGGGCATTGTATACCTACAAAAAATAACCAATTATTTACAAGGATTATAGGAAATTAGCCTAATTTGTATGCTTACCAAAAACATGCTGCTGATATAAAATTAGCTTTCTCTCTTGGATTTTCTGGCAAATCTCCAGTTTTCAACGACTGCATATTTGGCTTGAGTTGGTGAACTTCAGTTTTCAATGGAATAGCAACACATTTGTATGGATTAATGGATTACACGCTGCGGAAAATGATAAAAAAATAGATAGAGCCAATAAATAAATATTTGTTTATTTTTTTTGATTGCACAAGTCTAGTATTTCAACAATTCTGTGTTAAAGTCATTTTTCCACAAGTTCTAAGGAAATGTTCTATATAAAACATGGTAATCAGCTCATTCCTGGCTCATTAATATATTTTCTGACAATTTTGCATGCCGGTCAGTAAATGTTTGCAAATTACATGCAATGCTCATGACTCACTCACTCAAATGAAACACATGTATGTCTGTAAAAACATATAGAATACATAAGTATATGTACATACATAAGCATATGTACATACATTTGTGCATAGAAATGACTTATCTTACGCTTAAGAATCAAACATAATTCGATGGAATCGTCGCGCTTCGCAAAAAAAGTGTAGCTTACATATGTATTCAATTTTAATGATTTACTATTTACAATAAACACATATTAATGGCATAAGAACGGAGAGTGTAGTTTGCTTATAGCGCAGGGCTGGATCATTGCAATTGTTTAACTGTTTGTTTGTTTATGTTTTACAGTTAAATATTTGTGTAACAGTTAGAATAACTGTTCATTAATTAATCACGAGATGAGCCATTGCGTATGTAGCGAAGCGTGCAATGTTTTTAAATGCAAATTTTCTATAATTATCTAATCACACACAATTTCGTGCACACATTTTACAAAAATAAACCCGCTTAATAGCGTGAGAATATTTCCAACTATTGATCAATCAAAATAACAATAGTTTGCAACGTTGGATACGTACGAACTGTTTGTGCTTTTATAATTGACAACCAATTGCGGAAAGGCAAGGCAAATTTATTAAATCAAACACAACTGCAGTCTGAAGCGAGAAACAATAATTAAGGAACGACACCGTGACCGCGCGCCAAAGTAATGACAAACAGCTGCGCGACGTTCGGCTTTTTAAAGGGAATCGCGGACTAGTGTTGCCTTTGCAAAGTTCACATGCTTGGCAAAATATACATTAGTGGCAGCAAATAAAAAAATGAATTCGCCCATTTTGGAATCAACCACAAAAAGTTGGTTTTTTTTTTAAATCAAAGCTTATATTCTTATGTATTTATTAAATATGCAAATTTATATAGCGTTTTAAACGTCTGGCAACATTTGCAGAGTTTTGACGATCTGGCAAACTGTAAGCATAAGTGCTATAAAATGCAATTATTTTTTGGAGACATTGCTGGCTGCTCAAATAGAATTTGCGCCAAGGCATATTAAAATTATTTTATTTTTTGGATATTGGAATATTTTTCTCAGTAGCATCACGTACAAACATTTACATTTGTAACCCGAACTGTTTATTTAGAAGTTGCGCATCCAAATACCTCAAGTGCATAAATATAGAATTAATAAAACTGTTTTACTACTTGGATTTTTGTTTAAATTTTAGTTTATTTCAATTTTTTTACAAAATGTAGAGAAATCCAAATAACACCAGCAGCAAAAGGTTGATTGTTTTAGGCAACCAAAGCAGATGCAGTGCTGGATTCGTATTTCCAGTTTGGTGGCAGGACGCTCTTTGTCTTGTAATAACGAGCCAGACGATGGATTCTAGACTCAACCAGAATCAAGCGGAACTTGCCGTCCTTATCTTTACGGTTACGCTCCAAATGCTTGCGAATGGCAACAGCCTTCTTGATCATATGGTATAGATCCTCGGGAATGTCGGGCTTAAGACCCACCGATTTCATAATACGCAAAATTTTATTGCCGTTTACAAAACGCACTTGAGCCACTCCATGGGAATCACGCAAGATGATACCTGGTTTTCAATGCAAAAATATGAATAACATTTTTACTATAAATAAGCAAATCTTTATTACCAATTTTTGAGGGGGTCAGACCCTTTTTGCCAAGGTTCTTGATCTGCTCTTTTACATCCTCAGCGTTTAGTTTCAGCCATGAAGGCACAGTGCGTCTATATGGGAGAGCTGATTGGGAAATACCCTTGCTATAAAGAAATTAATTTATTAGAATTGAGACATGTGTGCATATATAGAAACAGCAGCAGATAAGTCTCCAATCGGTTTAGTTAGCAACATGTGCGTGGCTACACGATTGCACTTTAATTTTTTCCATGATTTAACGCGGTGGCAGCATATTTATGTATATAAATCAATTTCAGCACATTCAATAAATATTTTAAGCAACAAAAATTGCTTGCCAACGCGTTAAGTGTAATTAAAAAATCATTTTTACCCAGGAGCGTGCATACGACCCATCTTGCTTGTTTTTTATTTGACAGCGAAAAGGAAGTGTAGACTTGTCAAAGCGCACAGGGCTGCTGCGCAAGCGATAACTAAAGCGATGATACATCGAAACCAAAAAAATAGATAATATCGGTAACAACTTTACACTTCGCTGACAGAAAAAAAATGGCTGAAATCCGAATATGTGTGTGAATAATTGTAAAGGCAATAAAAATTGGATTGTTAAAACGTATTAAAAATATTGAATTTTGCAATAAAAACGGTTTTCAAAATCAATTCTTATTAGTGTGCATGAAAGTGTGCTTTGCAATCAATAAAGTTGAGCTTAAAACACTTAAGAAAAATTCAAACAATAATGACAATGTAGTTGTGAAAAAAAAATCACAATGCCCATAGGAAGAACTTAAAAGTTATACATGCATACATAATTAAGGTTCTGTGAAAAGGAAACTACATGTGCAAATATAGTGATTGTATATTGTAAATATTTAATTTAGTACATATATACATAATTGCACAAGAATGGCTAACAACAAGTCGAGCGGCTGCAGTAGCAGCAGCGGCGAAGATATGAATCGAGCGTCTTGCAGCAATGGCGCCGGTAGAGGGTCAACCTTTGCCAGCAAACGAAACCCAGGCGACAACAACGATCGTGAGAAGAGAAAACGGCGCATTGTCATGCGCATAGAGTTTAAAGATTCTGACGACAGTGATGACGCCAGTTCGGTATCAAGCAACAGCTATGATGGAGCTGACCTTGACTCAAGACCATCGTGCTCTTCGGTTGCTCAACTGCGTCGTAGCTCCCGTTCAATAAAGACAAACATCAATCAACCTGCCAATGATGATTCCGATTCGGATGCACTTCAAAGGATACCGGCACGCGCACTTAAAAGTCGGCGTGGCGCCAATCGTCTGCAGTTTAATGTTAATTCGGAGGATGCTACTTCATCTAGCGGTAGTGAGGTAATGAGTCGGTTTTATTTTGTAACCCGTTTTGTGCTTTCGCGTGGTAGGGTTTCTGATACAATGCTTGAGGCAAGACTAAAACCGGTTTTGGCTTTAAAGTACATGCCTATGTACAATTGTATCCAATAAATTTTGTGTTCTAATCTAAACAATCATATTTGTAAGATTTATTTCAAAGTGTTTATTTCGTGATTGAAGAAAGCCATTCAAAAATATTAAATTGTTTTTCCCAGCGATGTTAAGATAATATAAACGTAAATATTGTGTTTTACTAATAACTATTTTATTTTATTTTCAGATTGATTTACGTAGCTCTCAAACGCGCAGCAAAAAACAAAAGAAATATATCGTATCCGATGACGAGCGTAACGAACACACTGTCCTCGGATCAACTCTTCAAGCAGAAGTTGATGCAGGTTGTAGTTCTGATAGTAGCAGTAACGAATTACTCGAGAAATGTCCGATTTGCTTGTTAACGTTTCGGCAGCAGCAAATCGGAACGCCAGCTACTTGTGAGCATATATTTTGTGCAGAGTGCATAGAGGCCTGGTCGAAAAATGTTCAAACTTGTCCGATAGATAGAATCGCGTTCGAAAAGATTATCGTGCGCGAATCCTTCGAACGTCGCAATATCCTACGCGAAATTCACGTGGATCCGAGCAAATCAAAGCGTGAGCTTGTGTTCGATGATGAAGAAGATGGAACGGCGCTTAACGCGGACGATGTTACCAATTGTGAGATATGCAACAGTCCAGAACGTGAGGATGTCATGTTGTTATGCGATAGTTGTAACCAAGGCTATCATATGGACTGCCTGGATCCGCCATTGCGCGAAATTCCTGAAGGTTCCTGGTACTGCGACAATTGTATCGATTCGAATGACGAAGATGAAGACGAAGAGTTGGAGTTGGCAGAAGATCTTAATATGCTGTACGAGGATATTCGTGGTATGGGTCTGCCAGAAACGAGACTACGTGTACGCGAAGTGCAACAGCCACGCATTTTACGTACGAGGCAAAACGAGCGAATTCGTGCAGCCGTACTGCGCCGGACCCGTGCCAACTCTACAACGGCTGGTGCTCAGTTAGAAACCACTATGTTGACACAAACGACAACGCGACGAGGTCGCAATATGACGACGACGACAACAACACGCACTACAACCACAAGGCGCAATACTAGTAGCAGACGCGGTCGGGCACCAGCAACTGGAACAACCAAGCGCCGAAAGCGAAGGCGTACACGGCATCGCACTTACGTTGTAGAATACGATGTGAACAATTTTAATGAAAAGTTCGCAATAAAATCAAGTAAGAAAGTGATACGACGTAGGAGAAGGCGTACAACACGTAAAAGTCGCAGAGCAAATACATCGAGCGGCGAAGTCAATCGCATGACTGCAAGTAAACGGCTGGCAGAACAACTAGGAGTCAAGCCTGATTCTATGCATAGTTCTCGTTTGAGTGGCGGAGGTGCGGCTAGTTTTACGCTTTTTGGAAACGCCAACGATTTGGAATACTTTTCAGACAGTGATAACGGCAATGATGGCATTTTGGGTACGTCGGCGCAATTAGACTCTGGCAGTGGCACTGCTGTACAAACGTCGGTGCGTATTTCAAGCATTGGACCATCTCGAACCCAAAAGGCGCTATTATTGGGTAAGACGCGCATGGCGTCTACACCGATGGCAACAACCACACCTAGTACAGATATTTTATCCAGCATTATGGACCTGCAAGAGCGTTGGCATGACGCATCGCGAAATTTTAGTGATGTGCGTATTAATGCTGATGGTAGCTTGAATATACCACAGAGACAAAGGCAAGTCTCAGAAGCACCAATGCCCAAAGTAAAAACCGACAGCGAAACACCAACTGATACTGCTGGTCCGGCTGCGCAAGTAACGCAAGTACCACTCTACCAACGTGGTGGCTCACGGCCAAACTTTGGGAGAGGTGGTGGTGGTGGTAATAGTGCTGGTACCGGCGGTGGAAATTATAACAATCGTTTTGGAGGAAACAATTATCGAAGTGGCGGAGGTGGCAATGGCGGCTCTGGAAATCAGTATCAACGCTATTCTTCAAACAGTGGTGGAGATAATTCATCTGCTGGTGAAGGGTTCGGAAATCGAAGTTTTAATAATAACAGCAATGCCAATAACAATTCAGCCAACATAAACTTTACGCCTTTCAATTTACGCTTCAACCAACGTAACCCACAGCAACGTAATCAAAATGCACAACAGCGTCAATCACTGCCCTTTCGCAATAATAACAATGCGGAGGCTGGGCCTACTGCAATAGCATCTACGAGTGCTACATCGTCAAATTTTCAACACATGCTGCCAATGCAACCGCCTCAACAGCCACAATTATTTAGTGGTTTACCTGCGCCAATAAATCATCAGCCCCAATCAATGGGGCTGCAACAGACTCAAATGTCAATATCACCCATCTTATCTGTGCCACCACCACCGGCACCGCCGTCTTTACCGTGGAACAATTCTCTTTTTAAACTTAATTCGGATTTTCCTAGACGGAACGTAGGAATTGCTAATGATGATTCTGAAAGTTGTCCGAATTTTTCAATTTACTCGCAGGAATCGCAATCAATAGCCAAGGCAGCAGATTTGTCTGCGCAGCAGCAACAAGCTGCTGAAACAGCAAAGGTATGTTTATTATTTTTTTTTCAATTTTTTATTATTGTTTGAGAAATGGCAAAATGCAACAGAATAGACTAAAGTATATAGCAAAAAAAAAAAAAAAAAATCAGGAGTTTATTATTATTCAGATTTAAAAACAAACACGATAAACGGACTTGAATGAAATCTAATTTTAGCTCCAATAGAAACAAGACAAATTTAACAAAAAAAAAAAAATGTATATAATATGACAAATAATTTATATAGTGGATGGTTGTATATATAGTACCAAGCAAAATGAAGCGAATCTTTGGCATACTAACCGTGAAATATTATTTTTCTTTTTTCAATTCCCAAAATATCATTTCATTACTCAGGATGACGAGGACATAAATGAAGAAGATTTAGTTCAATTAGACGATGACGACGATATACCATTGCCGCCAGAAGTTAATAAAACAAATAATGCTAACGAAGAAGAAAGTGTCAAAAGCGATTTATATGAGCCAGATAACCCAACAGGAGAGATTGATGAGCCTATTGACAACGAAAATAAAGCTACAAGTATTGCGAATAGCACCAGCAAAGGAGCGACAGGCAAATGCAGCGACGGTGATGAACAATACGATCCCGATCGCGATACCACCAGCTCAACTGAAGGCAATTCCAATCTGGAAGCCATATCTTCTGACGTTCCACCAACTAAAGAGCCTGATGACGATGATGAGACAAAAACGCGTAGCACACCAAGCCCTACCCTTAAAGATGGACGTGCAGCAGACAGGCGTAAAGGCGTTTTGGAACTGTATGATGACAGCGATTGGGAAGAGTTGGATATAGACAAACCAAAAGAATTTGAAAAAGCATTGGATGGCACTGAATCTTTGCCAAAAACTTCAACGAGCGAGGAAGTTGTAGAAAATGAGCCGGATAAATCAGTTAGTAAAACAACTGAGCAAGATAGGTCATATACTCCCTGTTTAGATGAGAAACATGTAGAGGAAGAAACGGGGAGAAGTCCACAGCCTAGTGCCACAGTGAATGAGGGCGACGAGCCTAACAAAGAAAAGAAAAACGAGTCAAAAAAAATTGCAAGCGACCGTGTTGGAGATATTGAAACTGAATTAATATCTGATGAAGACGACTTGACCAACGAAACCGACAAGCGACGCAGTCGTAGTCGTCGCCGAAACGAGGCTGCACCATCAGAAGGCAAATCCAAACGTAGCAATAAGCGTGGTAAAGAAAACACAGAGACATTTAAAAAGATAGGCAAGCGTCAAAAAGATCGCAATTATAGGGGTGATAAACAACAGTCATGTAGTCGAAGTCGTTCACCACATTCAAGGAGTTCTCGCTCAGCTTCTCGTAGTCCAATTCGCAGTAGGAGCCACAGTCGAAGCCGCACGCGATCGCCGCGAGGTCGCAAGCGTGCTAGTCGTTCTAAGTCCTATACCCGTTCCCGATCGTATTCTCAAAGCCCTCGTGGCGGGCGACGCAGATTGTCGCCAAGCAATAATTACAGAAGCAATGGTAGGGGGTTTGCCTATAGCCGTGGAAGGGGCAGCGTAAGCCAGCGCTATCGAAATTCACAATTTAATCAGCGTCCTTTTTATAATCAACAACAGACTTCTGCTCCATATCAGCGACCGAAGCGACGAGAACTACCGCGCTATGATGTCCGACATGTTGTTGGGGCTTCCCGACATCATCAAAAAGATCGATACGGCCGCGATGCCGCTAGATCCGGCCGTTCTAGATCAGTAAGCTTTGACCGGCGTCAACATTCTCGCAGTTTCTCGCGTAGTTGTTCGCGATCTCGATCCCGTTCGGGATCCCCTAAACGCTACCGCAGCTTTAGTATATCCCCTTCGCCACCGCTAGGTGAACCCCATCATCATCATCAGCAAGAGTTAAGACGCTGCTCATTGTCGCCAGCACCGCCAGGTCGTAGATTTGGACGTTCACCTTCATTTTCCCCACATAGACGAGGTTCGCCTTTACGACAACGCAACAGAAGTCCACTTTCATTGCGTTCGCGTTCCCACACACCGCCACGTATGAACGGAGGGCGTAAGCTGCCAGGAACGAAACGATCACCTTATAACTCACCTCGATATACACCTCGACTCAGCCGTAGCCGCTCAAAAAGTCCTAAAGCTGCAAGCAAAAAAAAGAAAAGGAAGGGTGATAAAAAAAAGAAGGCAAAGAAGCGTCCGGCAAGCAATAGCCCAATGATTCGACAACGTCGCATATCACGTCAAAGAGATCCCTTTGATGATGCCGATGATTTTCTGGCACCTCGCAAAAAGCGTCGGCACTCCCCACCAAAGGCAACACATTGGTCACCCTCGCCAACACCAAGTTTGTCCGCGGTGGATCACCTTAACTTTATGCGCGAATCAGGCGGAGAGAAAAATAATTCCTGGACACCTCCGCTTGCGTCCCCGCCGGGTCCTGATGGACATGGTCACTATCCGGACAACCTCAGAAGTGCAACGCCTTTAATGGGCAAAAAGACTAAGCGTAAACGAGACAAGAATAAGAAGAAAAACAAGAAACTTCTTGATAAGCAACGCAAAGAAAAGAAACGTAAACGTCGCACCCAGACACCAGAACCGTTGCCATCTAAGGAGGTCTTTGCATCTGGCAATAACATTCTTGTTAGTGTAAGCTTTAATAAGGAATCAAATAGTAATATCAATGCTGTAACTTTGCAGCAGCCACAATCACAAACCACCGTAGTGACATTGCCTCCAACCCGAGACGACCTACTTGTGGGTCGACGTGGCTCCATTGATCGTTTGACAAACGCCAGTGGTGTTGGACACAAAAAGCTTAAAAGGGATAAATCCCGCAAGCGAAAGAAATTAGAGGCAAAACCTGTTGCAATAATTGATCTGGAACGTTCACCCTTTCAAGTGCACCAGGAGCCTGCTGATGTAATAGTTTTAACGGACAGCGAAGATGCCAACGACAACCAGCTCACGAAGCGACGCGAAAGGCGACGTAGTAGCGTACTTTCGGCGACAGAGCAGGATGCGATGGTCTCAGAACACGGCCAACGAAACAAAACGCCACAGCCTGAAAGTCTTGAAACTATTATGGAAACCTCATATGAGAATATGCCTCAGTCGATGGGACCTAAAACGCCGCCAGAGCCCCCACTAGTAAAATTCAACCTACCTGCCAAGAAGCAACACAAAGTGCGTAACAATCCTCTTCATGACGAAGCTGATGACATAAACTCTGCGGATGAGCTAGAAACAGCCCATGTCATGCGAAATTCCGTAGATGAAGAAACGCAGCCTCACGTTCATGATGGAATGGGAGTTAGCCAGAAAATAGGTCCAAACACTCCGCCAGAATCGGGTCCTTGCTCACCAGATGTTTACGATCCTTTCGAACCTACTAAGTCTCCGTCTTTATCTCCTCGTTCACCAACCCCAGCACAGGGCCTTGATCCTACAGTCTCACAGCCCTGTGTGTCTAGTGGTACTGCAATAGCAGATAAAATGGATGCACAGGCAGATGAGCTGACATCTTCCGCCAACGTAGGAACACCAGTCGTTTCAAATGCAAGCAGTGCGACCACGCAGACCAACCAAAATGCCACCATGAATCCTGTTGATTTGGTTATGGCGCTAATGAGCAAGCCAACCAATAGTGGGGGTGGTCCACAAGAAATATCTAATAAATCATGTGATCCATCGTCGCAGTATCTTAATAGTTCTATGACTTCGGCCTCAGTTGGTGGTGATGATAAACCCGAAGAGGGTGGCAACACAATAACAGTGCTTTCAAACGTTTTACTAACAACTTCCAGTGCTTCCCAGCATATACCTGTCATATCTAGTCCTACACCCCCATTAGCTATCACAAAGAAACTAACATCGCTTCCAAAGCCAGGCGGCAGTGTGGCTAGTAGCAGCAGCGGCAACGTTAATGCATCTTCGGTCGCCGGTCCTATGCGCAATGGAAGTGCTGGAGTTGGAGCACCAACCGGTGGACTAGACGACTCCTTTAACATTGACATTGAAAGCCCATACTCTCCCGGATCGGCAGACTATGAGGATCTATTTGAGCCACCACCAGAGGGACAGGGTGCTAGCGGTGCAACACAGCGTCGCTCAAAGAACAGTGGTGCACCAACAGGCAGCGGCAAGGCTGAAATGTTTGATAATCTCTTTGGCAGCAGCTCGCCTCCTGCGGCACAACTGAGACTTTCATCACGATACAACAGCTCCACAGGGAAAAAACAATCACGTACTAATAATAAAAATGATCGCAAATCAAAAGTCAAAGGTGGGTTTACCAAAAAAAAAAAGAAAAATTTTGTATTCATATTTGTGTAAATTATAAAATACCTCATGCTTTTTGTTTATTAATTAACCAACAAATATTTTGAGATTATTTCACTCAAGTGTATCATCTTTTTTTTTGTTTGGTTATGAAAATAATAAGGGTAAACTTTTAAAATTCAATTCTTGCCGTTTTTCAAACAATTTAATGAAAACCATATTTCTGAAAAACTCGTATTTTAATAATCTTTTTTTTATAGTTGGAAAGTCCGGTGACGAACTGGTTAAAGTATATGACGATGTGCCAAGTTCGGCAGTTGAATTACAAGTCAAGGATAAGGTAAGTTGACGTAATTGTGCGTTTAATCAAATTGCAAATATGAACGAATGTTTTTGTTTTTATATATTTAGTTTTTGCGCAAGTTGAATCGCCAAGAACGTGTTGTTGAGGAAGTAAAATTAGTTTTGAAACCGCATTTCAATAAAAAAGTGATCACAAAGGATGACTACAAGGATATTATGCGACGCGCTGTGCCTAAGGTAAATAAATACCTTTAAAATACTTTTTTTTAATGCTGTACATGAATATCATCTATCATTTGCAGATTTGTCATAGTCGCTCTGGTGAAATTAATCCTCATAAAATTAAAAACTTGATCGATGCCTACGTAAAGAAGTTCCGCGCTAAGCACAAGAAACTGAGTTTGATTAATACAGGACAGGTTAGCAGTGCTGTTAAATGTGCCGCATATTTGAAGAAGCTTTAATCAAGCACTGATGTATTAAGTGGTAACTATTAGGCACAATTTTTGATTGTTGTTAAACAAAGACATAAATATATTTTAATTGCAGCGTTTATATCGCCGATTACATCAGCGTTGGGCGGACGTATGCATTCCTAAATTCACCATCAGTAACCGCATGCAAGCGCAAAAACGTAAATGTCATTACGATTTATATTTAGTTGTTAAGCCAATTTTAGGTCGCATTACAAATGATTTATAGTGCTTAAGCTACAGCAGAGAATGTTATTAATAATGATGGGCAAGAAAGTTTGCCGACTACTTCTCGTTTTCCCAAAGCACATCATACACCACACACACACACACACACACAGTTTATTTATATGAAATTCAGTTGATTAGTTTGTTTATTATTATGATTTGTATGCTAATATTAATTATTAATTAAAAAGTGTAAGTAGTAAAGTCAAGTAAAGCAAATAGTTTTGTATTTTACCTCTGAGGATAATTAAAAAAAATATATATTAAATTATACATAAATGTGTATTGTATTTCCTTTGTAGAGTTTTTTTTCGACAAAAACAATTGTTTTGTTGGCGTCAATAGCTTTGCAACATGTTAATAAACAATTGTAATTATTCATCTTATAATAAATATTAATTATTATGTATTCAGTTATATATACGATTTACCATTTGATTGTGCATACTTTTGTCAATCATCATTGCATGGGACTTTTTAAATAAAGAATAAAATAAAACAAAAAAATCTACAAACTCTATGAACTGTCTGGAAGTTTATTAGCATATATTTCGGGACCTTTAGCTCGAATTCACAAAGTCGTGTATAAATCGCGCAGAAGAAAATCTTCAAAATAACTGTTTTATTTTAAAAGAAAGGTTTAACTAGAACTTTAAATTTTGCCACCTGAAATGAGCCAATTTCGCTGAGAAACTGTTCGGGATAATCAATAATCCCAAGCAGTTGCCATATCAGTTTAAAATGTGCCTAAGTCCTTGAACTATTTATTGTTTAATGAAAGCTACGTGAAATGACAGTAGATAAATTATTGCTTTTATTCTGGGGACAAATGGTGTCTACTCTCTGTTCAAAATATTCATATTAGTTGCTTTGCGTCGTAATTTCCAAAACATTAGAGACATTAACAATTTGCATTGTTTTTATTTATTTTTTGTATAAGTATTTATTAAGTAGATAGACGATGTTGTATAAATTGCCCTAAATAATCGTGTACAATTTCATGGAAGTTACAATAATACATAATTTTCAAAGGCTTTCAAATAGTTTTGAAATAAATGGTACTGCGCATAGTTTACAAAAATCTTCTGAAATCTTGGGTATATTCGTATATAAAGATTATATATATATTTGTATGCTTAAGTTATAATTCAGCGTTAAATCAAGAACTATGCGACGGGCTTTTATTTTGAAGCTGCATTACATGACGATTATGTATAAACAATAAAATACGAGTATGTAATTGAATAAACATGTAAACAACAAAAGGCAAAGAGGTCATGGTATGAGTTAATATAATTATGTTTTATATTTATGTTTACACCGATCCTTACTAAGAATTTAATGTTTAGTTATTTTGTTCAGTAATCTCCCTAGGTGATTCGATTTGGTTTAGTATTGGTTTTGTTGCAAGACTTATAATAAATGCCAATTCTATATGAGCGCAAACTTTGGCGCAAGCCTCCTCCACATTGTGCGCAATTTATTCGTTTGCTTTCATTTACCAGAAGCCAGAGGACTTGCCGCCAGGTGGGTTCTTTACTTTAATGCACGCACGTACTCCCGATCTGTCCATTTCCTCTGCAAAAAGCACAAATTTATAATGAAAAACTATTTTCACTACTGCAGCTAAAAAATAAAAAAAATTACCACTTATTGAAAATGTGGATTCCTGCATATCGCGTTTGCCATCAACACGTCCCCGCACCGAGGGTGTACTGCAAATTGAGCCTTCAGCAGGCATAGGTAAATTTCCAGCCAGCATTGCAGAGATGGGCTCCTGAGCTGGTATTTGTATGTCAAGCTCTGCAAATTTTCTGGCCACATTGCCATTAAGCTTCTCCTCATGGGGTTCCTCAGTGGTAGCTGCTGTTGGCACTTTACCCTCAATAATGTCATAGACAAAAGGAGGGCGCACTGGAGTAGGCACAAAGCGTCCATGGCCTTCCGCCACACGCACCATACCATTTTCGACACATATGCGACCACGCACAAGCACAAATTCTGGTACACCGTGCACAGTCATGCCTTCAAATATATTGAAGTCGCACGCATGATGATGTGTTTCTTTGGAAATGGTACGCGTGGCCTGTGGATTCCAAATAACAAGATCGGCATCAGAGCCAACGGCTAAGAAAATAAAGTTTTAAAAAGTTATATTTTTTTGAAATCTTCAAAGATGAGATTAGTAATTTACCGATGCGACCCTTTTGTGGATAAATATTAAATATCTTGGCTGCATTAGTGCTGGTAACGGCCACGAAACGGCAGGGGTCTAATAGTCCAGCATGTACACCTTTCTCCCAGACTAGAGACATGCGATCCTCTACACCATTGACACCGTTTGGTATCTTTGTAAAATCGCCGATTCCAAGAGCTTTTTGGTCCTTATTAAAAGTGCAATTGTCACTGCCAGTTAGCTGCAGGTCATCACTAAAAGTATCACATAAAAAATGCATAAGTTTGGATTCTAACTCAAGAGTTATAACATAAACTCAGAATTGTGTTAGATTAACCAGAACCCAAAAAAAGCCGAAATAATATGTGTCTGTCGTGTGATTGTTAATGAATTATTGTACTGGATACTCACTACGCCAGAGACTTCATGAGCTGCCTAGGCGTTTCTGCAGACTCGCGTATCGGTGGGCTGGTAACGTAATATATACGTTCGGCCTTGCGCACCCCATTCATGCTGCGTCCCAGGGAACTAGCCAGCGTCTCTCCAAAAACACAGTAACCACTGCGACGGGAACGACCTACCAGCTCTGCAGACGATTTGCTGGTCAGTCCAGAGACATAGAGCGGTGTCTTCATCTAAATATGCGCCAAATTTGATTTTTTTTGGTTTTGTTTGTGTGCATGTGAGTGAAGCATATGAACATATAGAGATGTTAAATATTATTTAATTTCAAAATTAGTTGCAAGCGAACTTATGTGTACATGTGTTGGTAACAAACAGTAAGCGTTAGTTGGGACAATCCAATATGAAAACCAGAGTTATTTGGCATTAAATGTAATTAAGTAAAGTAATGCATGTAGCTTCGCAGAAATGGCCAGAGATCACAACTTACTTCGCCAAGAGCCTCATCATAAACTCTGGTGTGGTTTTGTCAGGTCTGAGTGGTGGACTTAGCACATGCGCAGCGGCATGATCAAAGTGTTGGCACCGATAGTGGGTGCCATCAGTGCCCAGGGCTGCCGCCAACGTCTCAGCTACTATATAGCGACCGCGATAACGTTGGCGGGCACGAGCTATCTCAATACCGGCTGATTTGCTCATAACATGAACAACATACAGGGGGCAGTCGACCTATGCATACGTCATCAGACGACAGCCAAATGCCACATCAGATCATGATTAATTTCGAACAATATTCGAGTGCCACAAACCGCATTCATATTTACAAAGGTGCACAGCATACATAATGGAAAATAATAATAAATTATAAAAATAAAAAATAAATTGTATATTTAAGTGTTTAGCAGTTAAAAGTTCCTTTGCCTTTACAACCAAACTTGATTTAACATAACAAAATTCTATATGAAGCATACCTGATGAGCCAAAATGCAAGCGCGATGCACTGCTTCAGCCTCAACTTCTTCTTGCCGTGACAACTCATGACCCTCTGGCCCGTTAATGCCTTCAGCCAAAAGACGTTGAGTATTTTTTGCTATAATATCCCCATTCTCGGCATGTACCTGAAAAGTTGTAGGCATATTGATATATTGATAAACTTCATCTTTTGTCACTCACCATTGCCACAGCATTCAAACTTCTTATGCGTTCAAATACATCCAGCAGATCTGAATCATGCAGCTGATACAAGCCTTTATAAGCCATAAATGTCTTGAAAGAGTTGACACCCAACTCTTTACATAGTATACCAATCTCCTCAGATACGGATTTCGACCACCAGGTAATGCCCACATGCAAACCATAGTCACAGCAAACCTTTGGATCTGCCCAGCTGCGCCACTTATCGTATGCCTCAATCATTGATTCATGTTTATTGGGCAAAACAAAATCGACTAGATTGCAATACGAATAAATTAATAAACATTAAATTGCAGTCCAAAATAGCACTTACTTATCATAGTGGTGCCGCCAGCAACAGCTGCCTTTGTGCCGTGATAGAAATCATCGACGGCTACAGTGCCACCGAAGGGTAACTGCATATGCGTGTGGGGATCTATGCCGCCGGGCATAATCAAACGACCAGCTGCATCAATAGTACGCACCCCACCTGGTATTGTTATATCAGAAGATGGACCCACAAATCTGTACATGATAATAAACAAACTTTTATACTTAGTCGTCATTGTAATGCTTGCAATAATTTACTTAATAACGCCATCTTCAATATAGACGTCAGCCTTAAAGGACTTGTCGTGGTTAACGATCTCTCCGTTCTTAATGTACACTCGATTCTGAGCGCTTTGCAAGTGTATGGGTACTTTTTTGACAGGCTTGGGGCTGGTCGACATGTTGACCACTTAATATGTTGTCGTAGTTCTAAAATTGAAAACGAATTTCGGGTATACATTAGTTTCATTATTTTACCATTGATAAGGCGGCATTGATAACACAAGCATAAGCAATTAGGCATACAATGTGCCCACTTTGACGATAGATTACCCAGGCCACAGCAGCTAGCTTTATAGGTTTAATTGCAAAAATGCGATATATTTCCAAATTATATGCTGTATATATAACTGGCGGCGACCCAATTTAGCCTTTAGTTACCCCTCATATTAATTACAGAGATTTTTCGATAGCGCAAATAATTTATGCCAAACCTTGACGTCGCTTTATGACACTTCTTTTAAAAGTGTTTATGACGTTGATAACCTTATCAAAAACATACCACACGCGTGCCACACTTGACAAAAATAAAATTTAGTTGTCGAAATCAAAACGAACTACGCCCATTTTCAGCGTAGATAACTTTTATTAAACTAAACGGGCCTCTATCACGCAGCCAAGCCATATATAATGATTGCCTCACAATTTTTGTTTCCTTTGGTTGGCTCCCAAGTGTTTGGGGCCCACTTTGATCTTTAAATGCAAATAATGCGCGTAAAGATGTACTGGGAGTCAATTAGGTTTGTTGTACGCCTTAGCGTTCGGCTTAGCGTTCTTCCAAGAGTCTAACCGTCTGCATGGTAAAAGTGATCCTAGTAAGAGAACGTACATGGTCAGAAAAGCTTGTTGCTTTTTGGAGCAAGTGGAAAGCTTTTATCTCGTGTATTGTTACCATCAACTGAAGTTCCAGTTAGTTGAAAAAGTGTCTGAGGAACTCCGAGAACACTTCAAGTGAAGCACAGGCATGCGAAAAAGAGGCAAGGGCTTCCGAAAGATGTACCAAAGTTTTTTTTCTCCATGATACAGAAGCGAGAAAGTCCACGCAAAACCACTATGTATTCTCGAAAACTCTCCAATTCATATTTAATTTAAGACCGTGTCGATTGACGCCTCAGTCGGGCCGTAAGTTGTAAGTAATTTGTAGAGTCTGTAGGGTTGGCTCGACATGAGCTTGTTGAGCTGCTTTTTGCTTAAACCGACATAATTCTGAAATCCCGTTCTCGAGAATTAAGTCGTACCGTTACTAACTGTTAATACTTCTCTTAACTTTTGCCAACGAATAAATCTTCCAGATAGTAGAGTGTGTATTTTACGGGAGTTTTAAATTTAGGGAATTATTTACATTTTCCTATTTTTTTTTTCGGGAAACTTGTCGCCAGTAAATATTATAGTTTAAGTTAGGCAATAAAAATGTAGACATCAATAAGTGAATTCGGTTTGGGTAGCTAATGTAAATATGACACTAAATTAATCATCTACCAACTGGAAATTTGGTATCAGAAGGAAACAACTTTCTGTACTCTATAATCATGCGCAAAACCACCCAGTAGCGGCAACATTTTCCCTTACGCCTTTCGCTATTCTATAACCAACCACTGATGAGTCATACACTTTGTAAGAAAATGGGCTGTTGTGCATATCGTGACAATCACTTAAAAGTTGGCTCGAACCCTAGGGGGTTGGGTTAGCTTAAACGCCATAAGAAGATGCACACGGTCACATACAATGAACGTGCCATGGATGGTGGGACACGTGCTACACATTAGACGACTTGTGTGGCTATGGAAACAACCCCAGAAAATCACAACAAACAGCCGCATAATGCATAATCGAGCGTCCAGCCAACAACCAAGTGATGATTACTGTTTTGGAAGAGCGTGTGATAAAATGCTCAAGTACTTTGCGAATGTGAAGTTTATGTTCCATTCTTATGTTGATTTATTGCATGGAAGGTGGTCTTATTTGTACTGTTGGAAAACCTATTTTTTAGCTGCTTTTCCGCTAGAGTTTATACGATAGATGCCTACCTAAACTCTAAATAGTTATGCAAATGAGCGATTCGTTTCCGGTGTTTGCTATGAATGGATTGAAGTGTTGCCTGCTTTTTATGGCGCACTATAACTTCTATTTGGCGTATAAAATTGGGTAAGCACAAGAACTTAACTTGACACATTAATTCCAAATTGAACATAAAAAATTATGGTATTTTTGAGTCTGGCTTTACCAGAAATTATGGTGACTAAACAGCTTTATTCGGGCTAAACGTTTATGTATTTAACTTAACTCAATTAAGGCGTTTAATGCATTTAATTTGCAACCATAGAGTATACATAGAGCGGCTGCATGAGCAGAGAGCGTGAAAATGTGCAAAGCGAGGTTGAGGTTCAGTGCTGATATTGGGTTACTGTTATTGTTGCTGTTGTTGTTGTTGTTGTTGTGCTAAAATGCCAGCCACTTAGGCAAGTGGAAATGTATTCTACATCCATACATCCATACATGCATACATACATGCAAAGATGTAAAAACTATGTACTATACTTATGTGAGTATATGCACATTAGGGTGGCTCAACATTTTTTAGCTTTTCGCTATATCGATTGTAGAAGTATTTTTTGTAGCAAAAGCTTTAGGTTTTAAATGAATTTCGTGTCTTTTCCAAACTTGTATTACATTGAAATGTCAACGACAACATATAAATACAATATTTCGAAAAATTAATAATTCCATTTCTTGTATGAAAAAATGCCTGTTGATGTCTAATCATCATTTGCCTGAAAATACAGTATATTTCGAGTTTTTTTTTGCCTTTACTTTCTTTTGGGTGATTTATGCAAGTTCATTATTTTCACTATTTATACACATAAATGCTTGAATTACCTTTTTATTATAGTAAATAAATTTTTTGTATTCACATTTTTATGGATTCAGTCAAAAACTACTGCTGACGCAAAGTACTAAATTTTACGAGGATATATTGAAATCGTTAAATTTAATTTTAAAAACAAGAAAAATTTCGATTTTATTTAATTCTTCATAGTTACGAA
The DNA here is from genome assembly GCA_035046065.1 of Chymomyza procnemis. Lineage (NCBI taxonomy): Eukaryota > Metazoa > Arthropoda > Insecta > Diptera > Drosophilidae > Chymomyza > Chymomyza procnemis. Next base: position 60,611,349 of record JAWNOJ010000026.1, read on the forward strand.
AAAAAGATACTGTTTTCTGCAGTCAACTATGTATTTGTGTTGATTTTTAATAAGCCGAATTGCGCTTTTGTATATTTGCTGTTTATTTTTTTATGAAAATGTTGCAAAATTTATCTTATTTATATTAAACTTGCAATGACTGTAAAGTTTTATTAAAAACGGTGTACTTTATTATATAGCAGCCACAGGTAAGATGGCTTGAAAATGTATTTTTTAAAGCTCTACTCTTTTATTTTATTTTATTATTTTTGTAGACCGAAGCACTTAGCACTTAAACAATATATCTACTTTTAACAAATTAGCTCACTATATCATAAACAGACTATTTGATAAAGTTAGTTTGTCATATTAAAAACATTTTCTTGTCATATAATTTGTCCATATTTAAAGATTTCTTAGTTTGTAGGAACATCTTGTTAAAAAGCACAAAGACCGATCATTAAGATCGCTCGAACCACCCGAATGCACATGCACATGCTACACTATATAGTTGATGAGCTGAGCATTACGTGTGTACAGCGTTTGTGTTTGTTGTACGAGTGTGAGTGTAACAGGTCTCAATGAACACCTCGTTGAATTTTTGTTTTTCATTCAAACATACCGATATACAAACTAGGGCGAAAAATATGTACACTTATTTATACAATTCTTAATGCACACAAACAATAATAAATAAAGAGTATCAAGAGTAAAAATAACATCTGCCTTTTATTTTTGTATATAGTTAGTGTACACGAATGAATGTGTACATGTTAAGCACAATAATGACGTCAGCATAGTGCCATGGAAAGCTCATATGTATCTGTGTATCTATGTGCATGCAACTTACATCAATCCATAAAACTATGAAATGGATGAGAAGCAGGCATAGGCGCTAAAAAAAGCGCTGTTTTTTTGACGCTGTGAAAATCACAATAATAATAATGATGGCGATGATGACTATGGTGCCATGACCTCCTACAAAACTAACGAATAAATAGTCTGATAATGTCATTCGCTTGTGCCGCGTACTTACAAACTTATATCTATTTGTAACTATGTATATGTGCCTGTCTTGCCTGCTGCAACAACTTGCAGACGATGCTTGAAAGTACCACGCACACACACACACACACACACACTTGTACATAAACTATAGCAGACATAATATTGCGGCTGTAAAAATAAAATCTACTACCACCGCCAACAAACACAACAGCGACAACAACAACAACAACAACAGCTCTATAACAATCAACTTATGAGCCAACATTCGAGGGGCCATTGAACTTTGTTAGGCCCTTTCACGAGCGCCAGTGACTACCAGGGCGAACAATTGTCGGAGCTTCGAGTAAAATTCATGTTTGTATGGCATTGGTGTTGCCCCTAAGAAGTCTTAGTTTTGGGTAGTTGAAAACGCTAAGAACTTCAAACGTTGCCAACTTGACTTGGTTTGATATAGTTCCTAATATAATATAAGCTAATAGCGTGAACGGCATACCTGTTTACCATTTACACCCTTAATGCTTAAGTTGTACAAAATATTCCATGAGATTTTTGTACATTTCAAATATGCTAACACCATGATAGAAGTTTTCAAGTTTAGAAGTAGAAGGGTAATTTAGACCACTGTCTGCGCTACAGAGTTTAACCCATTAAAAGCGGATTTCGAAACAAAAACTAGAACAGCTTGGATGAATAGTCGTGTCAGATAAATGGCAACACACTTGCGTACTAGGCGTACGTTGCGAACATATACAATACTGGTCCCACCCATCCCGCATACACTGCTGCAGTGTCTGACCTGGTTGGCACTCGATAAAACCCAAGAAACCTACATAAAATTATACGAAAAGTATCTATGTGCCTACAACATGCATTTGGCTTAGACAACGTGTTAACAATAAATGGATCTTTATTTTTATTTTCCGCCATTGTCATACATAACTACATCATAAACTTTAGCACATTTATTTATAATATTAAAAAGTGTTGTGCTCTTTATGTATGTAGCTATTCATGCTTCAGATTCTCTTTTTTTTGCAGCTTTAAAGTTATTTTGGTAGCCGGCAATTTACGAAAATTTGCATTCTAATCCAACTTGCCTAAAATCATCCGGCGAAACTGGATGTCAATTTATACCTTATTTGAATCTCATTAGTCAAATGCTACAAATATTTCAGTGGCTAAAACTGAGAATACAAATAAGCACAAACAGAATAAACAACAAACATAAAAAATAGAATAAATTTTAATTTTGGCACATTTATGCAGCCGTCTATAGAAATGCAGCTATTTTTAAAATGGGAAAATAAAAGATAATTGTGCAAAATGTGGGTCGTGAGAATACTGCTTGAAAGAGCAACGCTAACTATGCTGCGTGGTTTTTTGTTTAAACATATTTACACATGTATAGCAGCATTTATTTTGTTTTTAATGAGAAAAATTTGGAAAATTAGAATATTTAAATGAAATCCTACAGTTTTACGCCAAGACTCTTTCGCTACACAAATTCTTCTTGCTTATCAGTTAAATTGTGAGCATTGCTACTCTCGCTTTCACTTCAAAAACATAAAACATTTTTCTTTTTCAAAATCGTGGCATTTAAAATCAAAAATAAAAAGTAACGGCATACATTGAGATGAAATTTACTTAAATGCACCTAAGCGCGTTCACAATCAGTTCAATCAACTGTAGTTTCTGTCACTTTTATTGGGAAATAATTTTAAACCAGTTATGGAGGTAAAAATTAAATATTTATTAGTGAACTTGAGCTTGTACAGAAACCATTGACCATTTATGGCCATTAAAACTAGCTATATATAGGCGGCATTTGCTTAAATAAATTAATGCCATCTACTTAGTAAATAAGTGAGTACAACTAACAGGTATAAGATGTTTAAGCTGCGTGTAAGCGCACGCAAGAGTACAACGACTTTGTTAAATCGATAAAAAAATGTATAAAAATAAAAAGAAACAAGCGCAAAAGTGGCAGCAACAAGAAGACATCATTGCTGTGGTAGAAATATTTTGTTTGATAATAGATTCCACAGATGCAAGTGCCTATAAGTGGGCATACGACATATGCGCGCATATTTGGAAAACTGCGAGAAAATGCACCAGTTAGGGCGTGAAAACCCTTAACAACTAATGCGTATACATACTTATGAATTTTGATATATATTTTTTAACATAACCAATTTTAACTGTTTCTTTGAAAATTAAAAAGATATTTTTTTGCATGTAATTAGTACAAATATATGTGAAACGAAGAAGACAGCAAAAAAAAAGTATAATTCAAAAAGAAGAAATTAAAAGCAATATAACCAAAGTACAAGCATAATAGTAATTGTTTTACATGAAAAATTCACTCAATTTATATAAAATTCTACATAGCGTCACTTTATTTTTTATTTTGGTGTATATTTCATTTAGAAATTACCGTTTCAAAGCTTTAAAAAACGCACACAAACAACCATACAACTTTACGAATCGTTAAAAGAATTATTTTTATTATTTTCGTTACTCGCGCGCACTTAACGTTGAGCAAACTGTTTGGTTCGAAGAATTACGGCCGAATGTGATGTCGTTGTCGTCTATCTACTTTCTGTGCTGTGTGGGAAAAAAGTGAGCTGTGTCCGTTTAATGCAGCAGCAGTGGTTACCAGATGCGTAGAAAAGTTTAATCAACCAACAAAGCGTTGCCAACATAAAAATATACTTTTCTCTATTGCTCTCTTTCTGCCTCACACAAAATTTCCGCCTTAGCCTATGTCTCTGCCCTTTTACACAAAAGCTTTCACCAACGGGTTGGTTTCAAGCGCATATCGATAAGTGTTGGTAAAAAACACTCAAACGATAACAAAAATCGATTCTTGCAACAAGAATATATTTGCTTCAGTTGTTCGCTACACCGGCTTAAATATGTGTAAGTTTGTGGTACTTCTTGTTTAAAATGTTTTAATGATTATAGATTTTAATTTTAGCTGCATCTATTAACAACAAAAGTGGTCTGGTCTCCTCAATTATATCAGGAATATTGAGTTTGGTCATTTTTGGAACATTACGCTTTTACGCCCACTGGTTCAATGCCTCGCAACTAAACATCTTGGTTGGTGGCTACGTTGGCTCCTGGATTTTTATATTCAGCCTTACTTGCTTATCGAATGCAGAGACGCTAATATTTGGCCAAGACTTTCAGGCCAAGTTTATACCAGAAATAGTATTTTGTTTGGCATTAGCTATGGCCGCAGCTGGCATGGTGCATCGTGTTTGTGCCACGACTTGGTAAGAAATCATTATATTAACTAATTAATTGTTCAGCATACATAAATTCCTTTTTTGCAGCGTACTTTTTTCGTTAATTGGATTGTATTTCATAAACCGCATATCAAATAAATATTACAATAATGCTGTGGCAGCACCAGTTGACGTACCGGTGCGAAAAGGTGGCAAGAAATACAAATAATCGAAACCGTATAGTTTTGGCGAATCTCCACTTTGGCAATATTCCATAAATGTATTTTCAATATTAATGTATTATGAATAAAGTGTAAGAAAATTGTAAAAGACAATACTTTGTATTTTAGTTGGCTTACAGCTGGACCTCATCAACTTGAGCCAGCAGCACCTGGTGTGCGCGCGTCACTTCCAGCGGTTTGTTACTCCAAGGGAAGATAAGTGCTTCTCCACTTGGTCTTACCATCCAAAAATTATCCCAAGTTCAATAAGCATTTTTATATTTTTATTATTGTAATATTTATAATTAAGTTTATTAAGTTTCGTGTCGTTCTTCCGTATCAATTTTTTATGTGTATCATAATCATTTTAAACTATATATTTATGTCGTTTTGCTCTTTTTTTTTCTTTGTCAAGTTTAAACTTTTTCGTAATCATATTAATTTTGGATTTATGGTTTTCATTGTTTATTTCATATTTAAATTATATTTATAATTAATATATTTATATATGTTTAGGTATATATTAAATTAAATTATTAAATTAAGTTTTGAGGGATATACATACATGCTAGAGAAATTATACACTAAAAACTATGCTTTAAATACCGAGATGCTCTCATCCATCATTCGTATTATGCATTACTATTAAATTTAATTTTTATCTTGGAAACAACTACATACGTGCTTTTTGATCTATCCAGGGATCAACAGTATAATAGCAGATTTTCGCGCTTAACATGTAGCTATTATTTTTATTATTATTTTTTTTTTAATTACAACTGCTTAAGAGTCAATTATGAGAGTACAAGTACATAGTTCAATCCGCTGTAATATCGTGTATCATAATATTAGCTTCTTTAAATATTTATTTATATATATGTATCTAAGAAATTTTTTTTGTATACAAATTGTAGCGTATGTCTTGGGTTTCCAAGGATTCTAGTAATTGTTTTGCAATTCTTTATGTATTTTTTTTAATAGCGCTTCATAATGCATAATGCTCTATGTATGTGCTACGATTTGCTTGCATCTCCTTAACTTATTTCGGTTGTAGCAATTTAGCGTTTTCTTTTGTTTAATAAATTAACTTGGTTTTAAAATGAAATTTAAGACTTGCTCTAGTTATAAGTAGTTGCTTTTTGTTTGAGATGTGCTTTTTTCTTTTAATATACAATACAATACAATGTTTTGCTTGTCTCTTCAATTTATATACAATTAAAGAGTCTAGATTATTTTCAGAACTGCATCCATATTTTTTTTTTTTCAAATAATACAAATAACACTTAGTTTTCAACATTAAGCTTTGTTTGCTTCTTGTTATATTTTGTGTGCAGTGACGAAAAATCAAACAATAGCAAAAATAAAATGTTTAATTTTTATTAATTACACTTAATGATAGGCAAAACAAAACAATGGACAATTCACACACACATACAACACGCAAACAAGTGCAATACAAATGCATAGACCTGTATAAACGAAATACACAAAATTTTACACACAATTCTTAAATATTTACAATTTTTTAAACATAAATTCCTTTGTATATACTGCACATCAATTATGTTTTGGATTTTCTTTATAAATGACAGCTCACAACACCATACCATACATTCAACTGCTTGAAATTTATTATTTGTTATAAATTTATGTAATCTATATTATTATTGGTTGGTTTTCATCGTTTTTTATAATATTATTACTTGTTGCTGCTGATTTGTTCACTGTGAGTGTTGCTTTTTATATGGTAATAATAGTAGTAGTTAGAAACTATTTCCTATATTTATGTTTAAATATATTTATATATGCGTTTACATAATTAGTTCTGTTTGGAGTTTTGTTTTATGTTTTATATTTTTATAATTAATATATGTATATATATATATATATATGATTTTTTGTTGTGTATATAGTATTACATGTTGTATGTATGTATAAACCATTTAGTGCGTATGCGTAGGTAATTGTTAGTGTACTTATTTTAATTAAATTTAATACATGTGTTTTTTCCTATATGGTTTATCTTTTAAGCAATCATAATTTGTTTGCAATCTGTTTGTCATTAAAAATTCATTGCTAAAATTTTAAACGCAACTACAATCAATACATACATATATAATGTTGTTATTTAATGCATTCGTGTATTTACTAGCGACTTGGGTGGAAAAATATACAATTGTTTGGTGTGTGTGTGTGTGTGTAGAGTGTATTTGAAGCGTTCTACAATTTTCGTTTTGCTCCATTTGCAGCGTTAATCTTTAGCATATACGAAAAGTAACTATGCTACACAATAAGTATGATCGATTTCTTTGACATACAGTCTCCTTGTTATTTTACAACATTTCTGCCCCCCCCTTTACATACATTTATTTTTAAAAAATAATAATTACACATTTTGTTTGTAACGTTGCGCCGACACACAATTGCGTAAATTCTCTTGTAGGTTAGTCTCTTTGCGTTTACGTCTGTCTATATGTAATATCCATATTATAGTTTCCATTAAGTTTCGCTTGGTATAGATTAGTCGACTGCACCACCACGTTGCCACGGGTAAGACGCTGGCAACATTGTTGTATACTACGCAACGGCGGCTGTCGTGCCAGCATTCGCAGGTGGCGGAGGCGCTGGTGGTGTCGGCGTAACCACAGACGCCGTCGCCGATGCAGCAGAAACTGAGTTTGTGCCTGCACTTGACGTGGAGTTGCTCAAATTGCTGCTGGACAAAGACGCTGCAGCTTTGCCCAATTGCAGTTGCTGATGGGTTTGTTCGCTGCTGCTACTGTTACTGCCGCCGCTGTGGGCTAGCTCAGAAGCTGTAGTGCTCGCCGCCACATTATTGAGAGTAGGGGCTTGCTGACTATTGCTGCCAAGGCTGCTGCTGTTGCTTAGATTACTGCTCGCCGTCCCACAGCTGTTGCTGTTGGTACTGCTGTTGCTAACATCATTGAACGTTGCTGCCGGAGGTAGTTGTTGGCTGCTGCTATTGCTGTTCTCATCTGCATTGATCACAGTAGCTGGTTTTGTGTCCAACATTGGACACTCTTGCTTAATGCTAGTGACATCAGTTTTAACACTTGCCAAGCTGCCAGATATTGACTTTTCAGATTGCGATAATGTTAAAGGTCTATGCTGGTGATGTTGCTGCTGTTGCCGTTGCTGCAGTAATCTGTACTCAACCGAATGCATGGGACCTGTGCCACGCGAGACCTGGTATAGTACTCGCGAAATTATCAATGCCACCTGCTGATCCAATATATGTGACATGACGAGGCCAAGCAAGCGTTGCTCTTGTTGCATAAACAATGAGCGATTATCCGGATGCTTGGCTAAATGCAGCAACGTTCCCGCCGCCCGCCTTAGCATATCCAGGCTGGTGCCCATTGAATCGGGATTTTCACGCAGATAATTGATACCGTGTTGATTAGCCACACCCAATGCCGTTTGCTCGGCTTGCTCGATGAATGCTACCAAATATGAAATGCAGGGAGACTGCAACGCCACAGTTCGCGCCATAGCACTGTCGGCCGCAGCCAAATAGTGCAGCAGATTCACCGAAAATTCGCGTAAAACTTGATCTTCATTGCGGCACAGATGTCGTGTTAGCACCGCACACAGTTTCTCCAAACGTGAGAAAGGCGGTGTCGCAATGACTAAGTCAACGTTGGCATCGGTTACGCACAGCTTGCAAAGCGCTTCTAAGGCCAGACGTTGTGGTGACAATGCTGTGTTTGGACCGCAAGAGGGGAAAGGATCTTGACCGTGCGCACTAGGGCAGACTGCCCAGTGCAGCAATCCATCGATTAGTGGACGTGCAATAAGTTCATCATATCGCGAAAGTTCTAGATGTCCAGCTATATTTGCCATGGATACAAGCATATTCTCGCGTATGGTAATCAAGTAATCCCACCACCATTCGCGCTCGCCCTGAAGTGAACTGCATGAATCACTAAAGTCTGTGTCTTCTTCACGATCGTAGTTGCGGGTCTTGGGTGTTCGACGTAAATGCTCATGGTTAAGCAGCAGCAGTCTTCCAAGGACGGCTAGAAAGCGTGTTGACTTTGCCAGCACCGTTTCATTTCCAGGCACAAAGGTCAGATTGCGAAAAATGTTCGATATAGCAATGCAACGACGTGCCAACGAGTCTTGACTCTCGTTCACCAGGTACAGTGAAGCCTCGTCGCGCGTATAACATTCGTCCTCAAAGCTGGAGTCTCGCCGCCTCTGTAGCACCAATGCGGCATCTCGAACAGTTGACTTTGGGTCGAAGCCCTTGGGCGGGGAAGACGCTACACCGTTAGTTAAACGCTGTTGCTGTGTTTGTTGTTGAGGTGAGTCAATTTCCATGTCGACGGTGCGACAATCACTGTCTGTTGAAATATTTGCCTCTTTCTTCACTTCCACAGCAGGTAATGCAAATTCATCGCCGATTTTTGACTTTTTATTATCACTGGAACCACTGACACTAGTTCCACTACCGCTAACCAGTCGTCGTTTTTTATTGTAAGTTTGCTGAAGCAGGCTGCTGTCCTCTGTACTACTAGTGGTGTTGTCCTCTTGTTTTAATGCAGTATCTAAGGATTTTGAACTGTTATTCACTTTTTGAGCCGCATCCTCACGCTTTATGTGCTGCTTGACGCTGCGTATGTAACGCGCAAATGGAATGTTTACAATCTCTGATTTAAAAACGTCGACTATGCCGTCTAGTGGATCGGGTTCCGTGAAACCATAAGTCCACGCATTACAGCCTACCGGTTCTACCTGCTCGTACAGCTTGCTTGTGTCGATGTCCCATGACTTTTGGCGTTCATCCACGAAAATATCATGATCGGCCGTTTGTATTCGTACCGGAACTCCTTTTCGTGACACAAGTGTATAATTGGGTGTCGAGTTAAGCAGAAGTGAACGTTCCTCGGGATTAGGCTGCACACGTATCTGCCCCAAATCAATGCCCTCGTCGTCATCATCAACATCGTCTGCTTCACTGCCCCGTTTAATGTCCATATTTTCATAGTGCCTTCTGCGATTATAACTGCAAATACTACGCAAATACCGTGCTGGGCGTCGTCGCAGCTTGTTGTCAGTCTGTGACGTGACTACTGTTCCACTATCTGTATCGTCATCGGGCTCGTCTACAACGTCATCGCAGCGCTCATCAAACATTTCAGCTAGATTCTTTTGGAAATGTTCTAACAGTAATGTCAGAAGACCGGGCAAATGAGAGATGCCAAAGAACTGTACCGTAGAATCGTCGAAAAGCAACACGTTTAAAACGTCCAAGGCCCATGTACATTCCGTTAACAGACCAGATCGCATGGCCATAAAAATGCGCCATGGATCGACGGGACAGACGTCAGACTTTGTGAGTCGCTTGCGTCGATACAAAACTGGGGCAGTCGCTTCAACACTATCATGCGGGAAGATCAGTTCCTTCTTGGTAAGCTGTCCTGGCCCTGGGCCCACCGGCTGTTGTGCCACGTACGTTGTCGTCTGATTTGCTGGCAGTTGATGCGGTGGAGGTTGCTGCTGCGGTTGACCTGGTATTCCCTGAGTCCCCATTGGAGGCTGCTTCTGTTGTATCATGCCGCCAGGTGCAATGCCACCGGGTGTTCCACTTGCCATAGGTACGCAGGGAGGTGTACCGCCTGTTTGTGACGGTGGCGGCATTGTATAAGGTGGCTTCACCATACCTGCAGTCACAGGAGGCATACCAGTTGAGGGAACACCGACTGGAGGTTGCGCCGTTTGCGATTGTTGCTGTTGCTGCTGAGGCGACATGGGCACATTACTGCTAGGCATTCGCTGTTGCTGCGCTGCACCACTACTGGGCTGACGAAGTGGAGAGCCCGGTGAGGAAATGCCAGTTTGTGGTTGCGATTGTACCGCATTTATTTGAGTCCATTGTGGTGGTGCTGGTTGCTGCTGCTGTCCAGGTGGAGTGCCTTGTTGGTATGGTGGCTGTTGTTGCTGAGGCGGTGGCGGAGCCTGTTGTGGTGGATAGCGATGCTGATCCCATTGACCTACAGCACCGGGTGGTTGACTAGGCGTACCGTGTGGTCCACCTGGTGGTGCAGCACCACGAGGTGGTGCATTGCTCCAGCTTTGCGGTGTTGGCGATGAAGTGTATTGTGGACGATACTGCTGGGTGCCACCTTGCCAGGCGCCTAGAATGAGGTTTGTCAGTTAGTTTTTTGTCAGTTTACCTTTAAATTGTACTTACCGTAGAGCTGTGGTCGCGGATTGTAGTTCGTATATGGCTGCGAGTCCTTGACAAAGTCGGGATGTCGTCGTGGTTGTGGACTCTGCTTGTAATAATCAAATTAATTGTTGTGATTGAAGTTTACAAATGCTTTTTCAACACACTTACTTGTTCTGGTGGCCTGTAATAGTCTTGCTGCGTGGGCGTGCCAGCCACATAGGGACCACTGGGAGGAGCTCCTGGTGCACCACTCGTTGGCGGTCCGCCCGTGACAGACTGTGTAGGTGGTTGCGGTCCGCCGGGTGGTGGCTGACTGTATGGTCGACTACCATATGGTCCATATTGATTAGCACCGGTCGGAGGACTATAAATAGGAAAGCAAGATTAAATCTAAAACTATTTTTCTGTTTTATAATGTAGGCCAGCTGAATTGAAGGCGTAAAGGAAACACTGTACAGCGTATGTTACTATGTGTATGAGTTAGTGTAGCTGGGAATAGTTTAAATAAATGTGAACTCACGCTTCTCCCTCGGGTCCATAGGGAGGATACATATTGCGGTTTTGTGGCGGATATTGCCCTTGATTCTGACCAAACGGTTGACCTGGAGGACCAGTAGCATTGTATTGATCGCCCGACCCGTATTGACCATAAGCACCAGGTTGTGCAGGATAAGGTGAACCTAAAAAAAGTTTCAATCATGGTTGTTACTTATGAATACTTTTGTTTTCGGACATCATGTGGAAGTGAAAGAAAATTAAAATGAAACACTACAAAATTGCGCATAAAAATGTCCAATTCGAAAATGTGGTTGATATTAATATTAAAAAACAATATCTTCTCAGTAAAATTACAGAAAATATTAATATTATTAATATGTTAAACGAATGAGCTTAAAAACACCGTGATACCGTGAGTGCGAGACATTCAATGACGCCAGCAAATTAGTTTGCTTTTATTTAATTATTGACTAAATTTGTTTATCAACTATCAAAAAGTTATAAAATGCAACAGATATATTTACATATGCATACATTTTTGTAAAATACTGATTAGTAGATGTATAATTTATGTGAAGCCGTTGTTCAAATTAAAATGCATATTGTTATTAAACTATATTTTACTTACATAACTTTTTTATGTTTAAAGCTGGTGCCCCACAACGAAGAAACTTAAACAAATTCTCTTATTGTCGAATGCAAGGTATGCAACAAAAATCTAATTATATTTATCTTGTAAATCAATCAAAACCTAATATCATACGCACATTTCGTTTGCTTCGGTGAGGCTCCAACTTTTAACTTAAATGGAATAATTATTTAACCACGCAAACTTTTCAAAATACTTTTTGAATAAGAAGCAATTGATACTGTCAGTACTTGTAACAAATCTAATTAACAAATTGTAAAAAGAATTTAAAACAATAAACAAAATTTAAATTATACTTAAAAAAGGCAATTTAGATTAACAATATCAAATCATAGGTATAAAGAAAAGCAAAACAAATGAAATTAATATGAATATACCTGGCGCTCTAGACACAGGCGTTGGATACCCTGAACTACCCTGGGGATATGGTGCTCCAGTAGCTCCAGGGCGTGAATGCTGCGATGATGGCGGCACCGGCCCATGTTGCTGTGGTGGTGGGCCTGTTTGTTGTTGTTGCTGCTGCTGAGGCGGCGGCGGCGGAGGGGGCAATTGTGCCATGCCTTGTTGTTGCTGTTGATGTGGGGAATGTGACGGCGGTGGCTGAGCACCATGTGGTGCACCACCAGCGGCAGCAGCTGCAGCAACAGCAGGACCACCGGCTACACCGCCAGCAACTGGATCGTCAAAGGGATTGCTCACGTTGACATTGTCACCGGGAACAGCGACCGCAGTTTGATTTTGAATGCCTGAAGCGGCGAACAGCGGCGTTAATGGATGAACGGATGAACAGATGAATGAATGAGTGATGAATGGATTGATTCAAAAGTGTAATAGTGATGTGATATTGAATTGATTGAATGACACAGTAGTATGAAGTTTTGTAGTTGTTCGATTGTGCATTGTTGTCGTGATGATGTTGTTGTTGTTGGTAATTAGTAGCGTGCCCATATTAACGTTAAAAACATACAATAAAAATAAACAAAATACGCACATAAAATAAACATAAGACATACATTAAAAAAAAGTAAAATTAATAATCGAAAAACACAAGTTAGGCAACGAAATATGCATAGACATAATATGAGTGCAGTTTTTGAAAACGATTAAAAAAAATTATATTCTTAAATTATACCATTAATTTATCTTAGAATTACAATGTGTAACAAAATGAACTACGGCCAAAATGTACACTCAAAATTTTTCAAAATTTATTTACATTTTTTTTTTGTCTACCTTAAACTAAACAATGACTTACCGGGATGTGGTGTTTGCGCATTCGTTTGCGACGGTGGCCGTTGTATTTGGCCTGTTGCACCGTAGTCCGGCTGTGGACCCCCAGCACCCGGATAAGGGCCCGTACCTGGATACGCTGCATAACCATCAATCGTTGTGTTGGGCGCCGTACCGGGTGGTGCTGGAAATGAATCCTGCGAATTCGACGAGCCTGTCGAATTTGTTGTTGCCGCATCCAAATGACCACCACCGATTGGTTGCAATGTGTGGGATCAGGCGATTTTTGTTTGTTTTTTTTTTTTTTTGTTTCATTTATTCATTGAAAATGATTTGAAGAAAAAGTAACGAATAACGTGTTTCAAAGAAAATGAAGAAAAACGACAAAAAAAACCGAAAAAAAAATTTTAATTAAATATCAATTGCTCAATAAATAAAATAATAAACACAGTTGATTATATATTTACCTGGCGAAGGCACCGAGGCAGCTTTCGTTGTTTTCTTTTTGCTACCAGCTTCCACCTGCTGTATTATGGGCAAAGGATCTATATCACCTCGGTCAAAATGGCATTCAAAGGCCAACAGATTCTTGGTGTAATGCTTTCGCAGAGTATATGCAGCGCTGCTACTGGCACCTATGCCCAACAGTCCGGCAATATCTTTCCATGTCTTGCTTTTGGTAACCTAGCAGGAACAAAATAAATTGTTTGGCGTGGATATTGGTTAGTTAGTTGGATCACAGAATGTGTCTTGTACGACGCGACAGGAGAAACACTTTGAAAGTTTAAAAAAATTGAACTTTTTTTTTATTTAAATAATAGAGTTGCAAGCAGAGAGAGCATGTTATGTGTTAGAATGCTTTTAAAACATGTATTTGGTAAACACACATATAAAGTGGAAAAAATAGATTTGATAATAATGCCTTTACTTCAACTTTACGAGGCCCATACACACTGTTGGCATTATTGTTTAATACGATACAGAAAAGGCATTATTAATTAGGTGTCATAAACAGAGAAAAAATAAATACTTAAGGTATTAATACTTAAATTAAAAATAACAGGTTGTAGGGATGGGAATGTTTATCTACGGGATTTAACTACAATTATTTTTACGGGTGTTTTCACATGGCAGCAACAATTGTAATGAAAGAAAAAAAAGAGCTTAACGAATTTTCGGAATTATTAAAATAATTTGAAAAACATGCTTTAAAAACTGGCATGCATTTATTTTTAAAATATGTTTCATTTTTTTTTAACTTGCACTGCGCATTGTAAATTTTGTATGGTGAGGCCGTAGAGGTTTTAAAATGAAGAATGTTTTCGTTTTGACTCTATTGCAATTTGAAAATGAACTGGACACTTGAAAAGGAGGAACTGATGCATGGGATATGTAGTAACCATTCAGGCAGTTTGGTTGGGATGTAAACTAAGTTGCTGTTTGGATTTGCCCTAGATACACAAATCCAACTATCTTTTCAATTTGTACTTTGGTATGTTTTTGTTTTGGTTGTTTTGGTTTGAGGTAGTTGGTTGGTACACTAATTTGATTTTGATTTTTGCTAGTAGATCTAAAGAGAAGTTAGTAAAAGGAGTTACTACGGCACCTTGCATACCTCGACGAATCCGCCACGTTCTTTTACATAAATATATAACCTATATAAATCGAGTGGCTGTTTTGAGATGGTAGGACAGGCAGTTATCGGTGTGCGACGTTCTTCCATAAAGCTGCGCAGCTTGTCAAGCCAACCACGTCTGTCTGGATTGTCATCCATTTCATATAGTTTGCACAGTGAATCGGATTTTTTTGTTGTTGTCACAGTGCTACGAAAAGGCTCCTGCTGCACAGGAACATGACTATTGAACACCTGCTGTTAAATGATTAAAGAAAATTAAATAAGCCCATTAATAAATTGAAAAATACATTTTAGGTAAATTTTTTGTCATACCGGACTAGCAGCTGGACGCGGCCAATTTGGCGGAGAGTTCATATCATATTCTTCACCTGGCGCAGCACCACCTGGATGCATAACACCAGGATGTGGTGATGTGCTTGGAGGTGCTAAATGACTCTGACCATAAGGATCATTCTTTCGCGACTTTGGTGTGGTGCATTGTGGATCCTCTCCGGATGCTGCAATACAATGTTAGGTTATTAGTTGCAGAACCTTTTAATATGAATTGTGTTCATTTACCCGCTGATGCATTTGATAGCGTACTCTGTTGGCTTACGTCATCCATGGGCGCACCATCTGGTCCTGTGGTGACAACCGATGTTACTGCATGCAAACCTGACGCCGACGAAGGACCCGATGAACTGATGCCATTGTCCTGAGATATATGCTCAGGACCGCTATCAGTGGCACCTTGAGTTCCCAGCATTGCTTGAGGCGGTGTGCTAGTGGGAGGACCCATGTTTGTTGGCCCATGCGGTGGGCCCATATGATGTGGCGGACCCATTGGCATGCCTGGATGCATACCAGCAGGCCCATTGCCATAACCTTGTGGCGGGGCGGGACTGGCACTGTAGCCGCCCTTGTGCTGCAAGTGTTGTTTCAGATAATTAATCGGACGCGGCGAGCCACTTCCCTGTGGTGGTTGTGGTGGTCCAACTGGCGGTGGAGTTCCTTTGCCTTGCACATGATTACCAACCTGACCAGGTGTACCACCCGGCGCAGTTTGTTGCGGCGATTGTGGTACCCATTGGTATGGCGGATATTGTGCATGCGGACTGCCACCACTATGGTTGGGCATTTGTCGGCCGGGATAACCGACTTGTGCGCCTGGAGGCATGCTGTTGGCACCACTACTAGCCTGACTTGTTGGCGGTGGTGGCGGTCCGGTAGCGTAGGCTCCTGGAGGATACTGCGGCCGTGGCGGATAGTTGCCTATATATAAATAAGGTGTGGCATTAATAAGACTAGTTGTGGCTTTTAAAAGGCATAAACAAAGTCTTTAAATGGTTAAAGACTGCTTACCTTGTGGATATTGCTGTGGCTGTTGTGGCGGATACCCCTGGGCACCTGGACCTTGTCCAGGACCACCCATTTTATAACTCCCGTGCATGTGAGGCGGCATTGAATAACCACCGGCTGGGCCCTGGGGCGGTGGTGGTGTTACCATATTATTTAGCCCCTGATTTGGCGGTGGACCTGGTGGCGGTGTCTGCTGCGGCGAATTGCTTGCCGAGGACGCCGAATTAGAGGCTTGCTGTTGTTGAGATTGCTGCTGCTGTTGTTGTTGTTGTTGCGGTGGTGGTGGGCCACCGCTTAAGCTATGCGGCGGCATTGGTGGCGGACCGGCACCCAACGGTGGCTGTTGCAATGGACCACCACTGCTTGATTGATTGCTCGCTGGACGCGAGATTGGATGATTTTGCGCTAATTACGAAAAGTATTCGTTATTTACATTATTTCATTGCTTGGTCTATAGCTTAAGATCTTACCCACTGCTGGCGACATGGAACGTGAACCTGACGAGCCTGTTGGAGATGGCGTGGGTCGCATGACTTGTTGCGGATTTGGTGTTCCAGGTGGTCCGGAACCCATACCACTATGTGCACCACCGCTTGAGCTATCGTTGCTATTTTGGCCAATAAGTTCCTAAAATTGCAATAAAAATTGCCATTACATACAATAAACAAAGTAACTTGTACCAAATCATATCTGTACAAAAGCATGTAATTGTACAAACACACACAGGCACACACAGACACACACACACACAATGCGCACCAACTCATATTAGTTTATGTTGTTGAGTGACTAAAATCAGCTGCTAGTTTTGCCTTGGTTTCTTCAACACCCCGGGCACAACAAACAAAAACAAAAGAGAAAAGCCGGCCGGCATTTCTGGATTTGAATAAAACTGATAGTAAACTGTTGATATTAAATAAGAGACAACAACAACAACAATCACGACGACAACAATGTTGAAAATTATATTAACTTTATTTATATGGGCTTCTGCATGGCAGGCAAGAGTTTGAAAGAGGCCAGCATTTTTGCTTTTTTTTTTTTTAATAAATGTAAACAAAATTTGATTATATCGGACTTTTGGATTAGGAGAGCACAACAACAGCAATAAGGTATAAGTCAAATAAAATATACATATGTACAGTCTGTCAAGAAAGTGTTTACACATTGAAAAAAATTTGTATTTGTTGACTTTCAATGTAAATATGAAAGACTTTTGTTTAAATTCATGCAATTTTTTTGATGCACATTAATTTGTTTATATGGTTTTTATTAATATGTAAAAAAATAATTACAAAATTATGTACACTTAGCGAGAAAATCAACAAAATCTAATTTATCATATGTTTGGTGCTGTCAAGAAAGTGTTTACACAAAATACTTAAGGTATCTTAAAATTAATGTTTATAACGAATATTGATTAAATTATGTAAATTTAATATATTGCATGCCCTCCCTTAGGATTAACAACACATTGTGGGCATTTTTCTATTAAAAAAATTAGCTTTTTAAGGTCATATTCCTCTGGGACTTTGCGGCACTCTTTTAGAGTAGCAGCTTTCAGTGCGGCTCGGTTATTAAGCGACCTTTTTGCCACTTTTTTCTTTGCGGGCCTACAAATTTTCAATTGGGTTCAAGTCAGGGCTCTGGGGTGGTGTAGTGATGACCTTGCTGCACTTGTAAAGGAACCAGTTCCTCCAATTAAACGCCATATGCGTAGGGTCATTGTCTTGATAAAAATTGAAATCAAGCTTATTGTTGCTATAAAAGCCAAATTTTTGGGGCCTCGATCTTAAATTCAATTTAAAAAACACTAAATATTGATCTACTTTTATAGTATTTTCTAAAAATTCCAAATCTCCAACTCCTTCGGCTCTATTTGCACCTCCAAATAATAACCAACAATTTGGCAGATTTTACTGTCGGTATGATGCTGCGGTATTCCAGTGAATTTATCGCCTTTCGCCACACCTTGTTGGGTCCATCGTTGTAATACAACATTATTTTGGTTTCATAGCAGCATATAACGGGATCCCAGTAATCTCCTGGCTCATTTTGCATCCTAGTAGCGAAAGTAAACGGCTTTTCAATATTGATTGCCAAACGCATCGGTTTGCTTCCTGCTACTAGTGAGTGGGACCTATGCCGGAGTATGGCCTGGCGCACTGTTTCGAGTGGCACATCCAGATCACACTCTTCATTAACCTCCTTAGCAACTGTTCTTAACAAAATTTGGGGATTTCAATCTATTTTTCCCAGGGTAAATCGGTTTGTACGGTTGCAAATTTAGCTTGTACATGATGTTATACTTATTAACTCCAATCAGCTCTCGTTTTCTCCGCGATTTTTGATATTATAAATAGTCTTACGCGATGCGGAACACATTTCTGATAGTTCCGCGACAGATTTGCCCAAATGGTTATTATAATACTTCAACTGGACGACTTTAAAAATTAATCTCTTGCCAAGCATTTTTCAATATCTTTAAACTTGCATAAACATGCTCACTTTAACTAATTTCACAACTAAACGAAATCAAATGCGCAAAAATCAGGTACACAAACAACGCATAGGGCATACATGCCGACAATGTACCGTTAGCTTGTCGATATTTGTTGATATACCAACAAAAGAGAACAGACAAAGCAAAAGTGTAAACACTTTCCTGACAGCAGCGCATCTATGATAAATTAGATTTTGTTGATTTTCTCGATAAGGGAAAATAATTTTGTAATTATTTTTTTACATATTAATAAAAAACATATAAACAAATAGATGTGCATCAAAAAAATTTCATGAATTTAAACAAAAGTCTTTTATATTTACATTGAAAGTCAAAAAATACAAATTTTTTTCAATGTGTAAACACTTTCTTGACAAACTGTATGTACATTTATGTGTACCAACAATATATGCACGTGCTTGTGGCACTGCAATTGCAAAAACAACGACCACAACAGTTTATTGTGTCGGTCGGATTTCAAGATGCGTGACTTTGACTTTCGTTTACCCTTACCTCACCTCGTCGTACCTAATCTTACCGTACCAAAGCGTAACATACACCCTACCCCACTATTACACATACCCATACATTGTGCCTATACACAAACATACATAAATCATTTTATGAATGAAAATTGTATGGCATAGGTGGTTGGGGTGAGGGCGCCGGTATTGCTCTGGCTTTGCCTCTGTTCATGTATGTAGTATCTGTGTGTATTTGTTTACGGATGGCAACGATTAACAGCGATACTTTGGCAAAAGGTTGCCGCCGCCGTCGCCGCCAACTAGCCGAGTAAAGCAGAGCAGTTTGCTCTTGCGCTGACTTGCTGGTTGGCCGACTGCCTGACTGACATGCCCATGTCCAAGCCATTTGTTCCTGTTATCTTCTTTTATTTTATTTGTTTGTTCTTTATTGACTGCACAAATGTTGCTCAAAACCCTGTCCTTTAAGTAACTTCTGCGATTGAATTAATTTCATTATATTTGGGTCAAAAAAAAATATACACATGCATTTTTGGCACAGCAGATAACCTATTTTTGCATATTGATATAATCTGACCCGAAATTTCATGTGTGTTTACTTGCTTTATAAATTAGGAAATACAAATTCTACAAAGATTTAGACCAGATACATATGTACGTATGTATATAACTACAATGCAGCTAACTACAGCTTGTATCTCTTTGCAAATAAAGACTACTTTTTGTATGAGTCGCGCGCAATTCTTTCAAAGAATAACAATAAACAAAGCCATAAATAAATTAAGCACGAGAATTTTAACAATTATGGTATTTGTTGTTTTAAAACTCCTACATACAAGCAGTTATAATATTAATTAATAAAATTGCAAAACACTCGACGGCATAACAGTTCACCCGCTCCACTCTATCTCTATAGTCAGCCGCCATTGACGACCTTTTATGACATTGCTTTTAAACATATTTTAGTTGGCTAACAAAAAAGTCTATTCACGTTTACAATTTGAGGAACAAGCCAGCCAGCAATGTAACCTGGTTACAAAGAAATCATAAACGTCAAATCTCATTGTATGCGGCTTAAAGCAACAGCAGCAACAACAACAACTGAAACTAACTCTACACAACCCAATCCAATCCAATCCCATGTGACGCGACACGACTTCAACTTTTTGCTGGCTGCTTGTCTTTTATGGGAGAAACACAAAAAAGAAAATGCCAAAACCCAAACAATTTTTGTAAGTCAAGGGGAGCAGCGTGGTGCAACGTCCAACTCACCGTACCAAACATGCTACGTCCGTACGTACATACATATGTATATATATATATGTATGTATATATAAAAACTTAAACCGACAGCAGCAATTCGAGTCGCACAGAAACATTCGACGGTGAACGCTGTTGGGAGGGGAGGACTACAACGAAGCCGCCGACTACGACGACGGTTGACTGGCACCAAGAAATATACAACGCCGTTCGTTTTGGTATCTGAGAAATTAAGTGAAGTGAAATGAAATGTACGACGACGACGACGACGACGTCGACGACTACGAGAACTGATGGCAGCGATGGCAAAGCAAGCACACAACAACATCAGTGTATAGCAGCATAGACGGCAAAGGCACGGGTACGGGCACGAGTGCCAGGCATGGGCATGGGTATGGGGTACGGGCACTGGCACGGCACACAAAAGCTATGTGAAACGACAGCAACAGAAACTGCAACAACAAAGAGCACTGCTACAACGACAACGGCTGCAACTTGAAGCACTCAACGGTTGGCAGGGTAGTGGCAGCGGCAGTCAGTGGTAGTTATGGCGCGCTTGGAACCAACAAACCAACAAACGAACGAACGAATGAGCGGCGGAGGTAGCGGCAGCGGCGTTCCAACGAACGAATTTTGTACGTCGTACGATGACAAAGACGTAGATAAGAAACAACACACGTACACATACAATCGCAGACACACACACACACAATCACGCACACAGATACTCAACAAAGTTGGCATAATAAAATGAAATAAGCAATGGATGGCAGAGACCAGACCGGGCCCAGTCTCAGTGCCAGACCCAGGCCGTGGCATGCCATTCGTTTCTTTGCTCCGTCGTTAGCTTGCGACCGACCGACCGAACAAGGGGGCAGCAGCAGCAGCAGCAAAAGAGATTTGCTAGTGCGAAAGTATCTGTGTGATGTGTGCGTGTACGTGTGTGTGTGTGCGTGTTGCTGATTTGGAGGGGGGCCAAGAGTCTTGTGCACACTTGAGTAGCGCTGGCAATAGCAACGGCAACGGCAAAGCTAAGGCAAAAGCTAGCTATATACAAACACACATACACACTCAGCGACTACGTTAAATACAAACACACGCACACACACACACAATATTAAGGCGGCTCGCACGTTTGTAGTTGTGCGCGCCTCTGTAGAAAAATTACTTGGAAAGAAAAACAAGCGCTGCGGGAACAATAATAACAACGAAATCATTTATGCCAAAGTATTCGCGTATGCGAACCAGCGATAGCCAAACATGACGAAGTCGGGTCGAACCCGAGAACGCATATTTCTTTTTGTTTTCGTAAAGTACTCGAAAAATTTCTATATTATTTGGGGTAATCACCTAATCTATATCATATATGCGAAATGTTTTTAAAAACTATTTCAATTAATCATTAACTACATCAGCATTTTTTTTTACAATTTGCGCGCCAAAATAAAAATGATAAAGGGGCTACATACAGATGTGGAGTGTTGCATTGGAGTTACTGCCGCAGGCGGCCACGACATAGCAGCAGCAGTGGCAGCGGCAGTGGCAGCATAAAAATGAGCCAGCACTTTTTGATCACTCAAAAATGTAAATGATGATGACGTTACTGTTGGTTGCAGGTAGAGCAGTCTGGCTGGCTGGCAGTTGTCAGCCACTTGAAAGTTCATCATCATCATTACGTTAGTGACGATGACGATGATGATGATGCCCCTTCAAGTTTACAAAGTGACAAGAAATTATTGCAGCCAACAGCAGTGTGAGAAGTGGCAGCCACATTTGAAGTTATGTGTGTACGAGAGTAGAGTATTCGTGTTGATTTTGATGACGGTGATGAGTTGTAGCTTTTTCAATGCTTTTAGATCTACTCTAAACCCTTACCCCCACCACCTCGCTGTACTGACGAAAACTTTAAAAGCAATCAAGTCAAATGTCAGACTATGAATGCGTGGTACACACACACATACATATATATATATATATATATTGTACAGACATAAATGAATTTGACCAATCAGTTTGCTACCAAAATCAATCTTTCGTTATTTGGAAGATAAGTGTCACGAAAGGATGCTTCATGCATAAGCTTAAACCACATTAAAAAAATATATAGCCTAAATTGAAGTCACGCTTAATAAAGGCAACATTATTTCAGAGGAAAGTAACAACGCACAATAGAATTTATGTTGCTTGACTTGAACTGTTGTTGTAAATTGTAAACCACAAAGTTTATTTATTATATACATTTATTTATATCTTCAGTACCATAAGTCGAGAAAAATGGTATGTTCAACGGCGACCTCTGAAAATTCCACTATAAAGTAACTACCTATCGAAGTTCCAACAAGCGGCCTTCTGTAAGTACACCGAAAAATGCGAAATACAAGTTATTCGAAAAAAAGCATCCCTTAATTGTACAAAGCTAGAAAGCGCAATCATATCTGAGGCAGTTTATTAGCTCTAAAACTCATCACTGAAATACCAAAACAAAGTGATGAACAAGTTTCAATATAAAATGGATGTCAGCGATGACATGATCCAGAAGCAGAATGCTAATATCGCAAGGATTTTGCAAAATAATAATTTTTTCCAAATCAAAATTGCGAATTATTTTCTAATAGAAATGCAATATTATTAAATAAGTAAAAATTTATTCTTCGAAATTTGCAAGATAATATTTTTCAATTAATGGAACAAAGTCCCTTTAATTTGTTTGTAAGTTGCATTTATTTTAGAAAAAAAAAACAAATAAAATAAATTCACTTCAGCTAAAAACAAAGTCTGCCCAGTAGCAGAAATTCGTAGCCAAACTCATTATTATCATTAATCTTGCTAATTAACTTTGCAACACCTTAGCGCCAAAGTAATCTTTAATGTATTTTAAAAACCTATAATATCGAATAAAACTTTTGAAATCAGCCATTTATACCTTTTTTTTTCTTTTTAAATATCGAGTCATTATTCCTTTAAAATGTTGTGCATTTAATCTAACAAAGATGCCCTATTCCATGTGAATGAAACACAACTAAAACAAAATCTAATAAATTAAAACAAATAAATAAAGACTAAGACAAGTACGACAATAGTTGTGGGTAACAGAAGCCACCGTCGTTTGAACTTAAGAAATACTCAATCTTGACATTCATTTTATTCCTTTTTGCACTTTTGGTGAGTGCAATGTGTTTCTCTGAATTCTTTAAGTAGTTTTTTTTTTATTTGTTTGATTATTTTACAAAAGGCGCGCAGCAGCAGCATGTCAAAAGATTGACTTGAAGCATGGGTCCAAGAAGTCAGTGGGGTCGGTAATTTTTTGTTGAGCAGAACAACACCACAAACACCAACAGCAAACGAACACAGCTGAGCAATTCTAAAGACATTGGAGTCGAGTTGAGTTGAGTCGCGTCGAGTCAGTCGTCGCAACGCAACATGATCATACGTATGAACGTATAATGTACGTACTGTATTTGTTGATGTACATACATACTTACGTGCATGTGTATGTAAACCCCATTTGGATAGATGTACACACATGTACATACATTAACACGACTCGTGTGTGTGTGTGTGACGGCTGCTCGTGCAATTTCTGCTTGTGCTTGCTTGAAATTTTATGAGCGAAACGAAAGTTTGTGTGGGGCTAAGTGTACTATATATGTATGAACGTACATATGCATACGTGTGCTGCGTGTGTATGTGTGTGTATCTGTGTGTATGTGCATGGCGTAAATGGCACAAGGGAACGCCAACAGCACACAAAGCACGCAAATAAATACAACAACATCAACAGCAAAGCAGCAGCAGCCGCCACAGTCGCAGTCGATTCGTTCGTTATACCTCCATGTTACTGACTAACAGCTCCGACAGTCGGCCAGACTGTCAGCCATGCTGGCAACGACGAACAAAAGCAACAGCAGCAACGCTGAAATTCAGTACCGGATTCAGCAAATACAGTTGTAGTGCACTCAGATAAATTTTTTGTTGGGAAATTAGATATGTAAAATGGCAACAATACAGTCCGTTTTATATAAGGCAAATGCGCATATTTAATAGAGAAAGCGGCCCCAAAAGTTCAACACTTGATCCGCTCCTGTCATCAACAACATACACAGTCCACAGTCAGTTAGTCAGTCAACCACTTTGGCAAGCAATTTTAGCAAAGCGAACGAACGCCAACTGAGTGTGCCGTCGTCTGTCTCTCTGCCCCTGCCATTACGCTTCTCATAAAACGAGTTGGAGCGCGCCAACGACTACGACGACGACGACAACAACACTAACGGAGCAACGCAGTGGCAAGGCGGCGGCAATGGCCCAAAGGGAGCGGCTTCAGGGAGGTATGCAGGCAGGCAGGCCGGTTGGTTAGTTGGTTTATTCGTTTGGCTTTCGGTCGTGCTCGTCGCTCAGTCTGCGTGCTATGCATGTGTGAGTGTCAGTGTGTGTGCGTGTGTGTGTGTATCTATGAGTGCTGCTGATGCGGACTGTGTTCAAGTATCCAAACGAGTGAACTGAAAAATAAGCGAAGCAGCCAGGCCAGCAAGAAGCAGCAGCAGCAGCAATGAAACGAACGAGCAAACTCAACTCTGAACGTTTGCGTAAGTTTTTTATTTTTCGATTTTTTTTTCTCTTTTTTTTAGCTTTTTGGTTACTTTTTTTGTGTGGGGCCTGAAAATGAAAAACGATGATGATGCCAACAACAACGCCAACAACATCTGAGCCAGCACAATGAGTGGGGCACTAAAAACCCCAACAGCAACATGACGGGAGAGTAAAACCGGCAAAATTGCTCGTTGGCAGTCAGTCAGCCAGCCAGCCAGTCAACCAACCAACCAGCCAGTCAGTCAGGCAGGCATGTGGCTTTGGGCCAGACTTTGAATTTGCCAACAACAACAAAAACAATAAGAACAACAGCTGCAATAACAACTGCGCCTCGCTTATGCCAATGTGTTCTTCTTCTTGCTGTTGTTGCGTACAAACTGCGGCACAATTTGGTAAAATAAAATGCATCCAGTAAGCAGTTGTGGCTGCAACAACTACAACTACAACAACAACAGCCAACAGTGTTGAGTGGAGCTTCAGCAATTGTAATCGCAATCGCCAATAGAACGAACACATTGCACAGAGCTAACTTAAATATATGTAAATACATACACACATGCACACACAGATACAACAGTGAATCAAAAAAGTCATGACACAGATCTATGCTGAAGGCTCTATCCCCTGACTTGAATAATAGTGCATGTGTATTGTTCAAAACAAATATTTGAATAGAAAAGTTTAAATAAATTTTGTAAATGTAAATAATATACCATTGTAGACGAAAATAGACAAAACCGCTAGTTGTTATCAGGATGCCTTGAAATGGTCTAACCACAAGTCTAAACGTAACAACAGGGAGGTGAAGTGCTATAGCAATTTTAAGCTAATTGCTTAATAACAAATGTTGTTTATAACTTGTAATCGTACTCCGATGCTTCGACTGTAATATATTTAATCGTTACTGTCTCAAATGAAATCTTTAATTACTTTTTGTTTTGTAGCGCTCTATAAATCATGGAATATAAATAAGACTTTTTAAAATATCAAGCTCTAATGTGGCAAAAAAAATGTTCTCTTAATTATACCAACTGCAGACGTCTCTTTGTACATGAACGCATGGAAGTGCCACATCATAAACGAGGAACTTATGCAGTTGCAACCAAATGCTCAGTGCGGTGGCAGCAGAAAAATAGCACACCGAAGCAACAAATTATTGTTGCACCAGTGCGGTTTGTCAGAAACATATGGTTCGCCATGTGGTGCAGATTAAAAATTAAAGCTGCTCGATAAATTGGTTTGTTTGTTGCTTACTGAAATAACGCTTCATATCAATTGCCAGCATAATTTTTATAAAATCCTATTCAGAATGTCATGTCAATTCTTGCTCCTTCTTGCCACAATAGTTCAGTGAAGAAATGGTAGCTTAAAGTTGATTTTTTTTAGCAATTTATTTTGAGTTGAGGCTGTTTACATAATTTGTGTTGTAGTTTTTATTACTAAACTTTAAGCTCGGAAGGGGGCATAATTTTTCTTATTTTTGGCAAACTTATCAGCAGCACTGAAAGAACTACCAACGCATTCTAAAACTCACATCACTTTTTGATGCGCAGCATTTGCGGCCGGCATCATTGGGCCTTTACTTTTCAAAGACAGTGAAGGTCTGAATGTGAATGGCGAGCAGTACCGTACGATTCTTACAAACACATTTTGCTCAAAATGAAAGGAGGCTCCACATGGCTAACAAGTGGTTTCAACAACACACGCAACATAGCGCACAAAATAATGGCTCAATTGAGAGATGAGTGCGGTGAGCAATTTATTTCACGTTTGGGTGCCGTGAATTGTTCACCTTCATCATATGATTTAACGTTTTAAGGGGCTATATTAAGGCTCTTATCCATAGCGAAAACCTCTCAACGATCCACGCATTGGAAGCCAATATTAAATATTTGTATTGAAAATTTGAAATAAACCAAAATAATAACGTCGTCGTACATCATACTTCATAAAAGATTCAATTACAAAGCCCCTAAAAAATCATCCATTATTAATTATTCTGATGTTAAAAGATAGTTATCCGTGTTAATTCTTTCTCGTAGTTTTTCAATTCATGATTATAAACGTTCTTTCAAATACAGTATAAAAATGTGGCACAAAAGAGGTTGCTAAATTTATAAGGGATGTAGCAGAAAAGTCAATCTATCAATCTTACTAATATACGAACACTTATTTGCATACACAGCATAACTATAAAGATAGCTTCGTAGGCAAAGCGATGAGAAAATTGTACGCGTTTGTCTAAAACCTTTGTTGTATTTTTCGGCTTTCGGCAACACAATCCAGCTAAAAAGACATATTGCGCCACATATATTTCTTCCACCCAAAATTTAATTCATAAAAATATTTCGATTAACACTAAGGATCATTCTGATCTATGTGAGGCCCTTCGGGGGCCGGCCGGACTAACCTAATATTTCGATTGATTTGGTAGATATGATTTTTGCAACGGGTCTGCAAGCTTCGTGCCACTGTGCGACTCGCTGCCAAGTTTAAGTCCAAATGTTAAACGTTCAGCTAAAACGGCGAACATTTACTGCGGGATAAAGTGCAGACATGAATCAACAAACCTCATCTTCTGAGAAAACTTCATCTTCTGAAAATCTGTTACATTCTTTAAGATCTAGATACTCAGAATCTGCAATACTTTCACTGCATTGTACCATACAGAAAAGAGTGTAAACATCACAAACCCTTAGATTTATTGTGTTCACAATACGGATACATCTTAATTCAGCCAGAGTATCTAGTTCATATATCTATTGAATGTGTATCCCCTTCCGTTTTTGTATTTAAGAGTAAAATATTCTGACGCAGCCCAATATATCGTCATTGATTGCTGTTCATTCTCTGATTGAGCATCAGCGTCATAGTGTTTGCAATTATAATTGCTCGATTCTGATGATCTCAGTAGAAAGAAGAAAAACACATACACATACTCAAGTATGCTACATGAATAGATAGTTGTGAGCCTCAATTGTGGAAATATTAAGACAAAAGCCCGCTGTAAGATAAGTTTTTGAACCAAACTAATTAAATTTATAAACACATTAAATTTCTAAAAAAATAACATATATATGCGTATGTACGAAGCATTCCAAAGGGTTCAACAACTCGATCGAGCTGCAACTATTGATATACAATATATAAATACAAATATTTCTATTATTAGTATGAAAATATAAAATGTGGAAATCCAACAAAGAACCGCCAGTAGCGACAGCAACAACCGCAACAACAACAACAACCCCATCAATGACCTTGGCATTGACCCAAATATATATAAGGAAACACAGTCATCGCTTTGTGTATGATCTCGAGTATAGTTGTTGTATCATTATATGTGTGTTTGTATGTGCCGTAAAGGGAATGAGTACAACAAAAAAAAAAAAGGCAAAACAATATTATGAGAGCCAGGAGAATTGTTGACGCTGAGCAAAGACAGCGACAACGGCTATGGACATGGTGAATGAATAAATGGGGTACAAGCAAACGCACAAGCATGTGCTAGTCGCCGGCAGTGACTCCTGCTCTGACAAGCATCCAGCTATGTCAACGACTAACTTGTGTAGTGGGTTTGTTCATGTTGTTACAGTTGAAGACAATGCGAGCGATATCGTGTATTACACACAAGAATCATATCGATACCGGCGCGCACCGTTCGTTTTGACGCAATGTGGCTTTACTTTAGGTCAACTTAAGAATTTTCGTGTTTTTCATTGTTATCTAAAGACTTTACATCTTTTAACATTTTGCACTAACTACACTTTGCAAAAAACATACCACATATAATATGTTTCAATTGCTTTATATGCAAAACATAAGTAAAATTATTCAAAATCGTAGATTGTAAACAAATACTTTAGATTTTCTTTGCGTTCGTGGTCTAGGCCAATGCAATTTGTGGTATGGCATTAAGGCCAAATCCCTGCCATAACAATAAAACTAATCACATAAGTTGAACGCGCACATACACATATATCATTAAATAATAAAAATAAAAAAAAACGCTTTGTGCGGCAAGTGGGGACAAAGAGCGGAAGTGCCGCGCAACACGCAAGAAAATGTATACAAAACATACAAACGTTCATATAATGCAATTCGTTGTTGCTGTTGTTTTAGTATAAAGACAAGCATCCAGATAATACACACACACACACGGAGTATAAACATATAAACAATAAATTTATATATATATTTTAGGTTGGTGGTGGGAGGAACAGATTGCGCTTTGTTTTTTTTTTTTTGTTTTTTGCCTTGGCGCATGGTGCCGGCTTGGCCAAAATAAACAAAAGACAATAAAAATGGCAACGCCGACCTTTCACTACGTCAACGGGAAGAGGGGGCTAGCAAGAAACGAACTAATAATCAAAACAAAAAATAAAATCATTAAGATTCATAAAAACAAAAATTACGTTGAATAACAACAAGCATAATGCGCATATAAAACCATTTTATTTATTTTTTTTGCCGCGGTAGGTTCTGTTTGAAATTCTAAAGAAGGACCACAGATAAAGCGTAAAGGGGTTGGCAAAACGCAGCAAGCACAACAACAACAACATCATACAAGGACGCCAACTGAGTAACTTGGTAAGAGTAACAGAAAAGGTAAAGACTCAACCCAAATATAAAACGCACCCAAGAACGTCAACATTTGACCTGACTGAGTCTGAGGCACTTGTTTAGACCTTTCGACTGACTGACTGCCGCCTGCCTCGATTGGGTTGCTTTGAATGGGTAGGCCAAAGAACCATATACATATATAATATAAGGAGCCGCGTGACGACTACGACAACAGTGATGGCTGGCGACGGCTACAGAGGCTGACGTCACGAATCAAGTTCACGTGCTGCTGCGGCAGAGTTTAATGACCCAGTTTTGAAAGGCATAAAAAGAGCAACAATTTTTAGAGAGAAACACAAAGCAACAACAACAACAACAACGACAACAAAAATAAAACACGTATTGCAGAATTCCCCTGAGACAGTGCACAACAAGTCTGCTAATGTGTATTAGGTCTGCGCTGCGGCATTTCTTATACCTGCAACATACATTGTTCGAATTCTATCGCAAGTCAAGGTTCCACACACCTCTTAAAGTGCTCCTAATGAGATGCATCTATAGCATCGTTGGTGCTAAAATCGATATCGACACAAATTGCTTTCATAACAATAACCATATATATATGTATGCGCGATTTTCCGCTTATTCCAATACGTTGGCGATTTTGTTTTTGTGGTAATTTCAATTATTTTTTGCATGTTATGTGCAAGGCGCGCATGTTAACCAACAACTGCAGTTGGGAAACAGCGCATACATTAACTCGCACACAGGCACAGTTATATAAATAAAAAGAGTTAAATTAATTACCTGATGTGGCGAAGGCGACGCTTGTGAGGGCTGCGGTGATGGACTCGGCGCATGCCCTGGACTACTACTAGGCGGTGGTCCACCAGCCACTCCATGAGGCGGTGGTGGCGGCTGTTGTTGCTGCGGTAGCGGTGGCGCATGATGCGGTGAGGCGGGAGGCAACGGATGACCAGGTCCTGGACTAGGCGCAGGCGATGAACCACCTGGCCAAGGCCGATTTGGTTCGGGATACTGCAAAATTCAAAAATTATTTAGTTTTAAAAGTGCTCGATTTTTAGTATAAAAAAAAAAAAACAATAAACCGAATATATGTTTATCCAAATTTTATTTAGTGGTACAACTTATGTAATTCTTACGCAGTATTTTCCTTTCGATATACATATATTTTCACAGCAAAAATATAAAGGGTAATTTTTTAGCAACCTATATTTTGTCCACACTGTTTCTAACATTCCACGAGGTTTAAGTTTGTTTAATTTAACCTACATCACTTAACATATTGACTATTTATTTATTAGCTATTTACTATGAACTATTTATAATTAAAAAATCACACTTTGTAAGTCATTATTTTTACTACTGACCATTAAATGTAATACGAATGGTTTGCCTTTTTAACATATCTTTCACGTATTATTTCAAAATTTGTAACTATGTGAATACTAATATATTGGACCCAACGAATGGATATTTTTTCATGAAACTCTCTTCAAACTAAATTATATAGATTTGTTTGTCAAATCAGGCAGCACATAAAAAATCATCCTTGATAACTCACTATTTTCAGTTCCTACATATTAAATATACAACTTTATAGCAGATTTTTTCAGTATTTCCTTTTAATAAATTAACTTTCACGTATTCTTTCTTTGATAAACTACCAAAACTTTAGTGTTATCTTACCTGATGCGTCGAGTAAGCAGTTCGATGATTTGGTCCGCTCGCTGGAGGGCCAGGTGAAGTTGGATATCTTTGCGGGTACGAATATTGAGATGTTGGCGGTGTATTTTGTTGTGGTTGCTGTTGTTGTTGCTGCTGTGACGCTCCTGGAGGGGGTGCCGCAGCTCCAGGTGCACCGACACCTCCAGCTTGTTGGCCAACTTGCTGCTGCTGTGCCGCCTGCTGCTGCTGTTGGGGTGAACTTGGATAGGAACCTGAGTTTTGACCATGCGCTGGCGGATAAGGTGATTGACCTCTGGAAGTATTTGTCTGAAAATAAGAGTGCGGTCGAAAGTTAAACATCTGTTGTGGAATTTAAATGATATTTCTTAGTATTATTATATTCGTTACAAACGAAATGTGCAAGGAAGTAAGGAAGATAGCACTGGGTATCTACTTTAAAGACCCGATTTCCAACTCAATTTAATTGCACTTATCAATAGAATTGCTTCCCAAATAACCCTTTTAATAAATGAAATCCTCTATGAGGTAGATAGCAGAGAGCATTACATTGTGCGTTCTTTCTCTCTTTTGCTCTCATTTTTCCCGACTCTCTTCTTGAATAGCTCTATTATATGAGTTGGGTGGCCATTGCTGCTGTTTGTTGTTATTATTGTTAGCAGCCGTCTGCTTTGGAAATCCTCATGCCATTTATTGTACATATCATTTTAATCGATTTTCCACAACCACCTACACACAAACACGATTTTCACCGCCACACACACACACACACGCGTGCACTCAAAGAGCATATAATATACATATGTGTTTATATGTACATCTGTATAGGTAAGTACAACAAGCCAACCTCAAGGGGATTTTCACTTGACAGTCACAAATGTGCAGATTAAAAAGACAAAAGCAAAAAACCTAAAAAGTTGATAATAAAAAATGTAACAGCAAAGAGCTCTGCACTGTGACAGGATAAAGGAGCAAGCGTAGACATATCGATACGTGTTGTTGCTTCAGAGACCTAAAATTCACACAGTCCCGTACTTTGACGCCCATAGAACAACATTGGCATTAATCTTGCCATTGCTGACTTTTACGAACCCCAAAATATTTTAGTTTTTATATTGTTCCCGGAAAAAGATGTCCTATGTGAGTGGAATTAGGAAAACAAAAAAATTTCATAAAGTTTAATTTTTATTTAGCCATTTGTAACATCCCTGAGCAACTAAGGCAGAAAATATAATGCCACAAGCAAACAGAAGGCAGGCGGCATGGTACTTCACCCTTCGTTAGTTACCACAGTCATGGAACATCTAAGCCACATGCAGAGTATTGTGACTAAATAGCAAATCAGCAAAAACGCAGGCACAGCAAAAGCGTCTAGCTGCAGATCCAAATGAAAAAAGAGAACTTTTACCGAGACAAATAGAAAATAGTGGCTCGGGTTCGAGAACACACACACACACTCTCAAATAATTACATTCGAAAAACAAATGGTAATGGCAAAAGATACCGGCAAAAGGCAGCAGTGCTGCTCTTGAACAAGTTGCTACCTCACCCTATACCCTCTAGAGCAGCAACACTTGAAGAGAAAACGCAGGATGTCTCTGCATACAAACTACAGCCGGCACATGAAGTTACATCTGCAGACAGCATACCCAGAGCACGTGGGTGTAAAAGACAACCAAAACTAAAGCAGAAACAGTATAAGCAACAGAGGCATCAGCAGGACGAACAACAGCAAAAGCATAAAAAAAACAACAACTTACACAACTTTATATACATATACCACCATTAATGAAAGGATTTTCAACTTGATGTGGTGCGACCGACGAGCAAGTCACAGCGCCACTGGCAAGTGAAGAGGCGCCCAAGCGCACACGCACACACACATACACAGTCACAGAGAGCAAGACAAACAGGACAGGGACAGACTCATTTATACTGCATATACATGTATGTATGTATGTATTATTCGTTTATATGTGCATATGTATGCGCATGGATATAATACAAACACACCCACGTGCATAACAAATGGTACTGCCAACGAGCTACACCAACAACAACATCATACATATCCACAGTTAGCAGTTAGTCCATGTAACTCGTGTTGTTGTTGCTGCTGCTGCGAATGCGCCAGAGTAAAATGTGGCAATAAATCTAATGGATACTCAGAGCAAGAGCAGAGCAACCAACAACAACAACAACGACGAACCAACGAACGGACGAATGCATAGCGAGCATGGACCGGCTTGATCTGGGTTGGCATCATAGCGGCCAAGGGAGCGAGGACAAACAACAACAGCAGCCAGCCAGCCAGCCAGCAATGGCAATGGCAATACTAGCAACAACAACAAAGAAGCACAAAACGTTGCTTCGGTCCACTCTGCAGGGTGACAGGAAACATGAATGGATGGTTTCGGTACTCTGGTGTGTGTTTGTGTGCGAGGCAACAGCAATGTGAAAATAAAGCAAAAAAGGGAAAACTCATCATGGATGAAAATCAAAAGCAGAAATGTGTACGGGGATAGGCAAGGACAGGCAGGCAGGCAGGCAGTCAGGCCACCAGCCAGTGTGAGGATAGCAGGAGCTGAAGTGGAATTTGAATTAATGCAGCAAGGGTCGTACGGTCGCATGGTCGCTTGGTCGTACCAACGACGACCAAATGCCTGCCTGCCTGGCTGACTGACTGACACACGAACTGACGCACACAACAGACGAAAATTATTTTCGAGTGCGGCAGTAAAGAAGGAAGAAGAAAGCAAAGAGTATTACGATAGTAGAGGTGCGGTGCAGCAGACGATGAGGGAAGAGCAACTGCCGTTGCCACTATACTAAACCTGTGTTGGTGTTGGTAATGGTGGTGGTGGTGGTTGGTTTTCGGAGTTAAAAGCCGGGCACGGAATGCTGTCACTGCCTCTGCTAGCTACTATTATATTATAATAACGCGACGGAAAGTAAAGAGAATAAAACAACAAAAGCGTAACAGCAGACGACGTGCAGGGAGTTCTCTGTTCAGTTCTCTCTCTAGACGCCGCCGCCGCCACCGTGTACGCTTGCTGGGTTTATAATTTCATGATAATACTCGCGCACACACACGCACGCACAGATAAACGTCAGCAAGCAGCACTTGCATAAATTGTAGGGGAAAACGTAGTAAATGCGATTTTCAAGCAATATAATAAAAAAAAAGGTAAAGCCGGCGGCAGCAAGGGTCGATTTACAGCAATTCCTTTCGATGTGTTTGTGAGCTGTATTGTGTGTGTGCACTGCGGCTTATGCGTATACATATGTACATACATATGTATGTGTGAGAGTGTATGATGCATGCGGGACACGAAGCAGTTCGACGCGTCAAATTTATCAGCAGGCCGGCCAAAAGGACTTTAAAGGGAAAATACATTTCTCAATACAAAATGAAATCGCAAGCACATGGCGTGAAATACATTTACTTAAAGGGAGAACTGTCGATTGGAAAAACACCAAATAATCGCAATCAGTTTTGCTAGACAGATGGGGGGGTGGGGGGGGACTCGTGTACTTTCAAAGGCGGCTACGTTTTTTCATTTGAATACAGTGGCAACATACACACGTACACGCACACAAGTTTTTCTTTTTGGAGGGCACCCGCAACAACAATAAGAACGTCTCGGCAGAGCGCACAAACAACAAGGCCAACCTCTGCTGCAACAGAGGCAAAGGCAAACCGTTATGTGCTCCACTTTTTTGAAGGTCAAACTTTAAAGGAACGCTCACTTACTCGCACACGCCGACACACACACACACACAATGGCGCAACAACAGCAAACCGATACACGGACCAAACCAAAAGAAAGGAGGCAAAAAATGAGTAACAAAAACACACATAGAGGCGGCTGTGCCTCGGAAACAGAAGACAAAACCGAAAACTGTAAACGCAACCCGACGATGATGATGATGACGATGATGCTAGTAGGGGGGAAATGTTGTTGTTGCTGCTACCACTGTTGGCGGCATCGGCAAGGTTACTCCTGATGGTAACCAGCAGCAACAGCCGCCTCATTCTTGACTGAATCGCAATGCAAGCCAAACGGCCTGCACACTTTACACCCAAACTGCTCTCGGTTGCTGGCACATCCACATATCCTCTCCGTTTGGAATAGTTTAATATTAAGCTAACATTAAAGCCCAACCACCAACTTGAATGTTTTAACTGATTTATCCCCCAACACCAAAAGCGCTGCGGCCAAAGAGTCCTAAAACCAATTGGTATGCTCTGCTGCAACTTCACGTAAAGCAGTGTTGTCGAGCTTTCGAAAATATGTTCCAAGAGTAGATTACACAGATGTAAGTCGGATAGAGTCTGCCCGCCATTTTGTGCGTACTTTTGCTCGGTGCCAGACAAATGTGGGAAGTGTATTTATGTACATACATATGTATGTATGTGCGTGGGCCTGGCAAGGTTGCTCACACAGCAGCATGTTGTTTCTACAAAACACCACATGTTCCCACCTCTACCCGCTCGTGCGACCACCACCTCTTCTACCATCACATTCTGCGTCTGCATCAACATCGTTGACGTAGTCATCGTCAATGGGCCTACCCTGTCCTACTAAATAGCCGGCAACAAATCGGTGTTCATTCATAAAATGGGTTAACGTGGCGCCTAGTAGTAGCCTAAATTTGCTAGTTCCTCTTCATTTACAGTTCCTTATACATATGCTTGTCCTTGTATGCGTGTTGATTTAAGCTTCCTACTTTGGTTTATGCAATGTGGTTTGTATCCTCTGCCCTCCCTGCCAGTAGACACAAAGCTTTAATTAGTGTTACCTCATTTCTGTGTTTCCAACAATACAAACTAAGGGAACACCAAGAACAACTACTAAAATGGCATAGATATGGTGTATTGGATTTTGTACTACTTTTTAAAGTTAGAGCTGATTTATATGTTACTCATCTTGTATAAAATGTTATAATGTTATAATGATGGGTTCAGTGACGCCCTAAGGCTCAATTGGATCTATTGATCTCTCAGGTAGGACCCACTGCTACAGTATTTTGCCAAAGCTGCAAAACGATTTCGAATGCGGTAAGAGAACATTTGGACAATGATTTTTTCTAACAAGTGCCATGAAATTTGCATAGTATACGTAATATAAATCTCAAAATGACGAAATAACTCGACTTTTTACAAAAGTAATGCACTATTCTAGATATAACAAATAGTAACGCTGTGTGGTCCCCGGCTGAAACTGCTTTTATTTTTTTTTAATTTTTATAATTGTTTGTGGATCGGACACTTGCATTTAAAACTGAAGGATGGTGTTTCGCTTCTTTCACCCTAAAGCTCTAGTTCTTTGTCAAGCACTGGCGCATAACTAGCTTATTGATGGTATTTGCCTAAGTAAATCTCTATTAAGAGACACCGCCGCTCAGTTTGGGCTACAAACTGTATTAATATAGATATCTTAGGACACCATGGTTCTTTAATTTATTGCCATCTTTGCAGCGATGACAACACAGTCAACCAGGATTAATAAATTTATTAATTTGATTGGATTAATATTATCTCGTTTTTAAGCGCTTTTACTCTTCTAATATTATAATTTTGGGAGCCTAATTTGGGAAAAAAAAGTAGCCCGCACTAAAACAGCAAGGCTCTTGCTGTTCGAGATTAAACATAAATTCGCAAAACACCAAATTCGACATATTGTTATTTATGTTTAGTATTTTCTATTAAGGTTTTCGCATCCAGATTCATGTGCAGTATTTGACGTAAGGGGTTTGTGCTTCCAAAGCAGTGTACAGTACATGTACTCACTTTTAGGCCTAGTACCTTGTGACATAGGCATGCATTTTTTTATTAACAATTAAATTATATTAACAAAAACTCAAATGACGTATACAAAATCCTAGCAAAACCGAAAAAATTGCATACAATTATTCCAAACGCATATGCAGATAGTAGCGCCTATCTCTAATATTATTCGATTGTTTATATTAAAAGTTGTGCGTAAAAATCATACATTTTTTTAGTTTCTTAATTATGTTAAGAAGTATATACATATATATCTTTGTCTACCATATTGAGGTCAAAAGTAATTCGTCTTCCACGCGAAAAATTCAAAGAGTGCATAATTGTTGCGTTCACTGCGTTTTTACAGATTGCGAAATAATAGTTGAAAATCGGAAAAAGTTATAAACCTTAATTTTTTATTGCTAAAATAAAAGCCTTTATACAGGATGACATTAGGTAATAGTTAAATTTGAATAGATAAACATTTTGGTTGAAAACATAGATCGTTTCTATAACGGGACTTAACCAAAATTTAAGAACAATCTTAGACTTCTATAAGAAGAAGCCCAAAACAAATGCCTAAAACTTTTGAGTGTCAATAAGACACACATAGACGAATGGCAAGCGAGTCTAACATTTGATAAATTTAGGGCAGTTCAAATGTTCAAGGCCTCTTAAAAATTAGTAACTTCTTTGTTGCCAAGAACTCGCAACGTGGCTTACGATAATCGTAAAGACACGCTTAAGGTAGCAAATGAACGAGTTGAATAATACTTGGGGATGCAATGCACTGCGAGCATTTAAGATCTATTATGCTCTGTCGTGTCTCTATTATCGCACTTTGTGCGTGTGTGCTGTAAGTTCGCTCAGCTCACGGAACACACAAGTGTAGACTCCGTATTGCCCTATGGTCCGACACGGAGCTATACTTTGTACTAGACATCATCTTAATTGTCTCAAGGTATATAAAAATAATTCCACCGAGTTGCACTAAGTATGCTCAGAATATTCCTGCACAAATATCAAGTTTTCTTTAATATTTTCAAGTCATAGGTTTTGTGCTGTTGCTTCATTACGATTTCGCCTGCATTTCCTTCTGCCTAGTTCTGTTCTAGTAACTGTTTTATGCCGTGTCTCCCAATTCTACCTGTCACGAGTGTAGTTTACTGAGTTACATTCTTTGGTCAATTCAAATTATAGGTCTGGAGTGGTTGTTTTAATTGATGCACACCAGTCTAGGTACCAGTACGATTTTCGTGGTATGTTTGCCAAACATACATACTCCAACAGTGTTCAGGCTTAATTAACGATTGATTAAAAACAGAAAACCGATAAGCTGATATTCGACAGATTATACAGGCTGAGATTTACACTATAGCAAAAAAAAAACCAAATCCAACTTTGAGAATAGTTCAGAAATACAAAACACGTGTGTTGGCTGTGTTATTATCGGTTTATATAAAGGGCTGTGTGGACGACATACACATGATAGACGGGCATAGAAAATTATGTGAAAAAAAAAACAATGATAATAAATAAACTGAAAAAAAAGGCGATAAAAATAGCAGCTGACTATAAACAAACACATGCCGCGGCTGCAAAGAAATCTCATCACGTGCGGATCACAACAAAAACAAAAAAAAGCAACAAAACTAAATAGACCGGCATATAGTCAGAGCTCGGGTAAGCAGCAACAAAGCGTTCAGAAGATACTATACACATACATACATACGTGTATATACATACAACAACAGTAAACAACTCGATTTGCTTTCAGATAAAATATTTTGGCGCGCACTTGTCGAATGGGGAAAAATTGTGTGTGGCAATGCACATGTATGAATTATGAGTGAGTGTCGTGTTGTTTGGGCTGTGCACTTTGTTGACAACTTGGGAGCCTCGATGATGTTCTTACAATTGAATTTTTTTTTTGTATGTTTAGATATCAGCTTGATGGGAATAAGAGTAAAAGTAACACTGCCGCCAAACATATTTGGGGCAACTGCTTTTAAAGTGGCTGATGCGGCAGGCACCTGCTAAATGTGACTGGTGGCGCCACGTTTTCAATCTCAATCGCTACTTTTTTTTTCGTCTCTTATAAATTTTATGCCTTCATTCATGAAAATCAGCAGGCACCAACAATAACAACAACACACTTATTGACACACACACACACAAACACCGATGAAAAAGGCACATGCCGTGCCTCTTCTGTTCTTGT
The DNA here is from genome assembly GCA_035046065.1 of Chymomyza procnemis. Lineage (NCBI taxonomy): Eukaryota > Metazoa > Arthropoda > Insecta > Diptera > Drosophilidae > Chymomyza > Chymomyza procnemis. Next base: position 60,650,427 of record JAWNOJ010000026.1, read on the forward strand.
GGTGCCGGTGGTGGTGGTGGTGATGGTGGAGAGGAAGAAGCGCAACTGGGCAGTAGGCAGGAGGGTGAGACCAAAATAAGAGGAAGCCATAACATTTGTGTACCATATTGTTGTTGTCGTTGTTGTTTTGCTTCTTCTTCTTTTGATGCTTTTTTTTTGTGCTGCCTTTTCATGTTTTGTTGTTATTGTTTTCCGGCATGGCGCGGCGGCAAGTGCCGGTACATTCTCATATACTTTGGCAAGTTGTTATTGTCGCTGCTGTTGTTGGTATTGTTTTCGTTGTTGTTGTTGTTGTTGATGTTGTAGCCGCCTCTTGGCTCAGAGAAATGCGCGAAATATGTTTAATGTGTGTGTGTGTGTGTGTGTGTGCCTGTCTCTCTGTGTGTTGGTGTGTGTGTTTTATGTATGTCAGTATGTCTGCCTGCCGTCTGTTTGTTGTTGTTGCGACTGCATACAAAATTTATAAATTTCCAAGCTACTAGGCGGCAAGGCTTGAAAAATAACATGAAAAACAGCAAAAGAAATGGAAAACTAACAAGAAAAATACAAATAAAGTTGCTTGCAACAAAACTTTATCATAGACTCGGCGGCTGCATAAAAAAAAAAGACATAAATATATATAAAAAAAAACGTGACGTGCCCTCCCTACAGCGTAGTGCCTAGCGAGAGGGTGCGACAGAGTGGGAAGAGGAGGAGGAAGAACGTAGTATAGCGCCAACATAAATCTAACTCGTGTTTGGACTCGTGAGTATCTGTGTTTGTGTGCAAGTGTGTGGTGTGCGCTTGTGTGAGTGAGTTACCCACGAGGTCGATGAAATGGAAATCAGTGTCAATGTCAAAAAAGCTGTAAAAAAAAAACACCGAAATAATAATAAGGGGCTCCAATCTTTGCCCGCCCGCTACTAGAGATAACCTTCCCCCCTGTACATAGAAACCACATGAAGATGTCTTTACTACTTACCGGTGGTGGCGTTCTATACTGCTGTGGACCCATTTGTGGGCTATAGGGCCGTGGTGGTGGGGCCCAACCGCCTTGCTGTGCTCCATAAGGTTGATGTGGTGGCGGTGGTCCATGACCGGGCGGTGGTGGCGGCGGGCCACCCGACTGTTGTTGTTGCGCATTTTGCTGGTGTTGTTGTTGCTGCTGGGCAGCTGCTGCCGCCGCCGCCGCAGCTGAGGCAGCTTGTTGCGGATCATAACTGTTAGCATAACGATGCTGTGGTGGAGGCGGCGGATTTGAAGATTGCAGCAATGAATTAAGTGTTGGCGTTGGACCTTGCGGTGGCTGACCGGGTATGTAACGTTGCTGGGGTGGTCGATTCGGTGAACCACCGGCGCCTTGCTGTTGCTGTTGATGCTGCGGCGGAGGTGGCTTACCACCTGGTGGTGGCTGTTGTTGCATTGGCGGATGACCGTAGCGATAAGGATCCATATTAGGATCGGGTGTGTGATAGCGCGCATAGCCGGGATGAGCATGCGGATGCTGAGCGCCTGGTTGTGGTGGTAAATGAGTCGCCGTTCCATATTCGTCTTTAACACCAGGCGTTGATGGATCAGGTGCGCCCGGTAATGGTCCGGGACCTTGTGGTGGTGGTGGTGGACCGCCATGATGTTGCATATGCGGTGGTGGTGCCGGGCCATGCGGATGTTGTGATTGCTGCTGCTGTTGGTGCATATGATGGTAATGTGACATAACGGCTGCGGGATCGTTTGGTGCGCCAGGTGCTGCGCCCGGTGGTGGTGGTGGTGGGCCGCCATAGGGATGTGGTGCTGCACCACTAGCCTGTTGTTGTTGCTGCTGCTGCTGTTGTTGTTGTTGTATTATAGGATCGTTGCCGTTATTTGGCGTGGGCGGGCCTGTCGATGGTGGTGTTGCGCCACCTGCGGCCGCTGCCGTTGTTACTGATGTGGGACCACCGCCGCCGGCAGCAGCTGTTGGCCCGCTGCCACTCTGCTGCGACGAGGGCGATTTGATTTTGTCGTTCATGGTCTTATGTTGCTGCTGGTGGCTTATGTTGTTGTTGTTGTTGGAGAAAAACCACCGACAACGTTCTTGTTGACGCTGATGACGACGACTTCTCCGACTGCAGCGGCAAATTTGAGGTTATGTTAGCTGCAAGTTAAATAAATTTATTTGTATCCATCGCTCAAACAAACACATGCGCCGCAAGCAAGTAATGCTTGCAACATAAAAACCAACAAAAAAAAAAAACAAAGCAAATTATTGTTCGCAATTTGATTATTTCACATTTATTGATATGCTGCTGCGCGCTGCTTTTAGTTTAAAAAAATTTTATTTTAGCTACCACAATTTTCTCAACGTACGTTGGCAACCCAGTCGTTCGCACAAATACGCTCTCTCTCTCTCAGTGCTGTGCGCTCTCTCGCGCTCTTTGCATTTGGCGGCTAGAAATGTGCACACGCCATCTCACTTGTTTGCACAAGTTGTGCCATATGAGCGCATCTCGCTCGCACACTTATGCGCCTGGGAAGGCTTTCATTAGTTTTTGTATGTTATATGGCCCCAGTAATGATTTTTTCGTAATTATATTTTTCAAATCGAAAATTGAGCTTATTTAATGCACAATTATGGCAGCATAGTGTTTTATTGTTTAAACTTGATATTTGTCTGCAACTTTATGCATTTTTCAGGCATCACATTGGCGAAATTACAGTGAAAAATGGAATTTTCAAAACGCGTACACATACAAAGCAGCGCGACACATACTACGTTGCGACAGCAAGTTGAACGGCGACTTTCAATGGGAACAAACGAAGCTACAAAATGCTGCCGCCGCTTCTGTGGCGCGCGACTTGCTTGTATATAATATATATATATGTACATATATGTATTTAAGAGCGCCTGGCTATGTGTACATATTTATACGCAGTGCAATACGCTTAATGTTGTAAGTTGCATGAAGTAGTAGCAGCAGCAACAGTAGTAAACGAAAATGCATTTCTTTGTGGTTGTAAAAAAAACAAAAAGTGTTTATTAAAAATTTTCTGCAGTCGCAAAGGGCGTGCTGCCGCTTACACAAGGCAGCCAGGGGGGGCTGGCACTTAAAAAGCGTTATAAACGGCGAAAAATAAACATCACACACATGCAAACACGCACGCACGCACACACACACACACTGACAAATTGTTGATGACAAGGCGATCTTCAAATAAACGCGACCGCTCTCTTTTTCTGCTTGTTCTATGCCACACACACACCACAACAACACATATAAACTTGATGTTTTTTAACTAATTCATTTTGTTTATAAGCATATTACTGCTGCACACTAATTACCATTTTATGTATTTAAATTGCATTTTTTTATTTTGTGTTTTTTTTTTTACATATTCGTTGGTTGCTTTTTATAATTTGCTTTTGATTGTATTTTATTTTTGCGCGCTCTCGTTTGCTGTGTCGTCGTTGGTTGCGCTGCTTGATGCTATGTATTTAGCTCGCTCGCATGCGGCTTTTTTTTGTTATGCTCAGCAGTAAGCTAGAGCGAGATAGCTACTATGCACTAGTAAAACACACGCACACACAACACACACACTCACAAGCGCTGTAACATTAATTTTAATGCCGAATGTGACAACAAAACTAGTTTTGTCGCATTTTCTTTTTGAACAAATGCTGCTTGCTAATTGTTTTTTTTTGCGAATAATTATGTTTTTATGCAAACAATTGATTAGATGTGCATAAACATGCACGCTGCCTTTATATATATTGTTTTTTGTGTATATTGTCAGCTATTTGAGTAATGTTTGTTTGCTGCGGCTGCTGCTGACGTTTGCCGTGGCGATTCTCGTCGCTGCCTTCGTCTCGTTTGTGCTTCGTTTAGGAAGAAGTTTTTTACGTTTTGGTGTGGTTTTCAGACTCTGGCGTAGATTGCTTGCGGTGCTGACGATGATGATGATGCAAGGATGTGGATTTATTTTTTATGTATAATATGCTTTTACGTTGCTCAGTGAGCTGGCATTGCATTGGGGCGGCTACATGTTTTATCTAGTTTGTTAATTTGTTGTTTTCTGTTTGCTGCGCTGTAGATTTTTGTGTTTTTGCTTAACTATGATGATGCACACACCCAGCAATAATACACACTTACACATATGTAGGAATATATTCTCGCATTGACCGTCCATAGACTGTTGGCGATATATACTAAAAACGAACGAACGCGCTAGTAGACGGGTGTAGGGGCGGCAGTGCAGGCGGCAGCACACACAAACCACAAACTGAAAAGGAACGGTCTGCTCTGCTGCTGCTGCTGCTCGGTACAAACGAAACGAATTGTATGCAAGTTTTTTTTTTGCTGTCTGCGTTCGCGTTGAAAATTTTTCGCAATGCTTTTACGCATGCAAATAACACTTGGGGTTGGTTAAACTCACACGCGTCTATTCGCCAGTTACGCTCTGTACATTTTGTAAATACTTTTATTAACAATTGCAGTGTATTTCACTTAATTTTCTTAATTATTTCGCAGCATGACGACGAGCTGGTCACTGAAATCGAATAGACGCGAACAATATGGCGGACCTGACAGTCGCATTAGGTGGCAACGCTGTGCTTGGGCTGTGTTGCATAGCGTTGTATTTTGTAGTGTTGCAAATTTTACAAAGAAATTTCCCCTGCAATAGAAATTTCCCCAAACTTATCGATATGTTGGCCATTGTGAATGCTTGTGGAAAAGCACCGTTACAATACAAAATGCTTTCCAATTTGCAAATTGCGCTTCATTCTCGTTAGAAGTTTTATTGGGAGAGCAGCTGTCAGCGACATTTGCGGATTTATTATTTCTCTTTTTTTTTTAATTTTATTCAAATGTTGCTTGGCGTACAAAATGCGCTTTTTATCGTTTGTCTTGTTGCTTTGCTTGCTTACGACGTTAACGCCGCGTTTGGCAGCATTTTCATTGCGGCAAAATGAAGCCAAAGAAGAAACAGCGAATAACTCCAAAGATAATAATTTGGAGCAGCAGAGTACCAAACGGCCGACCAGCACAGATAACGACTTGAATACTACTCCGGTTGTTGAAGGCGGTAGGTACACACAACCTTATTCAATCAGCGTTATTTAGCGGTTTTATTGCATTTTCAAAAGCGGTTTAATAATTCGCGTATCCTTTGGCCTTTGAAGTGTTCAAAGGTCGCGCGTAACTGTCTCTAACGGAACCAACCTGCCATCTTGCATTATCAAAGTTTTCGGTTTTTCCTTTTCTTCTTTCTCTTGCAAGTGACACCAAAGGCGCCTGTGAGTGCTCTACTGAAAAAATGTGAGCCCTGTGCCGAGGGTGTGCTTTGTGTGCCACAAATTCAGTGTCCCGCTCATGTGCGCATGGAAGACCATGAGAAGCCACAAATATGCGACTTGCCGGGTGATAAATTTGGTTTCTGTTGTCAGACAGGACAAAATCATACAGGTAAATGCCGAAAAACCAAAAGCCTTAAGCTTAAAATGAAGACCACAAACCTTTCTTGCTTGCCGCAGCATCGTCTATAACTAAGCCACGGCGTTCAGCGTTGCCCACATTGCTGTCCCCCGTCGTGCTGGAAGAGGCACGTAAAAACTTTCAACATCTTATGCATGATATAGCACATTTGCCCGTTAGACCGGGCATGCCGGATTTTACACACGGCATTGCCTTTCATTCAACGCAACAAGAAGAGTTGCAAAATTTTGCCATTTCAAACAATGCCATCGAGCAGGTCATCACCAGTCAAGTTTTTGGCAAGAAGGAGCAGGTGCCCATCGATGATTTTATAACTAACAATGTGCCAGTTAAATTCACCAAGACACCGCTGGCACAGCATTGCCAAGGGCCGCCAATTTGTCGCAATGTCAATTCGCCATACCGTACATTTGATGGCACTTGTAACAATCCAAAGCCACAGCGTTCGCTATGGGGCGCTGCAGGTCAGTCCATGGAACGCTTATTACCGCCGGCCTATGAAGATGGTATTTGGACGCCACGTATACATTCCAGCGATGGCATACCGTTGTTGAGTGCGCGTGATGTTTCGAGAACTCTATTGGCAGACATCGATCGTCCGCATCCAAAATACAATTTGTTAATTATGCAATTTGGTCAGCTACTGGCCCATGATGTTTCCCAGACTGCTTCCGTGCGTCTTGAGAATGGTGAGTTGATACAGTGCTGCAGCCCTGGTGGCAAGTCTATGTTGCCGCCGGAGCAGTCACACTTTGCCTGTATGCCCATTGCCGTAGCACATGATGATGAATTCTATGGAGCCTTTAATGTGCGCTGTTTAAACTTTGTGCGACTTGGTTTGGTGCCCAGTGCCGACTGTCAGTTAAGCTATGGCAAGCAGCGCAGCAAGGTAACACATTTTGTAGATGCCTCGCCTGTGTATGGCTCTAGCGAGGAGGTAGCACGCAGTTTACGCACTTTCCAAGGCGGCACCTTGCGTATGTTCAATGATTTTGGTCATGATTTGTTGCCACTTACAAAGGACAAGAAAACGTGCGATAGTGAAGAGCCAGGAAAAACTTGCTTCAAGTCGGGTAAGCACATAAAAATTAACCAAGTACAAGTACAACCTAATAGTGTATTGTGCCCACAGGCGACGGACGTACAAATCAGATTATTTCGCTAATTGCACTGCATATACTGTTTGCGCGTGAGCACAACCGTATTGCCTCAATACTGGCACAGTTGAATCCATTGTCCAACGATGAATGGCTTTTCCAGGAGTCACGTCGCATTGTCATAGCCGAACTGCAGCATATTACGTATAATGAGTACTTGCCTGCCATAATCGGACCATTGCAAATGCGCCGTTTTCGCTTGGAGCCACAACATCATGGCTATGCCCATGACTACAATGTCAATGTGAATCCAGCCATTACCAATGAGTTCTCTGGTGCTGCTTTTCGTATGGGGCATTCCAGTGTCGATGGCAAGCTACGCATTCAAAAGGCGCGTTCCAATGAAGTCGACGAAATCATAAATATACCCGATGTTATGTTTAATCCATCACGGATGCGTAAACTTAATTTCTACGACGATATGTTGCGTACACTGTACACTCAACCCATGCAGCAAGTGGATAGCTCCATCACACATGGTGTAGGTCTATGAGTTTCATTTGAATGTATAGCAACTCTGACCCACACTTCCTAATTACAGCTAAGTCGCTTTTTGTTTCACGGTCACAATCCCTTTGGCTTGGACTTGGCTGCTATCAACATACAACGTGGCCGCGATCAGGGTCTGCGTTCGTACAATGACTATCTCGAGGTGATGGGACAGCGTAAGTTGCAGAGCTTTGCACAGTTGCCAACGGATGTAAGTTTGCTAATCTGCTGCTTTTGCGGTATTTAAAATAAAAGTGAATTTTTATTTTAGATTGGGAAACGACTGTCAAAGGTCTATCGCACACCAGATGACATTGACTTATGGGTTGGTGGTCTTTTGGAAAAAGCTGTCAAGGATGGCATTGTGGGCAATACATTTTCAGAGATCATTGCCGATCAATTTGCACGTTTTAAGCAAGGTGATCGCTATTATTATGAGTACGATAGCAAGGTTAATCCGGGTGCATTTAGCTTGGCGCAATTGCATGAGATACGTAAGGTGAGCATAGCGCGTCTGATATGCGACAATTCGGATCATCTGACACTGCACGAGGTGCCAATATTCGCCTTTATACGCGCCGATTTCGCTGGGTAAGTCTCTGCAGCAACATTTTGTTAAGAGAAACACTTTTTTTAAGCTAATCCTTATTTTGGTTTACAGCAATCCACTTGTGAGATGTGATGATCCTCATTTGCCCAGCGTTAACCTTAATGCTTGGCGTGTTTAGTTCAAGTTTTAAATTATTTAACATTATATTTACAGTTTTTAATTTGTTGTAATTTTTGTGATATATTTAAAGTTTGTGTGTCAACCAGCTAAGCAGCAACAATGACTGGCCGCATTTTGTTAAGCAAGAAAGTCGCAGAACCATTAAAAAAAAATATCAACACTTTATTGAATATTTAAAATCATTGAGGTTTTTTTTTTATTGTAAAAACCGAAAATACATTAATTTTGATTTCAGTGGGAATCACACAGGCCGCTACCCAATTTGCTAAGAAGCTTTGTATGAATTGCGTTTGACTTGTTTTGCGTCGTTTGGGCTGCTGTATAAGAGCTTCATATCTGTTGATTGTTATTAAAGAACATGTAAATACAAATAAATAAATTAATTAATCAATTTATATTACGCTTAATTAAGTGAGTCAATCGTCATCGTTTTATCAACACGAGCTCTTAATAGTTGTCTATGTAAGTACCCAATGAGAAGGCCTATTAGCTGAAAAGTTATCATCATTTTCGGCAAAGTTTACAATTTTTCCAAAATAATTTTAATAAATGAAACATGATTTTTATATTTTTGCATTTTAATATAAATGAATGTCTTCATAAAAATGGTGAATTTTTAAGCGTTTGTTAATAGAAAAAATGGCATAAGCTATATTATATATGTATAGTTGGACGGGTACGACTTTGGGATACTCTGTAGCACTTAACTGCTACAGAATCAGTTAAAATCTAGCACACAATATACCATTTGATATAGGCAATCCATTTTAATTAAACTTGATGCAGTACCGAGCCCTATTGCAAATTAAATATCAATAATTTTGTGATAAATCCGAGCTTGTGAGAGCTTTATGCTATATTCAATCGATTATAATCAATTTCGATGCAGTAATTGGAAAGAGTCAAATGCTTTTAAAAACCAAATTAAGCATAGAATTAAGTTAAAGTTGAAACGATTGGCAATGAATTGAGTTAAAACGAATGTATTGCCTAATGTGCAAAGATCAAACTTGGTACAGAATTTGGAGAAAACAAAAACTTTTGGAATAGCAAATTAAGTCATGACATATTTAAGAACAAATAATTTTGTCTATGTAGCTATACGATACAGATAATCGATTTTAACCAAATTATATTTGGGACGGCATAAGTTCTTTTGTGCACCAAACTTCATAGGAATAAGTTGAATAACAAAGAAAATACAATACATTCAGTGTACATATGGAATTTTCGCCCGACTTTTGCAATTATCCATTTTAATTCAATTAGACATAGCTTTTAGGTTAGGTTAAGCCGGCAGACCCCAACAGAAGGGGGATCTTACATAGATCAGTGTGATCCTTAGTGAATGAAAATTTGTCACTATTACAAACAACAGAATTAATCATAAAAAAATTGTCGCTTATTTTTGAGGTAGTGCAAAACACACCTACAGGGATTATGTCACATATACCCGATATTGAAAACTAAAACTTTCAACCTCTCGTATAAGATTTTTTAGAAACTTGTTGCTATGATCTAGGCGTTCAAACAGATGGACATGGGATTATCAACTTTTTCATCCCCTGAAATTACTGTATGTAATTATGGGTATGTTTCCGACTTTTCTAACCATGTGTGAAATATATTTATGATATAAACAAACTTTATTTACCATTTGTAATATATGTGATAGAAGTTATAAAAATCATAAGTATTCCTATATGGTGAGCTCAATTTTATCGTGTTCTTTCCAACATATTGGTTTACATTCTTGATTATTGGCGTCCTCACATAATATGACAATATGTTTATATTATAGCTTCCACTGGATCAATCGTGCAAGCAAAAACGTGGTCACACGATCTAGATGACCAATTTAAGGCCTCTAAATAAACTGCATAACCCGAACTAATCGCGTGCTGCGCAGCATGCGACATAGTGTTATTTGAACCAAATGTTAGCCATTTCGAACTGTTCCATTTTGGATAATGAAACTTTTCAAAAAATCTTTGACGCAGTACAGCCTAATGATGCTGTCAGCGTCTCAATAATGTTTTAATCTTTTCGCGTCTGCAAGTCTCTTAATTCACGGTAAGAGCATAGTTCGAACTGTAGGTGTTTGATAGCAACACAGCAGCTGTGTGTTACCAAAAAATCACCCTTAATAAATCAATAATTTATGTAAAAATGTCTATACGAATACCTCTAGAAGATAACCTTTAGCTCGTGAGCTAGTTTTTAAATTCGCGTTCAACTGTTAATTATAATATGTATGCAAAGTAATCCTAATTGTTGCAATTGTTGTTGCTTTTTTTTTTGTTATTAACAATCTTGCATAATTTTGTGTGCGTAAGTTTATATCTTAACTATGACGATAGATTCAGCACACACACAGACACTCGCATCTTTAACAAATTTTTTGCATTTATCTAGATGATTAGTAACCTGTCGGTATTTTCGAATATCTTGCTTATGCATAATGACAAATTTAAATTTAATGTAAATTAAATTATTTTCTTGACTGTCAATTTGGAGTAGTTATATACAGCTATGAATGAGTCTGGTACTCTTGAACGTTGGCCCTGGTTAGCAAGATTTTATAAAATATTTGTATAAATCAATATTTACGTCATTTAAATAATGTTGCTACACTTAATTATGTTAAACATTTGTTGGTTTTTTTTTTTGAGTCATAATACAAAATTTAAACTTTTGCCTAAGAAATTCGTAAAATTCCCAGTTGCCAATTGTAGCGGAAACTTTTGTACTTTGTAAAATTGTAAATAAAAACGCAAACAAAAAAAAAGAAGAAATCTATAGACCAAATGTAACAACGCATACGAATTTAATTAAATAATTTAAATAAATTGTATCATTTTGAGAGCACTCTTTAGTTTGTTTTGCGAAACTTGTTTTGATATTTTGTGTTGTTATGCATAATTAATAAACAATTTAATTAGCGTACAAATTTAGAACACATTTAGCAGTTTATTATTAATTAATTAAATCAACTGGCAGTAATTTATTATAGGTTCTCAAGTTAGTGGAAATTTAGCATATTAAAGTTATTCAATTTAGTTCTTCCTTATCGGAATAGGCGAGGTACAAGAATTTATCCTTATCCTGCTGTCCGATATATAAGGATGCCATTTTGCTTGATATTGGCGGCACAACGTCGTTGACAAAGAAATAGAGAGCATCGTCGGCACGTAAGTTAAGACGTTTACGTACAACGAAATAAAATTGGGCCAAAGTTAGCCCTCCGGGCACAAGATATTTCTTCTTGTCCAAGTCAGGCATATGCGAATTGGGCGCTTTCTCGACAATAAGTGGCACACGATTCGGAAACTTGCTTATTATTTTATCAGCCTCCGCTTGACGTTTCTCGAAAGAAAGTTCCTTTTTGAATTGAAAATGCATGCCCATCTTTGAAGCTAGCCAAAAAGTTAAACTTTCAATGTTTTGTTGCTTTCGCTTTAGATACCAAAAAATGTGTCGAATTATAGTAACAAATTTTTGCTTTTGGCTCAAAAAGCAAAGCCAATTCTGCCAAAAAAAAAAACAAAAAAATTAAACAAAACTTGGCCAGGATAGTAGCAGCCTGCTGCGGCTGGCTGGGCGGGCAACAAGTGCGCAAAAGCTTTCGCCGTTAAGCCAACCCAAAATGGCAAGGGACAGCTGGAGCACACACCCAGCCAGCAGCACGTAAAGCTGAGACAAAAACTTGATGTGCCGTTAGATGTGATAACTGTATATGAAATTAGCTTTCGGTTGCCCAAGTTGTCGTGACGCTTCTTCGGCTGGAACATTCGCGCGTGCACCTTCGTCTACGATGGAGTCTGCTGTCGGACGTCGAGCATAGCAGTCGTTGTCGTAGCTGGGTTCGGGAATTTGTATTTTTGTGATTTCCGGTTTAGATTGGTGCGAATATTTCCGTACGATTCATTCCGTTGCTGCCGTTGTCGCTCAACAGGTGTCTAGACTAACGCAGACTGAAATAATATTGAAAAATTGAAAAGAAAAAAAAACAGCGTGTTTGTCAGTCGTGTTCTTTGTGTAAAAACACAGTGTGCGCTTTTGGTGCGGTTTTTAAAAATGTTTGTTTAAATCAAAGCAAAAAAAAAAAAAAAAACAAAAAATTTGCATACACGAAATGTTTAAAAATCAAACTAAACAGTGAAATTTCGCGTATTATGTTTTTGTAAAATTATATATATACTGCAAATATATATTTAATAAACAGCTGCGTTGAAAATCAGCAGTTGCCCGAGTTGAAAATTAATAATTTGTACAAAAAAATGTGTGAATTAGGCCGCTTAATGTGTGCGTCTTTTTTTTGATTTTTGGTTTTGTATTTAATTAAATAAATTCCGCATAGAAGTATATACATGTGAAATGTATAGAGTTGATTTGTTTATGTAAAAGTATTTACTTTTGCGCGCTTTGTGTACACGTGAAAATTAAATAATTAACTACTACTAATTTGTTTATTATATGTAAGTGTTTTTAAGTATTTCAAGCATACAACATCATTAATTCATCAAAATAAAAAGCAATTCAAAATTTTTGACGCTATAAATGTCAAGTGTTTGTTTTTTTTGTTTGCTATTTTAATTCCATATAATAATGCACTTGAGTCCCACACAATATAACTAATCAGTTTTAATTAAGCGACTTTGTAGACATACAAAATTGGTAGGGTGCCCTGTTCATCTTATATAGAAAAATTGTGAAAGAAATATGTACTTTTCTACATTATGTATTTAGAAAGAAATTGTTTTCTATTTATAAAAACCGATAGCATAGCGTCAGATACGAATGTGACAACCCAAACTAAAATACAAAGCTATAATAGAATTTGATTAGGCGCAAGATAGAGCTTTTAATCAAGAACACATCAGTAATCAACATGGGGGCTGGGGGCGAGCATGCACAGAGAGTGAGATAGAGCGAGAGAGAGACAGAGAGAGCGAGAGACAATTGTTTGGATAGTGTCAATAGGAAATTATATGGCTTGAATAACAGGTAGCAAATGTAACTTATGCTCTAAGAGCACGCACAGGTATAGCTTGTGCCCACCTCTGCCCCCAAAATGGGTCAAGTGCCTGTTGTAATCTTGTAGGCGGTACTTGATCACACAACACTAAAGTGACAGCAAGTAGGCGTAGTTGTGTGGTCGACCAATTTTACGCTTTACAAACAAAAACTACTGGTATGTCCTTTGTAAATTTTGTATTTTTGATGATACCATACCCACCGCCCGCCGCCTTGCGAAGGTAAATACAACTTGTGTCTTTCTTTTTGTGGGTCTAACTATATTTATTATGCATTTTATTAGTTAGTACTTGAGCATCTTCGATAAGGCTTGTCTTTTTTAGTAATAAAAAAATATTTGGCACAATTTACAGACTTAGTCCAATTAACTTGTGTTGACAATTTTTATGACATTTGACTGTAGTTATTCTGCCCTTAACATTCAAATAAGGAACTTTCGATTGATTATTCGACAGTTGGAAATTCGCTAATTACTACAAATACAAGTTTCATTTGCCCATCCTATGTGGAAAGGTAGGGTTTTGCCAAAGAACATGCACTTCATTGTACAATTCGTCCCAAAGCAACTGCAGAAGTTTCAAACAATAGACTTGCAGCTTAAATTTCGAGAATAGACAATTACATCGGAAAATTGGTTCGCAAATGCATTTTACGTTGTGCAGAATTTTACGAAAACAACTTCATAATGGCCTCGTTCTATGAAAATGAAACATATATTGGTAAAACATTTCAAAATGCCGTCAGCAACATTTGCTTTGCTAGAGAACAAAAAAAATGTTTAGAACAAAGGGTTCGTGTCAATAATTTATCATTAGTTAGCAAAGGAAAGTAATAATTTGTATTTTGTAATTTCATGCCTAAAAACGATGACTCAACTTTGAGAAAATTTATTAATTATATGAAGAAGCTACATTGATTAATTCATTTTCCTAATTTTATTTGTGCTAATTGTTTTTAAAGAAATTTTGGTTTTTTATTATAAGCAAAAATGGCTGTGTGTAATTGAAATTTTTGTTTATTAAGTGTAAGATGTATTTAATAATAATAGACAAAAAAGTTAAAAAATCATCGTTTTAATTGTTAGGTTAGGTAATCTACTCAAAGCGTAAAACCCTAAAAGTATTTATGCCTTTTCTACGACGAGATCTTTAACTGATGTAAATTATAATTTGATTTAGTGTTACAATAGAGAAAAATTGTTTTTAAGACTTAAGATTTATAATAACAATAATTTATATAACTAGCGGCTTCGCCATTTCATCGTTTCGTTTGCCAACTTTCACACCTCCTATGATCGCTTCGCGCTTGTTCTCCCTTTAATTGTCTAACTTGTTTATTCAAAAGTTGAATTTTGTCTAAATTTTCAACGCGAGCATTTTCTTTAAGTTTTTTCTTTTTCTCAATTGACATTTTCTATCGTATTCCTGCTAGTTCGCGAACTCGAACCTTGCTTTCTTTTTAAGAAATGTTCTACTTTTTTCTACACGTTATTTTTCAAGTATATCTTGTCTTTTCTGACAGACCTCAAAAAACTTTTCATATATTAAAGGGAAATACAATATAATAAAAAATCGAATCCAAATCAATTAAAGAAGTTAAACATGCAGAAATATTTATACATTATTCACATTGCCTTGTGTATAGACAAATGCTTTTTTGCTAACAAAATCTTAAGCTAATATATATTATTAATATATTAAATCTTCTATTGGAGATAATCTGAATATATCTGCAGAAATTGAGAGAATTACTTTCTCGAACCAAGATTATTTGAGAAAACATCTCTAAACTACCTTATTTTTGAAATATTATTTTATGGATCGTTAGTCAGAGAAAAATTAACTATCGACGAACTATCGATTTTATCTGCAGCTTTATTGTAGATAGGAATTGCTGGTATCTTGAAGTATTTTAAATATAATTTTATGCGTGACATTCTAATTTTTAATCTGTTTGTTTTTCTTTTGATTTATCCCAATTAATCATGAATTAAAACTGTTTAGATTATTTTTACATTCTTACTCAATAAAATTTCGACCCACTTATTTAAATTAAGTCATCGAAATCAAACTTAAAAATCCTAAATTCTACTTTATAATTATTTTAACTTTTAAGGTTTACCAGCATCAAGCAAAATTTACAATAAAATTGAGTCACAGTTCAATAATCTATATGACACAATATGGACAGAAAATTAAGCATAGATATTTTTGAATGAAAGAAAATTAGTTTCAATACTCAAATAAGTACACAAATAAAGACAGGAAAAAAGTGGTGAAAAGCATTCTTTTTGATTCAATTTTTATGCACTTAATAAGGCATTGGATTTACATGCTGATATACATAGATTTTTTTTTTTTAATATTCTTAAATTAATTTTGATTAAATTAGCAAGACTATATTATATTATTCTATGGTTTTAATAAACAACAAAAAGAAGATATAGCTATTATCCCAAAGTTTTTTGATACTTCACAATTGCAAGTTATTCCCAATATGGGATTGTGAAACATCGGCCCAGCAATGCCTGCCTTTTAAAACTTTTGTTTTTTTTTTATTATTGGTGGATTTATTCACAAATTGCTAACTGATGCACATAATACCTGTTCTGTTGTTCAATGTTGATCTTCCGCATTACTTCAAGTTATTCGGACTTCTCGCATTTTTATGCCGATGACTTAAAATTTCGTTTGCCCTGATGCTGTGAAAATATGTAATTATAATCTATTACTTATTTGGCTGCTTGCTTCCCCGACTGCTCTACCTTCGAATATATCTTGCGAGTTATAAACCTTGACTCTTTGACCATCAACGTGTCTATTAAATCACAAAATTTCCCTATACCTTTCTAGTTTGGCCAATAATGCAATGCAGCTCATGCGTTTGGAGCCGTCAATACCGCCTCTTTGCACTTCGCGGTTTAGAAAGGCATCCAGTTTTCCGATTGCTTCTGTGTTCTGGTAGAGTAACCGTCGCATATGACAAAGCGTAAATTTCTTGCTTTTCTAGCATAAGTATGTATTATTGACCCTACTGACTTACTTAATAAAGTTACTTATGTCGTACCTAATTGAGTGACTCATCTTTTCCGCCCTTTAACTTTGCAACTTTGAAGATTAAACTTTGTTGCTTGTCCAAAATCATCGTGAGTTCCCTTTGCGAGCAGCCATTTCGCTGGCAAAATTTCGATGTGCGAAGATGAAACTCTATTTGTCTATTTATTTTATTTTTCAATATATTGGCACAGCTAGCCAATAAATATATTTAGATATTTATTTTGTGCTTAAAAGAACGAAATCCCGGTTTCTATTTTTAATGATGATTATTATAACACAAGGTCAGATTTTGGTAAATTATGACTATTTGTAAGGTCCGATCTGACTTTTTTCATTCAGGCAGGGCAGAAGTAAATACGAGAAATCTTAAAGAAAAAATAGCATTAATAAGTATTTGACAAATCACTCGAATAGACAAATAAAACAAAAATGTTATTATTAGACTTCGCCTTACCTTCTCTAAGTGATCGTAGAACATACCACGGCGTGCTATTTTTGCATAAGCTTTTACTCGGTTTCATTGACTCTAATACGCTCCTTAACCAAATTTCTTTCGTCATTCCTTCCAGAGTAACTCGTAATTTTCGACCTCTAGCATTAACTTTTTGTAGATCTAATTATGCGTTACTCGATCCTTTTTGTGTTTTATGCGTAAGTTATAGTAACCTCTATGATCTCTTTTGAACGGTATATCCAATTCATTTCCTTACCTATCTTACTTGTTTAATCTTAAGGTCAACTGGACTTAGTTGTACCCCTATATATTAATAAATAAATAGAGAAATAAATAAATAAATAAGTAAATAATTAAATAAATAGATTATCTTATTTCGTGTCGATCATCAAAATAACCTTAAAGAAAAAAGTATCGTAACCACCAAGTGGGACAAGTTATTTGGGTGTGAGTTGAGATTTAAAAAATCCTTGATATTGTTGAATTCTATATAACTTAAATTGAATAAAATCCAGAAGCATGTAAACCGAATTTGCATAGAGTTTCGTCAACGTATAAGAACAGTTGCTGAATATGCGTAGACGGTGATTTGCTTTCTTAATAAAATTATTCGGATTGGGTTTCTCGTTTATCAGACCACGCCTGATTAGCTATTTTATTGTTATAGGCTTTGTAAAATTTGATAAAACTGATAAATTTAGTTTCTAGTTGGAACCATAATAACCATAACCATAACCATAACCATAACCATAAAACATTAATAAAAAGTTTAATTTAAAAATATCTTGCTTTCAAAGCAATAGGATAAGAAAGGGATAATACTTCATTTAATTACAAGGAAACAATTGCACTCAATGCATTTCAAGCATTGCCAAGATTTTGTGCCCCTCTCTCGGTCTAAAGAGCAGCAGCCCAAAAGCATGCTATAAATTAGATTATTCTAAAAACAGTCCATGCAAATGTCATACGTACAAGGGCACTCATATGCTTATGGTTGCATTCAGCACGCAAATTTAAATCCCCAGTTGGGCTCATGAGTGGATACATATGTTCTGGTGTATATATTTTGTTTGCAATGCTCTTGTGCGGTAGGTACATTTACGACATCTAGACGACCTGCCACTGAACGATATCTCGTACAAGTTTCCACGCTATACGAGGCTGTTAATATAACAATTAACAGGTATTTGTAAAATTTCTATAAAAAAGCCGAATAGAGGTAACACTTTGAGATTGAGTATTGAGAGTTTTAACACTTTTTGATGCCAAAATCTAAACTAACCAAGCGTGAGGAAGTCCAAACTGTGGGTAGGCTTTGGAAGACTTGAAATTCAAACTCAACCCAAACTTGTTTGATATTCGTTTGAGCGTCTAATGAAAATTATTGGCCACTGCAGCACAAATCCGCTCAATTCTACTATTTTCCTGCTACTGCTCTTCAAGATTTATTCATACAAATTATGTGGAATACAAGAAAAAGTATGTAAGTGCATGACTGCAAACCTATCCAAACACTTTGTATGAATGAGTTAATGCCTTGGCTCATATCAGTTTTTAATTGTGGCCATTTTAATCCTATTTGGTATTCAATTTATGGCAAGTTTTTGTTTGCTTGTGGAAGTACAATGCCAGAGTTGACTTTATTTACTTTTATTAGAAAATATTTAAATTAATTTGAAAATGAACTAATGTGCCCTTAATTGATTTAGTCTGTCGACCACTGCATTTATATCTATCATAGTAAACAAATAATGAATAAATTTATGCAAAGTAAATATTGAATATAAGTAACTGAAGAGAGGAGGAAAACTTAGCAGATTTAGTTCTACCAATATTATGGTCAACAACTATGCATATTCAGATATTATGCATTAAAAAAGTGTGCAATATTTTTTTAGTTTAGTTCAGTGATGGATAAATTAAGAATACATATCCTTCCTTTCCTTTCTTCCTATGAACTGCAGTCAATGAGGAGCGTGAGAGCGACCATCAAGCTTATGTGTGTGGGAGAGTTTATATTATTGTATGTGTTACCCTAAACGCACATGTTATGTAAATTAGAGGTACGCCATACCGCTGGTTTGGTTATTTACTGCTTACTTTTTCATGACATACAAATAATTAACAAGATTTTCTACAGTATAAGCTTTTTATTATATATACATATATATGGCGCAATTTACCGCCGGTCGTGATAGACTTTAGAATACTCTGCACTATATTCTGCAATTTACGCTACTTCAGTACTACTTAGCTCAGAAATATACAGTTTTTTTGTGATATAAAAAGTATTTTTGCCTTGGAAATGATTATTGAAATATGATTTAGTAGAAAAATGGAGATGTCTTGAAAAACAAACTACATAAAAACAATTAGATGCCAAGTATTCATTGTCTGTTTCGATTTCTGATATAGTCAACTGAATTTGATGCTTGAGAACACAAAAAACTTGGGTTTTGCTTGCGCTATCTTAGATATAAAATAAAACATGTTTAGAATGAATGTCGCCTATTATAGTCAAACATTTTGACATAGAACTTTTCCAAAAGCTTCAAAGGCCGAATTTTGTTGTTACAGTACTAGGGGGCTTTGGTCCCCGCTCGCTTCGCTCATTAACCCTCACAAACCTGTAAACGAAAACGTTCTTTTCTTTTTCCGTCGTTCAAATTCAATAAAAAATTTATAAATGTCACGATGAAAAAAAATATCATAAAAAAAAAAATTTTATATAATAGATAGATAGATAATCAAACGAACTGTTATACTAAAACTTATTGTTTTTTAAGGGATGATTTAAAAATTCTCTATAATATATCTTTAACGAAATATAAAATAGATATTCATGCATTGCCAAAATTTGAATTTGACTCGACCGTCAAAGATGTAGATATATCTAGTCATCCTGGTTAAACCTTAAATTTAAGGTACCATTTACACCTTAACCTTGGAGTTAAGAAATCTTTTTCGCCTTATAATTTCCTCAAACGTATAAAAGTCTGAAGAGATATGGAAGTATAAAAGCATAAAGTAACAAAGACCATTAGAGGGAGTGCACTTACAGCACAACAACGATTGCATATCAACTTCACCTCTATTCTCCTAAAATTAAAAATAAAAAGTACAATTTCAATAAAATACATTTTCATAACCCGGGAGCTTAACACTAAACTTTAGTTTTCCAAGGGTGTAGCTGGGTAAATAAATGAATGCTGCTCCCAGCGGATTTTTAAAAAGTTTTCTATACATTTGTTTTTTTTTTACATTATTCCATGAAAGCTATTTTTTTATATTTGCGCCAAATATAGAGTCTAAAAATAATGTAGTTGACTTGCTAAAAAATAAAGAAATTATGTACACTTTTTTTAAAGAAAATTTCTTGATAAAAAATATAATTAAAATACCTTTTTCTATTTGACAGTGAAAAAACTCCACATATATTCTCAGTAAAGATTAAATTTTAGCTTTGAAAAACTGTTTACCATTTGTAAAATATTGTACAATTACTGACAAAGGGAAATGAAAACAAGTATACATTTGAATCCAACCCACACGGTAACAGGCAGCGGCAACAACAGCTAAATTTTTCTGTGAAAATTCTAATCTAATTAAAATCCTTTGAATCCTGCTTATACAAATCAATATAGTTCAGATATGCGCATTTTCAATTAAAAGATATCGAATTTTTTGTGGAATCACGAAATGCTACATACATTTATGTTGATACACAATAAATTATAGGAATTATATTAGTTAAAAGGAAATAACTTTGTAAAAAGCTGTAATAAAATTCTGTATTACTATATACAACTCTAACGCACTGAAAAAGTCCCAAAAGGCTTACAAAAGTAGGATCTCTACTATCCCATCTTCTTCCTTGTGCTTCATGATAAAGTTTCTAAAGTATTGCGAGTAATAATAAATACTTGATTCAATCTTATCAACCATCAACAGTTATTTGCATCAATATTTAAATCTTAATGCCAAGATTAAAGTTTTCTAGATGGAGAGCGAAAGTTGACCCACAAGTACTTAACCATAAAGTTCTTAATTTAGTTCATCGTAGATGATGCTGGTTGACGGTAAGTGCGCAGAAACGCAAAACAAACTTTTGCATAACAAGTTGCTAACTTGGCCTTATAATTGTAAATAGTTTTCTACCAAAGTGCCATCTGCTAAGTTGTTTAATGAACGACAGACACATTGACACTTTGTTAATTGGTATTCCATGGGCCTGAGAGAGATTGGTTGGTTGGTTTAATACAATATAAGTGAGCTTTTGCCTTTTTGGCATTGTCAAAAGATTGCCTAAACAGTTTGTAGTAAGCTTGTTTTCTAATGTCGTAAAGATTCAATTCGAAATTAGTTGGATCAACATGAATCCTGTGTGTGGAGTTGATGTTTATAGTAGCGAATGTCAACAGTGGATGCAGAATGTGTATGCTCGTTGTGGCGATCTCTTTGCCGCTGAAAAGCCCAATCAGTGGGCTCTCTGGTGGCGTGACGATAAACCAGCTGAGTACAAACCCAACTTACAGGACATGACAGTTTACGATTGTTACAAGCTAAAACACTTACTGGAAGCTGAGGTCGAAGCTTATGTGCCAATGCCAGTTCCAGGTTTCGAGAACGCATTGGAAGACATAAGTATTTTGTGGTGGCGTAAGCTTCTGCTTGTACTGATCTTTATTGTTTTAACTTTTGCTTGCATAATGTTGTGCTGTTGGTGGGAAGGGCGCAATTTCCAGAGTGAGCAGGATGATGAGGAGGATGTAAAGAGTATTGCGGAGAATAAAAGTTCGTTGGATGAATTGAATGAATTGTTCATAGAAAGTACCAGTCATCATTCAAACGATAAACTCGAAACGGAACAAACAAAGGAACATGAGACTCGAAAACAACACCCTCTCAAAGTATGGATGAAGAGCAAGTGTCGTCCAGTGTTTATACATAGTGAATCAACGGTGCGCCGCCAGCAGAGAAATCAACTGGAGCAGCAGCGTTTGCAGGAGGCAAATTTCCAAAAACAAGTCGAAAAGTGGGCCATGGCACAAAAAAATAAAATGCCTGAGAAGCGCCTTTCCACCAATGACATTGATGATGATTAAAAAAAATATGTGAAATATTAAAATATTAAAGAGACACGCGAAGCGATATCAATCGTGTTGTGTATCGATTAATATATTGTATAAGTTGACGCTTTATCGACTTTCTGCACACTTTGCTTTCCATGGTTTTCTACGAAATGTGTGCATTTCTCAAAACGCTCTGCACTGTCACATAGTAGGTGATGGATGCCTTTCCCCATCATTTCCATTTTTTATGACAAAAGTCGTCATAGCCTTATGACTGATGCAGTGTCTCGTTTATAGATATGACAACCAGCTCATTGTTTCTTGCCTATTCGTTTGTTCTCCTTAGCGCCATAAATGCATTCTTAACAAGCAGACTTTATATTTAGTTTCTTATAAGTTTTAAGTTAAACGCTAAAAACTAATTCCAAAAAGAATGGATTGACATTTTCTTCACTATAAACAATATGCAAAAATATATAATTTTTGGGTATATTACGCAATAGTTTTTTCTTGTAAATAGTTTGAAATAAAAATTTAGTTTCGTTCGCGTAGTATTGTGATATTTTTTTTAAATAGTAAAGTTCTCTTTAAATAATTTATTTTAAATATTAAATTGCTCCAAAAAAGTGAGAATTCTGGACAGCAAACTTATTGTGCACAGCAGAACAGAAACAGAAGGAGAGTCGGACAGTGAGAGTGTGAGTGCTGATTTCGACTTTAAATTTTTGCAAATTTATTTTGCGTGCACTTCAAATGCGGAACATAAACGTATAACAAATCGTTCAAATGGTAACAATAGTTTAAAGGTAATCATTATTGAATATTTGCTAAAAATACAAAAATATTGGAATTGCTGTGATTATTTCAAAGTACACTCCATAAAATGACGTCGAACATATACTAATAATGGCAGAACAACTATTCAAATTTATCGATGAATATTCAATGTTCCAATTGTTGACGTTGCTGCAGTAGTTACCGTTCGATTAGAATTCAATTTTGTGCTCTGGCGCAGAAATAATTCGATCAATAGCTGATACTCATCGTTGTTCTGACGTATAATAGTTATCGTTGAGCTATAACTTGAATGAAAAATTATTTTAGTTTGCAATTTTAGTTTTTATTTTAAACTTTTTAATGTTTCTGATGTGTGTAAGCCAATTTCGATTTTCAGATACGTTATAAACAACTTATTTTGCAAATGCAACTGTCTGAAAAACTCATAAATTAAAAGTTTTTTGGCAGGAATGCTTATAATTAATACTAGAATTTGCGTTTTCTTTTTAGATCTATACACATTGAACAGTCTGATTCCGCAAAAAAAAAAACCAACTGGAGTGAATTATTAGGAGCTTTCAATTTTGGTGAAAGAAAATATTCCAAAAATTGTGTAATGTCTTTGAGTCATAAGAAACTTTAAAGATTTTTTGCGAAAGAAGAGTATATTGGCTTGCAGTGTTTCATTACTTGCGGGCTTGTCGCTATAGTAATGAGCCCATAGCTGCATCAAATAGTGTTGCCAAAATATAAGTTGCGAAAAAATTACCATTTATATTTTTGTAGGCGTTTAAGTATTTAGCGTGATGTTACTATGGTACGTTGAAATAAATATTTGTGCAATATTACCCACAAATGGTGTTAAATTACTTTATTGAATAAATCCAACAATAGTGTAGTATAATTTAATGTGTATAAAATTGAATATATTAAAATGCTTTCACTAATTTTATTGCCATATTTAATTTATTATATTCGAGTGAAGTACTAAATAATACCAAGTATTCTCTTATACTTAATTTTGTAATTAATAGTAATTTATTTATATTTCTTATTAGATCATTATCTGTTGGATTTCACATAGAAATGCATAAACATGAACAAGTTTATGGTTAAAAGCGTTAAGAAAAAGCTTCATAATTATATATTTTCGTTCTTATCAAAATGCCAACATTTGAGAGTCGACGATTTAACCGGACTAGCCGACTAGAGAACAGCAATTTGGAGTGAATAATATACAACCTGTTCATATGTATTCCAATGCAAATATTTGTTAATTAAAATTATAGAAACGTGGCTCGCACTTGTCGGCGGCTTTTTTTTATTAACTTCAATTGTTGTTTGCTTTTAAGGCAATGACGCTCTGGCTACATATGGTATCAATTTTTACATATATCTGAGAACTCAATAGACTAAACACTTCAAGAGTTACGTACATATTTAAATAGTTAATAGATGAAAGTATTTATGTTAGAAATTGCAAAAAGTGCAAGCACGTGCTATTATTTATAAACTATTAAGTGTCATTCACTAACAAGTCAACAATGCAGTTTAATAAATATTATTCAATTTATTTAAAGAAAGTTTAGGCTGTGATTGTCAAAAATATGCTGTGCAGTGACCCGTTTGCAGTTTTTATTTTTCCGAAACGATTCCTCGAAGTATTGCTAGATAACAGAATTTTTTAATTTTTTTTCGAGTACTTCCTCTTCGATTTTCTGAACATCGGTGTTTAAATTTTTTAGGATTCTCCTGAAAGAAAATGTTTCGTTCCTGTGCAGTAAAAATTGAATCTATTCGACTGATGTTTTCTTCTACTAACTACAGCAAAATCTATGAAAAAATCGGAAAATGATTATTTATAAATATTTATTTTTTATTTCTTATAAATATTTATAAAAATATTTGCTTTTGTTGCTTTGAATCTTCAGGAATGTAAAAAATGTTTGTTAATTTATTGATGCAAATCGAGAGGCAAGAGGCTTACCAAAATTATTCCATAGACAGTATCAGATCTTCAACTCTCTTTTTTTTTTTTACAAATTTTTGGTTTACTTGAACATTGATTTTTTCTACATTAAAAGCGAGTTTATATTGACTTGTACTAATTGAATTTAACATAATGGATAGTAATGAGAGTGTTCGCAAGTCAATTTGGGGTTTTCCGGTCGAGATGGTGGTGGCAAATTGGTTCACCGAATGACAGGCGACAACGTTTTTAATTGTGACGCCATCTATATTGAATTACTATGTAATACTATAAACAGTTGCCGTGCGAATGTTATAGTTTGTTGTTTAACATTTTATAAATTGGAATTTTAATTTCGTTATTTATAAAATTAACTTACCGGCAGGAGGAACAGCGCGCTAGCTGGTGCAGACTGCAATGGGGTGTCAACGGGGTGATTTATCAAGTTGCAACGAGGATTAATTTAAACGGCTTGGTGCTCAGTTAAACAGAGAGATTTTGAAATTAATTCATTTAAATTAAGATGCACAGTTTGTCGTTACTGGTTTAATATTTTGGTAAGGGGGTTCCATATGTATTCAATTGAAATATTAGCTTTCATACGCTGCTTCAGGTACAAGGGAAGTGCTTGTAATGTTCAGAGCGAGACGTCGCAGAGCCCAAGTCCTTTATACCTATGAAATTGATAATCGTAATCTCGATGAAGGCATACCCGTCTTTATGTTCGTTCGTCCGTATAAGCACCTAATTCTCGAAGTGTACAACACCATTAAATCTTGACAGCGGTCATACATGGAAAATGAACAAAAAAGGACAAACTTGAACTCCTTTATAAGCTGCATAATTAATTACTGTAACAAGTCTCCCTAAATAAACGAGTTAGTTTAATATCCACTCAAATTTGGCTACGCGACGTCCAAATGTCGCCAATAATCTTCATTTGAGAGTTCTATAAAAATCTATAAGATCTTTACTTTACAGAAAACAAACAATATTTTTCTTTCTGCCCACGGCAAAAAAATAATTAACTGAATTTTCATTGAAGAATTGCAATAGAATGAGTTTCTTCCCCGAAAAAGGAACAGGGTAAGATACTCCTGGAAATCACCTTGACGTTGCTTTGCGTTTTTTAAGGATTTTTCTCGCATTGAAGATGTTATAAAAACAAATCGGTTAAAAAAAGCACTTTCATTTAATGCTTTTTTCTTTTCCTAGACTTACCTCTAACATAAGGGCCTTGAAATTGGATCGATTTACTTAAATTTTATAGGGCAGCCGAAGTATCTAATTTCGGTGGGTTTTTAGAAAGTACTATTTTATTCAAGAAAATGAAATCAATGAACTATTAATTCAAAATGAAATAATTATATAAAATTAAACGTAAGTGCTGGCCGTGGCGGCACTGCTAATTATCAATTTGTTTAGTTAAAATTTAGCATACTCTATTCAGCATATCGGACCAATTCTCACGAATCAATTGATCAATATAGACTTCAAGTGCGTCAATCGTTGGGGGATTTATCGTAAATAAATTAAATAATCCAGAGACGTTATGTCATATGGTTGTGGTGGTCAATTGTTAGGCGCCAAAAGTAAAATAAACTGCTTAGCCATCTAAATTGGACCACAGTTTTATATGGTGTGTGATATGTTGGACTAGCATCATTGAATCGACAAGTTACCGCTCTTTCATTTTAAGCGTAAAAAGTTTATAAACATCTTCAACGTAGCGCTTGCAGCTCACAATAACGTTCCCACCTTTGATGTCTTCGAAAAAGTTTAGCCCAATCATACAATCAAACAAAGATCTTTCGGCATGCATTAAAAGTCCTTGCAACGCACGTCAGCGAGATCAAAAAACAAATTACCAAAAAATTACCCTTTATTACTTAGATTTGTTAAAAGATATAAATGTATATTCTATCTTGTTTCTTTCCGATTTTTTTTCTGAAGCATGCTAGAATCGCTTAAATTAATTTAAAAGTTACAAAGCACAACTTAAAGTTAAAACAAATATCGAGTTGTAAAATAAATTAAAACGAAGCTCGCGTGACTTTGGGGGAAACAATAAAAAGGCATTCATAGCTAAAAATAAAAGCGTGTTTGCCTAAAGCGATACGTTAATAAATAAATTATACTTATCTTACGTTATTTATTTTTATATATAAATACATATGAAAATATGTATATTGTTTTTTTAATTTCATCTGCGCGTGTTATTGTATGTGTAGGTAAATATGTATGTAGCACAAATTACTTCAATAACGCGTGCAGTTTAGTTTACCCAAAGAGATCGGTTGGCCCTGCTTTTGGCCCATTGAAAGTGCAGGTTCAATCAATGTTTAGCCAAATAAAACTGAATTTTGCTAATAAAATAAAAAAAAACACTGCCATAATAATGGGTAAACAAATGCTCAACTTATTTCAATTTATACTCTCATACTCATATCGTATAGTAATCGTTGTCTATTTATCTAGCGCATACAAAAAGACAGCAGATATTTCTGTGTACAGAGTAAATTGCCAAACTAATCAGTTTGTGTTATGTTTACCATTATATACAAATTTATGTACACATCAGAATCAGTATTTCTTTTAATCTTAATCTGAACGAAATGAAACTTTTTGTTGCCTTCAATGCTTTGATGCAGTTTTACGAAAATTCCCATCCGATTTCTTCTTCTAGCTGCACGCTTTAATGTCTCGAATAATTTCTTAGATATTTGTCTATGTATATTATGTATGAATTTTTATTTTAAATTGTTCGTATGCGATTTGTATGAATTTGTTATTAATTCACTAAGAAATTAATCAAACACGCTCTCATACGTGACACATCAATTCACAGCTTAACTGTTGGGTGCAAAATTTTTCTCCATTTTTGTATTTTTTTTTTATATTTTTCTTGTTTACATACTTACTATGTATACATATGAAAAACGTACGAATTTTTGCTAGCTTGCTATGTATTCACCCTTTCTTAGGTAGTGTGTATATAAAGTATTTGTCATTTGTTTGTATTGCTCTCACATAAAATAGCTAACCCGACTTTGGAATACACTTGGTAAACCTCACAAAAATTAGCCAAATGGTTTTCCGAAATATTTTTCATTCATTCATTTCATTTCTTTCATTTATTATTTTAGTTGGTTAATATTTTTCAATTTACTGAATTGTTGGGCTTCTTTTGTTTGGTGACATGTATGTAAGGTTATTTTAAATTATTTATATTATAGGATATCGAGTTCAAGTCTTTTAAAACGCCTTGTAATACAACCAATAGATATTTCCAATAAAATAGATGTCGAGCGCAGAAGATTTTGGAATAACCTGTAAAACTCTTCCGCAATTAAATCCGTCACATGGCTTAAGTTATGCATATGATTTGTTGATTCAGTTATGATTTCATAGTAATGTACATCTATGTGGAACAAGATTTTTTTGGCTTATATTTCCAGTGGGACCTTTATTGTATAGTCCCCCGATTTTGACACAATACTTGGAGAGCATTTTTTGTACAAAATTCATTGTATTCGGACTGTTTTGTAGATATTATAAACAACTACGGCGCTTAAAATTATTTTAATGTTCCCAATTCTACAATTGTATAACAAATAAGTAAATTCAGGGTTTTTCGCAAAATTTATGATAGATTTATTTTATATATATATATTTACCATATATATTATATATATATACCAATGAGCAAAAATTGATCACAAAATTGTTCTTTTCTGAAAACATAATAAATACAGAAATACAGTTAAAAAAAAAATTCGAAGTCAATTTTAATTTGAAATCAAAACTTCCATAACCATAAATTGAAATATATCAGAATAAAATATTATCACACAATAATATGACATATTTGGTTGTCAAAGCTGGTGATAGCATTTTAAATAATCCTTGATTTTTCAAATTTTGTTGTTAATTGTACTATTTTAGATATTTTAAAAGATGTATAAGCTATTATTAAAATATACTAAAAAATTTAACCGAAATAGACTAGAAATTAAAAAAAATTTAATTATATTTTTAGCTTATAAAATTTTAAGGGTATTTAAAAGTTTTTAATAATTTATTCATTCTTTCAGTATTAACACGTTGAGTAAAAAGTTCATTTAGTATCCATGTTTGTCCGATCAGTTTGAACGCCTGGATTGACGTGGTAGTGACACCCTGTGGTTCTTAAGTCCAATTAGATAATAAATTATGTGAGTTTTTTGTTTTCTTAACTTTTTTATACCCTGTACTTATGGTAACTGAAAACTGCAATTGAAAGTCATTATTACCAAAATGCTTGTTATATCTTCAGGTAGTATTTGAACCGTGTTCTTCTCTCTGTTCGTCCGGATGAACATGTAGAAGTGGCATATTATATGAGTAGGAGATACCAAACTTTATACTTTGATTTGCATTTTATCTAAGAAAGATATCGCTTAGCAATTTTTCGCAGTACTAAGTAAAATAGCTTAAAAAGCCATTTTAAAGAATTGGGACTTCAATCTCTCTGGTCGATCCCCGATCTTCTTTATTTTAGTCATAGTCTCGAGACCGCGAAGCTATTAATCTTTAAAATATTTATTGCTTAAAAAATAGAGCGAGGAAAAGATTACATATGATTGTAATCCCCGTCTCTTGCCCAATGAGTGAAACAAGCATAAAGGATTCCAGTTTAGGCCAGGGAGAGTAATCAAAGGTCTAATCCAGGTGTTTTAGAGTGCTCGAAACTCAGGCACAATATTATAAAATTCGATGAACAAAATAAACAAAGTGTATCTATACGTTACGTCTATACGTTCATGTTAAAATTAGCTTCTACACAAGATCCTACGGATGCTTCGTCGAAACTACCATTCCTTGATGGCTAAACAAATATTGTTAGTAAACTGTTAAGAAACTTTGCTGTGATTCACAAGGTTTTCTGGGGTTCAGTGTTCGGAAGATATAATATGATATCAATTATATTGTTCTGTACCATGTGATAAATATTAATGAGCTCAGTAATGCAATATATAGCACTACTGGTAAATTTTTTTAAATTTTACGACAGGTTTCGTTTATTTATTAAACGTTAATAAATGCGAAAATATTTGTTAACGAAAATAAATATCTTAAAGTGGTCATGGGTCTACCTTTAGTTATGTCATCTTTTCTATATTGATATGTAATAGGTAAAAATCGGAATTAAGGTGCACAGAAACTTTTGCAAATCATGTTTTCGAGGATAAGCCTTTTGGAGTATTTTTGTTTTGCCACCTAGAACTGTACCAACGATACCTATATAATATGAAAACGAAATGCTTACTTCATTTTATTTTGGTACCGATATCGGTATATGGCGCATCTCCTGCGTCTCAACTTGCTATTATTAACTTTTCGACATGCAAAAACTGATTATAGCCTTTATACAAATTAGGCAAGAATCTGTTTCAAATTGGCGTAAACTAGCAGCTTAATACAAATTAAGCTTTAACATTGTTAAGTGAAACCAAAAATAAAAGTAAAACACGATCAACGAAATTTCAACTAATTACCATCTTATCTCTTAACTAAATTTAACTCCCAACATTTCTCACAACAAAAAAATAATATTAATTAATAATTATTCTCTAATTAAATTAGATTTACGACTGATGTCTCAACATTGCTTTGCTAAAATAACTGCACATCTATTACAAAGCTACAAACAAAAGAAAAGTGATAAATAAAGAAGGAGAGAGAGACAGAGAGAGAGAGTGAGAGGGAGAGCAAAAAGTAAAAATTTCAAAGTAAAGCAAAATGTGTCAACAAAGCGAAAGCCAGCAGCTGAGCGGTGTGTGCGTGCGCGTGTGTAAGTGTGTGTGCGTGTGTGTGCTGCGTCGCTTGTGTGTGACAAACAAACTGCAATGATTTGCATACGCTAAACATATAGAGAGCAGCCAGCTAGTGAGCACAACAGAAAACAAAGCACAACGACTACAACGACAACAACAATAACAACTGCATACAAAGGAAGTAATATTAAACATTTGCAGCAACGACAACAACGACAACAAAAGTTGCCATCAAAGGACTCTAGACTAGACTTAGTGGGTGCGGCGGGCACAAATCAAACGGCAGCGCACTAGGCAGCGACGTATAATAAACATGAAGTGCAAGTGTATGTCAACAGAAGGTTATAGATATTCGTTGTTGTTGCTGCTCTTGCCGGCCGTAGTGCTTCAGTGCGCGCATTACGCATACGCCGTGCTGCCGGATAGTGCAAAATGGAGCAATTGTTACGATAGTTACAATGGCTTTGATAACCTACCAAGTGCAGGTGGTCATAATGGCTCATTGACGACATGGCCCGGCCATAATGCATCCGAGACCCTGACGTTGGACCCACGGCCATTTGGCATAGACGCTAATATACCAGACAGTTCCGGTTGGAGATGTTGCTGCTGGGGTGGAATTAATCAAGTAAGTGTTTTAGTTTTAAATGAGCCAGACAATAGTTACATAGCTACTCAAAAATACGTTAACGTTACGTTAGGATGACTAAGACAATATAATGGCTTGCCTAATGGCTTGAGGATGCAATATATAGACAAACACGCAGCCAGGCTGTGTGGGGGCTGCTGCTGGTGCTGCTGGTGCTGCCAATCCAAGCTTATAATTTTGTAATATGAACCAAGCAAAATGTTTACACATTTTAGCTATTACATTAAACGAGCCATATTCTTGATGCCACTTTATAGTTTTTAAAATCAACTTCATTACGCACATTAGCTGCCTAAATTGATGGCAAAACATGTAAGGACACATCTTGTCTAGAACTCTTCAAAGAGAATTGCATTAATGCAAAATTGAACATAGTCGAGTTGTTGTTGTTGCCGCTGTGGGCACTTTGTGCTCTTTTCTAGTCAAATGCACTTAAACAAGAATATGCCATAAACTTTAGTCCCTTAGGTGTACCATAGTATATACCCTAACATATGTTCCACCCAATTTATGCTGTTCAAATTTTGCAGAACGAGTGCCGTTGCGAGGGACGAGGCTTAACACGCGTGCCACAAACTCTAAAGTTACCCATACAAACGCTTACCATAGCATCCGTGGGTCTACCTCTATTGCGTTCTACGGGACTAAAGGTCTATGGCTCTACGCTGCTCGATGTGTGAGTATTATTGTAATTTTATATTGTGCAAAAAAAAACAAAAAACAAAAATAGAGAAGCAAAACAGTAACTAGGGATTGTGGCTTTCTGGTATTTGCACATTGCCATAGTAACGAGCATTATTGCATTCACATTTGCAGTACTTTCACGGATTGCGTGCATCTGGCGGGCATACAGGATGGCGCCTTCGCCAATTTAACAGTTCTGCGCACTATGTAAGCTCCCGTTTGTTGTGACTTATTTATTTATTTTTTATTTTTGAAATAATACTAATATATTTAAATGCTTAGTTATATCTCGCATGCGC
This sequence comes from Chymomyza procnemis, assembly GCA_035046065.1. NCBI lineage: Eukaryota > Metazoa > Arthropoda > Insecta > Diptera > Drosophilidae > Chymomyza > Chymomyza procnemis. The sequence goes on from JAWNOJ010000026.1 coordinate 60,682,066, forward strand.
CAAAATTAAATTTTCTATCGAAAGACGTTTTCGAGGGAATTTCTGAAACCATTGAAATTATGTAAGTCAAGTCAATTCAATTACACTCACATTCCTGCACACACACACACACACACACACTTAACCATAAGCATCATCACAGAGCCATAAAGTCCTTGGCAAATAAGCAGCCGTTGACTGGCTGTCATAATTATCGCCCAACCGCAAGTTTCACTATCGAGCCCAACCAGGCTGGCAGCAACGGCACTGTCCAATATGCGTGGGCGTGTCGGTTTGTGGCGCCTCTCAACAATATGGACAGATTTAGCATAGGCTTTGTATTTTCAATGCATGGCGCCCGCAACTAATTACCAAAGCAGACTACAAATCTGCTCAATAGATACATTCTAATTTAAAGCCATCATCAAAGAGTCTCGCACACACAGACACCGGCTGTTAATCAGCCGGCTTGATGAACTAAATTAAGATATCTGAAAATAACTTTTTCACTTCACTGCGGAAAAGTCAGTTTTGTGTTTTTTTCTTATAAACCATTTTTTGCCCTTAGCACATAACCTTTAAGACGCCTTAAATTAGTTGTGCCAATTTCTGCTCCCTTGATGAAGTTTCCTTTAAAACAAGGCAACAATGTGCGGCTGCTTGAGGTTTGCTTTAAGGCAGCCAAGTGGTTGGTTGGGTGGCTGAATCTGGCATAGCATCGTTTATTGTGTACTTTGGCGTACAGGCAATTGCTTCGAAGGAATTTTCCCAGCTTTAGAGACAACTTAATAGATTTATGGACTTAAGACATTGTACACCGCAACTTGGCTAGTTGACTGTGGGTATGATGCAAGCAATTTTACAATTCGAAAGCCTAGACATGGTTCTATGTGTTCATAATGTGTTCTTCTAGCTACTGTAACTATTTAATGTAGTTGAATTTGCAGGGTTTTTTGTGTTTAATCAAAAATTGGAAGTAGTTTGAATTCTGCGCAATAAACTAAACTGAGTTAAAACTTTTAATTTTTAAGTATAACCGATTACTAAAAACTGGAACAAAAAATAATTGCGTATACGCAATTTTTCGGGTGCAATTAAAAATTGCGTATACGACAGCTGAAGTTGCACTACAGTTGTAAACGAAGGCCAGATTTAGACGAGCTTCTTAAAAGAATATATAGCTAGAAGGAACCATCAGTTGGTTTATTTTTCAAAATACTCATAGTTGAAAACCTGGCCACCTAAGCGATTGTTTTGCCAATCAGCGTTTTGTATTATTTTAACTTTAAACATATTAAATTCACTAAGAAAAACAAACACAAAATTACTATTTTTGTGCAATTGCAAATGCTTAAAAGGTGTAGCAAAAGGTTATATATTCATGTTACTTTGACATAGGTTCTTGCATCATTTCTTAAATATATACTACATACCCTACTAGTTTAAAATTTGTTATTTTATTGAAATACGAGTACGAGTGAAATGCAACTCCCCTACACCGTGTATATTAGCTTATTTATATTTTACGAATTTATCACAGAGGCAAAAATAAAATAAGGTTAAATTTAAATAAATGTTTATGAAGATTAGCTGACTTCTTTACACAAAATGCTAAGTAAGATTTTTGGTTTTAACTTCTTATATCAATTAAGAAAGATATTTCAATCTATTCACGTTCAAGCATACTGAACTAGTAGGTGATATTCTTTTGCGTTTTACCAAAACCATTGTTTCTTTGTAGAAACAAATCATCCAAAATGGGGGTTATAGTGATTTATTGGAATAGTGTGTTTTGAGTAATGTAACTTTTGTCTTATATATGTTTATATTTAAAATTTAGTTTGATTCGATCTTAAAATGCTGTGCAAATGAATATCGTAAACTAAAACTGACATGGTTCAACCTAGATCAACCTCGATCTTCAATTTCTAAGGATCAATTTTAAGCGCACAGCAAGGTAAACAATTTATATTATAAAGTTAAGCAACACTCCATGATTTGTAATATCGATACAAAAAGTAAACTTAACAAAAAAAGCTGAATTTATTGATTTAAATGTTAAAAGAAAACACAACGAAAAATGATATCGACCTGATTCAAGAAACTTTATCATCTGCAAAAATGCGCATATAGTCTTCTTGATGTAGATGCTCAAATTGATGGACGGATAAACAGATATTATTCAATCTTTACCCGAAGTTAACACTAAGGATTATTCTGATCTATGTGAGGCCCCTTCGGGGCCTGCCGGACTAACCTACCCGAAGTTACAATAAGCATTCGGTATTTCGATCTTGCATCTACAGGATTAGGGTATATTACGTGTCACAACACATGATTTCTTAGATATTCTGGAAAGTTGAGTGTCGTTTCTGAAGAACTCCATCATATGTCAAAATTAGCTCATAACGTTAGGATTTTTACATATTTGGGTTACCTGTAAAACATTTGTTTTTCCTATTTATGAGGTTATGTGCGGAGGGCAGGATAAACATTAATGCGTGTACGCAAATGCCACAAGAACCTGAAGTGCTGAGCCAATTCAGACCTTGTATTAGAATTCTACGCCAGTCGAAATGTTCTTTATATCTACATTTCCTCTCAAGTATCTCCTTTTTCGTATTAATTAATTTTGAAACAAAAGCCTCGAACACATATCGAACAACCTCATTGAATGATGCAAATATTTGCATCAGCTCGCTCACGCGCATATTTTCATCTTCTTAATTTGAAAAATACCATGAATACTTTTATTACATTTGTACGAGCACATATTTCATATCACACTCGGTCACACTGAATTTTATTAAAAACAAAAATTATAATATATAAGTACTACGTATTTACTTGCTACAGACGCATCATAAATAGCGGTCTTAAAAGCGTACCCGATCTGACACATTTACCGCCACGCAAAATACTGCAAATGATGTAAGTATATAATATATGAAACATATTTCGCATATAATGTAACGTTTATGCTTTATTAAAGTAAAGTGGTTAAAAGTAACCACAGTATGTGGTTAGCTTTTGCGTTTTAATAAACAACTTGCCCCTATATGTATGCAATAATATTAGTTTTTTATTGATTAACTTTAAGGTTGATTACATACATTATTTTATTACGATTAATTTAAAGAATTGAATTTTATTCTGCAACAGCGATCTCGATAATAATCAAATATCTCGAATAGATACGAAATCTATTAAAGTTAAGACTGCGCAATTGTAAGTAACAGAAACTTGGAAATTTTGCAACAATCGAAAATTAAAACACTATCGTTTTGTTTAGAATTTTAGCAAATAACGACATAAGCTATATTGATGATTCAGCATTTTATGGATCGAAAATTGCTAAACTGTAAGTTGGACCCTGTGGACGAACGCTTATGTGTAAGATTAATAATTTACGCCCATTTTCAGTTCATTGAAGGATAACCAAAAATTAAAGGAGCTACATGCGAATGCATTTTTTGGCATTATAGATATAACCGAACTGTAAGAAAATCGCCTATATATTGTTGACTTTAGACTTAAGCGTATTTGGCATATCTTTAGGGATCTGTCGAGCACATCGTTGGTACGTTTGCCTTCAGCCGGATTACAAACCATAGAGGCGTTGTACATTGAGAATACACATACGCTTAAAACCATACCATCCATTTATTACTTTCAAGTAAGTAGCTATCCGCTACTTTTACATTTATGCCGTACACATTGATAACTTTGCATCTATTGACTTGGTGTAGAATCTTCAACGCGCCTACTTGACGCATTCCTTTCATTGCTGTGCTTTCCAATTTCCCTCGAGGCACGATCCGCAGCGGCATGCCCAGCGCGTGCAGGAAATGGAAAAGTGGCGCAAACAGTGTCACAGCGAACGGGAAAAGGAACGCAAGCGGCATACTAGTCAGAGTTTTGAGCAAAGTGAACTACTGGATAAATATGAAACAACAACTCCGGGAACTGCAGTTGACTTAAAGCCGGAGCAGAATGATGTCAATGCTTATTATAGGTATGCACAGTAAATGGCTGCCATCTGAGTGGAATGTTGTCAAGGCTTCTACTATTGATTCGTTTGATATTTATGATTGTTGCTCCATAAGCCGAATCAGGCTAATGATACTCAACTTTCATAAAAGAACCAATAGCGCTAAAAATTCGGTCTTACATTTACGTTTTCTTTATTTTTTACAGTCGCAAAAGTCGCTCAAGCTCAGCTGTTGGTAACATGGAGCAAGCAGCTGATGATGATTTGATGATGATGATGATGGGACTAAAGCCGGAAATGGCAACAGAGCCAGAATTGAGTTCTTATGACTACATGTCTGATGCTAGCTTCAATAATATTGGCTTTTTTCATGAACAAATCACCATCAATCCGGATGATGACCAATTGGCAGAGTATTGTGGCAACTTTACATTCAGGTAAAAGCAGACAAAGCCAATAGACCAAGATAGAGAGAGCGAGAGAGAGAGAAAGAGACATAATTGCTTTTGATTCCGACAGAGAGACAAATGTTGAGTGCTATCCCATGCCAAATCCCCTAAACCCCTGCGAAGATGTTATGGGCTATCAGTGGCTGCGTATTGCTGTCTGGATTGTTGTCGGTCTAGCCGTTGTGGGCAATGTTGCCGTGTTGACGGTTATACTTGCAACTAAGTACGCTTCGCACTCACTCAATAAGTCAATGTTATGTGCAAATTGAATTAATGACAATTGTTGCGTTTGCCATTCCAGAAATGAACCAACGTCTGTGCCGCGATTCCTAATGTGCCACTTGGCATTTGCGGACCTTTGTTTGGGTCTCTACCTGTTGCTGATTGCCTGCATCGATGCGCACTCCATGGGGGCTTATTTTAACTACGCCTACGATTGGCAGTACGGTAAGTGATTTACATTGTAGCAGCTTTTAGGCTTAAATGTTGATGCTTTTGTTTTGTAACTTTGCGACAGGTGCCGGCTGTAAGGTAGCCGGCTTCTTGACCGTATTCGCCAGTCATTTGTCGGTCTTCACATTGACCGTGATTACCATAGAACGTTGGCTGGCCATTACGCATGCATTGTATCTGAACAAACGCATTAAATTGCGCCCGGCGGCATGCATAATGTCGGCTGGTTGGGTTTATTCCATCATTATGTCATCGCTGCCACTGCTCGGCATTAGTAATTACTCTTCCACCAGGTGGGTTTGATTTGCGTTAGTGCGCCGCCTGGATTTGTGTGGTAATTTTATGCATTTGCAGCATCTGCTTGCCCATGGAGAATCGTGATTCATATGACACCGTCTATTTGATTGCTATTTTGGGTTGCAATGGCGTTGCGTTCTCCATAATTGCCATATGCTATGCGCAAATATATCTCTCGCTGGGCCGTGAGACGCGTCATGCACGGCAAAATAATCCCGGAGATATGAGCATTGCAAAAAAAATGGCCCTCTTGGTGAGCATTGCAATCACGCTGATGTCGGCGTTTTCTAATATTAAATTTGATTTTTTTTTTGCAGGTCTTTACGAATTTTACCTGCTGGGCACCGATTGCATTCTTTGGCCTTACCGCTTTGGCCGGCTATCCGCTTATAAATGTTACCAAGTCGAAAATTTTGCTTGTATTCTTTTACCCCTTGAACTCGTGCGCCGATCCCTATTTGTATGCCATTTTAACATCCCAATATCGTCAGGATTTGTTCGCTTTACTATCCAAGTAAGCTGCTATCATCTCATGCAATAATTGTACCACAAATTAACAGCTAAAACTTATTTCAGACTAGGCTTATGTCGCCAAAGCGCTCTAAAGTACAAACATAGCGATTCCATGCACGGTACATCACATTTCACTATACACGGCTCGTCCATACAACGTCACAGCTCGCTTACTCCCAAGCTTCAAAAGGGTCTGGCCACCAGCACCGAGAAACAATCAATGCTAAAGAATCACGAGGATTATGTCTAAGTGTCCAAAAAAAAAAACATTTGCCAAAAATCACTTCTCACTAATTACCTGAAAGACAAAAACGAAATCTATTGCTGTGTGCGACTATCAAAAGTTCTTAGTATTTTCTCTCTATCTCCCCCTCTCTCTCTCTATATGTACGTACATCTGCTTAGTTTATCCAACTCTCTAGTTAATAATTTTGCATAGTTTGTTAAAAACTTTCTGTTGTGCTGCTATGCACTGTCTATTGTGATATTGTTATTGGATAACTTTTTCCAATTGTTAAGTTTTGCTTTACGCTCTCTATAGGCCAAGTTCTACATACAGAAACACGTACATAATATATATATATAATATAAAATATAACATTTTAATGAAACATGCAAGTCAGTATCTATTGTAAGCAGTCAGTATTTTTATTTAAGTTAACTTTCGTCTTGAATGTGACACTCGATATTTATATATTTACATAAAAATAGCATATGCATTTCTCATACACTCAAAACTCAACATTTAATGTTGTTTTTTACTGTACCAAGTTATACACAATGAACAATATAAGTGTTTATTTGCTTAGGAAACCTTTATGTATTATGTATCTATGTATGTATGTGCATGTATGTGTCCAGCCATGAAAAGAAATAAACAATAAAATTGTATGTATTTGATTGCTAAATGCATTTATTAAGAAAAATCGCGATATTTCTGCCTTATCATATGAGGGTTTTGTTTTATTGCTTTTTGACAATAAGAAAACTTTGAAATTATCCTGAAAAAGTTTTCTAAATTAATTAAGTAATTCACGATTCACAAAGGCAAGAAGAAGACATGGTAGCTCCCAATTCTTTGAAACTAAAATGGTTACCATGACTTTGGCTAGTGATTGAGTCATGTCCGTCTGTTCGTTCGGATGTATCTCGGAGTTTATAAGCACGGGAGTCATCAAACTTTAACATCAAGTGCGCTTTTTGCTGCAGAAGTTGAAGGTTCTTATTATGTTCATATCGCTATCTTTGCCTGTTCCCTCGTAATAGAGTTTCACGGATTATAGCTAAATCGTTCAATATTGAGACTTGGCATAACAACGCGTAACGAAAACTTACAATTACAACGGAAATGTAATAATTAAGTTTATTTATACTTGACTTTACGTAATTATGAAACTAAAAACAGTTTGGTAAGATTATTATTGCAGCTTCAATTAGCAAATCTACCTAAAAATCCCACGAAATATTTTTTACAATTTGCTGTTGTGTATTTTGAATTCTTCCAAAAGCGGTCAAAAAAGATCAATCTTCTTGGTGCAACTATTATTATACGTTTGATAAAAAAAATGCAATTGTATCATTCTTGTAAGAAATGCACAGATCATCACTTTTTCAAAATGAATGATACATGGTACTCTACTTTCGGCTACTACGACGTGGGTATTACACTTTTTTTATACATACTTCAATATTGTTATAGACATCATGAGAAGTTTGTTCCGCAATCAACTCCAAAGCTCACATACCCTTGACAATACTGACGAATAGGCGCAAACCCTCTAATACCCTAACTAATACGATGATAAATGATAACCGTTTTAGTGGAAACAATTAAATTATTAACAAGGAAGTAAATATGTCTAATATATTAAACAATAAAGATTTGTTTTCTTTCTTGCTTTCTCATCTGCGATCCTACACAGGATGTAAGCGATCACACGAAATTTATTATTAACAAATTATCAAAATTACAATTTTTTTTTAATTAGTTAATTTATGTTTGCAATCAAGTTGTAGTACTCCTCTCTATTGGTAGCGAGGTGGACAAGATCTTCAGCTCTGCTTATTTCAGTCCATGCTCTGCTGTTACGTAGCCAAGAAAGTTGCTTCCTACCAATGGCGCGTCTGCCCGCAATTTTACCTTCCATAATAAGTTTAGGTAGTTGATATTTGGAGCCACGCATTACATTACCAAAATATGCTCCTTTTCTGCGTTTGATAGTTGTAGGAAGTTCCCTGCTTTTATTGACTCTTTTAAAAGAAGAGATTTTAAGCATTCTTCTGTATATATTCCACATCTCAAAACTTTCTTTCTTGTTCATCTGAGCTACTTTCAAGGTCCAAGTTTCTACTCCATACATCAAGACAGACCATATATAACATTTTTCCAATCTTAGCCTCAGTTGAAAATTGAGTTGTCTGTTAGTTAACAGCTGTCTGAATTTTTTGAAGTGACTCCGAGCTACTTCAATGCGGCATCGATTTCTTGATCAGATTTCCAATCAGTGCTGAACCATGCGCCAAGATATTTGAAATTGTATACTCGTTCTATTGGTGCGTTTGCAACTGTTATTATATTATTGTTGTTTTCAAAAATAAATAATGACACGCAATCGAAAAGAAGTCGGCGAAAGTGGATCTAGCGGGACTAGAAAATTCAAACTGGCATAGATACATGGTGCCCAGACTCCAATTTTTTTGAAGTTTTTAAGCAAATTCCGTACCTTGGCTTTGCCGTGAAAACCAACATTGATATTAGCTTGGAGATTCAGTAAAGAATTATACTTATCATTAGATGTTCCTTTGGTCAAAGTAAGCTGAGATGTTCCTTGATCGATACAACAACGCTCTACAAGATGCTCATGCTGTCGTTGCTTTATACTTTTGATGCAGTGGCATCTTTTAAGTTGCGCACAGATGCACCCGTGCTTGGGGTATTCGAGAAAGATATAACTTGCCAATCTTCGGCCCCATTGATGAGCTGTAAAAACTCTGTGTCGACATAGATATCGTCCAGCGCACAACGTCTGTTCTGGCCGACCACATCCCTCAGTGTAGATGTTCGATGCGAACTTAGACACAGCCAGATGAAAATTGACCTAAAGACTTCGAAGCAAAGATCAACGAGAACTCATGTTCGTTTTGGATGTGCAACTGGAGAAGGTATGCGAAGGCCAGTGGCGAGGTGGTCTGTAACCCGATATCAGGCAGTAATAGCCACCGAAGAAAAGGTAAGTTATGTTTTGTATGTCTGCTGCAATAATTCTGCCTTTTTTGTTTTTTTAAGTGGGACAAAATGCACCCAAGGTGGCTATATCATATATTATCGGAAGTCAAAACACAATAGAATTTTAAGATGTAATAACAAATCTTTTCTGAAAATTTGAACTTTTACCACCATTGAGAACTTGATCTTCTTACAGTTGGACAGACTGAGCAAATAGGGTTTTTTTACTCACCCTGATCATATTTTGGGTTATTTATAGACTTCTACTAGGTGTCCCTCTAGGTGTTACATATATTTTCGGCTCTCACAAACTCAATATAACCTTTTGTGCGCGGCAATGCAAGTAATAAAAACTGAAATAAATTTGCATTCACTCGAAAAGCAGAAAATTCTTTTTATAAAAAGTTGATTGCTTCAATTTTCTACGTTTTTGGCGTGCATACAACGACTTCTTCAGTCATGCTGTTAAATTGTAATATTCTCCTTGGAACACGCGGCAGAGGGTATAAAATACAAAATTTGTGTCTTTCAAGCAAAGTTTTAAGCAAAAATTTCGTTTTTTATTTATTCACTTAATATCCAATAACAATCTTAGGTTGTAGTGAGGTAGTAATAGCTAGTTAATTAAAGAGTTTAGGCATATTGCCTTTTCTGCTTGAATGGTAATGAAAATGTATATGTGAACTTAATATATTAATAATAACAAGTGAAATAGGCAGAAAATAATAATAATAATAATAACTTAAAACGAATTTTTATTTCTAAACAAAAATGTTTTTTTAATATGACGATAATCTGAGTATATACATCTATTACGAAAAGTAGTAAAAAGTCTGTTGGCTCGATCATACATCCAACATCGATGTTGGTTAAGCTGTGCAGATCTGAAGTTGAATGATGCCACGGAAGGTTTAGAATCATTTTTAGCAGTTTATTTTGGGTTACTTGTAACCTTTTTAAATGATTCCTTGCCATATCTGCCCATATCGGGGCAACGTAAAACATAACAGCTTGGAATATGGATCTAAATAGGTATAATTTATTCTCAATGCTAAGCCGAGAATTTCTAGGGTAGAGGATTCGAGTTAGCATATTAACTTTATTGATTACTTGAGATGTATGTTCTTTAAAAGTTAATTTTTAGTCTACTATTAAACCTAAATCTCTTACATCGTTTTCCCATTTAATATCGACTAGATTTAGATTTATGTGACTGGATGGAATGTATAAAGTCTTGCCTTTCCTTGCAAAGTATATAGCTTGAACGCAAAGTATTAAAAGCAACCTGAAGCTTACTAGTGATATCTAAAGCTTACGATCCTGAACAAAGAATGACGGTATCATCCGCAATGATAGCTGTTGTACAATCTCTAAGCGGTGGGGTATCTGCGGTAAATATGTTGTATACTATGGGAGATAGGCAAGACCCTTGGGGGTAGCATGCAGTTAAAACGTGGTTTTGTGATTTTGATCCAACTATATATACAGCAAAAGAACGACTTGGAAGAAAACTTCTAATCATTTTTATAAGTTCCAAGGGGAAGCCAAACTGTTTTTTTTTTTTTAAATAAAACTATCGTGCCATACAGAGTCAAAGCTGCTTTGATGTCTAAGAGTATCATGCCGGTTGATTTGGAACTATCGATATTTGATTTGACAAGATTTTTAATTCTCATCAATAAGTGTATGGTGTTGTGGCCTTGACGAAAACCAAATTGTTGAGGGGGAAGCAGGTTGTTTAAATCAGCAGAATCGAAGATACTTTTTATAATTATTTTTTCTAAAATCTTTCTTATCGATGTTATTGGACGGTATGAATTAACTGATTCAGCTGGTTTGTTGGGTTTTTTTACTGGGGATTACTTTTGGCACTCTCCATACTTTCGGGAAATAGCAGAGTCACAGGCATTCATTAAAAATTTTTACTATAATATTCACACCTCTACGAGGAAGAGCTTTGAGAAAACTATTTTGAATGTTGTATAAGCCAGGAGATTTTTTACTCTTTAGTTGTTTTATGATAGCCAAAACTTCTGATCGATCAGCGAAATAAAAATATGCCATGGGGGTAATAGATGTTTCCAAAGAGTTAACAAACTCAGCTAAAATGTTGTCTGTCTCTTCTGGCGTGAGAAACGTGGTTGACACCTACTTAAGTGTTGGAATTACAGACTGCTTCTTCTTTATTACTTTTGTTAATTTCCGAAAGGAGTTGACTAAGAAAAGATCATTTCTATTCCTGTATGTGATCCAAAAATTTCGTTATTTTACCGCACTTCAGGCTGCGTATTTAGCGCCATCTACAGTTCAAACATTGAAGCTGTTCTCGATAGTTGTGTATTTAGCGCCAACTACAGTTCAAACATTGAAGCTGTTCTCGATAGTTGTGTATTTAGCGCCATCTACAGTTCAAACATTGAATCTGTTCTTGATAGTTGTGTTTTTAGCGCCATCTACAGTTCAAACATTAAAGCTGTTCTCGATAGTTGTGTATTTAGCGCCAACTACAGTTCAAACATTGAAGCTGTTCTCGATAGTTGTGTATTTAGCGCCATCTACAGTTGAAACATAGAAGCTGATCTCGATAGTTGTGTATTTAGCGCCATCTACAGTTCAAACATTGAATCTGTTCTTGATAGTTGTGTTTTTAGCGCCATCTACAGTTCAAACATTAAAGCTGTTCTCGATAGTTGTGTATTTAGCGCCAACTACAGTTCAAACATTGAAGCTGTTCTCGATAGTTGTGTATTTAGCGCCATCTACAGTTCAAACATTGAATCTGTTCTTGATAGTTGTGTTTTTAGCGCCATCTACAGTTCAAACATTAAAGCTGTTCTCGATAGTTGTGTATTTAGCGCCAACTACAGTTCAAACATTGAAGCTGTTCTCGATAGTTGTGTATTTAGCGCCATCTACAGTTGAAACATAGAAGCTGATCTCGATAGTTGTGTATTTAGCGCCATCTACAGTTCAAACATTGAATATGTTCTCGATAGTTGTGTATTTAGCGCCATCTACAGTTCAAACATTGAAGCTGTTCTCGATAGTTGTGTATTTAGCGCCAACTACAGTTCAAACATTGAAGCTGTTCTCGATAGTTGTGTATTTAGCGCCATCTACAGTTCAAACATTGAATCTGTTCTTGATAGTTGTGTTTTTAGCGCCATCTACAGTTCAAACATTAAAGCTGTTCTCGATAGTTGTGTATTTAGCGCCAACTACAGTTCAAACATTGAAGCTGTTCTCGATAGTTGTGTATTTAGCGCCATCTACAGTTGAAACATAGAAGCTGATCTCGATAGTTGTGTATTTAGCGCCATCTACAGTTCAAACATTGAATCTGTTCTTGATAGTTGTGTTTTTAGCGCCATCTACAGTTCAAACATTAAAGCTGTTCTCGATAGTTGTGTATTTAGCGCCAACTACAGTTCAAACATTGAAGCTGTTCTCGATAGTTGTGTATTTAGCGCCATCTACAGTTCAAACATTGAATCTGTTCTTGATAGTTGTGTTTTTAGCGCCATCTACAGTTCAAACATTAAAGCTGTTCTCGATAGTTGTGTATTTAGCGCCAACTACAGTTCAAACATTGAAGCTGTTCTCGATAGTTGTGTATTTAGCGCCATCTACAGTTGAAACATAGAAGCTGATCTCGATAGTTGTGTATTTAGCGCCATCTACAGTTCAAACATTGAATATGTTCTCGATAGTTGTGTATTTAGCGCCATCTACAGTTCAAACATTGAAGCTGTTCTCGATAGTTGTGTATTTAGCGCCAACTACAGTTCAAACATTGAAGCTGTTCTCGATAGTTGTGTATTTAGCGCCATCTACAGTTCAAACATTGAATCTGTTCTTGATAGTTGTGTTTTTAGCGCCATCTACAGTTCAAACATTAAAGCTGTTCTCGATAGTTGTGTATTTAGCGCCAACTACAGTTCAAACATTGAAGCTGTTCTCGATAGTTGTGTATTTAGCGCCATCTACAGTTGAAACATAGAAGCTGATCTCGATAGTTGTGTATTTAGCGCCATCTACAGTTCAAACATTGAATCTGTTCTTGATAGTTGTGTATTTAGCGCCAACTACAGTTCAAACATTGAAGCTGTTCTCGATAGTTGTGTATTTAGCGCCATCTACAGTTCAAACATTGAATCTGTTCTTGATAGTTGTGTTTTTAGCGCCATCTACAGTTCAAACATTAAAGCTGTTCTCGATAGTTGTGTATTTAGCGCCAACTACAGTTCAAACATTGAAGCTGTTCTCGATAGTTGTGTATTTAGCGCCATCTACAGTTGAAACATAGAAGCTGATCTCGATAGTTGTGTATTTAGCGCCATCTACAGTTCAAACATTGAATATGTTCTCGATAGTTGTGTTTTGAACCATGCAGGAAATTTTGCTGCATATTACTCTCAAACTGTGAAAAAGTCCTTCTCGCATGAAATGGACACAAAAAGTGCTGCCCATCTCTCAACAGTTGCAATTTGCCGCCAAAATTCAAAAGAATCAAAAGTGAAAAACTTTTTGAAATTATGGATAATATTTTGCAAACGATCGGAGAAACGTTTATTGGTAACGCTTTATAAACTACAATTAGTAGATATGTAATTTTAAATTAATTTATTATTTTCAAGTTATTTTTATAAGGATATGTTGAGGTTATGTTGGTGTATTATATATTTAAATATTTAATTGCAACTAATTTAAATGTTCTAAAGTTTTAAGCATATCAAAAGCACTGTTAAAAGAGCACTGTTCCCAATTACCCTCTCGGCCTGGAGCTCAGGCAACTTTCCGAAAGAGTGGAAAGAGAGAACAATTGTGACCATTCCGAAAAAATGGGATCTCAGCCAATGTAAAAACTGGCGGGGCATTACCCTCCTAAATGCCATCCAAAAAATAATAGCATTTTTTGTCCTGGACAGGATTGCGCCCGTACTCAACAGTCAGCTGCGACAGGAGCAAAACGGTTTTAGACCAATGCGCTCCTGCGTTGACCACATCAATTCTCTGAGGATTATTATTGAGCAATCAGTGTAGTGGAGGTCGCCTCTGTTCCTACTATTGGTGGACTTCGAGCGTGCTTTCGATACAATAGAAAGGAGCGCAATATGGACTGCCCTACGCGATTCTGGAATACCAGAGAAGATTATCGAAGTCATCCAGGAGCTCTATAAAGACGCGAGAGTAGCTTTTCACAAATAGTCCAATGTGTGGCGATCAAGTGCTTATGTATGGGTCTGAGACGTGGATGACGACAAACTCAATCTGCAGACGACAAATACTATCACAAACGAGAACTTGCTGATACTCTCTAGAAGTACTCCGATCAACAACGAAATTAAAAGGAGGAAATGGACCTGGATTGGCCACACTCTCAGGAAGTCAGATGAAGACATCCCAAGAAATCTTTCCAATGGAATCCGCCAGGGTACCTGACGCCGAGGACGCCCACGACAGACCTGTGTGAGAACTGTGCTTGCAGAAAGTCAGGAGAGAGCGACGTGGAATGAATTGCGTAGTGTCGCCCAAGATAGAAGGCGTTGGAAGGAGTTTGTGTCCGCATCTGCATCAATTGCATCAATTACTTTGTGGTATTATTTTGTAGCATATTTTGACAAGGAATAAAAAAAAAATATCAAAAGCTGGTCAATATGTCATAAAAATTCCACTAAATTCCATTATTCCGAAAGGGAATAAATTTTTTATGTGATTATTGCATCAAATGGATTTGAACTTTTCATTTTATGATTATTTTTTCCCATGCTTCGCCCTTGGAGCGATTACCATCGTCATGTGGTATCAATTTATTATCATCATTTAATTTCATATTAAGGTTGATTTTTGGCAGCTTGACAATTCGATTTAAAAAATAGATATTGAAGAACGAAAAAAAATATTTTTTTTATTTGAATCGTTAGAACGATAGATATTGTTCGATATTTGAAGAAGCTATGTAGTATTTGTTTGTTTTTGGCATGCTTTGGCATAACGGCCGGATCTCACGTAATAATTCTTCAATTTCGGTGAACTTAATTAAGTCTTAACGTAGCTCCACAAAAATTAGTCTAGAAGCGTTAAATACCATGATACAGCTGACGAAATGACAACTTGGCAAACATGAATTTTGATATCTAAAGTCATTCATTTGAAATCGAAATTTGAAATGATTGTGCTGCAGTAAAACAAAAACCAACAAGCGTTGGTTATTAAAAATAGTCTTGGCAAAAAATTAATTGCTGAAAAATCACGCTTCAATCTAAAATCTATATATATTCGTTAAGAAATGCATAATATTTTGCACAGAAAACTGAAGCTAGTTTACAAATTCGAAACCTTTCGAAGCAATTGAAAATTACAAGAATTTATGAAAGAATCACATGATATATTGTTTGTCGGTTTAGCTTAAGACAATCAATTAAATTACATTAATTTAATAAAATAAGCAGCAAAAACTGAAGTATGCCAACTTAAGGCTGATTCTTGTGCAGTTTAAGCGGGCACTCAAACCATTGCATTTTGTGGATACAGTTGCTCTCAAACTGTCACATATTTCCCACAATAAAGCAACAACAAATAAGTTACGCGACAAACCTGCTAGATGGCGCTCTACATGTTACGTTATTTCAAAATATTCAAATATTCCGATTTGCAATTTTATGCATATATCAAAACTTGTTCTATTTTTGTATATTCTACTTTCTATTCCCTATTAGTTTTTCAGCAAATTCAACTAATTAATTGTACATTTGCATAGCCTATGCAAATTAGAAAAGGAAATGAACACAACATCTAGCATTGCATGACATTTTCTCTTTCAACACTCTCAGCTTAAATTCTTACTTACTCCATACACTCTGTTGTATATATGGCATAATATAAAAAGTATAAATTATTGTATTTGGCAAGTGTCCAAAAATAACGTACACTTGTCACCACCAATTTGAACAAAACACGCAAACGCCGTAGAGTGTCCAGGCCGTTCGCTTGGACGCCTTCAACCGTACACACCCTGCCACCAAGGTTGTTGACTTTAATAGAGTGATTGATACAATTTCCTCTAATTAATTTTAAACAAAGTGACTTTAACTATTGTTAAGTCATGCAAGCAAAACGGCAAGGCGAGTTCAATGTTTGTTTAATGATAACATTTGGTAGGACAAGGCGTGAAGCCATTTATTATAAATTATTAAAAACCAATTACTTACATACTTAGCATTGCGAAATGTGGAGCACGGCGTGGCATGTGGCATATGCAATGCCGTCGGACAAGCGGTCAATGCGTGTTGTTGTGATCAAATCATTTACTTACAAACTATATACATACATATACATATATGTTTGTATTAGTTATGTATTAGTTTATGTTTGTAATTAAAAGTCAACTGCCCATAAAATGAAAATTTATTAGCATTGTTAAAGTGAATCCTCCTCGTATGTTTGCTGTAAAAACAAAATGGTGACACATGGAACAGGCTGAGCGCAGTTGGGGCTGCGCCAACGTGTGTGTGTGTGTGTCTATGGGTCGCCTGGCTTGGGCGTGAAGTTCCGAGTCCCTGTGGGATCTTTTTAATGTATTTAATTTGAGTGACTCGACGTTAACAAACACAATCGATTTTTACGCGTGAAAAGCAAAAATAAACATATATCCATATGCATCTCATATGCAAATCATATGGAGGAAGAAGTGTGTGTGTATGTATCGATACTTTAATGTAACCTTATCAATTGTGATTAAAGCCATATTTTTTTTTATATATTCGTATACATTTGTTTGCTTGTTTGTTTTGTGCACGTGTCATAAAACATAGGCATGAATTTATTAATTATGATAAGACAGACGTTGTATTGATTAAAAAGTAAGAGACAACATTACCAGCTGCTACCTTGTAGTCCCTTGGTGTCGGTGCCGTCATGGGAAAGGAAGTAAAGTAACCCAAAGTATGCATATCATGCAGCTGCTTAAAATTTAAACACTTTTGCTTCGGTAGCTGCATTAAAATGTGTCCCCAAATTAGATTCGCATATGAAATGCCAAAAAAAAAAATGGATCTTGTTGCATGACTTTCAAATACTCTCAAAAAACAAAAAAAAAAGTATTAAATGCAACATTATTAAATAGAATTGCTCGTCTTTTAAAATGCATCTACCGTAAATTAAATTTTTACATTTACATTTAAAAACTTGATAGGTACACATGCCTATATATAAAGCTCTAAATAAATAAATAACTTCAAGAATTAAATCAAATATGTATTGTTTTGCTTTTACTCGTTTGGATTACCGTGAATCTTGAGTGTCCAGAATCGATTTTTAAGCAACTTATTATTTGGCAATAGAAAGAAAAAGACTTTAATTGACACATTAATCGACTTCAAATCGAATAGTGTAGAATTACCATATTTGTGGAACAATCTCAACAGCTCATTTACAGATTTAAATCGTTTTTAAAGTCAAAATATTAGAGAATTAATTTTTGACATAGCGGCCGATACGTTGGAGAGAGTATGCCAAAATTTGACTCAGCGCATAGACTATCATTTTTTAGTAATTTACTCTTTATATTCTTTAATGCTTTTATAACGCCCTCCTGGAAGTATTGTGCACAAATCTGGGCAATGGCCGCAGCCTCAAACAGGAAGAAAATACAAAGCTTCCAAAACAAATTCATCAGATGCATAACAGGATGCGAATGGTATATTCGAGGTGAAGCTCTACATCGGGACCTCAACCTGGTAATGGTAGAACGGCAAATGCACCAGCACATCAGCCGATACAACAAGAGGCTACGATAGCATTCAAATGCTTTAGCTACGTCTTTGGCGACGACCCGAACGGTACGAAGGCTGAAAAGGAGGCAATGCCTGAATGTACTTTCTTCTTAAAACTTAACTAATTTCTTATTTTTTCACTTTCTACTTTTTTATCTATGTAAGTATAATATAAGATTTTAACTTTTTTGGAGTAGTATTATGTAAGCCATCAGCAATGGGATGGTTAACTATGATAACTGTTTCTCTACTTAACGAATAAAAAAAAAAACAACTTTATATATTAAATATAAACAATTTCTACATGAAAGTTCCAACTCTGTCCACGTTGGCTAAATTCGACTACCATCTATCTTTGCCATGTATTGTCTTATGGATTAAAATCCAAGTTAATTTTGCAACAAAAGGTAGCGGGTTTTCCGAATGTGTAACTTAGCTATTCAAATCTTTGGTGCCGGATTACTTCTGTACCATGAGGTTGACGTGTTCTAAATCAGTGAAGACAGTTTGAAATTGTGTTTGACTAAAATACACCGAATTGCAGACATAACTGCCTTAGAGTATAGTAAAAATGTTGAAAGTCTAGAAACTATTGTAAGAGCCGTCGTTGGAAATCCTATATTCGTTATTTACGCCTATATTGTTATTTTACATCTTCCCAAAATTAGATTTGTGTCAGCTTAGTTTATAGTTTTAGATATAGAAATAATTAAAAGCTTAATTTTTTAGATTGATCATTATTACCTTCAAAAACGTCGAATTTTTACATAGAAGATATCTTAAGAGTTACTACTTAACTAATATCCTGGTAGCTTTAAAATTGCCTAAATCTTCTTCTAAAATAAATAATCACAGTTTCCTCAAAGTTGAAATTTTCAACAAAAATCATAAGTGGGTGCCTTCGTATTAGTTCCTTTGTTCTGGATACTTTCCAAAGTTATACCTATTAAGAAAGCCAATATGCCTGCTTCTTCTCTTCTAGTACGCTTGCTTTCTGCGGTCAGTAAATTTAATAAAACATTAATGAAAGAATAGCTTTTGGAGTTAGTCGATACGCTGCAAACATTCCACAATTAAAAACTGGCCAAAGATAAACTTTATAACAATTTAGAATTCAATTCTACTTATAAATAATATGATAGGTATTTATTTCTAAAAAAAATTGCATAATTTAAAATCGTGTGGGGGCGACTGTGGACGCTGTGACATGTTGCAGCAAGATAATTATTTTGCTTCAATCCTTCAAATGAAATTCAATTTAGTGTGTAATTCGAATTTTTTGACCGATTTGCCCCATGCGAGGTGCATGATATTGTAAATCGGTCGATTTAATTTTACACAGTAATTGAAAACCAACAAGTTTGTATCAATCAAATTTGTTAGGAATAATTTAAAAAACAATTAAAATTACGACGAATTTTGTAGACAAATCGATTAATTGGACAGAATTGACTAATAGAAGCTATATGATGATATAGTTGACCGTTTTCTATCCAATTTTACATAATTATTAGGACATCACACTTACATAATAAATTTGGCTTTAATATTTGTGTGAACAACCGCATATTCAACTAAAACTATTTAATTTTTTTAGAGTTTAAAAAGAGCATAAATTCTTATTGAAAGAAATTTTGTTCGGAGCGAAATCAAATTATAATTAGGTTGGCTTCTTATAAGCTTTTTCGTGTGTTTTCTAATGCAATTTGTCTTATACTATTAAGGAAACATATTTTTTCTTTTTAGTTTTATATTTTATGTAATATGTATATTAAAAATTCGATTTTGGCTACTAAATAAATAATCGGAATTTAATGTAAAATATTAGCTATCTCTACAATATTTTCCAAATCGTTGAATGAAGTAAAAGAAATTATGAAAAGTATTTTTATTAATATTGCTTATTTACATTTGCTATATACTCAAACGGACCATTTAAAATCTTTGAAAAAGTAACATGAGCATAGGTAGAGTTAGATTTTTAACTTGACAGATCGTTAGATTTGCAGATAAATATTAAATTAATCCTTCTATGCTAGAGTATCCGAAAGTCGATCGCTGATAGTAATTAATAGAGAAGGGTAATAATTAGTTAAGAAAAATGCAATTTATGACATTCTTTTTAGAATTAAATTGCAAGTTAATTTATGTAGTATGACTTCCCCTTCACCGTCTTACGGGTTTGACTTGAGAGTAACGCTGTGAGGAAATTTCCAAGCGAACCTAGTTGTATATTTTATTTATTCGCTTGCAATTATGTTAACTATAAATTAGTTTTAATTAAATTATTTTTGATTCTAAAAAGCGTAAAATTGCTGAATTAGTTCAGTGCCCAACACGACTGCTTTAAGCCAACTACGTTTCGATTTCTTGATTTAATTTAAGGTCCTTCAAGCTTTTGCTGATGTCGAATTGGGGTATAACTACAAATGGACAGACGGTAAGTGCTATATATTTCAATCGATATACGAATTATCGCTGATCATTTTGGTATGGCAATCCTATGTATTGCATATATCTATAATACTTTAGTCCCTACGGGCGGAGGGTATAAAAATTGCACCCAATGCGCACACAAATACACAAACAAAAACGCACAAATTGGCACGCACACCAGAACAAACCAAACGCCCACATATACACGCACATAGGGACACACAAACATAGACGCACACACACACACACAGAAATAGGAACCGGCGTGTTAACCAAGCCAACGCGCTTGGCAGACAAATTAGCCAAATGTGCTCTTAGGTCGAACAGAACATTTCAGTCGTATGCGAGACGTCCTGCCGTTTGGCAGCACAAAGCAAAAATATATATTTCACTTTATATATATGAAAAAAATTTTTTAAAGATAAGGATAATCCGAACGTGAACTGAAATATCTACGATAATTTGCTAGTGCCAGCGGAGTCTCTTAAAATTTTAAAGGCCTTAAAGTGAAAACCAAAGTAATTAAAAAGAAAAGTAAAATTTATGTGAAATAAATAACAACTAAAGCTAAAAATAAATTGTTTGTGTGATATTAAATAATAAACAGCAATTAGCTAGAACGAAGAAAGCGGCGACCATTAAGCCAGACAGAGGTCTATTAGGGCCATAACCAACTGATAAATTTGTCAATTAACTGTGGGCTATCAGTCAAACCCACACCGAGGACTTAATGAGATTTCCCGTGTCGCATTTTTATAGTTAGTTACTTACGTTGCCCCGCCAAACCAAAACGAAAGTTCATTTTGTCGGCGCCGCGTAGTGTTGAAAGTTGTTGGCGGTTTTGCGGTTGTTGTTGTTGTCGCTGCTGCTTTCGCTGTTGCCGTGCAACAAGTTGCTTACTCATAGAATTGAAAATTGGTAGGTTCCGAAAGCCTAATTAAAATGCAAATGTATTTGAATAGCTGAATTTGAATTAACCGCCAGCCTATGTACCGAAGAAACTATGTATTTACCCGTCATGTACTCGGCCAGTGCATGCTGCTCGCCGCAAAAGAAAAGTGAAAAAAAAAAAAATAAAAGAAAACATTAATTGAACAGGCAACAGGCAACACAAAATATTTTTATAACCCAGCATCATTCTGCTCTATAATCATTAAATCAAGCCATAAACTTAGCATAATCATTGTTGCCTGTTTACAGTCTGCCAAATACAACAATATTAAAGTATAATGTTTATATGCCAGCGTCAAGCATTCCTTATGCATACTCGAGTTGTACATATTTCTCAATGTCTTCAATTTGTTGTTGCAAATAGAATTTTTGCGGTCGACAGCTGTTCACTTATGCTAACCATAAAACCGAAGCACAAAACGAAAAAAAAAATTCGTACAAATAAAAGAAAAATTGCTATCATCCCATGTTTCATACCTTTTTTTATATGCTTTTAATTTAGTTACCCGAGAGTTATGGTGCAACAAAATGTGGCACAAGAAATAAATTACTTGGCTTCTTTTTTTTTTTTTTTGTTTTTTTCGTCTTCTTATTGTTGAAGATGTGCCATCTGCACATACTTTTTTGGTACACCTACATGTTGAAATTATTGTTGTTCTTTGTATCGCCATTTAATAATTGCAAACTTGTGCTTCTAATGGAAGCGCAAAATCTAAAAATAAGTTGAAAATTTATAATTGAAATGCTAAAAGTGGCATGAGCCATAAGCAGGCTTTTTTTTTGCAGGGGGGCGAGCGTAGTTTGCGGCGCAGCAGGCGGTTGTGTTTACTAATAATTAAATACAATAAGAAACGTTTAAGTTTTAAATATTACACTTTTGTTGGTAATTTAAATTTTTATGCTTAGCGACTCGTGTATCGCTTATTAGTTTTTATCAGCTGTGCAGCATACTTTCATGCGCGTTTTTCTGCAACATTTCGTCTGCTTGGTAAGATCGAAGGCCCCTTGATTTCCACATATGAGTAAGTGACTTAAACAGCTGGGAAACATTTTCGATTTTGTGAAGTTTCGGAAGTAATGTAGCGCTGCTAGCCAATAGTAACTATATCATAAAAAATAAATTTCATATATATCGCTGTCATTTAATATTTCTTAATTTTAACATCTGAAAATTGTTTATTTTTAAGGTCAATTGGACTTAGTTGTACACCTAAATTATATAAATAAAAAAATAAAAAACTTAAAGATAAATTTCGATTGTTTATTAATTTTTGGATGTTCAGTTTGTTGACATTTCTTTGACTAGTTATCCTATTAAAGTTATAAGAAGATGAACTGCAATTATATTAGCTGTTAAACGAACAGCTAAAGTTTCTGTTTCAATTTATCTGCAAAACAAATAAAATTCTCAATAAAATATAAACAAAATATATTTTTTTTTCAACTTTTTTCAAAATATTTTAAGCATTTTTTAAAATATTTAATTGTTATATCGAAAATCGGTGGTACGATCAGCAGCACTGTTACATTTGTGTAGTGCTAACAACGCTAGCAGAAATATGCTATATTGCTATGATAATCTCTATTCCTTTAAGAAACCGACGCTTGGTTTTGCATATAAACTCTAGAAAACATTATATAATACACAAATACATTTATAAGATTACAAAATATAAAATAAAAGTAAAAAATATAAATAAAAATGAATAAAATAAAAAGTTCTGCATTAAAGCGACAAATGAAGACAATTAAATTAAAATTTTTTAACATTTGTAATTCGAAAATGAAGTGAAAATGAGCAAAGAAAATGTGAAAACCATCTAACGCGTTTAAGAGATAAAAAAAAATAGTAAGTGCTTAAGATATGAAAGGCACTTCTTCCGTTCGCTATCGTTAATCCGATTAAAAATAAACGTATCTTATTCGTAATATGCCTAAAACTACAATGCATACTAATTTTGCGATTTATCGGGCTTTAAACTTGTCACCAGATATTGAAGGATCAAAGTCTATGTTTCAGGTTACTTAAAGGCGCTTAAATGTACTGCGATATCGTAAAGCATACAATTACCTACAATTAAATCCAGATAAATCAGCATATTTTGAAAATTAAACCAATCACGTGACATACGAATCTGAGCGCAATGATGCAAGACAGTTTGCTCTATTTTTAAGGGACAAAAGCACTTTTCACTTTTTAACACTTTTACCATAAAATCGGTTATAATTAAAAATTCACGATGTAGCCAAAAATGATCAAAATACATATTGTTCAGCATTCCGCTTTGCATGTTTTCACCCATAAAAATGTTGATAACAATCCGCAGATGTTTTCGCTTATGATTTTGTAGGCAATCTTTTTGCGCTTAGCAAACCAAATCGAAAAGCTGCTCAAAGGAAGCGCACATAAAGCATTGTTCAACTTTTTAATAGCGACCTATGAACTGTTTGTCAGAGTGCGTATGGATCTACTTTTATTTTTACTGCTTGCCATTCAAAATTTAGGATCTCATTGTGAAATTTGCTACCATATGCTTATGGTTTTACTGCCAGTCAAATGTCATATGTGGTACTTGTACATACAATAAGCAAATAAGCAGAATAAGCCTGAGTAAGTTGCTCAACTAATGCCAAGCAAATAAGAGGAAAAATAAAAAAATTGCCATGTACATCAACTTAGCGTCGAATGCCTTGAAGGAAACCCCATCTTCAGCTGCCGTCATGCCTCCATGTGATGCTATAGCTTATGGATTACTCAGCGGCAAGAATTTTCCCTTTCCCTTTCACTTGCACTTGCTGCTTGCCTATTTTTTTTTGATTATTATTATTATTTTTTTGCCCTGTTATATGTACTTGTGGCTTATAGCCTCAGTCGGCAGTTGTGTGGCGGGGTTTACCTACAATATTTACAATATTTCAAATATTTTCCAAACAAAAAGGGCAAACAGCAGCCTCTGCCTCCCAGCACCACCAACAAAAACAAACAAATAGCCCAACAACAACAACAACAGCAACAACAACATCATAGCAAAAGCAAACGTGCGCGCGCGCGTTAAATAGTAACAAAATCGTTGAAAAAATACGTAGAATATCTTTCGAGTTTTTTTTTTATTTTTATTATTATTATTTTTTGTTTTTGCTGCTTGCCTTGTGTACTTCAGCTGCTGAGAAAATATTGCGCATACGCCGCGTAGACGACGCCTGCCGCTTACCGCTTGTCGCTTTGAATTCTGCCTGTCGGCGCTATGAAGTCAGCACACAGCACAATCATTGAGAATCATCTCAGTCAGGTTGGCAGCCAGCCGTCAGACATCTTTGCTGCTCAGTTTGTAATCATCGCGTGCCAAAGGCAGCTGCGCGTCCGTGTAGGTATTTATAATACGAACCAAATTTATATCATTAAGCGCATTACTTCAAGACAATGTTGCAAACGAGAATTTGAATGCTATGTGTACTTTGTAGTGTATCCCAAAAATTAAATTTAACGAAAAAATGGAAATAAAATCAAAAAACCCCAAATTAAAATGCAAGCATAAAAATAATATATAAAGAAATCAAAAAAAGACATGAAAATACAAGCATAATATAAAAGAAATAATTTTTTTAAGAAAAATACGGTGTGTGCTGGCTGCCAGCAGCAGCTTTGTGCAATTATTTGAATTGCCAATAAAATGAAATAAAAAAAAATTATTAAAAAAAATTCCAAAATATTGATATCGAATGGTGCTAAATCGTTATATATATATAGATTTGTGAAATTATAAACATTCGGCAAGAGTGTTTTTACCGAAGCATTCGAAATAATTATTAAAAAATGCTTTATGAGATCAGTGTGTTGAAATTATAGTGAAATAAACATTAAAAAATTGCAAATACTTATAAAATAAATGCGATATGAGATATTTGTTTACTACCTAATAGGTGTGCCCGAGCGCATTAATTTATTTTTGAGACAGTTTTATACTCTTTTGCAAATAACACCTTCGCAAGACGATAAGTATTATTTGCGTTGGGGCATAAAATTTAAAAACTAATTTATAAACCTATGGCATTTACATATGTTGAAGTTTTTCAACCATAAACAAAATCAGGTGATCATTTTTAATTACATTTTTTTTTATTAGTATTTTACACTTTGTCTTAATAACGTTGGAGTCGAAATATTCATGCCTATCGCAATTACAATCTAAAAATATAGAGAATATGAAAAAATGTGTTCCATTTCGTTTTCAAGTTTAAAATAAATTGCGAAAAAGAGCGTATATTGATGATTCTTTGATCGATCTTTAAAAGTTGTCAGTAGTGAATGATATGTTTGGGTTAAAGCAACAAAATAGTTGCACCTGTTAAGATGCGGTTCAGTTTACTTTTGTAATATATACAATTTTTAACAAGCCGCTAAAGCATTGTGAGGGACTGTGTTTTGGATAGAAATATAAATGAAATAAGTTTAATCAAAAGTGTAATCCATTATCGCAAAAGTCAGTAATCTTGGACAATCAAAAATTTATCTATTTCATAAGGTTTAAGGTACTTTTGTTACAAAATAATGATTGTATAATTTCATTTTTAATAATAATGTCAATCCCGAAATGATATTTTTTTTTAGGTTCGTGTAAGCTGTAAGAAGTAGTACAAGAGTTCATTTGATCAATTTTAATATTATGCCTCAGGGATTAACTTTATTCGCCTAAATGTGCCGATTAAAATCTATATGGACTATCACAAAAAAAAAAATACATTTGATTTTTATGCTTAATTGTGCTTAATTGAACAAAAACTGATTTTCATGTATTTAAATATCTGAACGATCGAATTTTTGTTTTAAGGAATTTATCAGTAACTTGCAAAAAATTTAAAAATTTCCATTTTCTGAGCGAAAGACAAACGCAATATCCAAAATTTTGGCTTAACATTTCTTTGAAAATCGTTACAAGAATGCACTAACATATGTTGAAATGTAGTATATTTTAAATAGATAAACTTAAACTTAAATATTTATCTGCCACACACATTTTGTCTTTTTTTTGAACGCTCCCAAATAGTAGTTATGAATATGCTAATTTGCATTTAAAAATTATTTTTGTTTACAAATTGTTTATGTTTCAGATTTATTTATTACTAATCGATTTGCATTTTTCGCATTAAAACAAAAACAAAAAAAAAAAATGCAAAAAATAAACACACAAAATTGTATTATAAATTAGGCCAAAATTGCAAAGTGCTCTTGCCGGCAAAATTAGTGAAATAAGCTTGTAATTTTGCTAATTAAATTTGTGATTTTTTCTTTTTGTGTATTTTTTCATTTTCAATTTGTTCTACATAATTCATGGGACTATTAATTGCTCGTTTCTTGGTCGAGCCAACTTATTGGAATTTATGTGCCTGACCACAATCAATTCAAATTGTGCAAGGCTAAATCGCATTCCATGCTTAAGTGCACTTCGCGGTAACTGGGTCATTAGCCAAATATGAATCGTTCCACACCCGTGTAAAGTTGAGTTGTTCTTTGCTATTAGGTCACATTTCTTGCATGGGACCCGATGGCAGGACAGGAGTAACCACTCCTACATTTCATGCATAATGACTGGGTGTGCCACAAAATTATTAGGAGTTGAGATAAGTAACGCTGTAAGATAAGTGAAACACGGAAAAATGGTGCAGTCTGCAGCCAAGTTATATTATATTGAAAAAGAAAAATGCAATACTTTATATTCCTTTAAACAAATGTAATTTATTAATCCATAATTCCTATATGGTCTGCTTACTCAGAGAGTACAGTTCTCCACAACTGTTTCAAGCTGAGCTATCTAAGAATAAGAAAGTTTCACACTGAAGAAAAATATATTCTTAAAGGGACTATGGTTGGTGTAAATGCACAAAGTTCAAACTGCCAAAAAGGTGAATTATCAGACAGACTGAAAAGAATAAACAGGGATCTGGCATCTGTTCATCTGGCATAGTATCTAACTCTTCTAGTTAAATATTATATATGCATCCTTTAACGTCGATAGTAAAAACATTATTAATATTCTTTTAAATCATTACTAATATTTCAATTGATTCCTTGATGGAACATAGGGTTCAACAAATGAGTTTCATTGAGTTCTTTTAAGTGCTTAATATCATTAAATATTCTTCTCTCTAATCCTGACTTTGTTACCTTTTGCGATATGCGAAATATCCTCCGCCGGTTTTCAAAGACAATGTTTAACGTTTATCTTTGGATTTTGCTTGCGATTAGGGATTGTTTCGCCATATACCTACAATAGAATAGAATAGTAGAAGGCATCGGAGACATAGATAATTAAATGCTTGGATTTTGCGAGTGTAAATTTTTCTTGATTTGCTGCCATATAGAAGGATTAATATTTGTTGGTCCTGTTGAACATTTTCACTTGATTGCGACGTTTTTAATTTGTTCGTTATCCGTGTTAGGGCAAGATGAATTAGAGGCATTGATAGTCAGCACAACGTTCACATGGTGACGCATGGCATGCATATGTACATGAGTACATGGGCGAGCAGGCATACTGCATCCACATAATTTTTTCACCTTTAGTGCCGAAGGACCATATTAATGAAGGCGAGAGTATGCATGCCTGCCGCACGTCATTCTGGACTTAATTGCTGCGGTTGCTGATTTGACTCTTATGCAGAACTGAGCAAAAGGCGTCTTTTTGTATGTACAATAGCTTATGAGTCGGGGATGCTCATATTGCGTCAATAAAGACCAAATGTAGGCGCTATATCGGTTTTGAACAGCTACGCGGGAATGCCCATTGCTTGGCTGAAAGCTTTCGATTATATCCGGCTTCTCACAATTATGATCCACTCTTTAATGCATGGTTAACCCTCCGTTGTGCACCCGGGTCTGGTCAGACATATTTCATTTTTCAAATATTTTTTGATGTCCTTAGAAATGATAGTAAAAATGACTTTAAGAAAACCCACCTTATTTTGTGCGGCTGGTGTCTGGCTAGACCCTTATACCTTTACATGCATTTGTATGGGAATATATGGTAACAAGCAGGTTAATATTTTTTGTTTCTCATCTTTCTAAACGTTTCCCAATATGTCGAACTATCTATTCAATAATACAGTAATGATATTTTACAACATTGTCTTAAAAGATTCCTTGCTATTTAAGCAGTAAGTCCCCTAATACAATTTTTCAATTACCAGACAAGCGAACAAAGTTATAAATCTCTATCGGCTTACGAAACGAATTTCTTCTTACTTAATCGTATTATACAAACTCAATTTCCAATTTATTCTTATTTTTAATCGTTTTTAATCATATCATATAAACTCAATTTTAAATTTTTTCTTCTTTCAACTAATAACAAATCATAGCAAAATGTTCAAATCTAAATCAATACTTGCCTAAGAATAAATTCAACAGAATACAGCTTGTAGCAAAATAAATTTCATGCTGAAGCGGAAAAGTATCAAAGATGAAGTACTACAAAAGCATAAAACATTGCCATCGATTTGAAGCAGAGCCTCCAATTAAATTCAAATCTTAAAATCTACGATAATTAAGTCGATGAAATAACTACAATGACAACTGCAAGACCAAGTGAAAATATTGACATACAACAGCAATTGTCAAGATTGATCTATAACAAATTGATGTCATCTGCATTGGCAACCACGACAGAGGCAAGTCATCCAAGAAATGTGCTGCTCCTTATTCAGCCAAATGGCAGTAGCATCAGCATGGATGTTGAGAATGGCAGCGTTGACGGCAATATACACAGCCAGACGGGCAACAATTATGAAGTGACACCTCTGCTGTTATCGGTCGGAAGTGACATTATGGCTACAATGTCATCAACAACAGCCACAGTTACGGCCACCGCAGCGTCCACGGCCACGATGGCAACTAGTGTTATCGATGTTCCTTCAGTAAACTCATATTTCTTAAGCATGGCCTGGCCAAAAGCAATTGCCGTTGCCTTTTTCTTGGTACTCATCTTGGTAACAGTGATTGGCAATACTCTAGTCATATTGGCTGTACTAACTACACGGCGTCTGCGTACAGTTACCAATTGTTTTGTCATGAACTTGGCCATAACAGATTGGTTAGTTGGCACCTGTGTAATGCCTCCCTCCGTAATACTTTATATAACAGGTGAGTGAATTATATGAGCGCAGCTTAATAAATTCTTTAAGGTAGCTAAATTGAAAGATAAACATTACTTCAAGATCGATCTTGAACAAGTGGATATCTAATTTTTATGAGAGAATAAGGCGAAAAACACTGTTGGGAGGGTAATCTTCGTATCGCGATTCCCTATCAATAACATAAGCAGTAAGGCTGTCTAAGGGTACTTTCGCCAGTAACACCTCAGGGAGCATAGAAATTCAAACAAAAAATGCCTTATCTGACACATACGTGATTTTCTAAGCCTTTATCCAGAAAAGATTTATTCGAATGCATTTCCAAAGACACGTACTTTTAAAGTCTTAAACTTTCGTGACAGCATTTGCAAGAATAATCATAATTTAGAATCTTTGCTTCATCAACACTTCTTTAAAGCTTAAATTACCCTTACTCGATTGAAACCGCAGCAGTTAGTACAATATTAAAGGGTGATTTTTAGAGATTTTTTTTGCTAATTTGATTTTCAAAAATAAATAAAAAATAAAAATTAATGAATACACCCCATACACAGAATAATGTATAAAATCTACGATTCGTTAAGAAATCTTTGATCGATATAACTTAAGGTATACAAATAATTTCATTCACCAAAATTAGTCTAGAGACGTTTAATAATCTTCATTAACTGCTAACCATACAAACCATATTTTCGGGAATCCGTGCAACATGTAGTGCCATCTTGTGCACCAAATGAAATCTAAGTCGAGTTTGATAGTGTTTGAATGTAAAACAAAGCACTTTATCTACGTCAGTTGTTAAAAACAATGATATAAAAAAGTAAGTTGCTTAAAAATCACTCTTTAATACAATGCAATGTGAGAAATAATGTTATGACCAATTACAGCCTACATGTCAATAGAATTTTATTTGCAAAGGTTACGTGAATTTTCTTCTACTTTTTCGAATCAATCTACGATTCGTATTATGTTTCCAATAATAATAATTGTTTTTTAATCATTTGCTTCAAGTTGCCATTATTACCTTTGGGTTAATTTGAATATTTGGAAACTTCCCGAAAACTATCAATAGCTTTCCAGTCTGCACTTTACAATATTTCTTATATTTCCTGACAATTTTGTTCTTCAATAAGCAATTCAAATTTAAGCTATTTTAATTTATTAGATAAATCCGTAAATTATTTCTTTGATCATATTACATTTAATTATTCACAATCTGGCTGATAATTTTTGAAACTATATAGAAAACTATAAAAAATAAACAGCTTACAGTTCCTATAATCTCAGGAGTTTTTTCAGCATGATTGACTTGTTTTTATATTTTGCTTTTTAAAAATAGTGATTTGTTAATTTTATAAATATAATTATTTTCTAAAATACTTGTAAATTTCGTTATGGGAAAAATTTCGCATATTATTATAATATTATTGCAACTGCACATATCAAACAAAAGTAGAAAAAACTTTTAACAAATATACAATATTGCAAAACCAATACAAATTGATATCAAAACAGAGTTATAAAGTATTTTACTATGGAAATCGCATAAAAATGTTATGGAAGAAAAAGTTTTCCATAACGGCTGCAAACTGTGCATGCTGCTGCTGAACATATTTGTGAAAAGGATTGCGATTTTGTGTGTCTTTGTGTGAACACTTCTGGCTTTTTGACGGTCAATATTGTTTTCAAATTGTTGAAAGTTTTAGTAGGAAACTTTTACCATAGCTCAAATAGCTATTTTTTTTTATCAATTTACATATTTGTATATTACGTATGGGAGCCATCTCACTCATATGAATAAAGATGTAGATATCAACAATAGAAGTTGATTGCCAATGACGCAAACAAGTTAAGAATGCAAATGCATCTGTTTGCTTTTCTAACTGACACCAGCTAATGGAATTAAAAAAAAATGCTTAGTTTAATATTTGTTAGAACTTTTAGTTGGTTAATAATTTTTTAAGGTAGTGTGTTTGAAAGACTTTCCTTAAAAACGAACTTTTGAGTGACACTATAAATGAATTGGGAATATGCATGGGAATAAAATATATGCCTTTGAAAAACCGAAAATTTGTTGCACATTTTTCGCTAAAGACTTCCAAGTCCGATTTGAACGCCAATTATTTTACTAAAACTATTACTTTTAATTCGTATGTAGTTACTTATTTGCAAAAACCTTGTAATATTACAGGAAGCTGGAGATTTGGCTGGATTCTATGCGATATTTGGATTTCACTAGATATACTACTTTGCACCGGCTCCATACTAAGTTTATGTGCCATTAGTCTTGACAGGTAAGTGCATTAATTTTGCAACGCCAAATGGCAAAAGTTAATTGCTTCATATATGCCATGAATATGAAAAGTACAATCAGAACATAAGGGGCGTATACGCAATTTGTGCGAACATCCCCCATACAAATAAATAAGAGTACGAAGAAAAATGCTATTAAGCATTAGCTAATGATATTGAGTTTATGGGGCCCTGAAGCACCACGCTCTAGACAAGCTCAACTCAAATTGCAGCGTTCGAATATAGAGAGTGTAGCATCGTTATAACCGACTCAGCTGATGTCATGTGCTTGAACTCATCTCCATTCGTAGTAAGCCAGCCGTTGGCCGTTGATGTAATGAACGCATAAAAAAATAGGTGCGAAGAACAGTGCGAAATAATTTATTTGCTGACGTTTTTATTATGCCATGACGTGGCCTTTGTACATGCCCGTCGCAAGCCAACCAACCCATTGATGGAAACCAGGAAAACCCAGTAAGGCAGTCGACATGGCAGTCACAATGTCCAATGCACGTAGTGTTTCGAGGTGCCAGTTTCAAGCGTTGAATTGCGAGCAGTTGACTGTTGTTTGTCGTTGGCCGCTTTTGTTGGAAGTTTCAATTACATTTTAATGGCATTTCCAAGTTTTCTGTAGCTGCTGCTCCTGGTCAGGCTTACGGCAGAGAGCTTCGGCTAGAACAGCTTTATTAACAATATGCCATTTCGCCTCGGCTTATCTACGGCATTTTCATTGCGTTTCAGCTTCAGTTTTGGTTTCAGTTTCTTCTGTTTTTATACTTTATGGCTTTTCTTGTTTTTTTTTGCAGGTATCTTGCTGTGACACAGCCCTTGACATATTCGAAAAAACGACGCTCGAAGCGTTTGGCTCTGCTCATGATACTCGTTGTATGGATAACGGCGCTGTCAATCACATGTCCGCCATATTTGGGTTGGTAAGTACAAATTTTGTTGGGACACCAATTTTGTTTGCTGACCCAATACGCAGCTAATGGTGTTAAAAGAAAAAAATGTACACTTATATATATATATATATATATATATAAACTCGAACCAGAAACCGAAATTTGGCGTAAAAACATAAAATGGCAATTGCGGTTTGAACATGACGTAATTTCGTTTGCTCTTGTCCTTGCTTTTGTCACATGATTTTCGTTTTTTTGTTTTGGTCCTGTTGCATTTAAATTTTTACGGCTTTTCTTGTGGCACCCTTTGAACATAAAACTAAAACCAAATGCTGGGTCTGGTGCTTCGTAACCGGTGTAGATATTAAGTATACGACAGCAAGTCCAAATGGACTTAAATTTAAATGTTTGTTGCTACTTTCATGGCCATTGAATAATTTTTGGGTTTTAGAGTTGCGAGCTAAAGAATCAAACTTAAAGTCTGTGGGTCCTCACTTTTACTCGGATGATATTTACATAGATATTAATCGCATTTTAGTGATCAGCCAAGTAAGTTGCAGAGTAAACGCCAAATCATATGGCTACTCTGGTGCAATGTTGTTGATTAAAAGTTTTTTGGTAAAAAGTTGCAGAAAATGCCAACGCTAACAAAAATTAATGTAAGAAGCAAGGCAAACGTAAAAATGTTGGTTACTCCAACTTGGAAAAAAAGAAACAATTTAGATTTATAGCCTTTTTCCGTTTCAACAAATGAGTGTCAACGTCTTGTTGCACTTTGCAATTCGACGAGCATTTTTATTACCACAAATGCTCTGTGTGTGTACACCCACACATGTGTCTGAAATAACCCCATGCCAGCCGCAACACCTCAACATATAGTGGCACGTTGTAGCTGCACTTGCCATCAGCGGTTTATAATTTGAGCTTTCACCATTAAGCATCTGTCACAGCAGTTGCAGCCTTTAAGCTCAACGATTTTTTTTCATATTTTTTTTCCAGGTATGAGCCCGGTCGACGCCAACAGGGCTACGTGGATTGTCGTTATAATCAAAACAAAGGGTATGTGGTTTTCTCGGCAATGGGCTCATTCTTCATGCCGCTCACGGTTATGGTGTATGTCTACGTTAAGATTGGCTATGTGCTGACATCGCGACGTCAGCGCATTGTGCGCGATGCGGTAAGCTTGGATTATTGCCGCCCACTGAAAGGCCCACATCAGGCAAGGCTCAGCTTTTCAATGTTCATGAATTATTGTTAACTGCAAAGCTGATTGCCTGCATAGCTGTTTAGTGGCTTGGCCTAGAGCCTTGCTAAATACTAATGCGTTGTTTTTGTAACTCGTTTTTATTTATAGAATTCTGAAAGAACTGCGGATCATGACATTGATGTTGACAACTTTATATCAGACTCTGAGCACTATAATTGTAATGCACACAATTGCTTACCTAGCAGCAAGTCCCGTCGGCGACTTGGCTCTTTGCATAACAATGGAGCAAATATTACCACCAATGGCAGTCAAAGTCGTTCCAACAGCATTAACTGCGCCAAATGTCAGCCAAAAAGCTTCCCCGATAAAACACTAACCCTAAAACATCAGCCCACATTCTATGAGCTAGTGGAGATCTCGCGTCTTTCGTCGCTTATACACTGTTCAGCCATAGGCTGCAAATACGGCGGTCCGTGCATGCACAACGCTGCAGCTACTGGAGATGCAACTTCTTTAGCAGAGCCACGACGTTCCTCTTTGTTGCACTACAACGAAAGTCGAGCATCGCTCTCGGAGACAAGTCTTAGTAAAGCTGCAGAGCATGTAACGGGTACAAACTTGGTTACAATCTCACAGCAGCCACAGCAGCAAACAGCGGTTAACCAACAAGAGCAGCAGCAACAGCAGCATCTGCATGCGCATCACCATAATCACCATCATCATCATCATCATCACCACCACACTCAGCCGCAGCAGCAGCATCCTCAGCGCATGCCAATGCGTGTTTCCACCACAAAGCGTGATACAAAGACCGCAAAGACACTAACAATTGTCATGGGTGGCCTGATCGCCTGTTGGTTACCATTTTTTGTTTACTATCTGCTTATACCATTTCTGCCGCGACCAGCCGTCCTGGAGGACCTCATGTTTTTCTTTACATGGGTGGGCTGGGTGAATTGTGCCATAAATCCATTCATTTATGCCTTTTACAATCCGGATTTCCGCACTGCTTTCTGGCGTTTGACATGTAGGCGCATTTGTAAGCAGAAGCCACCACCGAATCATATGGCCATGTTTCGTGGTTAACTCTTGGCCAGCGTTATACATAGTAGCTTAATTGGAGAATGATTGCCAAATAAAAGACATGTACATTCAACATAAAAATATATACATATATATATATATATATATGTATTTATCTATATAGTATGTACGAAATATCATAATGCCGTTCTTTGTTGTTGGGCTGCAGCTTTTGATTCGCAATGAAGGCTTGACAGCAACTGTTAAACTGTCTGTTCGTTCCGTCTCGTCTCGCTCCGTCCCGGCCGTTTTGTTCTGTCTGTGTGTACATCAACTGGGTTAATTCGTATATCCTGCACCCTATAGTTAAGGAGTATGTTAAGTTGCTAATGTATCTATGTTGCAGCAGAAGATTCATCTGTCTTAAAGGCAAACTGACCAAACAATGTTCTATTACAAAAGTTAGTCTTTCAGATAACACCAAACAGCATTATCAGAAATACCGCCAAGACAGTATTTGATAATGATAAAGTCGTTTCTAGTTAGTGTTGCTAGTCCTAGTTCAGTCAAATTTTTGGTCCATTGTTTAGGTTCCATAAAATGTGATTTTTAATTCGCTATGTTTTTTTTGTTTAAAAATAAAAAGTATAATATGAAGAAAATCGCATAAGACTTTCTATTCGCGATCAATAAAATTTAACGTTTAAAAATAATTTCATGCAAGCGTTGCGTCCCATTTTGGCATACTCTCTTCACCGGCCGGTATCTTACGAATAAATTCTTCAGTTTTGGCTTCCAGTGCGGGCTTGTAGATGGTCACTCTGCACAACTGCCTCTCAATTGAGCCACTGTTTCATGAGCTAGCTGGTACCATCTTGTTGAAATGACATAACCATTTTGAGAAAAACAAAATGACAAAATGAATTTACAATGACGGTCTGTCCGTAGCCGTTTTTGCAAAAATCGGAGCCTAATGATGGTTCACATTGCTTTTCAGTCCAAATGAGCAGCAATTTCACTTATTCAAGTATCCATTCCATTTCGAGCTTTTGACATGTAAGAAATGACCCTTGCCTTGAGAGTATGCATTTTGACAGTAAAATTCAATAATGCAGAAGCGCTGTTGCATTCTTAATCGATTCATGGTTGAATGACAGATCAAATTGGTCTTGTTTGCAAGTTAGACAAGACCCATGAACCCTGCCTCCACCCTTTACATAATGTTGCCTAATAATATGCAAACACAGAATATTACTTAGTCGGCCGAGCCCGACTTAAATGTTTGGCATATTTTGTAATTATTCTAGGCAATTTCAGTGGCGTAACAGCAGGCAGTCTCTGTCACGGACACACATCTGGGGCTATGTGTCATACGGCTTTCATCAGCAAAGGTTAAAAAAGAAAAACATACACAAACATTTCTTTAGGATAATAACAATGCCTCAGGAATAATCTGGTAAAGAGCTCTTTATGGTGAATTTTAGTCAAATTCGACGACATCTTTGGCACAATTTGCGAGTCGTAGTTGATTTGTATTGTAGTAGTTGAATATGTTGCTTTTATTGTACAAAAAAAATAAATAAATAAAAACAGAAATTTAATTATATTTAATGACAAACTAAAATTTTACAAACTTTTATATGTATTAATATGTGGTTACTTTAAAGAAAAAATACGATTTTTGTAGATTATTAAATTATTATTATGGTATATTAAACATGTTAACTTGTCAAAGGAGATTAATTATAAAGCGTTGCAATTTGATGTAAATGTACAAATTAATGAATATAAAAATTAAGAACACATAAAATGTATTTAATTGACCACCAACTCTTTTTCAATAAATGTATGCCAGACAATTTTATTTTCAACTCGTACGCATGCTTTGGCTCAACCCATCCTGCAGTTGTCAACCCATTCATGGTTGAGAACTTTTAAAATATGAACTGGCAAGAAAGTTCACACACAACCAGCACTCAGTATCAGAGAATGATTGATGGCTGCACCTTTCTGTTTTTTGTTATAAGCATTTTTACGCTTGTCTGTTATTTTATTTTTTTTTATGATTACTTTGCTTTAAGTAAATTCTTTCGTTACTTTATATACTTGGCAAAATGTTTATATTTTGCAAAGTCCAAACAATTTGTTTCTTTTTTTTTTTTTAAGAAAATCTCTAAACGTAAGCATAAATGCATGTGGCCTTAAAAAAAGTTATTCTAGTCCGTAAGGACATTTGGCAAATAAATGGCATAAGCTCATAATAAAAAAAAACAATCGTAAGTTAAAGTAGAGGATGGATAACTTTGGAATACCCTCTAACGAGTTCCGAAAAACGAAACATAACAAACTATTTTCTTTCCGATTTGTCTATACGAGCTGTACCATATTGCCAAACGATTTTGATCACATTATTTAGTAGGAATAAGTTAAAAAACAAACGAAATACTTCAAATTTATTGCAAACATATATTGGGACACATAATGCTTGGCAACATCATAAAAATAATGATCGTCTATTCAAAATTTCTGCATCAGCAAAAAAAATCATATATTTCCTCAGATAAGTTTTCTACTGAAGAGTTGGTAGGCTAAGCTCTACCCATTTCTGAGATCTGACGTTAACATACTCGGACATATGCATATTTAAACGACTTGCATAAACTTAATGTACCCTTTGTACCATATAGTATAGGGTATAAAAAATATACTTCACTTTATGTTTGGCACGAACATTAAATTGTTGAAGTGGAAGTTAAATATTTTATTATGATAGCTAAACATGCATTATTTTTTAAAAGAGAATTATACTGGAATTACCTGACCCGTCAAAGTTATTAAACATTTAATTTGAAATTTGTATAATTCAAATATACAAATACCTTTCCTACCTGTAAATGCGTTTTAGGAAAAAGAATTCTGTAAAAATATAATTTCAAAAGAGTCGATAATAGAAGCAAAAGTAGAAACTTACAAAAAAAAAAATCACATGTTTAAAGTATTTACAACGCAATATTTTGGATTTCTTGAAATCTTTGTCATAATATTGTTGTTTATTACTCTTGGAATTGATTTCAGCGAACATAAATATTCGTAACAATTTTACTCCCCTTCACTGGATATATCTCTTTTGGTAGATAGTTTTTGCTGGCTTATGCTAGTGCTACGTAAGCAAGCACACAAGTGCTGCTGCAGAGTTTCCAATCACCGACCTTCGGTTTTAGAAGCGTATTTAAAATTTTTAACGTATTTTCAATTATGTAAGAATTGATAAATTTCTTAAATTGCAATTTTCTCAATAGTTGTAAATCGTCCGATTTTAAGAGTTATCGTTTTATGAAATTTCTGTATTGTTGAGTTGCGGCAGTTTCTATTCTTATTGATTATGTGTAATCTAAAATGATAATGATTTTTAAGTATTCGCTTTGTATAGAAAGGCGCTGATTGCCCAGAAAGTAACAACTTAAGAGCATCTAAAATCTACTAACATTTGGGCGAACTTAAGATGAGAGATGATGCTCATGGACGTACTCTTGAATTTCATCTGCTGCCTCATACTGCGATATGTCTGCAATAATTAAGTTAAAAAGACGCCTCGAAAGCAGGCTTTCCTAGGGTACTCTATGTCATAACAACCTGATATCTGAAAGATTGTCTTTATTATGTGTTGTACCATATACCATACAAACGGTATATTAAGATTGCGGAATCCGTTTGTTTGTCTGCCAGACTGCAGGGTTTGGTGTTACATTAGAGCGATTTGCGGATATTTAAAAAAAATTTCAGAACTCTTAATTTAATTCAAATTTCAACCTAATAAAAACAATTAAACCTTTTCATTTTTGTTGTTATCCTGTTTTAAATCAGCGACCCACTGAAGGCGAAAGCATATAAAAATGCAGACTAAGGACAAAGCTCTAAAATAAAATTTTTATAGTCCATTCGGTGCCCGGTGCCCCGCATATCTTTGAATCGTTAAAATTTGATTTTTTAAGACAATAAACATTCCAATAAATTATTTACATATAACACGATTTTAATGAAAATTAAAACACAAATCAAGGAGGCGGCTTTAAGTATGCCAAGAATCAAGTGAAATTATTGATTAGAGCCTAAATATTCAGCGTATTTTTTCACATTTATTATTAATTTTTGGGCGTGCTCATGCAAATAGGACTTTAGGTGTCTCGAGCTCTTTTAAACTTTGAGATTTAGTTATTTGCAGATGCTTACATATATAATATTTATTTTTGTATACAATTTTTGAGGTCTAGTAAGCCTTTCAGTAATCTACAATGCAAATTTCGCTTAATAATAACGCTTATAAATATACTATTTCTCTTGTTTTTGGATTATTTCATTTCAAATTTATATGGTCCCATATATAATCCTATAGGACATACTTTAGCTTAATTTTTGAGTGTTTGTTGAAACTGTGGCTGGTTTTCAAAAGTTTGGAAAATTGTATTAAAAAACAAGCTTAAGTGATAAAGAGCAAAAAAGTATAAAATAATTAGGGTAGTCGAAAGTCGTCTACGGTTTTCTTTTTTCATCATTTTGATTAAATGTTTCACACTTCTTAGTTTTACTTACCGATAAATATATATGATAAAAAAACGCAGGTTACCCTATACCATACAGGTAAATGGTAGTATAGTTTAAGTAACACATTCGTTTGTTTGATTGACACAGTTATGATTGATTGACATATAAACAACTTAATAAATAATCCTATTCGATATATTTCTTTGTTAACAATTTTTCAAAAACAAAACTTAAAAAAAAAAAACGAAATACAATAAATTTAAAATAATGCCTTTTTTGACCGTTTTGCACTATGATAAAGTAAAATACCAAAATCTTTTCAACTATCAAATTAAACGATATTCTGAAAAACCAACAAAATAATATACATTTTTTAAGCAATATACAGGATGTGCCATTGCTTATGTCGGCATGTAAACATTAAATAAGAAGAAAAAAAAACAACCAATTTCTGAATGTGAGGTATTTTTATTCAATGTGATCCTATGCAATTTATCCAAACTAGTGTTTGAACTCGATATCAATTAATTGGCCGCCTTTATTGGCCACAGCAAAATATGTCCTTTTTGCGTCGTTTTCCATTACCTTTTCGAGCATCTCGGTTGGTATAGCAATATTTTCGGCAAAAATATTTTGCTTGAGCTCTTCAATTGTCTGTGGCTAGCTGGCATATACGTTGCTTTGCAATTAACTCCACAAAAAGATGTCCGGGGGTCGTCGGTCATTAAAATTCGCTTCCTTGATATTTTCGACGGTATGCACGTTGAGTCAAGATAACTGAACGACTGTTCTCAATGTATAAAGTAACTATTTCGGCGCGTTTGACGTTTCCAAAACATGCAAAGTCAAGTCAATCGGTTGTCAAATGTTTAAGTTCTTCAATATTGAAATACCGACATAAGAAATGTCGCACCCTGTATATTTCATAACTAAGCGTATATTCAACCAATTTATTTTCCATAAAATTGCTTAGTGATATTATTTTAAAACAATTTTATATTAAAAGTGTTTTTTAAATTGGGTCGTTGTGTCCTTGTATAAATTTCCAGTGCTCAAGTTAAAGGTGCGCTACATTTTTTGCTTGAATATTGCTATTTCGCCATGGCACGTAAATCATATGTAACCATGGTAAGTTCAAGTAAATGTTAGGCAAATCAAATTTAATATGCCCTGAAAAAAACAACGGGCACTGTCATGTTTATTTTTAGCTAAAAAAAAGTCAAATGGAATTTAAGTCAACCTGCTGAGTCAGCGCATGCCCCACAGAGTTAAGCTTGCAAAGGAGCTGCCTACTTCGCTCCACATCATTTTTTTGTTTATTACATTTTCTTTGAGGTGCAGCTGTGTACGATTAATTTGGGATGGTGAAAAGAACGCGGTCGCCGCAACTATGTACAAAAACATCATAATTTTCCTTTGAGAGTGTGTGTAGGTGTAGGTGTGAGCATGCAGTAGGTCACTAATGAGTTTCAGCCCTATTCTGGGTCGGGTAAGAAGCTTGTGTCATCTTTTTTAGTAAAGTTATTTAGCTTTTGCGGTTATTATTCTTTTTGCCGTACTTGCATTTCCCATACTGTCAAAATAAAGATAAAAAAACTTAATATTTTGCCTGCAACCAATCTATTTTAACGCTAAGACCTTTTTTTTAATTAATGAAGAGTGCTAACTTTGTGATAAGTTTATTTCTGCTTTTGGCAAGAAGAAAATCGAAATAAACATATAGAGAAACAAGTTTGGCGTCATCTGTACTTTTGGTATGTAAACATTGTTTACTTATGCACATTTTAGAAACTTTAAGAAGTACGATTTGACGCCAAAAGTATATGACACAATTTTATAATGCAGATTAGTTCTCATGCAGCTTTACAACTATTTATGAAATTATTTAAAATAAAATTTAATACATTTTTAAGATTTTTTATGTTTTTATTTTTCAAAATAAAATTATCAGGCTATAAAAATAATTAACTTAATTTTTAACATGAATATGCCTAATAAACAACAATTTAAAAAAAAAAAACAGAGCAGACAATTCTACAGAGAGCTGAAAAGTCAAGTGCACGGCTTCCAACCGCGACTAGACGCCTCCAAGGATAAAAATGAGCAAATTATAACTTGACATATGGAAAGAACACTTCGAAGAAGAGTATAAGGAGTCAAGCGGCTGTGAAACGTCTAAAGTCACATTTTTGGATGTCAACGATGTGATGTTGTACCTCATCCCACTTTTGAAGACATGCTGGAAATACTGGACAAAATGAAAAACGATAAATCACTTGGCAACGATAATATCACAGTTGAACTTTTTAAAAATCTCGATGAGGTAAGAAAGCAACACATATATGACCTATTATTAAGGATATGAAGAGATAAATCTTTATCAAATGAGTGGACAATCGACTATATTATAATCCCAATACCCCAAAAAGGTGACAAAAGAGACTGTGATAATTACAGGGGGATAACATTACTAAGTGCCTGTTATAAAATTTTTTCAACAATGCTCGCAAAAAGGCTGAGCAGCATAGCAGAAAGAGTATTTGGAGAATACCAATGCGGATTTAGACCTTGAAAATCCGTAATCAGGTGTTTTTGCTGCAACAAAATCTATAGAAAATTAACAAGGACGTTCACATGCTGTTCATCGATTTTAAGCAAGCTTTTGACAGCATAAGGCGTCCCTTGATTCCGAAGATTTTTGCGCAGTTCTTATGTGATCTTTTCAACATCAATGCAGAAATAAGACAAGGTGTCGTCTGTCCACAGTCTTGTTTAATTTATGTTTGCATTATGCTTTTAAAGAATACACAACCTCTGGAAATGTCTTCAATAGGTCTGGCGTGTTAATAGCATATGCAGATGAAGAAAGAAACCTTCACAAATATAGCTGCAAAGCAACGGAAGTTGGTTTGATGACCAATGACCAACCAATCTAAAACAAAATATATGACATTGTCTAGATATGCCGTGAGAAGAACACCACGGAATCT
The DNA here is from genome assembly GCA_035046065.1 of Chymomyza procnemis. Taxonomy (NCBI): domain Eukaryota; kingdom Metazoa; phylum Arthropoda; class Insecta; order Diptera; family Drosophilidae; genus Chymomyza; species Chymomyza procnemis. The sequence goes on from JAWNOJ010000026.1 coordinate 60,724,218, forward strand.
CAGTATAGATGATTATCACTTCGGAGTTGACAATTTTAAATACTTGGGTGTGTAGACAAGCGGTAACAACAGCGCAAGGGACTGCATACAAGATCGAATTTTTTCTGCTAATAAATCCTACTAAGCGCGCAACAAAATATTCAGGTCAAAACTGCTATCGAGTGCATGCAAACTAAGAATTTATAATCCCATCATAAGACCAATAGTCACATACGGAGCAGAAGTTTGGACCATGACGGCAGCAGACGAAGAATCCCTGAGAATCTTTGAATGAAAAATACTGTGAAAATCGTTTGTTCTTTGTTCTGATCCATCGGTAAGATATGTCCTATCAATGTTAGCCTCTAGGACTGAAATAATTTGACCACAACTTTGCCATGGTTTAAGCTCAAGAATTTTTCATTGTTTCTTGGAATGTAGCCACTGTGTCCATTTATCTTTGGCCCAAACGGTTAGGCTACCGACTGAAAATTTTTTTGCGACAATACGCCAAAATCACAAGAAACATCGCAATATAAATGAAATTTTAATAGAGCACGATAAAGACACTAAAATTTCCCTAAAAAGGTTACCGTCATTTTTGTTATAACAATTCAAGTTTAAAATGGGTGCGGGGTTATGACTTATGCGTTCATAATTCTTATTGAAATCATTAAACTAAACCATCTGTGAGTATAGCGTATAAAAGACCCTTTTACAGAGAGTATTTTAAATTCTTGATTTTTTAATACACACACTTCCCATGCAATACACAAAAAGTAGTGAATGGCCATTTTTTCAAAAAATTCATATTTGAATTTTTGATTTAAGACAGCAAAAATAGGTAGTAGTTGAATATAGTGTGAGTAATAAATCATAATACATACTTATTTGGCTTTACATTTTCCCTTCCAGTTTTTTGTTCTGCTTTTGCGTTTAATGTACTTACGTTAACGTAACTATTATATATTTTAACATTAATATTAACACAATGTGTCCAAAACTTTTGAAATATTAAGGAATATGTTGTACTCGAACCGAACTAATTAAATTTCTAATTTTGAAATCCATTCTCTGAAATATCTCATGTATACGTATGTCTTGGGATATTCCTTAAAACATTTCGCAGTGGAAGGGTGCGTAGAGGTGAGAGATACATCTGTATTGTTGCCATATATTTAGGTGTTAGTAATACTAGATACATTTTTCTTGGTTCATTTTGTATTTAGGCTTATTTGCGTTTTGTCATATGTGGCTAGAAGAATTTTATTTATTATTATTGGTATGCTGAAAAAGTATTTGAGAAATTGTCAACGAACCCTACCCCACCACATTCTTTTGGGTAGTTAAACGTGAGAATCCCAACGGACAACTTTTTGGACATATCAATAGGTGTTTAATTTTAATTTAATAAAATAAGTATTTTAAAGATTAATTCTATTGTTTTGATTCTACTTCTTTGACCAAGGTTAACGCTTCATTTTTTTAAATGCTTAAAATAATACACGAAAATTCCCATTCAGTATTAAATTGTGAACACAAATTTGGGCGCACTATTTTATTTGCAGGCAGCAGTGGGTGTATTGTATTGCATTGTAAGACGCCATCCGGACTCATTCAAATTTCTGTTGATGTCACAATAGCAACTTGCTTGAAATATTTATGCGCACCTCGACCTCGACATTCGACATTGGGGACAAGCAACAGCAGGAGCCGAACTTGGCGGAAATCGGTTTACCCAGGCGACGCATATATGTCACCCAAATGTACATAGTCCTCTGTTGATTGCTCGTGTATGTCTTTCCGGTTTGGGGCTGCAGAAGTCATTGTTTGTGCGTGAAACCATACACAACTCTAATTTATTTGCGTGCCCCATTCAATTTGTTCATGTACTTGTATACGAGTATATCTTTTCTGCTTATTGTTTGGTGTGTTTTGTTGGTTTTTTTTTGTTTCTGTTTTATAAATTTGTATTTGCATTTGGTCATACATTCAATTTTCGCTTTATATATTATACATTGAGGCAAGCATTGCAAAATACATGCGACCGACCAAGCTGTGCGCCTCTCTGCAAACGCAGAATGACTTGATTCGAGTTCCGGATATTGCCTCTGAATCTTGGACAGGCAGTTAGGTTTACGCTAAGGGATTTATGTAATATTTTGATAGCTTTTTTTTGATATAAACGCGCACATATCAGTCTACATTATAAAAAAAAAAATGTTAAGCACATTTTGCTATCGTTGGCACACAGATACGACCACACACACACGCACACAAGCGCACTTGTGAATTTGGCTTTTTGCGGTTCATTGAATAAGAATTAAGTTTTTGAAAGTTTTTTTTACGTCTTTAAGGAAAAAGGGTAGTTTTGCGTAACATGTGCGTCAGTTGCATAGAATGTGGGGAAAACTTAAAGAGAATTTGCAAAGCTAAAGTGTTTAGTACAAGTAAAGTTTAGAAAGCAAAGCCATAAAAACTAAACGCATTATAGATTCGCTAAGAAACTTTTGCAAAATAATGTTGCTTCATCTCTGTCAAAACAATGCATTTGTAAAGTTTGCCCCAAGTAAGAGATCAATTTAATTGTTTAACTATTTAAAATTTTCATTTTGAACTTTTTATTAAGGGAAATATTCTAAAGAAATCGAATGAATTTAATTGATATTGTTAAGGGATGTAATAAAAACAGAAACTTAAGCATCATTAAAATTGCAACTACTCTTCCTTCTTGACTCGTAACGGTAATGTGAAAAATCAAAGAAGAAAATTAGACTTTCATTAAAGCTTTAAGGGTGAAATTGTTAAGTTGAGGATTAACACTTATCAGACAAAAATTAATCAAATATTAGTACGTATTATGTTTATTCACTTGATTCGGCTACGTGTAGTTACCAGCAAGCTCAGAAGTCGTAATTGAGAAAATCAGAGCTGTATCGTGGATTACCCAAGGTTTATATAGTTCGAAAACTTGCTGGTGTAATTCCATTGTAGCGGAGGGATTCTCAAAGCACATCCCAGAAGTACCATAACTGTTTTTTAAGAGCAAAATGCTTTGTTGGACTGCTATACAAGGGTTAGACAAAAAATAAGAAATCCTTTAAAAGGGTTAAAATGTCTCCATTCCGACGTCCTTTTATCGCCTAATAGTAGTGTTCAAATAGATAACAACTCTCAATTCTGGGAATACTTTAATTGGCTAATGCCCAAACTGTTTTTTTTAGAAAATTGCATTCTCAACAGGAACTGATATTTTACAGTTGCTTTTGCGACGGAATTAAAAATTACTTCTCCGCCAAAGTGCGTCAAATACAATGGTGTTTTTGTAGCAATTTTTTCCCTTGTACTTGATTTGATGCATATTTGAAAAATGGCTCGACTTATAAACGAATAGCACTTAAGAATTATAGAATTGTAATCGTCAAGGATCACTCAGTTTTAGTTAAATGCAGCATCGGGTCGCAAATTTTTAATGATTTCCATCTCCACAACGTTATTGTGAAAAGCATGCGCTACGGATGGGAAAACATTTTTTTTTGCCCGAATTGGAAAAACGTGACTGCTAATCAACGAATGTTGCCACAGGACCCACATTCACAAAACAATAACGCGATTGAGGGATGAGTTCGATAAATACTTTATTTTATGTTAGAAAATAACTTTCAATAATAAATTATATCGATCATTCTTTTGACTTAAGTTAGGGTTTTATGAATTCTTCGGAATTCTATCTGCTTTTCTCTCAATAGAACAAATTAATTTTATTTGCAATATAATGTCATAAATAATTCGGTTAGTTTTTACTTTTTCTCAATTTTTATTTGGATCCGCACTGATTTTGATTGATCAATCAAAATCGACTTTAAGCAATGAAATAAATGTATGATTATTTGAAATTTGGGGTAAGCTTCGGTTTCTGAACTTTACAACAATTTTTAATTCTTTTAAAATTAGCAGTCCTTAGTAACACTCTAATGACAAAAGAGAAAGATAAATTAATAGCAAAATCAGTTTCTTAGATTAATTTTATTACACTGAAAGAAAGCCATAAAAATAATGAAAGATTATTTTTTATTGTCGCCAAGAAATCGCAATTGTAGGAGGATACCTTCAACACAAAACATTAAATTGGAAGTAACATTCTACATCTTAGAATTTTAGGTCCTGCACCCAAAGTTGTGTGCGTGAAATACTTAATTCTTCCCCTCATTGTATATATACTAATTACATATTTTATTTCATTAGCTAATGCTAATTCGTCGGAAATAAGAAACAAACTCTATCTTATACTCAATTAGAAATAAACATGCAATAAATACAAACCCATATATTGTCTTACTAATTTTACAACTTGCAAAAAAATGTTAGCCTTGTTCCAAAATTAAAGAATGTAACAATGTGTGTTGTGTCGACTTTATTGAAATCCATTTGGAGTTCGCTCTACTGACGTCCAGTTTCTAGTACACAAAGAGCAGGTAAACGGAGCCGACGTTATGTAGCAACAAAAGTTCTTGGTTTACATTCTAGATAAACATTTATTTTTAACTTGTTTGTTTTTTCGTTTTGTTTTTTGGTCAATAGCAGCAACAACAGACACTTTTTTTAATACTATTTTCTTGCCATATACAAACACTAAGCCAACGTCCACAAAAAGGCAAGAAGACAACAATGCTATTTTTCTCCTGACTCAGTAATTCTGTATACCCTTTCTTAGGATGGTTGGACATTAAGCAATTTACAATTTTAAAACAATTTTTAAGAATTATACTATCTTGAAATAATTAGGACTCTAAAAGGTCTGCGGTTTAATATTTTTATCTTATAGTTTAAGCACAAAGTTTTTCTGTGTTAAAATCGAAAATGTCGAGAATCAGCGGAACTTTTAAATTAATAGGCTTTGAATAGAGTAATCGGCTATTAATTAGATTGCAAAGTGAAGTCATCACTTCACAAATCAAAATTGAAAAGTAAATTGATTGAACTATCTGTAAAGTGTCACTTGCCAAAAAATAATGATTTATAATGTTCTGTCCTTATAAGTAAGCACATATGATACATATAAAATAATAAGTGAAAAATAATTTTTAAAATAGTTTTCTAAGCGAAAGTTAAAAAAATTAAAATTATTTCCCTTCACTTTGTTTTATGCAAGCCTTGAATTTGCACTTTTTGTACTTACATAAAATAAGTATAACAGGTTATCACCGAATCCGAACGTCGGGCCTTTTAATTAATAAAAATTGACATAGGCAAATAGCGTCTATTTGCTAGCTATGCCAGTGCTAGGCAAAAGCAGCAGTAGTGCTGTAGGGCGAGTTCGCTACCACTACCCAACCGGAAGATGCTTCAAGGACTGACTAGAAGAGTATACAGCATCTGATAGAAGAACGGATATTTCTTTGTTTCTGTTTTGTAATCTCCTTTATGTAGGTTATACTATTTCCATTTTGTGTTGCATTTCAAAGTAAGCTAAACCAATGGAAAAAAAGTAGAAAAGCTTAGGTGTGGTTAACGTTACACTTTTGCGCTTTTAATTGTTGATCTCTGAAGGCGAGCTATATAAAACCTTAAAAATATATAGAGTATTTTCTGTTTTTTTAATTTTTGCGACAAAGCTATACATACCCATAAGTTGAAGTAACTGCAAAGGCATAAGTAATAAATAAACGAAATTTGCCGCCGGTGTAGTTTTCAACAATAATTTGTTGCGTGTCGAAATAGTAAATCAAATAAATTTTCCAAACTGTCATTGCCAGAGTTCGCAATGAAGTATACGTCATGTCTGCAAGTGCTTTAGGGCATGTTAGGTTTTTTGCTTTTTTTACTCTTCTTACCAGCTTGTGTGGTTGTGTGTGTGTGTTGTATAATTTATACTGTAGCTCAGTACAACTTGAAAAAGGAATTTTTAAATTTCAGCAGATTTATTTATGCAATGTATTTATTTATTTAAAAGAAGCTTAAACATAAAGCTAAATAAAACTTAATTTGTGTTTTTTAAATTCTATAGCGATTTGCTTAAAATATATATGTATATATATATAATACAAGTAACTTTAATTCTACATATCTATGTAATAAGTATGTCTAATTGCTTGTCTTTGGTATTTAATTTAGATAATTACTTGAATACATTGCAAGCTCTAGAGACAAGTAATATGTATGCCACAACTAGCTTGATGTTCATAGATAAATAGTTAGTTTATACAAAATCAAAAGCAGTTGGTATTAATTTATAAACAAGTACATCTTATTGAAATGACAATAATCGTTTTGGCCTAGTGTAGCTAAGCTGTGATTAATTATAGTTCCAAAGAATTAGTATAGCATAGTTAGAGGCGTTAGACTGAAAGATTATGAGTGTGTTGTAACGATTTGAATCGCTGAATGCCTGCCACAATGCTTGTAAGCAGAGTGAGTGAATTCGTCTGAATATTATTCTAATGACTTCTAATCGTGCTAAGTGCGTGCAGTGCTATGGAGTAACTTAAATACTTGCACAGTGACAAGCTGACACTTAGTGTAGCTTGTGTGGCTATTGAGTGGCGCCACACTGCGTATACGTAATGCTTAATAAGAAAACTTATTGTGAGTATGGCGTGCCGTTGTATCTAAAACTTTTCGGTCATACCAAGCATACCAAGAATTTTCGTGTATATTTTTTTTTTGTATTGTTTCGAGATGTTGTCACAGTTGACCAAGTAAGTTTTTCACTATAATTTTGGCCTTGCATTTGCTGCGGTGTGGGTGTAACCGCACTTGTTGGCTTGTATAATACGTATTTGCGAGTCACATTTATAATTAATGAACAGTTTTATGTCAAGTTGGATTAAATATTAGTCCCTTAAGTATATCTTTACAAATGAATAAGCATGTGTGTGTATATGTGAAAGTGTTTGCAAGTTGCTGCGTTTATGTGTACTCTATGTTACTTGAATGGATATGTCTTTATATGTTTATAGGCGGCTAACATTTATTTAGATGCATTTGTGTTAATTTGTGCTATAATATAATATTTTGCTCGCTGGCTTGCTTTGGCTATTAATTACTTAATATATAATTAAAATATTTGAATTAATTTCTACAATAATAATAATATGATGGCTCACTCTAGGCTAATACTTGTCCAATACATGCCGTACACATTTACATTCACTTACGCTTACGAATATTATTACATGATATTTTTGGTTTTTGTTTTTGCTCGACTAAGAACTAAATCACAATATGAATTTATCTTTATTTTATGGTATTTTAATAAGTTTCTAAGCTGCCTTTAATTTGACATACTCGCAGCACACCAACAACTCTGGCTCACCGACTCAAGTGGCTTAGAAAAGTTTGGAAAACTTTTTAGTCGCACATAAATAATAGGGCTATCAGCACCGGGCTGCTATGCAAGTCACGCATACATTGTGCAATTTTACAATTCCACAGTTAAGCGATGTCTTCGGCGTTGTTTTTATTGTTGGCATCGTCAGCCTGTGGCCGCCTTATGTCGTCTGTTGTCTGTGTTTGGCCAAGTACTATTTTTTTTTGGAGCTTGCGCTTTTGTTTTTTGGACTGACGACTATGGCAGTCAGGGTCGTTATGGCTACAACTTTTGCTACATTGAGCCCCCAACTATTTCCTTTATTTGGTGCAGCCTTTTGCCAGCTGGACAGCTGGCAGCATGTCCTGGCAAATATTTTATTAGCCGACTCAGCGGGATGGCAAGCGCAATTTCGCCATACGATCTAACTAAGTTGCTTCATCTATCTAAGCTGTCTTTTTCATTGGGTTTGTCCAACTGTTTTCCTGTATATGCAGTGTGCACTAGCACTGCCTCTAATATTACATAATGTCTGCTAGAACTCTTTTGGGTTGACAGTATTGCGGAAAAGCATCACGGAAATTACTAAATCGATATATGTCATCGTATGAGATTTAAAGTTGCATTAGTATGAATTTTGTGAGGTAGTTGCTAAAAGTGTTTAAAGTGAACACAATCACATTCACGTGCCGCTGTTGAACAGTGCGTATGAGCAATATTTAAAGCTTTGCGAACTTAAAGTAAACATTTACTAAGCTAAATGCTGGCATATTACGTATATACGTTTTGTTAGGCCATAAACTTGCTTTTACCAAAATTGAAATTGAAATTGCAATGTGGCCAATAGCTGGGTCATAGTTGCCAAGCCGCTAGTGCCGCATGCAATCAAATTGTCAGACAAAACAATAAACGTCGTCATCGGTGTGAACTTGCGTCCGCATAAGGACGTGCTATTAAATTTTGAAATTAATGATGACAAGTACTCGTCGCGCACTCGGGCAGTTGAGCAGTTAAGCAGTTGAGCAGTTGAGCTGTTTGGCTGTTAGTCGGCGAAAGGTCCTAAGGGGACCAACCCTTAAACAAAAGTCAACCATAACAAATTAAGGTAAACAAAATAGCGTGGGCGCTAATTACAGCGTGTGTTTACATCTGGACAGCCCTTGACGTGTACAATAATTAAGCACACCCTGCCGTCCACTGGAACCCGTAAACTTAATGAATAACGTAAGCTAATAATATGCTATATGCTACGAGTAATGCAGCATAACACACATACCCATATATAAGTAGTCTACCCCGCTGCTCATTCGCTAATTGTAAGGTCCGCCCGTAGCAACAAGTTGAGCCGGCGCTGGCACAGCAGCCGTGGCTACGCCGCCCAGACCCACGCCAATGAGCACCATTTCAGTGCTCATACGGGAAGCGCGTGTGGTGGCGGCACGCCTCAACTATCGTCTGATGGACATTGTGTTCGTAGGGAATTGTGGCTTCTGTGTACTGCTGAAAAATCGTTTGCATGTCAGACGCCAGAAGGCGGCACGAAAGTCCACGCTGTAGAAGGCATAGATGAACGGATTGATGGCGCTATTGAACCAGCCTAGCCAAGTAAGCACCTTGGCTAATGTGCGACTGACCTGATGCTCGGCAAGAAATGGAGTGATTAGGTAATATATGAAGAAGGGAAGCCAGCAAGCAATAAAGCCGCCCACAACAATGCTTAGCGTCTGTGTTGTTTTGTTCTCCTTTTTCAGCGATGTTATGCGGTTTGAAAGAGATTTGGTATTGCTTGATGTGCCACTGACAGCTGCAGGTGTCCCAGTTGCAAAGTGATAATGATGATGATGACCACGCAGCCGATCCGTGCCTGAGCTGCCACCAGCCGTGCTAAGGTGCGAGTGCCTGAAGCTTTGTGGACGTGGTTGCTGTTGTGAATGCTGCCACTGTGCATCGAGTAAACTGCTACTGGGACCAATGCCACTTGTCATTGTAGTCATGGTCGTTGAGGCGGTAGATGTGCGTTTTAAGGAGGACGGTCGGGTCAGCTCATAGCTGCCATTTTTTATACTGCTGCTGCCAGCTACAGCTCCGCTTGCGGTTTCGCCATGTGGCGAGGGAAGTGCCAGCAAGGAGTGATGACAATGAGTGGTGCCACCCGCGGTTGTTAAGCCAAGGCCGGCTGCGCTACCAGTGCCGCCGCAACCAACACCACCGCAAGTGTCGCTATCGCTCAGCATGATTTCATGCAGTTCCTTGGCAATGGTCTGATTGGAGAACGTGCGCGCGGCAACCGGCTTCTGTTCCTGCTCGCTAAAATCATGGTCGATGTCGTTTTCCACATCCGCAGGAGTATAACGTTTAAATTTCTGCAAGAAATGTTGTGCAAAAGGCCGATAGTAAAATGAAAAGACAAAAGATTGAAATTAAAAATAAGTGCACTTGGCTGGCAAGTCAAATTCACTTTTGGCTGTGCTAATACTTTGGCTGACTTCAATTAAAACTTGTTGCCTGGCGGCGGTCATTATAATCATTGTCTTAAGCCAAAGTCTGTGTGTTACTGTACATCAGTTTTATCCACTGTATTGATTTTCAATTTGGCAAGAGAATATAAATCGCTCGAAATGGCAAAAATACTGCTAAAAACTCATTATGTCGATTTGGAATTAAATTTAGCTTTTGTTGCCAAGTGGCATTTATTCCCAGCTGACCCAATTTTTCAATTACATTTACTTCAATGGAAATAACAACAAGCGGCGGTGGGTAAAAATAAATCAAGCGAGTGAATACTTTAAGAATGTAGCCAGAGGTCTTAACCGGAGATTTTAAAATTTACTAATTTATCGTTAGTGTTGATCAGTTGTTGATGTAATACAACTCAATGCACAAAAATATGTTTTGATTTAACTTACTTTGATGGTAATTGGCATGATATACTGAAATATGAATACAGATTTGTGCAAGAACTACTAAATTGTAAAACGAGGGGATCAACTTGTGATACTCTGTTGGCAGTGCAGCAGCAGCTTCCTGACGTTATTCCTTCTGACTTGAAGACTAGCAAATTGTTGTAAGGCGAAAAATATTTTAATGATAATTTCCCGTAAAGAAAAAAAAAACTGTGAGCAAAGGGATACTCGGCTTGGCTACTTGGGCTAACCTGCTGGTGGTATCGTACCAGAGTATTCTTATATTATAACGTTAATAACCTTATTACCTTGTATGAAATGAATGACAGTCTTAAATCGCGTAAGGGAAGTTTGGTGCCATATACCGTCCCCCTGAGTCACGATGTTAGAATTACAACTCAGTCACTGGTAGCTGCTCTAAAAGATCTCTCAATGAAAATTTACAAAATGAGTGGAGGTTTCGTTAACGGCGCTGATGGTAATGGTCTTAAGATTTGAGGTAGAACTTATGAACTCTGAAAGTAAACGCTCTGTTAGTTTTCACTCGTGCCTTCGAAGCCATTGTAGACATGTTCAATCAGAATACAATAGAATACCTCTTTCAAATGTTGTCTTATCAAGAAAGAAGTATTTTCTTGGCAAAGGCCTTTTAAGGGCCGAAGCACCCACCTTCGTTAATTCGGCATCACTCACGATAAAACAGACTATTAACTTGATACCATACAGCAGCGTACTTTAGGGCATTAAATCCAATGCTGTAGTTCTTATGTACAAGTAAATTAGTTAGTGAGTAAAATGGTTCTTGATAAATCGGACTTGCTTAATATTTCATCATTTGAGAAATTAAATATGCCATTACGAAATAAATGAGTATAAATCTTTAAGATTCACATAAAAACGGCGGCGTTTTAAATCTTGTTTCAATACGGGGAATCAAATTTACCATGGACAAAGAGCCTTACCAAACAATGGTTAATATTGAAATATTACCTACTCCTGCAGTATAGCAAATATATCGATTTAAACGATGTCCGTTTCATGCGTTTTTACCCGGAATCGTAAAACTGTCTTACTTTGCGGAAACATATACACATCGTACGTACTATATTAAAGAATGTACATAACATGCCATACATTCAAAAGTCACACAGCCACCAAAAATGTACATGAAAATCTCAGCAAGCTACCAGACACCAGGCGCACGTGTAATGCAAATAAAATATGTGCTCTATGTGTCACACACGACGTATACGTTATCTGCATACCAGTGCTGCCAAGCTGCACTGAACGTGTGCAGCGCGTCATCTTTAGACTTGGTTGCATATATTGTACGGATATGTGCATATGGCGATGTTCTTTTGGTTTTTGGAAAATTTAGTTACCTTGTTGTGAACACTTATGTCGGTCATATTGTCATGCCTCGATGCAACAACGCAAGAAATTCTTGCATAAACATAAATCATAACAGCCATTGGTATAAAGAATGAACCCATCGCAGAGAAGATCACGTATCCTTCGTTTTGATTATAGCGGCACTCTCTTAAATCACGACGTCCTGGCTCGTACCTGTAAACCAAAATATACACGTTAAGTAGCCATGGCGTACAATTTAGCGACACATGCATTTACATAAACTGCTGCTCATCTGTGTAGGCAAACAAGCAAACACAGGCAAGCAAAATGGCTGTAAGCGGATGTTGTTAATTAATTTCAATAAATTGAAGTATAAGAATATCAAATAACTATGCTTGGAAAATTCATATATATATATATATATATGTATACAATATATAAGTATATACAATATATTTCTTGGCTTGTTTATCAAGCTTATGTCTGCGTCAGCTGCTTCCGTTGAACACTCTTTGGCAGCTATGTCAACATTAGCAGCAAGTTACAGCCATTGTTAGGAAAAGTTGTTTATTTGTTTAGGCCATGTTCTTGTGCATGAGCATGTACGTGTGTGTGTGCGTGTGTGTGTGTCTGTAAATAGGTATCTGCACTTACCAGCCGAGCATGGGTGGACATGTTATAGCCAATGCCAGCAGCCAAACGATTAGTATCATGATGAGTGCCAAACGTTTTGAGCGTCTCTTGCGTGAATAGGTAAGTGGTCGCGTCACAGCAAGATATCTACAAAATTATTGATTTGCAACAAACAACAGCAAGCAGCATAACACTCTTCTCATACCTGTCCACGCTAATTGCACACAAGCTCAGAATGGAGGCTGTGCATAACAGCACGTCCAGCGATATCCAAATGTCACATAATATCCAGCCAAGCTGCCAGGAACCTGCCAAAGAGCAAACAGCCAATTTCAGTCTCAAAATTTTAAGTTTATGAAGTAAATTTTGTGGCTTAAATTACACATGGCAACTTTTTTTCGATGAACTTTGTACTCTTATTTTTAATAGGCGTTGCTTACAACTACCTAAAATTTTAAATTAAGCCTGCGTAAAATGCAAATTTCATTATAAAAATGCTGTAATGTGTTTCCAACATAAACACAAAACAAAACAAGCCACCTAGGGCCGACAGCTGCAAAGCCGGTTCGGTTTGCCGTGCAACATTTTGTAGAGCACACAAAAACTGCCCACCAAAGTGCCATTAGTGGTGAGTTCTTGTAGTGTATACACTTGAGTCTGTTGTTGCTGTTGGGAGGCCTTCCTTTTTGAGGTTGTTTGAAAATTGGCTGGATTCTTTAAGTAGGCCAAAAGGGTTGACCAAGCTATTAATATTTTTTTAATCAAGTGTTAGGATAAACTTTGAAAACAAACAGCCTGGGAATTGTGCAAAGACTGCCTGTCGATGATATACGAGTATGTTGCGCATAAGTTTTGTGACTAATTAAAACATAAGTTTGTTTAATGAAGCAGTTGGCAAAAGGTTTATGAAACTACAAACGGCCTAACTAAGAGAAGACGAATCTCAATGTTCGCTTTAAAGAATCAAGTATTTGAATAAAATATTACAATTAAGTGTATGCAAACAAATAATCGTTAAATTTCAATAAACTAAAGTATGTAATATTTGAAATTAAAATATTAGTCAATTGGTCAAAGTATGGATAATCTTATTAGTTAGAAATATAAGTTTAATGGATCAAATACATATCCGAAATAATTTTTTCGCTTTGATTCTTCAATTGCTTTCAAAGATATAGAAATTTAATTAAGTCAACTCATTTCTAGAGATTTGTAGTTAGAGTTGAATAAAATGCTGAACCTAACGAAACCCAATCAAAAACATAAAAGCAATACGAAACTTTAAGATAGTTATAGTATGAATTTTTGAATAATTTGAGTAATTTTTGAATTGAAACCAAAACGCTAACTTAAAAAATTACAGCCTACATATGTTGTGTTGAAAGATTACTTTTTTTCGAAATAAAATAAAATGGGAATATTTATTCCATAAATTGCCAATCTTTTTAAAGAACAAATTTGCAGCAACATACGAAAAACAACCTAGTTCACATTTTAAAGATACATTATATACTAGCCTGTTTTTGTGCGGGACAGAAAAAGAGCGCAGAAAATATTTATGTAAAGTTTTTCCTCAACCATAAAATGCAAATACGAATTGGACAAACAGACAGACACAAGAAATAAAATTTAACTTGCTCTTTTAATAAAAAAAAATCCATTTAGAAAAATTGCGGTGGTGCAATTTTGATATCTTTGACCAACGTAGTCTCTGCTATTTTTAATTTAATTGTAAAAGTCTATACGTTGCATTTTTGTTAAATGGACTTTTCGATGCTTAGATGTTGAAATGCATAAAAAATACTATATTTCTTGTCTTATTGGCTTTTGTGCAAAAATTAACCAATTAAATTTGTATACCTTGTAGCCGTAAAATACAAAGGGTATTCTAGACTATGTAAGAGCGTGTTGGACCACAATTCGTTCATAATGAAATGCATAACCTTTGGCAGCGATTGCCGCATATCCGTTTGTATGAAAACCTAGATGACGGAAACCGTACGAGGAAAAGAAACAAGGCTTTGCTCCCAATTCTGCAGAAGATGAAGCTTGTAGAATCATGTCGACATCTTTGCACATTTCCTCGTTGTGGAGTTTCAGCGCCGCAATATGATCAAAATCAGACAAGTACAACGAAAGTTATATATCAAATATTAAATATCACTACATATGTTACTTCAAAATTTGACTTTACCTAATTGTGTATCCCAATGACCTAATATCATACAAATCGGTAAGAAGATTTTTGGGACTCCAATTAATAAATCTACATTCAAATTTTATGTTAGTCCCAGAACCAACACCTCTTATTGGAGGCCACGTAAAATTCCCCGAAATATGTTTCGAGTTTCATAACAATAGATTGAAGTATACCAAATTTTTAAGTAAATCAGTCATGTTGTGCCTTAATAACCCCCCCCCCCCCAAAAAAAAAGAAACGATTCCTTTTTTTAAGCTTTCCTTATTTCAATGACATTGACGTTGAGATTTCAAATAATATATTAGGTTTAATTTAACTGAATGGTAATGCACCTATGAAATCAAATTAAATTTCGACTCTCGGATATTCTAATTCTAACGCATAGTTAATAGTTAATTTGTAAAAAGAAAGATCCTGAACACTGTTTTCTTATGACTTGCTTCTTTCGCTAATAAATAAATGTATATTCCCCTCGACTATGGTCATCGCTCCAAAGGCGGAGCATGGAGATATCTCTATTAAAAACTGTTCGAAGAGAAAAAGAAGCTACAGCAATGACTTTAATTAATAGAGATTTTCTTTGGTATATAATCTCTTTTCATAGTGCTGCAGGGTGGAATCTAAACTAAGTAACCGAAATTTGCAAATACAAAATTAAATTAAATAAATTAAGATACAAGAAAATAACTAAATTGGGTGAATTAAAAATAAATAATTTGACATTAATTCATATTACTTTAATGTTTCTCATTCCACTTATAACGCTTAAGTTGAAATATTATTTATATATCTCCCAAAATTCAATACGCCCATTACTAAAAATATCTTTAGAAAACAAATATACTTTTTATTTAATAATTACTTAAGCTGAATTCGTTTAAATAGTTGCTATGTCGATTGCTACCCTTTTTAATTTTTTCAAAATTCATACCAAAAATTCTCTATCTGGAATACTTAAATTAAAATAAATATAGTGCGTTTAAAACCATACTTAATTAAAAAAATCCGTTTAAAATTTTAATATAAACAAACAAAAATGATCATAGCGACAATGGCTGCAAATTGACACATTACAAAAAAAAAAGTTACACCCCAACATGGAAAATATTTTGACATCTGTCAGGAACGTAAATCAAATGCAAACGAACAAGATTTCTTTTCCGTATAGTCAGTATGTGGGTGCAAATAAATTTTTTTAAACGTTTTTTACAAGCTAATTTTAAATTGGCGAGCAGCCAAAAGTATGCTATACATTTTTTTGGGGGGCCCCCCTTCCGGAAACAAAATGCCGTCACGCGTCTCTGCTGTTAAGCCCAGCGGCCTTTGTAAAGACATTAAAGTAAAAATGTTCAACATTTAAACTTGTTAACTGACATGCATTGTTTATGTTGTTAAAACAACATTGTATGTTTCTGAGAACCCGAGGACGAGAAATATTTTTCCGTTTTATGACTCAAAATATGCACTTAATAAAAAAAAAACACCAACAACAAACATGTATAAGTTTTTTTTTTTGATTTTCAATGTTTAACATGATGAAGGCAAGTAGTCAAGTTTCATTCACTTACAGAATACGCCTACATTCTTTTACGTTACGTAGAAAAGTGTAATAGCCATTTCACAGACATTCTACGCATACAATCCAAAACTTTAGTATCCCCGCGGTCAAGTTACAGGGCATTGGCATACTTCGAATTGCCCACATAAAAACTGCCGGACTTTGGCATACTTAAAGACTACATCCAAGCCAACTCGACATGGTATCGCAATGATTTTTAAGTTCAAAGTATTAAGTAATTACTTGTTGTATTCTTGGCTTTATGTTCTTAAGTTGAAAACATGAATATTAATAAGTATTTTACCAAGAATATGTTCATGTCAAATCCTTTAGGTAGATTAAGTCAAAGCAACTTTATTGCTTAACTTCTCAGCATGTCAAATACTCCGTAGCTCCGTTTGTCTTTGTCGCTTTGTCGCTTGGTCGTCGTCTTGTCGTCGTGACGCTTTGACGTCATGTTGCTTTGTCTCGCTTACGTGTTTGTACTTATATTTGTGTTCACGTTTGTTTATCAGCTTGACATTAATGAGCACTCAGCTGTCACAGTGCGTAGAAGTGCTGCATGCAAAGTAACTAAGACAGATACAAACGCACCAGACACATACAACAAAAGATGTGCTCAGTCGATGCGTTTGTTGACAGTTGAATACCCTACAATAAGGGCATTTTTGGAAAATCTATTAGCCATATAAAGTCGATTAATGCGTTCGTCAACTTTACTATATCAATGGATTGGGTGTATACAATTTCTGTGCAGCTCTAGGCTGTTCATATATCACGTACTATATATTTGGCGATTCAAACCCGCTATGGTTATAAAACGGTAATAAACATTATGATAAAGCTTCTATAATTTACTTTTAAAGCCATACCCCATTTATAATAACAATTAAAAAATGGAAAACTAAGTATTTTTTTGAAGTAATTTGCATATTTTAAATTTGCCTTATAAAGCATGACTCTCAGCAAATTTTCTAGTAAGCCTTTTTGTAACAGCTGGATTACGTGCCTTATGGTATTCTCAAACTCGTACAAATGTTTTATACAAAATTAAACCTAATTCCGGATGTATTCAATGATACGTGAATAAACCTACTAATGTAATTGCACTTTGGCCAGAATGCTATTGTAAATGACGAAACCACGATTCTTACAATTTTATTACTTGATCAATTTTAAGAGCTTAACTTGGCTAACATGTCAAATGAAGCAAACAAAACAACAAAAAGTATTCCAAAATGGGTGCAGACTGTGAACAGTTGGCAACGCAGCCACGGCCTACTTCCTTAAACAAAAAATGATATAAATTTCGAGTCAAATATTTATTTCATATATTTTATTAATGATAAATAAATAAATTATTACAAGCCTATAAATCACTCTCTATTAACAGTGAAATATACGATTAGGATCAATTGCAGTAGTGAGCAAGCTGTCAATTTATTTACTACGTCAGAGCGATTCTGCTGACATACAGTACGATTTTTGTAGGTCTCTTGTACATCACTCCTAAATTCCTTTGTTCAATTTTGTAATTTTTCCTCTTTGCTTTCTATGAAATAACCATTTCTATATAACTTTAATATCTCAACTTACCAGCAATATTGGTAAAATCTTACCCCCTAAGACTTGTCCGATTAGTTTGCAAAAAACAGCTTAAGGTAATGCAAAAGATGTGCAAGATACTAAAATTTCTTTTCACTTAACAAACTTTTTGTCTGTATATTTTACTCCATATTCGCTATACTTTAATTGCAATTTTTATAGAGTATCATATGGGATAAGAGACACCAAACAAAGGACAGGACAAAAATACTCGGTTGAAAAATCTAACAAACAGCATTTGAGGCAATTTAATTAGCTTTTTTGGCATTTAAACAAATGCAAAACTGGCTATGAAGACAGTAGGCTCATTTCTCTATTTGGCAGGCATTTAATTAACTTTGCGGTTGTTGTTGTTGCTATTTAACTGCCATTAGACTACGCGTCTATGTGTCTATGAAATCTTTTAATTACTACAGAGCTCTTGAAATACCTGGAAAGCACTCCTTATGGCATTTAAAGCATATTTTAAATGTGGCGCACACTCACTCAAAGGTACTTCTCAGTCATGTAGTATACTCAATACCGAGTACCACACAGTACAGTGCTGTCCGAGCAACTTCATTAGCAAATTTATACATCTAATGAAATTTAAATAAACTGGTTTTGCTTCTCGCAAAAATGAGGTTAAGGTTTTTGTGGTTTGCCTTCCTCGCAGTAGGTACATGTAGCATACTTTTGTGGGCGGCATTCCAAATTACTACGTACCACAACAACTTTGCTATCGTCCAACTGAATTGAAAGGGCTCTATATAAATATATATATATAACAGCGCTTAGGTACTTTTGAATTTTCCTAGAACTTTTGGCTAAAACCACTAAAGCTACAAATTATTTTTAATGCAATTACACTTTTGCAAACAAGTTTGAGAACAACGCAAACGTTGCCCACAAATGTGTTCAAGCAAAATCAGACGATATAAATCAGAGCTACTGCGAGATTTCCAAAACTACTCACCAATAAGATGAACTGCCACGGCCGGTGGCATGACGAAAATGCCAACCAGCAAGTCGGCAACCGCCAAGCTCATTACAAAACAATTGGTGACAGTCTTGAGGCGACGTGTGGTTATGACAGCCAGAATGACCAATGTATTGCCGATGATGGTAATGACTATGAACGTGCAAAAGACCGCAATCAGGCAAATGCCCTGCCAGGACAAGATGAGGTCATAGAAATGCGCCCATTCGGTGGCTGCAGCAGATTCATTGTAGAAGCTGAATGTGGTTGCGCTAGGCACTGCACTGCTACCACCGCCTGCGGCTACACTGGCCGTGTCATTTGCTGTTGTTGGTGACTGCGATGCCGCTGCTGCTGCAACGCTGGCCACTGTTGCCTTTGCAACAGTTGTTGTTGCCGCTGTCGTTGTGGAAGGCAATAAAGAGCGATTGATGATGTTGTTGGATGATTCCAGAAAATCCTCATAAACTATAGAGATGTTTTCCTGCAGACCAATGACGCCGCTGGAGGCCAGCGATGATGCAGCCACATACATCAATGATGGTTGTATGACGCTTATATTGTGAGACTGTGACAGCAAGTGGACATCCATAGGTAACGTAAGTAGTTGTCCTGTGTATGTGAGTGTTCGGTTGCTATGATTCTTAGGGTCTCGATTTTGCTCTTATGGCAATATTGCATTTAGTTGGACATGGACATGAAAAAGATGACCACAAGTTACAGCCAATCAAGTATAATGTCGCCGTCGAAATTTAAAAGTGTAATTATTATGTTCATTGTTTTGCATTGAACTAGCAGCGGCACGTTGACGTTAGCGTTTATCCTTCCAGCTTATGGATGGCCTGCAATGAATCATTAAGAGATTGACACCGAATAAGTTATAGTAGATTATTTTTTTTTTTGATTGTTGCATAATTTGCACTTATATTTATTTATTATGGTAATTTCAGAAACAATACGCAACTGTTGCTGCTTACACAGTAAATTTAAGTTTGTTACTTAGAAGTTTACCAAGTTGTTTACAAAACAGCGTTAAACTTCTGCACGTCGCGTCGTATATAGAGCGACGTCCCCTAGTATTATCGTTTTATAGAGAGTATGGGAAACTTTTCATTTTACAGCTAAAGCGCACTGCACATAAATTTAATCAAAAAACTTTCTTTATGTTTATAAACAAGCAAGCAAACACTTACAATATAGTAGAGTGTATACCATGCGTATACTTAATATATATATATATGTATGTGAGCAGTGTATATGAATGTGAGGGTGTACGTGTGTGCTGTACGAATCGTTTCAAGTGTCGGCGTGGCTTTCATGCTCTCGAGCAAGTTCCTCGGCTTGGGCTGGCTGTACAGCCTGGGCTCGAAAAAGGTGAGTACGCTTAAATGCACGCTAAATTATCCGCATAATTATCTCAAGTGTAAAATTTTTATGATAATTTTATGCAATGCTTTTACCGCACTGCAATGTGCTGCGTTTTATTTACTAAAGACTTCAAAAAAAAAAATGCTAGTAATCATGCAGTACTTGGCAAATGAAATATACCTTGGTTGTGAATTAAGCGCGGGCAGGCGCGACGCGACAAAAAGGTAAGTAAAACTGGGCTAAGTATCTGCCACTAAATCAAATGCGTTTTGCGGATTGCTACTACAACCTTTTTGCAAATCAACAATGACAGCCTGCCACTGGCACTGTTGTCAAGTTGTTTCTATTTTTTGTAGCTTGTAATTCACAAGTGCAAACTTTACACAAAATTGCTTATGGAACTCGTAAATTCGTATATAGTTTTTTCCATACTCATAGACAAGTGAAAGCACTCATGCATTTTTAAGCAATTTCAAATGGCATTTGTTGCCAACAATGTGCAAAAGTTTTGGTTCCAAGTGTTTGCATTTAGGGTAGCGGGTGGCCTGGCAATTCCTGCCAATGTCGAGAGACTTTCAAGTGTCTGCATATGCATAACTTTCACACACGCATGTAAAAAAAAAAACAAGCACATAAAATGAAATGGTAAACTATTTATTCGGAAAAAGGCAAAGTTGAGTAGTTTCTATTAAATATTGTATAAATTTAGTAACCATTTTTAGATACTTGATGGGATGCAATTTAAAACGAACGTGAATAAATATTTAAGCTTATAAGTTCATTCATAGTAATTGCATTTATCTATAGCAATTTGCCCATAATTTAAGTGATTTTATTTTGCATGGGAATGCAAAAGTTAATTTTATAAAAATAAAAAAAATTTATATATGTATGGTTTAAGTTACAATATGTTTAAGTGATTTTATTTTGCATGGGAATGCAAAAGTAAATTTTATGATAATTAAAAATGTTTATGAATGTATTGATTAAGTTACAATATGTTTAAACTGCCACAGTTAATTAATTTTAAAGTTACTTTCATGAAACTTCAATTCGAAGAGCGTAAACAACAGAAGCACAAGCATCGTTTTTTTCTGTTTTTAGATAACACATAGATAATTGGCATCACACAAGAAAGTATCCATTTTATTAAAAATGTGTGGAGTTAATTATCTAAGGCCAAGACTGCCGTTTATATAATTTTGTATCTTGTTAATTCGAAGGTCGGTGGTTCAATGTCATTCTGTATTTGTTTAGCTGTGGCAGAGCTGCCAAAATGACTCAGTTTGCCTAATAAAAGTTCTATTAGGTTAAAGAACGCCATTGTATCGTTTCATTATAAGCGCTTTAATTAATTGCATCTTAAATCCTTTTCAATAATTTATTATTTGACTTGAATGACATGATTTCATTCACTGATTAACTTCTCATAGTGATTGTTGCTGATTATGTTATGGGGTCCAAACAACATTAAGAAAATTAATTTTTGCTTAACCTCACCCCAAATTATTCCTAGAGAGTGATTTCTTACCAAACTTATTTTGCACAATACTGCTTTTAAAGCAGACGTAGTTTACTTGCTTCGTGTTACTGTGCAAAATGTTTGCTTTGGTCAATAATTAACCATGAACCAACCTACAAGCGAACAACGCTTACAAATTATTCAATTTAATTATAATTTCTCGCAAACTCATTTCTGGTTGGTCAGACACAAGAAAACTGCCGGATTTAAGCTGAAGAGATATCAGAAATATTGCAAGAACTTTGCATTCCGAAAAAGTCACTATTTGGCGTGCATTTTGGGTCACGATATTATTGAGCCATATTTTTTTTTAAAGATGGCGAACGTTTTGGCGAGTTCTACTGTACAATTCCTACCAAATTTTTTATGTCCAACTAGACAAAGATCGACTTGGCTAAAACATAATTTCATCAAGAATGGCCTACATGGCACAAGCGGAACAATGACCCAACTAAGATAGTCATTTGATTATATGTTTTTAAAATTTTGTGGGGTTTTGTGAAGGCATATAACGATTGACATCCTTCAAGTCTATATTGACAAAGTTATTTGTCAGATATCGATGATTATTAGTTATAATTTTTTTTTTTTTCCTTATTATTCCGCTTGGGAACTTAGGGCCTCTACAAGAGCCATCCATCGAACCCTAATTTTGCGCCGTCTGTGTAGCTCTGTCCCATGTTGTGTTCGCCTGGGTCAGTTCTTGGAGGATAGATCTTCTCCAGGTCGCCGTGGGTCTGCGGATCCGTCTACTGCCTTGTGGATGGATGCAGCTATCGCTATCTGCAGTTTCTCCATTTCTTCCTCGAACTGTGCTAATCTTGATGGTTCCTTTTTAAGGTTCTAACGTTCCATTGTCCTATTCGTGTCCGTTTTGAAAATGCCTTTGGACGTCATCGAATTTGGGAAGCCGTTTTATGTTTAATTCTCTTGTGTTGGTTTCTGTAATCTGTTGAGTTTTTCGATCGAACTGGTGATTGGCCAGATGCGACTTATCCCAGTGGTGGGGCTGCCACCTGACACCTTCTGGGAGTGGCGTCTGCGCTTGGCTGCGCGGAAAGGCTGGGCGATACAGTCTTTTAATTGTTGGCAGCAAATGGAGCAAAAGCCTTCTATTATGTATAGAAGCAATTTTTTAAGCTAAGCTACGAGGCCCCATCGATCGATTAGTTATAATTAGTAATAAGCATCTTTGGTCTCTCATACGGCACAACGTCTGCGCATGTCAGAGAGGCCTAGACCTGTCCGATCAGATATCCGCAGCGAGCTACCTGCCATTTCCCACGTAGCTGACCTACCACTACACATAAAGGACAGGCTTCAGATTATCCATATGGACCACCACTTTTCAAGCCAGGCGAGGCCTCTGGATGGAACTGGATCGGACTAGACTCTAATGTTCTCACCTTTCTAATCTTTTTCTATTCTTTTCTTTCCATACCACTGACAATCCACATACGCGGTGCACCGAGATAGCTGCTACAACAACAACAACAACGTCTGCGCTATCTCGGACATGTCGGTCATATGGACGAATACGCTCCAGCGAAAAGGTATGCAAAAATCGACGAAGGAAGACGGGGGGACGACAGATGGAAAGACCAAGTGGAGGAGGACTTATCTTCATTTGGTGTGACCAACTGGAGAAGCGCGAGCAAAGCAGGGGCGCTGGCGAGAGTAAGGAAGATCGGCCGAACCCTAGAACGGGTTGTCATGGCCAAGTAAAGTAATAATAAGTAATTATTTATTTTGTATGTCTTAGAATCATTATAGTCAATCGAAGGTGTTGGTCATTTATTTTCAGAAAATAATTTGATAACTTTTGGCTCTTCTTAAAAATTAGTGTATAAATTTTCGATTAACCGTTCATTTAAGAGAGAGAAAATATATTTTCAGTCGATAACTAATTTTGAAATGTTAACTGAAGTAGTCGAGTAAAGGCATACTAGAAGTTAGTAAATAAATTACTTCTCCTTATCTGTTGCAGTTAAGTTTTCAGAAAGTTTAAAGAGATTTTGTAGTCATTGTACAAAAGGAACCAGTAAAGATAATACTGAATATTTGCATTTACTGTGAAAAATGTCTTCACAAATAAACGACAAAAGTGTGCAACAAAGCCTTTTGTTGCGTGCATCCCAAATTTAACAAAATGGAAGAGAAAAATATTTTCCGTAAATCTAAAGTACAAGCATCGAAAAATGGTCAACTTCTGCTTAGCAAAGAGCTGCCTCTAAGGGTCGCCATAATGCCAATTGAAAAATTCACTCGCTGCGCTGCTAAAAATTTAAAAAAAGAAACAGCAGTGGCCAAGAGCAGTCAATATTTATAAACAAGTTTGTGGGTGCGGATTGGTGGCAACACTTGGCTCTGGTTGTATGGTGGTGGGTGGATGCAGTTAAATACAATATGACAATTGTTTTTTTTTTCATGAGCTTCAAAATAAATAACAACAATAAAGTGCGCTTTTCTATTGTTGCTATTATGTAAGTTGTTGTTGTTGTTGTTGTAGGGCCGCACTCCCTGTGCAAGAAATGTTTTCTAACCAATGCAGTTTTGCATTCAACCAAGGGTCCTAGTGCCTTTGTTGTTCTCGATGTGGCTGTTGTGCACGCAAACTTATTTCATGGTCAAAAGTTACATACAAAATCCATTGAAGGACTTCAAAAAAATACAAAAAAAATAAAAGCAGCTTCAAACTGTAAATACGCTGTCGAAGTTTTTAGATTGCCCTGCAAAGTATGCACTTAAAATTTGATTCTTCCCTTTCTTCCTACACCAAAGGCATATCTTATTTTGAAGGGTAATTCGGATTCTGTCTATATCCAAGTCTTTCGAGTTATATCACATTATGCAGAACCCATTAAAATATACTTTTCTATATATTTTAAAATTTGACATGTGTATGCAGTATGAGAATACACTCAGTCCTTTTTTCACGCGATCTCTATTTACGCGATTGCACTTTTCCGCGATTGCTTTTTTTCTTTTTTGTTTTGTTTACATTTTTTTTACGCGTAATAATTGTCGAATATAATATGGGGAAGTCAAAACAAAAAAATTTTACTCTATGTATATCAATTATTGCAAATCTAGTTATAATGTATTTAGTTATTTGATTGAAATCGAATCGGAAAATGGCAGCGACACCGAGATAGACGAGCATCCATTTAGCATCGATTTAGCAAGGTCTGAAACTTGCAGCAGAATTGGAAAATTATTTTGTAGCAAGTGATACTGATGCCCAACGTGTACGAATTTTTAAAAAAGAATTGAATCTCTACATGTTAGGATATAAAGAACTACATCGGAATTTATTGGGTCCAAGAATCATTCAAACAAAATTAACTCAATTTATAATGCAAACTCCGTCGGAGACGCCAAGTCAAACAGAGCATCAATCCATAGTTGATTCTGATACAAATTCTAGTGATATCAGTGCAGGTCATCAAAATAAGCTGCTAAGAATAATTTCCACTACGGATAATGACAGTGATAAACAGCATTCAACGGTTTTTTCAATAAATATACGTATTTTCTATTTTCTTCTCTTTTATATATATGCTTTTTGTTTTGTATTTTTTATTTTGTTATGAATAAATAAATCATAAGTCTAAAAGTTGAAACTTATTATATTGTTTTTGAATATTTTTTTGCGCGTATATTTTGTTATACGCGATATTTCTTATATTGAGAACCAATTCGTCAGTTAATATTGCAAAACTAACCATTTTAACGCGATTAGCGGCATAAGCAATAGTCGCGTAAAAAAGGACTGAGTTTATTCAACACATTTCATTAAAAGTGCAAGAGTCAATATATAATCGCTTTATCTAAGTATTTTATTGATTTATAAAATCTTTACTATAATTAGCTCGAAAATAATTATAATGAATAGTTTTTCAAAAAATCATTTACTTTAAAAAAACAAGTAATCCAGCTTTTTCTCCTAAATACCCTAAATAATGCAGTTTAGACTTTTGGCATATTTCGCAAAGACTAATCTTCTTCAAGTTGATATGATATCCTATAATCTTTGTTGGCGAAGTTAAAAGAAAGTTTTTCAGTCTGCGGTTTGTCTAATAAACAAAGATGCCGTGGCTCTAATTATTTAATGATTTCCAACCATACCAAACCCATGAGATGGGCTTAAATAATTTGTTTTTAATTTAATTTATAAACTTAATGCTTTTACAATTCAAAGTTCTTTACAGTTAGCAGAAGAAGATTCTCAATTGGAGTTATTTTATTAATTTAAATGATATTGGTCATTTTAAATGGCAGTATCGAATCGAAGGCCATATAAGCTAGAGCTCATCAAATTAATATTGGAATATTATTTAATATAAGTTAAAACTTATATTAAAATAATATAAATGGAAGTATATACTTTTTAGAATAGAAATTAAAAAAGAAATTCACAAATGTCTCAATATCTGCGTTTGTAAAAACTTTGATGTAAGAATACTATGTTCTTCCTATATTAAATTTTAAAGAATACCTACAGAGCATCCGGCTGCCGGACACGATATAGCCAATTCCGAATTTTTATTTTTATAAATTTATTCTTTGTTTTTGACGTGAGGGCAAAAAAAACTACGCCATGCGCAGACAATTTGTACAGCTTAACTTGCGGGTATATACACAAATAAACACAAGCCCAGACGCATGGCTCCTCCGAGACTTTAAACTAATTTAAACAGAAATATTCGGTAGTTGATTTTATGATATTGACTTCTTATTAACAAGGAGAACAAGGAGTACTACTTTAACTTTCGCAACCCCATACGCAGTATATTTCCAAAGAATATTGAATAAAAAAGTGAATTTAATTTAAGCAAACATTTGTAGACTTAAATTACACATAAAAGTTTTTAAAATGCTCAAATAAAAATTACAAAAATTTTAGAAGCGAAAACTGAAAGGCAGTGCGGTCCATATGCACCCGTCATATTGTTTTTCCCAGTGTCTAAACACAGATCTTCCAAAACAAAAAAAAAATATTTAGCAATAGTGAAAACGTATGACCATAAAATACTCTTCTCTTCACGCATATGTCTTCATCGCCATGGCATTGGGCAAAAAAATACACTTTGTTGTTTAAAATATTTAAATACAATTTTTTAGACTCCTGTTAAGCGTAATGCTACTCAAAAAGAAAGTAAAATATTTGTGAGGTGTTCTCGTCTTGCAAAAACATTTGAAGAACAGTAGCGGAAGAATTGATACTCAAAACCTAGTTAGAGGTTCAAACAATTATTTTTTAAAAATAAATTCAGAGATGAGAAAAACTCTTCTAAGAATTGAACTAACTGTTTTGCAGCGGTATTTTGTGTCATAAATACAAGGGTTATTGAGGATCTACCCAAAGCTGAAGTAATTTCTCAAAATTTCAAAATATGTACCAGCATATGTCAAACACGTATTGCATGTGTTTTGAAAAATATCATATAATAAAGTTTACTCATTATTCAATATTCTAATCTTTAGTATTTTCTAGTTCAGTTGATAATTTAAGTTAAAGCCCAAAACATCCTTGACATACGATAAACTAATTATCCGAAATTGTATACATAATGACCAGCCGAACGGCGGAACTGTACAATTTACTAGCTTTAAAAATTAGAATTTCCTGTTGTTAAAATAAGTTAATAATTGTTTCTTATTATCAAACTATATAAACGCCAATAGCTATAATAAGTTTTGAAAGTCGACTAGTTGATTTTAAATTACAGCCATCTGTAGCGTAAATCGCGTTCTCGCTTTCAAACCCGAAGGTCGATTCCAATTTGCAGCAATGGTGCTTCTGCCTAGCACTAACATAGAACTAGCATAAATATTTTATTTGTCTAATTAAAACTCTATTAGTTACCAAAATCCGTTCGGATGCGGCTATAAACTGTAGGCACCCTATCCTCCTCGAATAGCATTTATTAGAAATATCTCCATGCTGCACCTATGCAGTCGTGAAAGCATAATCTAGGGAACCAAATTTAGTAATTTTTTTAAATTTCAAAAAGCAAATATAGAATTGTTTGACCATGAAACTTGTCCTCCATAGATAAACACGAATCACAAGCATATTATCGAATAGCAATTTTCTTGGTCTAAAAAGTTTAATTCAAGAATGCGTGAGCAGCTGAGCAATTTAGTAAATATTATGGTCTGTCACGCCTGCTTTTATGGCATCTTGCAAGCATTGCACTTATCTACAATACCCTTGACTTCTTGGTTACAGGGTATTATTGCAGCAGAAACATTTCACATGCAGCTGTTGGCCGTTTGGCTTGCATTTGGCATTTTTTGGTGTGGACCTCACTTCCTCATTTTATTTATGGCGTATTTTCGGAATTGCCTTTTTTCTTCTTGGTTTTCAGCCCCTTCTGTAGCTCTTGTGTACCAGCTGTAGATGGTCTTTGCTCTGTGGAGCTTTTAAGTGGTTTTTTTTTGTCGTTCCTTTTGCTTTTTGGTTAAGTAAATGCGTACATTTATTTGTGTGCCATTCTCATGGGTAATTTATGTCATTAAATGGGTAATTTTCATATATTTTTCATCATTGCAAAGATTGGAAAACAAACAGTGTAAATTCAACTTGGCAAAGTATGCCAAGAAAAATAAAGACTCGACTCAGTTTGATTAAAGAGCATATAATCACATTTTTCTAATTGGTTACATTTTGAGTTTGTTTCGGTTCGATGGGTGCTATTTGGATTTATTCGATAAATACCGACTCATGCTATATATATTATGAGTGCAGCAAATGTCTGATTTTTTGGTAACAATATTTTTACGGCAGACACGGCTGGTTTGAACTTTAGTTTTACCATGCCACCAATTTTCATACACAAGTTTAAAATTGCCGCATTTGAGGTATGAATAAAATCAGGTTTAAATCCAAAAAGTGATTATGTGTATAATGGCCGACGGTATTATTGATATGTACTTTTTTTTAAAGACGAAGCTGTATTTGAATGTCGAGTTCTACAGCACAACACTTACAATTTCTTTCACGGTAAAAACCAGTCATTTGACTGCCAAGATCATGTACTTTAACGTATTTAGGTAATTTTTGTGTGAATATGACAATCCTTGGGCAGAGGAAGCCAAAACTGAAGAATTTATTTCTATAATATCTTTATGTATTTCCCATATGGACAATCACCATTTCGATCGAAAACTCAACCGATAACAGAAATCAAAATAAGGGAATGGCTCCCCAAACTTTATGGCGACAATCGACGTTTCAAAGGAGACACGAATTGGACAATGAAACATTAGAACCCTAAAAAACAGCATAACAGCGTTCTCTGGAAGGTTCTAGTAGAGGGCCTGAGTTTACTCTAATAGTAATAAGAAAAAAAAACCCTGCAGTGCTAGCGTTTAGCACAATACCACGCAGTCGCAGCCAAAACTTACATGAAATTACCTTACATTATTGTGGTTCATTCTAGTTATTTAAATAAAGATTTCATACATTATTCTGAATTACCATTTATCTTTAATTTTATACTATTGATACGATTCAATCCAATCAAAGAACTTTTACTGAATTTCCTCTTTTTTTTGTCAATTAAATTTGCAAGCTCTTAAAAAATCAACCTTTATATACCGCCCATAGTGAGGAATAAATTGAAACCGGCCATGAGTGAAAGCCAATGTGCAGCAATGTTTTTAATCAAGTTCAAGCCTACGTCACTTGTGTACTAATTAATTTAGTCATATTTTCAAAAATAACTTTTATACCACATAAGGTCTTAGAATATGATTGATAGAAATGTTATTTAATTAATTTACCTAAAGTTGTCTGATTAAATGTTAGTTTTATTTACGCACAAGTGTATGCTTGAATCAACATTCAAATGTCAATATGCCATCAACATATTAACACCAGCATACATATTACAAAAGTCTCATTTAAATTACTCTTTGAAACAATAAGTACACATTCTCGTTGGTAATTAATTTTTCAACAAAATACAAGCATTCTTAACGATTGTACTTAAATTTTCACCACTTTGTTCGTTTACACTTTGAACTCATTTTAGATTATTAGCCACAAACTTTGCGTATAAACTTTTGAAGCACGAGGTGCGAAATTTAAAAATTTAAATAAAATAATTGATAAGTGCCGACAAAATAAACATATAAAACACCTATTGTTGCTGCGGCCACAATAAAAAAAAGTTGCGTATATATAAAAATTATAACAACTGCGACAGACGTACAAACGCCGCGAACCAAACGAACCGCACCAAAGACGCTCAGGAATCAACTGATGGGGTCTATGGGAATCGTCGTCGGCATGACCCAGGCATGCCCAACTAACGATTCTTTGGCGAATATTTTGTTGTTGCTTTCGGTTGATGACAATAATTTGGCATTAAGTGTTATTTACTTAACGGCTGATAACGTACATAGCACACCATTTGCGATTGTAGGTCCTATGAAGTGTTTGGAAGAGTGAGTGCGATAAACAAATTAAAACTGATTGCGCGATAGACTAACTGGCGTTGGGTAAGGTAAACGTGTATTCCAGTTAACCATCGAAAGTGAATTTGCATAAGGGCTCTTTGATAACACACAAAAAAAAAACATATAGAAGAAAAATCGTGTACACAAAAAAATAATATAGTATTTAGTTTTGATTTATTCGTGTGTTTTTTTTTTTGGCACTTTGTAGAAAACATCTGCCCAGTAAATTTCCTTATCTTACATCAGATGATTATTGTTGTGCTTTATCTACGAGCTAACAAATATACGGTATACTCTCATACGTTAACAACAATAATAAATTTAATTTAAATTGTTTAAATTCTATGATGACAATCGTTTGTCAGTCTTTAATCAATATTGTTATCTGTTAAAAAATAAAGTAAGAGAGAATTTTATGTATTTATTGGACGTTGACTTTATTCTGTAGATTACAATAAAATCGAAAGCTTTATATATATACTTGAAGTAAGCGTGTCCAAAGTAAATTAAACAAAAGTTAATTTATTACAATGGTACTGTTTAATTGAAAGATTATTTTTGACATCAGATATATGGCCAAGTATAATAAAATACTAAAATTTATTGTTTAAGAGGCCTCAGTGAGAGTAAGCATTTTTTTTTTGCCAACCTACACAAAATATAAAAAGAAATATCGAAAAGTGAAAAGCTTTTTTATAACAATAATTGATTATCATCAAGATCTCGACAAACAATTTCAAGTACTAAAAGTAAAGAGTGTATAGAAATAAAATAGAATGTATGTATATAAAAACAAAAATTTATAACAAAGTCAAGATGCCTTACCTCATTTTAGGCCACTTTTTTCTATAATAGTTATGAAAATTGTACAATTTTAGTTATACCTTCATCTGAATTTGTTCATTTTTAAGACATTGATTCATGTTGCCACATTTCAAGCCGAAACGGTTAAGCTCTAAACCGAAAACTGCTGTAGAAGAACTGTTAAAATATCGATATGATTCCACAAGCTTCATCTTCTGCATAAAAATGCACAAAAAGTTTTGTGTATTTAGCTGTTGGAAATCATTCAAGAACACGGTGTTCAATCGTTATTCGAGAATATGTTGTAGAGGGCTGGGAGCTTACGACGCCGCTATTGCTGTTACATAAATTTCACAAAGCGGTATACAAAAAGGTAACTAACAATCGGAAGCAATAGTCATACCTACCTTTTCAGATTCGTTGCGCTTTTATGTCAAGATTTTTATCATCAATATTATCATCATTTTTTGTATTTTTATTCTCTGCTCTGTTGTTGTCTTTACTTTGCGATACTTTTAAGCGTAGTTATGTTCGTAAAACCTCCATTCCCAATTTCTGGGTTTGAGTATAGTTCACTTAATATTGATCATCAACATTCTGATTTCGGGGGATCCTCTACATATGCTGCCCTGGGGTTTATATTACTGAAGTGTTGCCCATCCAACCGGACTTATATCTTCGAACTTCAATTACGATATCTTTATATTTACTCTCTTCTTTCTCTTACAGTTTTTCTTCAATGTTTGGATCATCAGCGATTGATCAATACTTTTTGTCATTTAGCAAAAATTAAGATTTCGTATCATTGTTGTCGTGCTGCAGATAGACGAGGACCAAAATCCTATTCAATATCTTTTAAGTACTAATCTTTTTAATTCTGGCAGTGAGATTTGCTGATGTGTTTTGGTCTTGCACATAGTCAAGAGATTCGAGTCTTATTTTAGGAATTATTTTATCCTAAATGATTACACAAGGCTTGTATGCGTTGAACAAGTCTTGTTATTGCACGATAATGATAAGAAAAATTTAGGCCTACAGCAGGCAACTTGGGTTCCTACCGAAATGATCCTAATTGGTTGGTACATTTTGCCATCATAGGTACAGCGAATCAATATGAATACATAATCTTTGAAATTTATTGCAATGAAAAGTTGAATTACTGTAGAACACCATGCTGCGTATCTAGTTAACACAGTTGGTGCCACATTCTATTTGAAAAGCTTGACAATCTTGTAGCCAATTACTTGGAAAATATTCCCGATTCCAAACAGCAGCCAAAAACGATTGAAGCGTATACAATAGTTGATGAACAGCTGTCTTCTAAATTTCCGGTGCGACAGAATCACACCCTGAAGCCCAATGGGTTTTAAGCGTATTTTATTATCTTTATTGATACCACAGGCGCATTACGTATAAGTATGCGCTCTATTTCCTCTTTGCAAATATTAAGTATATTGCGGAAAGATTCTCGTCAACAAACAAGCTGTCACACTTCTGTTAGGAAAATTTTTGTTTTTGTGTTAAATGCAATTACCAAATATTTATAGGATTACTTAAACAATAACTATTATTCAAGTGTGGAAAAATAGTAGAGAGTATGCCCAAGTCGTTCGCACCCGATGTCAACGTACACCAACTTTTTTCCAATACGACATAAGCTACAGGTTGTATACAAAATTAAAATATCTGTACCGAAAGGCAAATGGAGTGACAAACGAAATGGGGATTTTCCGAAATTATTTTTTTTAATTATCTATCACTCATTAGTAGCTTATCGCTGCATACTTTGGTTACTTGATACTGAATCAGTGCATTCAGTAGTGTCGAAATAGTCATAAGCTTCTTCTATACATAATAACAAGTACACAACATAACTTATATATAGTGCGAAGAATCAACAAACTGGCCCATAAATCCTGGTAAATAAACTCCAAGTGTGAATATGCTTTATATGCCAAACAAATGTAATTACTTTTTAGAAGCTTAAGCCTTCAAATATTTTTTTTGGACAAAAAGTAAATAAAAAATAAAAAGTAAATAAATATTTTATGTAAATATATTACGCCCAGTAAAGTTATGTTCATTTTGCCATAATGCTTGTTGTGCATTTAAGAAGATGCTGTCGAGCGTAGATAAACTATAGGAATAGGAATAAAAGCTAAAAAAAAATTATTTTAGAGTATGCACAGTTCGCCGTTCTTGCGGTTGGCTTTTAGCACTTTAAGTCAACAATGTCTATGTATAGTTTTTATAATTATATTAGCGATTATGTTTTTGTTATTAAGAAATTTCTGTCGAGCGAAATATTTATAATTAATTTTGCACAATTGCAATTTTTCTTATGCACAGTCGTTCGGAATCATGAAGTTCCCGGAATTTTTTTTTTCTAAAGTAAAACCATTAAAAAACTAAATGCTACTGTATTTATTTACTTCAAACTGGGTTCTACGAATTGGAAGCCATAGAATTTGTATTTTTTTTTGTTGCCTGTGTGCTTACAGCAAAAAACTGTATCCCTAATTGAAAATCAGTCAATATTATACTACGCAATGGAGAAAAAAACAAAAAACACAAATCGTTGCATGTAGAACACAGTTTTTAATCTCAAAAAGCATTCCAGCAGCTAAAATTGTAGCCATATCGAAAGGGTGCTCTGTTAAATTGAAATCATTCGTTTTTCGTAACAATAACAACTCATAACAATTTGGGTAAACATCGAGAGCATTAAACCAAATACTAGTCATTACAATTTGCATAGACAATGAGGACATAAAAATATAAGGGTTCGAAGTATAATGCCTTTTGTCTTTCCGAAGTGAGCTTACAACGATACATTTATAAATAACAAAAATGTAAATCATTTCGGGTAATGCGCGACTATGCGATACACTGCAGCAGAGTTGGTAAAGTAAGCGTTTGTCTTAAATTGTTAATTTGAAAACTGTCAAAATTTGTGCTAGTAAAATTTTATCAGCTTTTAATTCAGATAATTCTTTATAAAAAACATCAAAAGACACTAGTTGATTTTGATTATTCGTAGCAATTGTTAATGACAGCAAATTGCCTTAAAGTTACGTTGTTGGGATAGGACTAAGAACCCGTGTCAAGATTTGCCAGCTGCGACTGGCATTCAAGCAACAATTTGCAATAAAATTAATTCAATGAATCGAATAAAAATATTGCTTTTTGTCTGCACTTTGTTAGGTTTTATTTGTGAATAGAAAATAGTATATCTATAGAAATATTTATCTATGAATCGCATTGGTATGACATGCTCATAATCGTATAGGCGTTTGCAACAAAAACAATGCATGAAAACTTTGCTCCAAGTGAAAATGTCAACAATGTCATAAAGGCGCAACAGTTGAAGGTCGTTATGGAAATATGTGGCCCTGCATCAACTTTATCCATGGCACCCCCTTGCCTACTTTGTCATTCATGAGTGTATGCTTGTTTTATACATAACATATATGTATATATGTATATATATTGTACAATATTTCTTTATTGCTACCAGCAGCACATGCCGTACATAGCAAATGGAGATGGAAATTTGTGATACTGCAAATGAGATGCGCAGCATTTCAGGCATTAATAAAGGCGCAAAACGGATATGAGCTGACGGGCTATACGACTGACTATATGCATATGTATATGTAGGGAGAGGGGGTATACAAATCAAAAGGCATACACATCGTATAAGCTTTGATTACGCATACGCTCCGTTTTGCTTCTTGTACATTAAAAGGAACAATCTCTAAAACAGATTTCGTTGAATGGCAAATAAAAATTTGCATAAAAATCACTTTTTATAAAGCCTGCAAATTGGAATTATTTACATTTGAATTTTTATCGATAACTTAAATAAATGGTCTTTTAAGATATTGTAAGTGTTGAGCAAATATGCATTGTAAATAACATATAACATATATTTATAAAAAGAAGACATTTTATTACGTGTTTGCAAATATATAGTAAGTGTCGCATTTAGCTAAAGTGCGTAAATTTATCATGAATAAAGTTGTCAACATTTCGTAGATTAAAACATAATATTAATAGAAATTTCTATTATTATTTATGTATTTTGAATAAAGTGTACAATTTGAAACCAGTTATTAAATCAATTACTTAAACTTAAAGTTATTATTTAATTCTGTTATTATTGAATTCACTTATTAAGACATGAAATAATGCATATTAACTTAATATTTACTAAAACAACTGTCATTATTTATTTAAGTTTATTTTTATAAACAACTTTCCTTCATAAATAACTTTATAAATACACCCATTTTCATGACATAATTAAAATATCTTAGTTGTAAAGCTGCAAAAGAGCTAATCTCTAAAATATTTTGTACGGGCAGGATGAGCGTCTTGTAGAGGGTTAATTTTATCGATCGAAAAAGGTCTCTGCTATACATTTGCTTACTGAGATCATAGTAACAACTATTGGTATGTGTGATTCTTTGCCTAATCTTCAGGCTGAAGTTATTATCGGTGTTGACGGTACCGACCAAGGTACGTGAAGTACGTGACAACTTCAAAAGTATAGCCTTCCGCTACCACATGGGAACTCCCTATTTGTAGACAGCATATACCTTGTCTTGCCCTCGTTAACCGCAAGACCCATTTTCGCTGACTTCTTTTCGATTGCGGAAACCGCAGCGGTGACATCTCTGTTACAACGCCCAATGATATCAATATCATCGTCATATGAAAGAAGCTGGACACTTTTGTAGAAAATAGTGCCAGTACGATATACACCAGCCTTCCGCAGTTCCCCTTCCATCACAAAATTGACGATGTTGCACGATAGAGGGTCACCTTGTCTGAACGGTATTTAAGGGTTCGGAGACGTCCCTTCCTTCTTAACAGAGCTAATGGTGGTGCGCAATGTCATTCTGCAAAGTCGAATTAACTTTGCAGGAATACCGAACACAGTGTTGCATACTGGCGTTCCCTAATCGAGCTATCGAATGCAACTGTTTTCCATGGTTTTTTACAGGATTTGGCGCACTGTGAAGACCTGGTCTATGGTGGATTTGTCAGGTCTGAAGCCGCACTGATAAAGTCCGATCAGTGTGTTGGCAAACGGCTTCAGTCTTTAACAAAGAATGCGCAATAGAACCTTGTATGCGATGGCAATAAGACTGATTCCTCGGTAATTTGCGCATATCGTCGGGTTATCCTTCTTCAGCACAAGACATGCTTTCGGGCATGTCGGGCATGCTTTCTGCTAGCCATATTTTGCAAAGGAGCTGATGCATACACCTTATTAGCTAATCGCCACCAGTCTTAAATAACTGCAGCCAGCCCATCAGCACTCTGACTTCATTATGGCTAGGCGGAGTGACATCTACGTTGTCGTCGATTGGTCGTGTCTTTCCACTTTCTCCAATGGTGAGGTTTGTAGCGTCGGCGCCTGCTAGAAGCTTAGACAAATGATCCCTTCACAATTTTAGAGTACACTGTATATCTGTAACCAGTTTTCCCTCTTCATAATTCATCATAATATTTTGTACACCAAACTCATAATAAATAAAAAAAAAAGTAATAAAAAAATCCGCTTATTTATTAAAATGCTCAAGAAGGAGTAGATTTTTAATACATTTTTCACTTCAACTCTTTTATTAATTCAAATTATGAGCAATAAAAAGTAATCCGCGGTAGCGTATAGGTAGCAATCTCGCCTTCAAACACGAAAGTCGCTGATTCGATTCCACTCTGCAGCTCTGGTGCACTTCTTTAGCAATGAGGCGCTGTTTATCTCAGTAAATCTTTATTAATTAAACACAAGTCCGTTCGGATTCAATTATAAACTTTACATCGCTTTTTTCTTCGAACACTACTAATCGATGGAGTGATGACAGCATTATCAAGGGAAACAGCATTATCAAGGATACTAAGTATTATGTGTAACCTATTCCTGGCTGTTTGTGGATATCTTAAGATTTCCATATTTTTAATTAATAAGGTCACATGAACTTAATTGTATCTCAAATACCAGAATTTTTGTTAATGCTGTTATCCTTTTTGGACATCATCCGATTACCCTATTAGCTTTTTATCTTTTAACTGTTAGGGTGTTCGAGTCTCCATCTTTAGTCCGATTCATGCATTAGTAAATTTCCGCATTCGGATTGAAGAGATATCCGCAACCTTGCAAGAACTGTCAACGCATTCTGAAAAAGTTTCTAATTGATGTGAATTAAGCGCCGGCGGCTATATTAGATTATTCTGGAAGGAGTGAGTTAATTTTTAATACTGGCAGCTTTAAAACTAATTAAAATTTCAATAACAACTTTTTCTTTTTTAGGTAATATTACAGGTATTTCGAATTTAAACTATTCTCATGTTATATTTATCCTAAACAAATTATATCATTAGCTCATTTTGATCAATATTGTAGCTGCAAAAGTTTTATTATGTTATTAATAAAGCGACAAAAAACACTAGAAAATAAAAAAAATATTTTTTGTTAAGTAAAGTTGTGTACGCTTTATACAATATTCGCAAAGTAAAACAATTTTTTTTTATTTAGCTGCTGGGAACTCAAATTTTTTTGTTTAACCGTACTAAAAGCCAAGTTTCATATCTTTCTAAAAAAATTTTTTGCAGTACTTCTTAAAATCAACAGTTTGTAAATTAAATGTTTTGAATATGTAAATTTACTCAAAAACGCAACTTTGCCACATAATAACTTCAACAATAGACATTGTTTAAGTCGTTTTTTTCATAATTATTATCTATATTGTTCCCCATTTAAGGATTTAATAATACAACATCTATCGCGTTTGATAGTTTAATTTCTATAAAAAACTTACATTAAATTCTGCCCGAATACTAATATGTTAAAAAAATCTTAATTGGATTTTTTGTTAGTAGTGCTCCGTTTTGGAACTCACTTTCAACAAATTGCGGATTTATTTGGAGATACGGCCGCATGCCAAGTATGTTGGTCAATGCAATGCAACCAGATCATTTGTATCAAGAATGCAAGTTGATGTGCTAAAATTAAGCTTTATTTCGTTCAACGTTGTTTTATAAATCAACCAAAACTATTTCCAATGAGCTACTTGCAGTCTGACTAAAAATCCCCAAAAAGATTCAAAGAGTTCAATGAAAATTTAAAGTTATGTCCCATAGTATGTTCAGCAGACAAGTTTATTTATTTATTTTTTAACTATTTGTAGGTTTTTAGATAGATTCGCAAATTATCCAAGTATGTTAAAAATATTGGGTCAAAGTTCGATATTGATGGGCGTTTTTTGTTGCCATGCAATGTATCAAGTTAAATCAAAATTTAATTTATTTGTTTTTTCGATTTATGTGTGAACCCGAACACTACAAGGATTCATCAATTCAATTGTTATAAATTTCTCATTACGAAACTGATTAGCATTTTTATTTTTGCTTACTTTGCGAATTGTGCTAAAAATATCGCAACAGCACCCGAGCGCCCACGCTTCTTCCGTTGTAGCGCCCACAAGGGCTTTACAATATACATAACTTTGGTCCCAAAAATAGTTTGGCAAACCTTTAAACGTCATTTGAAAGAGCTTTCTCAGAACTAACTCACTTTGTTTTAAGTTATATAAATTTATTTTAGACAAAACAGCAAAAATGTGCTAACGAATGTTATGTCCGCATTGTGGGCAATGCCCATTTGCGTTTGTATCGATGTGTTTTTTTTTCTTTTTTACGTTGGAGAGCAAGGCCCTTTACCTTAAATATAAATTGCAAATCAATTTACTATTCAAAATTGGAAAAGTAAGTTACCATTGCACTTGACACTCTGACAATTTGATAAAGCGAAAATTCTTTGTATGCACACACCACATACACTTAGAAGTGTTGTACATGAAGAAATAGTACTACATTTATTGCATATTTTCATCGATTGGCTTTCGTGTGTGTGTTTTTTTTTCTTTTTTGTCATATTGAAAGAGAGTAAGAAAATTAATTTTCAGTTTTTCTTCATCTGTGTTGTTATTTCTTTTATTTTTTAAAGCCGATTTCAGGCATGCAGAGGCTTCGAGTGAATAAATGTTACAATGAATTGCATACTTTATTTTTTTTTATCGGTATCCATATATTCAAAGTTCGGTGGTGTAACTTTCTTGTATTCTATTATGTTCTGTACTTGTTTTCTTATTTGTAGCAAAGTTTTTTTTACGAAACTCAAACTTTTTAAGAGCCTCCTCTTTCTGACAAAAATAAAAAGCATTGCAATGAACACGTTTTGTGAATATTTATTTGTTATTACCTAAATGTTGGGTGCACAAAAAGTTTGTCTATTAAAGTAAATTGTGGATACTCTTAGAAAGCTGATAGATCGGTAAGTTATTTTAAAAAATAGAGCCGTTTAGGCACAAACAGTGTTTCAGAGCTCAGATTTTATTTTATTCAAACAAATTTTCCAAAATAAAATTGTTTCATATTTTTTAAAATTCAATGCAAAATAAATTTTAAAGATCTCTCTGAATTGAAAATTGAAAGCTGCCCAGAATTGTGTTGTAATACAAATACAAGTAGACTGTAATTAATAGCGATTTCATTGCCAAAATATATTTAATACAAATATTTAAAACTCTCCCAGGTACTTATCGAAAGATTTTTGTAAGTTTTGTGAAGCATATAATACTTCGAAAGTATTGTAATTGTTAAATATGTTTTCCTAAAGTTAAGCTTTAACGATTTCCAAAAAGGCAATAAGGTCAAGGCGGTCACCCAACAGGTGAGTAACTTGTCCTGTACCTTTCTTTTTGAGAAAATTACATTTTTAATGATTGTCGATCTTAACCTGAGTAATACAATTGAATAAAAGATTGGAAAAATTTAAAAACTATTTGTAACAAGTTTCATATGTTTAGGGGCGTGGAAGGTAAGACCAAATAAGTCTATTGCAGGAGTTGGATGCTCTTATTGCTAAAATGAATAAGTAAATAGATTTTTAAATTGGTGTCATAATTACGTAAAGTAAAACGTCTTAGTTATGAATAGACCAAATCTACTAAGGCGAAACTGGGCACGACATCCTCATAATTTGAAAAACTTATGACATAGTTGCGAACCTTGGTCTAATGGAGTCCGAGAATTAGTCGAACGATCATAAGGAAGGAAGGAATTACGGACTTATATTGCTCATTCGCTACCCGAGATTATGTTAACTATTTTGGAATAAAGTACTTGGTATCTGCCACACCTCATTTTTACCTTTGTCCTTTGTATGGTCTGATTATTCGTATTTTTAAAAATTGACGCAGAACTAGGATAAATTACATCTAAATGCTAAAAAAAATAAAATAAAGCAAATCTGATCTACGTTTTTATAGTTTTTTTAAATGAGTTGATTTTTATTATACAGATTGAAACAATGAGTATTGAGTATTTGAAAGCCCATCCGTAACTTTTTTGTTACTTTACAAATAGAAGACAATGCTGTGAATATAATGAAAACTTTAAAATGAAAACTTGTAAAGATTATAGACTACGACATATTTTCCATTTTAATGACGACCATAACTTCGATTAAAAGGCCCCAGAGAACGTATCGTTCCTTGGTAAACCCAAGTGAAGAATGCACTGGCAAAATGGGAGTCCCTGTTGAGGGTTGGTGAGGGTAGAGTTCGACTCTAATGGATGTAAAGGTGACCTTGAGTAAAAAAAATCAGTGGGTAGTATTTGGTCAGCACGACTCATGGTTGCTTAATGTTTAAGTTGACGACAAACGAAGAAAGACAAGAACCTAACTGCACTATTACAAGGTGAACTTGGTAACATGTAAAAGGGTAAAGAACTAACTATGCATTGTACTTGCGATCTTTAAGAATACAGGAGTTAAATGCCGCATTCGCCTACATAATACTGCTAATAGAGTTCGCAATGGATTTAGTCATAAGCAATGTCTAAGACCGAACGAACTTTGTATTGTATTGTATTGTGAACAAAAGACTTTTGCCAGTAGACAAGCTGTCGTGCCTTTTCTAAAACTAAGTCCGGGAAGGACGGAATTACGGACTTATATAGCTCATTCGCTAAATTATTATGTTAACTATTTTGGAATAAAGTACTTGGTATCTGCCACACCTCCTTTTCACCTTTGTCCCTTGTAAAGTGTGATTATTCGTATTTTTAAAAATTGACGCAGAACTAGGATAAATTACATCTAAATGCTAAAAAAAATAAAATAAAGCAAATCTGATCTACGTTTTTATAGTTTTTTTTAATGAGTTGATTTTACGAACGTTTTTGGAACCAGAGAAAGATATTATAGTCACACGGATATCATATGTTCAAGAAACTTTTAAAGAGCATGAAGCCGTTCTCACATACGCGTGAAAAATAGGGTTCCTTAGCGAAGCATTTTCACTTTACGTATTTACAGTTACGAAAAAAGTTTTCAGAATGGATAAAGACGCTACAGCGAAGAAGATGTTTGAAAGCCGACGAAGGAAGTCGAAACAGACGATCAAAACGCAGATGGAAAGTTCAAGTGGAGAAGATCCTATATTCTACGTCAAAAAAAAAAAAAAAACCATAAAGACTGACAAACTGGAAAAGGCATACGCAAAGACGGGGGGCGCTTTGCAATAGCTGGTGAGATCGGTTGTAACCCGATAAGGGATTGTATATATATATTTATGAGTTCTATAGTCGCGATGTGCAGTGTGTAAATGAGTGTCCGACAAACAAACAAATAAATATGTGTTTGGGAGAGTTGACAAATACTTAATAATTGGAAAAATAATAAAAAATAAATTGGGTAATAGTTATATTTGGTAAAACGTTCGATTATAGAGAACACGCCACCTTCCTTAAACCACAGAACACATGGTCAGTGTGCAGAGAATCAATCAAGAATTATATCGCAGTTGTGATGACTAGAGAGGACTGATGAAGATATAGAGGAGTTAGAACTTCAACACGCAAGCCTCTTGTCTGGCCAATACACTACTTATTTATTTTTACATTGCAATTAGCACTGAATGATTCCAATTTGAACTCATTTAACGACTACAAGTTGGCCCGTAGCCCGGCATTAAAATACTCATATACACGTAATTTTCAGCGATCAATTATTTTTTGCAAAATACTGAAAATAATAAAATTACCGGCTTATCAGATTTATAGCCACGCAACAATTTTAGTTAAGCTAGTGCTCACCCGGTCATTACCAATTGCTCACTAAGATAACTTCTGGATTGACTGTGACTAAAGTAAAAGTCGTATAAAAAGTTAAAGCATGCAGGTCGTTAAAATAAAAATAGATTTATGATGGAATGGCAATTAATCGGGGCTCCAGAAAGATTTCCGTTCTTAATGGAGCAATGACCATGGCCGATAGCCAAAATATATATAATCTATTTGAAATGAATGCGTCATGAATCGGCAATTTGCAATTGACTGCGATAAGTTTATATTTATTATGTTTGTCACGTGGCTCTAATCACTTGAATTGTCTTAATCTGTAGGTATATATGTATAATCCACCTCCAAAAATAAAACATAAAACCGTCATACTGCACTTTTTATTTTCTAGAAAAAAGATTCGATTATAAAATAATTTTATTGATTAAATGAAATGAAGCTACAATATGCATATAAAAAGAAATATAAAAAAAAGGTTTTGCAATTAAAGCAAGCAATTTTTTTTGCCCTATTCAAACGAATCAAATTATTTATTACATATTACAATTTATTTTTGGATAGCTTTCAAACAGATACAATTTTGCTTATATAATTTCCGGAAAAAGCCGTTAAATCATTGCCTCATATTTCAATTTGCATATATGTATGCATGTATGTGTCTCGGCGGTCTATGGAAAACTCAATTCTTTTTTTTTTCGAATGGCAAAGAAAAATTTAATTAAATTCGTTGCTGTCTGTTTTTGCTGAAATACACACGCACACACACACACATACACTGTGTATTTCTGTGTGTCAATGGAAGATTTATTTCACACTTAAAGTTCAATAGCTTGAGAGCTATTATAGTTTCATG
Organism: Chymomyza procnemis; assembly: GCA_035046065.1. Taxonomy (NCBI): domain Eukaryota; kingdom Metazoa; phylum Arthropoda; class Insecta; order Diptera; family Drosophilidae; genus Chymomyza; species Chymomyza procnemis. The sequence goes on from JAWNOJ010000026.1 coordinate 60,766,886, forward strand.
GTAAACAATTGAAAAACACAAACAATACATATCTTCAATATAGTAATAAAATGAAGAGACTTTTGCTTTTCCGGTCATCAAATATGTTTTTTTCTGCTTGATTTTCTTTTTCGTTAATTTTAAGCCTTTAAAGACAGCTGACCTTCACCTAATTATGCCTAATTGACCGCAGAAATTTTAATTTCATCCAAAGAAATTCACTCAACAGCATTTGCAAGCCATTATAATTTTTGTTCAGAATTTGTCTACAAAGTTTCATGCCATGTCGAACAGTTGCATGATAGCACAAAGTTGTAGCTAACTAGGGGGAAGGCAGGAGGCTAAGCACGTTCAATGCGTAGTGGATGCGGGTGGAATCTACTGCTGCAAAGTGGATCCGAGTTAGCAGCATTAGTAATTGGCAGCTGTCAGAGATGGCCTCAAAAACAGCTGGTGCTGCAGCAATAACAGGCAAAACTGCGAAATTTTGTTTGAGTTGCAATTGCTAAACATTCACCCTCACAACACCAACACCAACATCAATAGCATGTTTGAGCGCAAAACATGGCGTATGCGTAACATGCAGTTTAATACGATTAATGCAATAAGGCATTTTTTTATTTCAGCACTAGAAATATATCAACGACAAACTTACAATGAAAAATATTGCAAAATATATGTCAATATAGTATGCAATATATAGTTAGTAATACTTATTTGCATCAACATAAATTAATCATTAATTTAGAACAAGCTTTGATGCAGATATTTAACGCTTTCACGAAAATTGTCTAATTTTCCACAGCTGACTTTTAATTAAAGCCCGACCCGACATTTCACATGTAGTAGTTGTACTCCACTGACTGATGACACCGTCGCTTCTGTGGCCAGACTAAACAGTGACTAGTTAATAGTTAGCTTGCACATACTCATTACCACATACCCTCGGTTACAAGCTGCTGGTGTGGTCTACACTATGCGTCGTACATTTGCTATACGTTACGGCAAACTTTAGCTGACGCTGATAATTGTTTATAAAGCTGCAATAAGAACAATCACGTTAAGACATTATGGCAACCAAATGCATGGCCGTTACCAACTAGCATAAGCTGCAACCTAGTACCTATGTGGCATACAATCGGGCCACAAACACTTTAATGTCCCTACGTGCAATTTCAACAAGGACAACAACAGAAACAGCACCAACATGGCGTCGTGTGGCAAATGTCAATTGCGTTGTAACAACAATTTTGTGTGTTGTGTTCACACAAACACACATGGCCACGAGCAGGGATATGTACATACCCCGCAGTTCGCAAGGGATACCAACTTATTGGCAACGTACCACTGAAAAAAGAGACAAGTTATAACCTTTTCTTTTGTTCTATTTTCACTGCCAAGCGACAGGGTCAATTGTCAGCTCATCGCATATTGTTCTGTAGTAATTTACCACCGACTTTTCTCTGGTAATGTACTAGCTCTTTGCATTGATTTTGAAATATAATAATTTGTATTAAAATGTGTGCAAAAAATTTGTTTGGGACCTTTAGTTGTGTTGCTTATAGAATATAATAAATTAAAAGATTCATTTTCGATTGGAGTAATCAAAAAATGTATAATAATATATTATTTAAGTTTCTTTGATCCTCAACAATGTTTCTCTTTTCATCACATCCAGACTAACTCGCATTTTCGATCTCTAGCATTATTATTTTGTAGATTCAAATATGCATGACACGATCTTTAACCATTCCCTAACTTATGAAGGATGTATTCAATTCTCTTTTATTATCTTAACTCATCGTCTTGCCACTGAACAGATATACCAAAGCTAACTACTCTTGGATCGATGATAGCTACATTTGCGGTTGATACTGTGTTAATATCAGCTAAGAGGAGTGAAAGATTAGTAATCAAAACCCCACAAAAGACTATAAAAGCTACACTTTAATGATTTGAAAAATTCGGCATAGAAGTAAATAAGAACAAATCACAATATATTATATATACTAGACGAATTTCTGAAAGACACTCAATCAAAATAAATATAGAAGTTATCAAACTATAACCAAGCGCAAAATATTTAGGGATAACAGTAGACCCTACATGGAGACTTATACGGAAAAAATATTTATTAAATAAAAGATTTGAAATTAAAAACAAATTTCGACAACTGTACTGGCTACTTGTCAAGCATTCTAACCTTAGTTAACATCAGATAATGCATACAACAGTAATAGGACGAATACGGACGTATGGCCTAAAAATATGGGGGACTTCTAACAACTTATTCATAAAACTCAATCTAAAATATTAATGACAATAACGAAAGAATGATATTCATCGGAAACTCGACGTAGAAATGATTGAGAATATGCTAATGGGAAGAAGTTCTAACTACACATTGCTATTTCATTAGCACGAAAATATACAAATGAGACGAATACCCGGAATGGAACTCCAATCAAGACGATTTAAGGGCAAAACACCTACACAATTAGGCATATAGTAATAGAAAATTATTTTTAAGTAACATATAAACTGAATAACAAGACATACTAAATTTAAAATTAAATTAAAACAATATTGTTCCCTAGTAAGGGGAAGAGCCATTGTAATTCCAAGCCCTCATACCAATTAATTATTGTGAATATAAACAGATTGTAATTGTTTAGGGAAATAAAAAAAAACTCATCTTTATTTACCAAATCGACCATCTTTTTCCAATCACGAACTATGAAACCTGAACTTGGTCAACACTGATATTTTGGCTTCTTAGTTGGGAAATGTGCAAAGTTTAATGTTACTTCTTGCTTTCATCTTTTATCATTGTAATTCCAAATGCCTAGCTTTTCTCAGATGTGAGACGGTGCATATCTATAAGAAATTCACTTATCAAGTTAGAGATACGAATATATTTAATTTTATGTAAGTTAATTTAAATTATAATTAATTGTACCTCTTAATTAGCTATAAAAAAGTAAATGTAAACCTTAAATTTTTTTTGTTCATATTCTATAAAAAAGTTTTTTGTAGTATCCGATATTTTTAAAAGTATGGTATTTTAATAGAACACAGATTTCAATTCATTTTTTCAAATCCCAGCACTTTTGCTACAACAATCTATTATTTCGCAACAATTGGAGGAGATTCAGATGGATGAGCGAAGCGAGCAGGAGGCGAAGCCACTAGAAACTTTTTATTTTTGCTATTCATTGTTTAAGCAAATTCTTTTCAAATCGCAATTAAATTGCAAACTAGCAGGAAAAAAATATATTATAAAATGTTTAATTTTCAACGAGTAAAAATCGAACAAACAAAAACTTGTTGCAATACATTGCGTCGCCACACATTATGCAAAACTGAAACAAAAATCATAAAATTGTTCTCTGCTTCTCCATTGTTTTGAATTTGTTTGTGCCTTTTGAAGTTTCAGCGAATTTAAAACTGAAATACAAAAGAAAAAATGAACAGAGAGATGCAACAACTTTTTGCCCAAATAAGTAAAGCAGAAAATTTTCATCGACTCTTTTACTGGCTACTTTCTGGCGAAAAGACGACAATTGCCTCCAGCCGAACTGCAAGTTATATGCTTTCATGGCAACGTTTGTGGGTATCGGTGTACGCTTAGCTGCAGCTTGTTTGTAATTGTATTGACAATGACAGCTTTATGTGCGTCCGTGTCTAAACATGGCAGGCCACATCTAAATATGAGTAGAAGCCTTTGGCAACGAACACCCTATGCTCCAAGTACAACACTATTTTCGTATGTTTGTGTGGCTTCATTGAGTGTTGATTCACTATGTCAGAGTTCAAGCCAATAGCACAAATCAAGTGACTCTTCTGCAATGTGTGGCAGCGCCATGGATCAGTTTTCAGCTGTTTTTGTTCGAGTTGTGCATTTTTTTTTAAACGAATCTAAATCGAACACACAAAATAGAACTTCCAACAATTTTGTTCACTGCACTATATACAAAATTATAACCTGCTGTTTTAACTTTTTTAAGTTTTTGATAAAAAAGAGTAAGTCTGCACTTGGGAGAGCAAACAAAGCCTTACAGACAGATGTAGTAGATTTTTTCTAATAACAATCGATTGCAAAAATTGCAGCTTTGCCACAATTTGTTGCACAACTTTACTGCCATTATGACAAATTGGTTTGATTGCTCGGGTAACGCGGCAAATAATGGTTAGCGAGGATGCATAAATGGCCAACTAAAGAGCATAAAAAGTGATGGGAGTGTAAAAAAGTAAATAAATTGAGATTTTTTTTAGAATATTTTTTTCACAATACTATTTTTAACAGCCGACGTGGTATGTCCAGCTTGGACTATAATTTAACTGAGTGAATCGAGTTACAAACGTACAGCGCTTACAAATTATTGAATTTTATTTTTAAAATTGAAGCTCGTTACGACAAGTATCATTTTTCATTTCTCGCAGACTCATTCATTCCCGTTTCAATGCATACGTAAATAAGCAAAATTGCCGCATTTGGACCGAGGCGCAGCAAGCAGAATGAAGCATTGCAAGAACTAACAATGCATCCCGAAAAAGTCAGTATTTCGCATACATTATGAGCCGGCGGCATCATTGGGTCGAACTAATCAAAGATAGCGGAAGTGGGAACGAAATTGTAATTGGCAAGCGCTACCGTACGATGGTTAGGAACATTTTTCTTTTTTTTTTTAACCAAAACAGGCTTGCTGACATGGCTAATACCTAGTTTTAGCGAAAAATAAATGTTACCAAAATAGAATATTAAAGGCGGATGAACGGATGAACAGACAGACAGCCATTGATATAAAGTCTAGGCAAACGACATCCATTACTTTTGCAATAGATGGCTTAAGTACTATATATTTGGCTTAGATAGGGTTTTATTGATTTACAACAGATGTTGCTATGAATAGATGTTGAGTTTAGTAGAATTGACAGAGCATCTAATACTACGAGTTATAGCATTGCTTAATGGACTCTTAATTTGATGGTGTACTGTCAACAGTTAGACTATCTGAAGAAAGAAATCGGTCAGCATTGAGTTGAGAAAGAGTTGTCTTTCATCAAAATAAAGTATTATACATTTCGTTCTATATCTTAAAAATAAATTTTTTATCACCATCTTTCTAATGTACTAAAGTTGAGGATATATTAAGTGAGCAAAAAAGGAAGACAAAATAAATCAGCTACAGTCGGTACAGTGACCAGTAGCATTTACCTTTTTTTCTTAAATAAATTTGTTTTCTACATACCCATTAAAAATTAATACATTTCTTAGTTAAACTGAGAGCTATTTTACGTGTGGGTAAAAAAAAAATCTAATCGATTTGCGGAATTTAAAATGTGCATTCGTTTAATAGTCATATGAGATTATTTGTTCCTGGATGTTATACAAAGTAATAAATTCGTATACACAGCACTACTAAGGGTTAATTTCAAATTTATGCAAATTGAACACAAAATCAAAAGGTGTAAATGTCTAAGTCGAAGGTTCCATCGCTTGCAGTAGCTTTGATATTAAAATAAGCTATTAGTCCACGAAAATATCTAATAATTTAAGACACTACCGTTTGGATTCGGTTATAAAATGAAAGTCTCTGTTCTCTTTTAACAGATTATGTCTTTCGACCGATGATAGTAAAGTTAAAGGGAATAAGTTTTATATTTAACAATCTAGCCGAAAACCTCTGCTAAGGGAGACGATGTATCTAGGTTTAGTTTTACAAGTCCCCGAGATGGTACTAGTGGACAAATGGAAATTTTATCAAAGTCTAGAGATCTGGCATGTTTCGTTCAGTACAATACATTATGCGTAAAAATCAAGTATAATATTATACTATTCATTAATCAATTTAACAGTTTTTAACACAGTTCTATATATTTAAAATGAAAAGTTTACCCAAACAACAAAACGCGCTTTATATTATATATTCGATCACAACAATTTTCGATATTCACAATCAAATTTTTTAGCGCCCCAGCCAAAAACTTTGGAACGCGCAACTTCTTTAGATATTTAAAGTTAAGATTCTTTAATGTTTGTACACAAAAACACCGAATACGATATACGAAAAACCCATTAAATATATTAGGAACTACCAAATAAATTGAATGCAGAAATATTTTCCGTTAATTTTTGTAGATTAAAAAGTAGGCTTCGAAAAGTAAAAATATTTTTTAAAATTCAGTTAATATGCGTTTAAGAAATATTTAAGCGTTGGTCACAAACTGTCCCTATTTTTCGATTAAAATAATCCGTCCGAATAAAACATATAAAGTCATTTGCATAAATTTTATCACTGTGCTCATTCTTCAAAGTATAGACTTCATCTATAATCTCAATTCCTTAAAATTATTTTCAAACTCAGCTAATATTTTTTTACACTTCGATTTGACAAATTTTATATAAAATTTGAATAAAATTTATAATCCGCTCCATTGTGGGTGCGTATCGGAATGCTAAATACAAATAAGTTAATGTGATTGTAGTATTAAGTGAAATGTAGTATATGCCATTGGTGTATCAAAAAATATCTCAAACAGTCTTTACCAACATGATGCATTCAATGCATGAGCACCGAGTGCTCATTAAGCAGTCAAATTACTTTCTTTACTATAACATAAAAATGGCATTCTTAAAATGGATTTCTTTCGGAGTACACTCATGGGAAATCAAAACAGTTTTTCAGGCCAAAGTTCTTCTTAAATCCCATTGAGTAAATTTAATCAGCTCAGGCTTAGTGTTATCGAGTTTATGGATAAACAGCAACATTGACAGCACATCTTTCCACATTTTCTGCATTAGAAACTTACAAAAGACCACACGAAATATACACATAGATCTGAGGTCATATAGGCATAATGGACAATGATTGTCATATCAGCATATGGCACCAAAATGGGAAGAAACGATTTTTACTATGTATCACAGGTGTCCTTAGATCTTAGTTATATAACTTCGATTCATCTTATAAAAGCAGCAAATGCTACATTTACTTTAAGATGGCAACAATGCAGAATACTGGACACACTTAGATAGCTCTTCTATGCTATGCACTATAGGCATTTTATTGAGGGAACTATGAATAGAGAGCCCTACCAAAACGCAGTCACAATCACAGTCTTCACAGATGGTTCCAAACTCATCAACCGAATTCAGTATTGGTTTGAAGTAGTCATAAAGTCACTTCAGACACTGAGCGTCAACTCGAAAATCCTCAACAACTGTCACGAGACTATTAAAGATATGTGACAGCAGTTCGTTATTAGACTCATCTGGGAGCCATTGCATCTAAACATAACAGACAAAACAATTGGAGAGCAGACTTTCCAACAGATTTTAAATAAGGAGCATGTTTGCAAAAATCATTTTTAAGCTACAAATAAGAGAAAAATTTATATCATAAAAAACCAAAATTCCAACTTCACAAAAAATATACGGAAAACACTCCACTGACATCTTAGATTTTAGTTTGTCAGTTATCTAAACGATCACCTGATACTGGCTCTTGTTGGAGTGTATGCAAAAAGGATGAGCGCCCCCCTGCGAACTCTAACATAGACGTATGCAGAAGTTTTTGGGAAGTTACTTTCTCCACAGTGTTGCTGAGTCACAAACCATAGGTCTTAAGAAAATTAAAAGTACAACAGTAACTACAAAAGGATGTCCCATTTTAAGCCTAAGGCTGGTTTTCAAGGCACTCACCGCTCTAACCTAACCTACTCCATCATAAAACTGCCTTTCTACGAAGTCTATCCCAACCATGTTTTATATGTTCCTTCTGTATAAATAAACACTTGGGCAAAATTTATAAATCCATTTTAAGCGTTTTTATGTAAAATTTGAATGTACGCATAACGCCAAAATAGACACAAAAATAAATACATATGAATATGTTTATCCAGATACCTTCTTATCACACAATTTTGGCAATAAAACGAAAACATAATCTTCGTAAAAAAGGCTATTACATATAGCACATATGCGTAGGAGTGCTTTTGATTCCGTCTATTATTTTTAGTATTACTTTTATTTTTTTTTGCTTAGGTCTTATCGCCAACGCATTTTGCCATACGTCATACGCACCGTTGTACATCATTGGATTTATAATAAAATCCTTGGCATTTTAGTAAATACTTATGGTTTGTTGACATAAATAGGTCTAAGTGCGTTCATATTTATTGAATGTTCATTTGTTTGCAATTGTATTTAGTGTAAAAGCTTCCGGCCATTATCAGCATTTCTATTTTGCTGCCAATGGGTATGCGTCTTTTGTCTTATTTATTGTTAGTTGGTTTTATATAAAGCTACTATGATTTTCTGATCATATGAATGCGTTTTGTAACTAACAAAATCTTGACAAAATACACTTTGCTTAGCGTTACAATTCTAAAATGCCTTCATTTCATATAATACGAAGTAATTTCTGAAAGTGCAAAAAACAAACAAGCACGCACACGTTTCTCTATAAATGGCCTACTCATATGCATGAGGATTTTCATTGATTCCCAAACCATTTCATTTTATGCGCTGCCCATTAAAGAATATTGGCCCCTTGTGCATGATATCAATACACTTGTAATCCTTTGGAATTGGTAAGCGAAGCTTCTTAGTTGATTTTGCTTACGATTAGAGAATGTGCAAATCGTATTGTTTATTCATTTCAACTATTATTTATATATTGATACAAGCACAAACTTTACTTTTCCTTTTAGCTGGAACAAAAAAGTAACACTTTCTTAAAGTTACATCTGTGTATAATAGCTTGTAGATCGTTGAATGTGCTTAAATTATAGTATACACAAAGCCAAGTTGATTTTTGCCTATATTACATACGCAAAATAAAAGACAAAGAAAATTCAATGCCAATTTTTATTGGCACATCATGCGCACAGCTGTTGGAAAATTCATATTTACTCACACGCAACATAACTTTATAAACAAATTTATTAATATTTTTATCATTATTCAAACAAGTAAATTAAAGGCATTAAATAAGACAACAACTTACATATAGCCAGCATAATGCTCATCTTTGCGATCTTTAAGTTTAAACTCAACAACATGTACATTCACACACACCCACTTTGAGATATTTCACACCCTTTTTGAGGCTCGTTACTCGAGATTGACTTCCGTTTAGGAGATGCTACCGGTGCTGTTACCGCTGCCGTGAAGCTTCAAACAAATTTTGCGCCTTTTATGTGCGTGTCTTTTATGAATGAGACATCTTCCGCTGCTCTAAAGCCGGAAAGGGAAAGCGCCCGCCTCTTGGATAACACTTGACAAAGATTGCAAATTCAAGCGAATGTTATTTTTATACTTTTTACGAGTTATGTTGAAATTTTAAAATTTTTTATACGCAAAGTTGTTATATTGAAAATCATATAAATTTTTATGAGCTTTTTAAGTTTTAATGTTTCTTTGTTTCACACATTCTACGGCGAAAAAAAATCAATGTCAAAGCGCGATCAATTTTTTTGAATTCTAAAACGTTACTGCGTGTGCGTTTTACATCTTGCGTTGGATGATACCAAGGCACGACCGCTGCGGTTCAACGCTTTACCAAAACTGCTGACTGCTTGGACAAACCATGGCATACATGGCACACAAAACACGGCTACAATTCTTGTTCCAATGAATTGTGGAACCCAAGCGCTTCAATATTTGAAATACTTAACTGCTGCATTTTCAAAAAAAAGAGATAGTGCCAAGTGGTAGGCAGTTTGAATTAAGGGAAATTTCTAAGAAAATATCATTTTTTCACGAAGTCTTATTTTTAACTTATTATTTGAGCAGACCAACCCATTAACACTTATGCAAATAATTATTTGTGAACAAACAACAACAACAGCAAAAAAAAAATAAAATTATCTTAAAGTACGCTGACAATCTAAACTTGGAATTTTTAATAAGCTTCTTATAGCTTAGGTTGTATTTGTTTATAAATTTTATGACTTTTGGCAGATGCTTGCACCATAATATCTTGTGTCAACAAAAGCAAAAAGTGTTTTGATTATATGCCACATGTTCATCCATTCAAATGAATGACATCCACAGTCAAGTGGCCGTTATGGAAGGTAAACAAACGCATGCGCTCTTTTTTGAAACGAACTGGAAATGAACTGCTTTGGTCATGTATGGGACAACTGTTGTGTAAAATTGGCGCCAAAAATACTCATTTTTAAAATGTTGCCATTTTAAATAACTAGACAAACACATCATTAAAACTTATTTGCTAATTATAAAATATATATACATATTAAAGCTTTGCTTCGAAGCGCGACCACACAATTTGATAGGTAAGTCCAATTATAACCCCTTCTTGTGCACATTTCTATAGCAATGTGTATTGCTGCTTTGATTTGTGCCCTCCATTAATATCATTACAGCCGCAGACTTGTCTTCATTAGTGTCTATGACTACACTTGGTAAATAGGGACACACACACACACACACATAGGGAGCACACAGACCACTTCGTACATTTGCTGCAGACTCAAGACATTGAACTCTTGCCGCGTCATTTGACACCCGCAACAAAACAACGACGTTAATAAAGTTGAAGATAGTACCAAGCACCGCAGCTAACTCGCCAAGTCGGCAAGGAGTCTCTTTCAGTGTCCTCGACACTCGACTGTCTCCTCTGTCCTGCTCGCCAGCAATGTATCCACCAAACCGAACGTGGGTGCATCACACATACTCGTAATAGTGTGCCATCCCACGCATACGTAGCTGCTATTTTGTAACATCCGTTTCTACATACAAACATATTTGATTTAATTGTAAACTTGATGTTGAGAAATGAGAGCAACTCTGATTTCGTTGCCATCAAAGTCGAGCCTTGTGCTTTTATTTATTGCATTTTTGCGTTCTGACCTCAAAACTTCAGGCGCTGACATTTATTTGCTTTTTGTCACGCCTCTTGACTGGCAATTCGAGCAGCACAATTAATGATATGTCACAATCACGGATATTTTTACTTTTACATAAAATTACGTTTTTTTTTTGCAACAGAATGCATGAATTTTTTGGTATATTTTCCGACTCAAGTGACAATAAGTGTTCAAGAATGTTTATGTGTACAATTTGTTGCCGGCAAAGTACAAAAATAAAATTATTATGGACATAAAATATGCCATTTATATTGAAGCCTGCACTGGCTTTTAAATGCTCACTCTCCACTTAGCCTGGGGACAATGCTTCTAAAAGCAACCGAAGCATTGTGCAGCGAGTGCAGTCTAAGATCCAAAGATGATTGGTGGAACATGGTACCTACGGTACGGGACCATTCACAGAGGTATCAAAACTAGTAAAAACTAGTAAAACAAATGGAAAAGATCACATCACATTCAAATCCGTTTGCAAGAAAACTAATCAGAGTATGCGGCCAAAGTCGACTGCACCGCAACGAAAATTTCATCGTTCATTCATTCAATTCAACACACAATTATTTAGTAGTTGTCAAACTAAGACTAAGATTTGAACAAGTAGGGAATAGAATTAATATCTTGAAGCAAAAAATGTTGAAGCTGATTTTTTAACAGAAACAATTAAAATTAAGGTGGGGCAACAAATTAAATTGAGTTAAATAGGAGATTTGATACTCCAAAAAAATTAAAAAGCAATTTTAACGCATTTGGACTGTAGAACAGACGGAGGGATTGCTTACTTACATACTTTTACTTATAGATAGAAATATATAAGAATTTATTCATCAGATACTATTCGTCAGATACGATCCGTGAGGTACCTCGCAGTCATTAAACTTAAACAATGTTTCTATCGAATCAAATAAATACAGATCTAATACATTTTAAGATCTTTTTTATTTATTTATTTATTATTAATATATGGGTACAACTAAGTCCAGTTGACTTTAAGATTTAATACGTTTAAAATTATGGAATAGTAAATGATATCGAGGAAAATATAAAATAAAACTAATCCATCTCACATCTGGGCTAGCTAGGAACCTGGATTTACAATGTAAAAGATGAAAACAGAAAGTAGCATATAAATTTAAACATTTTTTTCCAAATAGGAAACCCAGGGAACAACGTTGACCAAGTTAAGTTTTTATAGTTCGTGATTGGTCAAAGAAACTCGATTTGGGGAATCAAGATGAGATAAGATAGATAAAGAAATGAATTGACACGAAAGGGATCGTGTAACGCATAATTAGTTCTACAAAAAGTTAATGCTAGAGGTCGAAAATTACGAGTTACTCTGGAAGGAATGATGAAAGAAATTTTGTTAAGGAGCGTATTGGAGTCAATGAGACCGAGTAAAAGCTTATGCAAAAAATAGCACGCTGTGGTATGTTCTACGATCACTTAGAGAAGGTAGTTTTATAAGGCGAAGTCTGCATGTATAGGATGGCAAACGAACATTGGGATTACAGTTTAATCCCCGAATTAAACTTGTTTCAATATTTTTTTTCCTAGGTTATAAATTCAACTTCAACTATATCATCATTTCCCTTTTGATGAAAAGGCATGGCAAACTTAAAGATGGCTAAAACTAAAATGCGGAAACTGTTAACACTTCACGTCTAGTCAGTGGCAGTTACTAACTTTTAGGGAAAATTAACTTACCAATTTGCACTGCTGACATTTGATAATTGCCTGGTATTGCTTAAAGTTTTTTCAACCTCATTCAATTTGCATGCACCTGCAACAATATGTTAGGGGATACACACATGTGCAAAAAGGCCACCGGATGCGACAATTTGTCGCCTCCTGGCCTTTTGGTCGTCTGCCTATAATGGAGAGTAACAGTGTAACAGTGACTGTGGCCATGGTAGTGGCAATGCCATACTAGGGTCATCTCTCTCGGTTTAATGTGCGTCATACATATTATGACACCATATGTATGTTAGAGTAATAAACTTTTAATTCGCTTATTTAATTACTTCAGGGAGCTGTGCGACAAATAAATCGAAACATGATTATGAACAGAAGCGCGATGCTCTTCTATAGCCACAAGGTTGAAGGTTACCTACTGCCTATATATTCGCTTGAGCATAAACTAACCGCACTATGTACATACAGTATGTATACATAGGAATAGTTTTAATAATTAAGTGAATACATCGGATTGTTGTTTGTAAAATAAAGCAATGTGAGGCAAGTGAAATAATCTGAAAGAAAATGTTTAGTTAAAATTTTAAAACCGAAATTTAAAAGCGAGTCCTGAACCCTGGATTCGTTTTTTTTAATTTACATTGGTCGTAACAATAAATCAATTTTAGGAGTATTATTTGTTACTAAAGAGTATATTAATAGTTCCATAAAAAGCTTTTCTTCAACAAATTTTTTTTTATAAAAATAAATTTACCTTTTATTTTGTGAAAAAAATGCAGAATTTTTTTGTCTTACTTTTAGGCATGCAAATATTATTTTCTGCCAATAAAATTTGATCAGTATTAATATAATTGAAAAGAGTTAAAGTAATTTCAGGAACACATTGTCAACTACAAACATAACTTTATTATTGATTTTGTAAGTGTTTTAGGTGGAGAGTATTTCTTTCTACCCGTTCAAATGCGACATTTTAAAAATGTCAACAAGAATATCTATGATTTAAAAAAATATCTATGATTTACCCACATAAATAGTTTTCTGGCTATCTTAACTATTCTGTCAATCGCTCTAAATCCTTCAAAACTTTTTAAAAAGACAAAAGCAAATTTTTGAGAGTGATGCCAGCACTAGGCAATTGCATCAGCGCTACTGCAAAAATACTTTTTCATTTTTACTTTTGAGGAACAATAAAGTTTTAACAGAGAAAGCAGCCCATATCAAACTTCTGATTGATGATCCCATACAAGGGTCTCGCTGGATAAACACTGGCTATTGCTGCTAGCGATTTTTGAAAAGTAGTGATATGTTTCGATAGAGTATCCAAAAAAAAAATAATATTTGACTACGTCTCAATATTTTTTTTGTTTATGCACAAGCTTCGGCTTCATTTAGTAAAAACTTTTAATTTAATTTTATTGCAATACTTTGTAAATTTTATTTTCTTAAGATGTATTATTATGTATAAAATTGTTTTTTCTTTAAAAAAATATAAATATTTGATTAATTATTACATTCACCTGTTTTTTAATGATTTCGATTTAGTGTCAATAAAAATCTACTTGATATAAAATATAAAAGATAAATTTTTTATATATTAAAAAAAAATGTAAAATTTTCTTCAATCCTATATCCTAACAAATTGATCATTTTTTTGTAGGGTAAGAATAGCTTTAAGGCAAAAAACCAAAAATTAAGAATTTCGAATCTGAAAAATCTTTAATTTGGTTGCATCCTAAATAAATTGGTTGAAAATTATATCAATAAAATGAAAATACAATAATGTATACTTAAAGGAAGAAAACCTTTATTTTCATACAGTTTCGAACCGCGTATTATAATGAATCAAACCATTCTTCAATTTGTTTTAAGCAAAACGAAATTACAAGTTCAAAAGAACATTTTTATTTGTATGTTTTTTGAAAATAATAGAGAAAAAATAACTTTGCCAAACCCGGTTTTTATTGTTTTGTTGACTTTTTGTATATTTTAATATGCGAAACAAAAACATCGAAGACTTAAGTCAAACTATTACGGCTCACAGAGCAGTCAAAAATTAAAGGGTATTTAACTGTCATACAAATAGCAAGAGCAGCTGTTTCAAGCGCTTTGGCTGACAAAATGTCAATCTTGTGTAAACTACAAGAACAACTTTTTATCTATTGCAAAAAAGTGATGCCAAGAATTCTGCTTAAGTATTGTTATAAATTTGAGTAAACAGATAACAATAGACAACTAAAAATCTTTGTTAACACAAAGCTATCTAACCCATTTATATCAGCTTGACAATATAAAAGTCACCTGTCAATCTGTCTTACTTGTCACTCCAACAAACCGCATTTAAGCATTCTTCCCCAATTGAGTCTTCTCAAGAAGGAAACCAATAAAAATAAACAAACAAACTTTGTTAAAATACAATGAAGTACATTAAATGTAAATACGTAAAAACAACGATCTATTGAGTTGCCACAACAGATATTCTTACGAACAGAATGCAATTAAGTGCATGCACATGTGCATTGTATTGCGTATACGTACGCCAACAAGGCGTATACGTACTTTTTCCAGGCACTTGAGTGTTAATGCGAAAAATAAATTGCATGTAATTAAAACAAAATGGAGGCGCGTTCGCGCTTAATCTTCAGTTTTGCCAGCTGCAGTTTTTGTCATTGATGTTGTTGTTGTTGCTGTTGTTGTTGTTGTTGTACTGTGCATTCATCTGTCATCGTTTCTCTTTGTTGCAAAAGTTGCTTTTGTTAAGTCAGTTGTTGTTGTTGAGGCAGTCAGAGTTTTGTGTTCTTCTTCACTTTACCAAGTTCAATTTGGTAAAGCGGCAACTTGTCAGCGTTTCAATTAGTTCCAAAGACAAAAACTGCTGCAGCAACAACAACAGGATGAGTAGTTACAACAACAAGAGCAACAACAATGTCTCTTACGACAATTACAGCTTTACGTGCAATTAATTCGACGTCTGACGTAATGGCAACGTAATGCCGGCATGCCTTGGAACTGAACTTGAAATGTGCAAGCACTGGAACCCAGAGCATCCGATGAGAGTTCTACGAAAGCGAAAGACACAGAATGGGCTACGAATGTTACCAAGTGTAAATATTGAGGCATCACTTATAAAACTATTTCAACTGTGGCTTGTGCACTTTGCCGCCTAAGAAGCTTTGCAATATTCTGAAGCGGATATTTTCAACTGAAGTTGTAGTCGCTAATAATGTGACCATTATCATTTTCCATGTGGCATTCAACATCGAAAAGCGGATTTCGTTTGCGGCTTGAAGTGCTTTTGCTTTAAAGTCAAGCATCATTGCGTGCGCTTAATCAATATTATTGATGCGGAATTTCATACATTTTAAAATGTGTCTTAGACAAGTTCAAAGAGTACTAGTTAGGCTTTATACATTTTAAGTAGTTTGGCCATTTTTTGCTTTTGATATTAAAACCAAGCAAAGGCATATCGTCGCACATTTCATAAAATGTTGACAACTTAAGCTTTACAAGCCGCTTGTTAAGTAATTCTGCTTGCCTTCGGGTTGGGCTAATGTATGCCGTTATATTTGTGCAAATTTGTGCATGTTAAGACAGCATTTTCCAAATTAAGCCAAATCCTTAGCAAATAATATCGTTTATATGTGTGTGTGTGAGTGTGTGTTCTTTTTTTGTTTGCATCTTAAACAAAAAACAAATGCACAACAAACAAAATCCCACAAAAACCTACTACTCGCAACTGGCAGACTACCTCAGTGCGAAATGCATGGCATACAATTCCAATTTTGGGTCCTAGAGGCACAAGCGGAAGTCGGAACACAATTCGGTAACGCAACGGTGGCTATAGGCAGTTACCGCAAAACCACAAAACCACACACGAATGCAAACTGTGGTATGCGCAAAAACGGCAAATCAAACACAAAAAAACGTAAAGCTATCGGTGCGCCTCTCGACATGGGCATACCCTGCATTACATTAGAAGACCGTCTATTCAGAACTTTATGGCATATAATAGTTTTGTGCTATGATATAATCTCGTTTACCCTCATATTCGAGTAGTTCTTAAGACATTTCTAGCTACAACAAATTCTAAGCACTGCATGATCTAAGAAATAAATGCTTACCTTTCATTACATCTACTCTTGCTTGCTGCCCACAAGAACCATTAATACCCTTAATGCCCATTGTTACAGTGTATAAATGTACAATAGTACATCCCATTGCGAAAATTAGAGTGCAGGCAGGGGCATACGTGCACACAGACAGTCAGGATGTCAGACAGACAGGAAAAGCCCAGCTTGGCCTACAACTGACAACTTCATTTGCGTGCAATTTTATACTGTATATTTTGCGAAGTGAGGATGTGCGGTGTGGCGAACTGGAAAGCAGTTGATCCCCGCTCTTTAAAACCTCAACCAGGTTGCTTGGCTTGCATGGCGCATACGTTATGCATTTTTTTTTTCACTTGACTATTTTAATTGAAATAAGTTGAAGGTCCATTGTTGTTCTTTGTACTTTTTCCGCTTTTGTTGTATTTGTCATTTTTATTATTTTAGTTGGTGCTATTGCCGTGACTGTCCATGGATACCGCCTAGAGTGCTAGTAGACAAACGACACCGGCGAGAGCTCCAGATTCTGTCAATGTATATGTAGCCTAAGTGGTCAAAGAGGCAATCGTGCCTGTGATATTCTATTTTGTTTAGTAATTCCTTTAAGTCAGGCTTCCTTTAAGTCCTGGTGCAGGACTGCTTGGGGGAGGAGCCAGCAGCCCAGCTGTTTAGTATGTCACTAACACTTTCGAGTTGAAATAGGGTAGACTGGGCGAAATGATATGAGCGGAAAAGATGACATGGCCGCTGCACATCTCGTTACCATAACATATTATTACCGCAAGACATGTGTCCACGTGCTTTTTATCGGCAGCAACGACAGCAGGTGCAAGACTCTTTAATGTCTAACATTTTCCTAAACCACAGTACCATGGTAGCTCACAAAGCCAATGTGGCCGTTTATTTACTTAAAACGGAATTCCTGATTCACGATTGCATACCAATCATCGTGCAGAACATTGCAGCAATGAAAAAAGTTGTAGTTGCCTACATCTATCCCGCTGGAAATATCAGCATTCCATCCAAGATAATGATACATACAGGGTACGCCGCTTGCCATGGGATCATGGCATCATTTGGTGCAACAACCACAACAAACAGGGTAAGTGCCCCATAGAGTTTAGCTCAAAGATAATTCTGAGCATATGCAATATCAGAACTTCGTTGTATATGGACTTGTAATTAAGCGGTACCACCTGTAAGTTGCGGCCGAAATCGGAAGCGATTGCCAATTTCATTGGAAAGTTCTGAGGCTGGCACCGGGACTCCTCTTTTAGAGATTGTACTCAAAAATTAACAAGAGATAAGTGGAAAAGTAGTCGGACATTACCGTGAATATTTGTTTATCTCTTTCCAATGAAAAACAATTTTTTAAATACATAAAAAGCACCAAACATTTCATAGAATCAATACACAACTTACTATTTGTCGTACCTTTAAAATGTCTGTGGGCCTTACAACGACCACAATGCATTCCAGAGACAAACTAATAGAATCTTTGCGAAAGCAGAAAAATTTTACTACAATAAATCAAAAAAATCGGCAATTGAATAAAAGTTCTATACTTCTGTATTGATTTAAGTGCTTAAAATATTTTTAAATCGAAGACTTAAGTTCGCTGATGAAAAAGTTAAGGAACAATGCGCCCAATGAGAGACTAGCGTACCAAGTGGCGTATACGTTATTTATGTGTGCGCAACTGTCATGGCGGCACGAAACTTAACATTTACATTTGCTGTATATAAAAAATATATGTGCAGTAATTAAATTTATTAAAAAATTATGTAAAATTAAATAACAACAACAAGGTAGTTTTGCCAAAGGCTGACATTGGACCGATATAAAAAAAGAATATGTAGGAAAACATTGCCGGCAGCCATGCTTGCAACACAATTTACGCAGCATGTTGCCACATGTGGCCAAGCGAAGCTAGAGTATGTTGGCAGCAGGAGGGGCAGGCAATTTATGCTGCCATGCAGGCGATGCATGCAACTTATCTACTTTCTCTATCGTTTTCTCTGACTGTCGCACTTTCTCTCCCTCTCCCTCTCTCTCTCTTACTCTAGCACTAAGGGGAGGTAATTGCCTTACAGCAAAAGTTTTGGGCTCGTCCGTTGTTGGCATTTTCGAAAGTTGTTGCCTCTTTTTTTGTACTTTTTAAAAGTAACAAATAATTAAGTTTTACGCAAAATTTGGTTTCATATTACTATATGCGTGCGTGAGTGTGTGCGTGTGTGTGTGTGCACATAGATGAGTTCGAAATTATTACTTCAAGGCTCAGGTTGAATACTAAATTCAAGCAAATTTTAAAAATTTATATGCCAATGCCTTGTTTTATTTTATTCAAAATAGTTGGTTTGCTTTTTAACTGCAAAACTGTTGAAATTATTTGACAATGCTAATGAACTTTTGTGGTTTTTCATTTTTGTATAATTTCAAGGGATTTGTATTGCGTCATGTTTGTTATGCAAAATGCAAATTAGTTAGTCAACTTTGATGCAATGTTAACCAAACAAATCAAAGTATACCATATTATTTATTGAACAGTGGCTTGTGCATCATTTCAATAATGAAGCATTAAATGGCATTATTGTTGGGTTTTCAAAATGTTTTGTAAACCAATTATAAACATTAAAATGTCCAAATAGAAAAACACAAATCCATTTATAATTAATTATTTGAAACGTGCATAACATATGCGTATTATGTAAGGGCATTGCATGAACACAATATTTGAGTATAACGATCAACTATGTTTCATTTTATTTTCGAAACAATTTTCTTTAAAAAACTGATTTGAATTTTCTAAGTTGAAAATTTTCACAGCCCATTAAACATTTTCTCAGCTGTTAGACTTATTGCACGTGCCAGACTATAATTGGCACTTTAAGCATATCGACCAGGATATTAACCTGCCCAACTGAAATGTGTCAGCCACAGCCGCTAAATTTTTTCCACTTTCTGCTGTTTACTGCAAAAACGTAAAAAGGTCACGCGAGCTTGTGCCAACAAAAAAAAAATAAAATAAAAAAGGAGTTATAGTATGTATAAGTAGTGTGGAAAAACTATTGTTATTTTCCCCATGACACCAAATGTAGTAGCGTCTGTTCCAAGGAAGCTTTATATATTTGGTAACACCTTTGCCGCCGCTCAAGTCGTTAAGTTAAATGGCTGAAAAATATTCATGTCTGGATTACAAAATGCAAATTGGTGGCAATATATTTAAGTTCGTTGTGGTTTGGCTAAAACTTGACATTGTATAATAATTGCATGTTTTCTCAGTCCTCAATTACCAAACTTAGTTGAAGCATTAATACAAAACTTCTTTAATCCATAAAAATGTCATCAGATATATGATATGCCCGTTATGGATAAAAAGTTATGAATTCTCATAATCGTTGAACGGTGATGTCGCCAGCATTGACTTAGTAGAAAATTATACTCGGGCGGCTGTCGAAGCTATTCGAACGGAACAAGAATCAAAAGTTTTTGGCCGAATCCGAACTGTGGTGTATTTTAATAAGAGAGATTTACTTAAACAAATAGCGCATATTTTCTAGCGATGCTACCGCTAAGAAAATACAAAAGTGCTGCGGGGTGGAGTCCCATCCTTTGGATTTACAGGCAAGAACGCTATCACTACGCTATCGAGGTCCACTTATCAACCTTGTTTCCTATCCGACTAGTTGCAGCCGGCATTAGTTAGCTAACAATCCACATTGAAGGATCAAAGGTAAATGGGAATGTGGGTTACTCTTAAGAGCTCTGAACGAAGCTCTTTTGTCTGCTACGCTGGTGTAGTTTTTTTCATATCGAGGTTTTTTCAATATGGAAATCGGAAGAACAGCGTAGTTATTGTCGATAGTCAACTGGAATTTAAGTTCTACCACAAAAAGCAAATTTATTCGCGACATTTTTATGGCACTCAACCGTGTCCAGCGTTACTCGATAGCCATCTGTTAGGTACCAGCATACTCCGGTTCAGTTGGCAACGGCGGCAATTAAGTGGGTGGGCAGAACTTTGGGCTATCGCCTCTCCTCATTCCTAAGAGAATATCTGAACTTAGAAACTTAGGTAACAGAACACTCCGGATCAGTTGTCAACGAAGCGGCGGATGAACGCGCGGTAGTTTGTCGTGAACTTACGGATATACAAAAAACACCATACGCAATTTCAGAAATTAAGTGCAGAATTTTGGACTATCGCCTGTCCACATTCCAATGAGTATATCTGAATGTAGAAACATGAACAGGAACGTACCACATGGGCCTAACAGCCGAGAGGATGCATCACTTGTGTCACACCATACTATTTCCCTTCACACGCTATTTTGTCGAATCCCTTTATTTTCATTTCCTTTTATAATTTAATACAAATCTAATCTATCTACTTTCGAAGATCGGTACACCAAATTTCGCTGAATGAGCCTTGTATCAACCGTTTGTAGATTCCCTTTATCGTGCTTCGTAAATGCACAAGAGTCACATATTTATGAAAATATTTCCTTTTATTCTTAAGAAATATGGACAAGAGACTCATAATTAGTCTACTTAGCATGTAGTAAGTGCTATGGTGGGAAGTATGTATTACAGGCGGCCAAAGAAGAAAAGATTAAGGCCCAATTCATTGGCCAAGTAACTAACGTCTTGTCATGCAGGAAAAGTGAGAAAAGGACATGTGGAGGAAAATGATGTAGCAGACCAAAGTCTGAATTAGTTGTCAAATTTCATATAATGTATATATTTTATATAATAATATATAAATATCTTATACCGACCAAAGCAAGACCCCTCCGAATGTACACACAAAACTTTTATACATAACAGCAGTTTTTTCAAAATTCCAACTGATTAGAAGTTACTAAATCGTAGAACGATTTTCTCACAGTGTAAGTAAGCAGTGCAGTGTTTGTGGGTAGGTAGACATGCATACATTAAAGTTACCTTTCTAACAATGCCACTTTGCATTGAATGGAATATGTGTTCAGTTACAGTCGTGTGTACTCAGGTTTAAACGTCACTTCCAACACTCCAAGGAATTATGGTTACACTCAGTCCGACGTGTCTGTGCAGCAAATTGCAATTTAATTTGCAATGAAACGTGAGTAAATATGTCAAGTTTGGTTTTATTCATGATAAGTGAGTGCTTTGATTTTATGCGGAAAACGCCCAATGGCCCAACTACACAACTCTCTTTTCCAGCCAGTTGATGTGTTTCTTTACTCAGATTACATTATCATTGATGCAATATATCCAAAAACTATTTGCATGTGGTGCACGCATAACTTTATGTTGCACAGTCTTGAATGCAAATTCCATAATGGCCTGGCTGGAAAACAAGTCATAAATAACTCACTTAATAGGAAGCCATGGCACAGCCTTTGCTGCAAGCTAGAAATTACAGACGCCAGAATGTGTAGAACCCTGCACACATATGTATTATTATCACAACTTTTTTCAGTATACTTTGCCTAACTAGCACAAAAGTCTTCTTTTTTCGTTATCTTGATAGGAACATGAAAATATCAGCCCTTTAAAAGTAACAGCATAGTTGAACTCTCCATGAATTCCCTAAAGATTTAATTAAAATAATAAATAAAATACTTTAATACGAATAAAAAGACAAATGTGTGCTTGCTGAATGAACTATAGCCAATAAACAACAAATAAATAAATATTTGTAAACTAATTGCAGGAACAACATTACGGAATACCCCCACAAGCGCAGCATGCCTTATGGCAAATATAGCAAATATCTCATGCTAGGTTTACATTAGGGCACAGAAAATGTGATAATTCAGATTTGTAAACCTTTACTGTCCTTAATATTATATATGCGAATTTTTATTATTATTATTATTATTTTTTGTTTTTAATAAACTTTAAAGCGATAGAAAAATTATCAGTGATAGCTTCATTTCTTCGCACCTTGCCACAACTATTATTTCTTAGTCGCATAAGTAGGTTTTAAGCAAATATGCAACCCAAAAATTGTTTCATGCCAATGATAATAATTATTTTTCTATTCACTTAATAATTTCACTAAATACAAATTAAAAAGTCCATCAATAAATTATAGTTTTGTTTTCAAAGGCACTTAGATTTAATCCATTATACGAAAAAATATATTAGTGGAAATTTAAAATAAATTATAAATGCATATAAAAAGTTGGCAGCAATTATAAATAAATATAAGAGGGTGCAGATGGATAAGATACAGAAATCTGCTTCAGCGATTTGCGAAACCTAATGATGCAGTTCGGGAAAGAATGAATAACAAAAAATATTGACAAATATATAAAAATATGTGTGATTTATAATAAATAATTTAAAAAACTGTTACTTGAGCTAAGATACCATATTAAATATGTAAAATATAAATAATTTCTTTATCAAACAACTATAAATATACAAAACAAAATATTTTTGTTGTCAAAAATTAGAAAAAATCTATGCATTTTCTTTCAAATCTTAAAAATGTATTTCTTTTAAAAGAGCTGGCGTTAAAAAAATTAAACTGAACTCCTTTTTTACTTAAAAATACGATTTCCCTTCTATTTAGTATCAATAGCCTTATTACATTAAACTAAACATATCAACACAAAAAATTGTCTACTTTTTATAAAAAAATTCTGTAAAATTGATCGCTTAGTTTTTAAGCCTAGAATTTTAGATATAGAAACGAAAATATTGATTTTATTGTTTCTTCTATATTTTGACTTTTTCGGATTTAAATTTAAAAAAAAAAACATATTTGCTTTACTACTGATGCGGCACAAATAAAATCACTAACATCGATGAATTCTATTACAGAACTGTTTTATTATTTGAAAATCTTTCTCTTTTATAAAAAAAATGATCTTATTTACAAGTTCAATATACATTGTTATTATGTAATAAAATTGATCTTCTTACAAAGTATGCATTATTCTTTATTAATATATAAATTTTTCTTCTTACAAATACATTGTTGTTATATTAAGTTGACTGTATTTGGTTAACCTCAGCACGAATGTACTCTTAATGATGCATTTGAACTATTTTGTCCCTTTTGAGCGCACATTATGTTTTGTGTTTATATTATGTATGAGTAGTAATAATATGTACTACAATGTTTATACTTAAACAATCGCTTACTACTTTTTTAAAACTTTTTAATTTTCCCCACTATATCCTATGATATATTCATCATAATGTATTTATAGCTGCATTTTATGACTGAAGTAAATTTCCTTAATATTAAACAAATTCCAACCATAAAGAGTTTATTTTCCTTACTGTAAGCCATTAATCCAAAAAATCATGTTAGGTCTCACTGGCCAAAGCAAGTTCGATCAAACTTTTTTAATTTGGAATGAATGCTTCGTTTGGCAAGTGAATAATGAACCGGAAAAGGGGTTTGCTGTTGAACAATTTCGAGAAAACAATGAAAATATGAGTACCAGAGGAAATTGATTGTATTGATTTTTTTTTACTTTCCAGAGCACGGCCAATGGCTTAGCTTTTGTAAATTGCTAGCTACTTTGCAAAAACGACACCTACATTTGTTGCATCATTTGGCCGTAATACTGAAGAGTGTGAACATAGCATTGCTGTGAATGCAGCAGCAGCACACAGTCATTACCATTCATTTTCAAACTTTTGGCCATTTAACAAATGTTTGCCACATTGCAAAATGTGTGTGTGTGAAAATTTGTGTACATGTGTGTGGTTGCAGCGGACAGGCAAGTTTTATTTTTCTTCCTTCAGTTTATCAAGCAAAGGCGAAGGAGCAGGAAGTTTGGGTATTCGGGTAAATGGAAGTGTTTGTTTGGTTGGCTTACGCTTTTGGTTTGGCTTTTAGACTTTTGGAACAAGTGCAAACCTTTAAAGTTTAAGTTGAACTTGCAACGAAATTCGTTCACAAATTTACTTTGAATACTTTGTTCACATATGGCAGCAACTGAGTTAAGTATTGTGGTCTACACTCTTAAGAGCTCTTAATGTTGATAGCTGCAGATGGCGGAAGTATTTTGGATATGAAACTGCAGTTAGATGTATAATATAAGTAAAACCTTATTAACTTCTTGTATATATTTTTAAGTATTTTTATACTTTCAAACCGAATATATAAATTCAAATTTTATTGCTCTTTCTAGAGCTTAAACAAATATTTACATTTATAGCTTAGCTCACAATTCAAACATATTTATTTTGCTGTGGCACTAAGTCAATACGTGTGTGTGTGTGTGTACATACATGTAGCAATAAATATAATGTATGAAGTATATAATAGTACGTATGTAAAGCACAAACAAATCGAGAATGCACACACATCAACAGTTTGTTTGCACACACAAAAAGGCAAATCAGACACAAACTGCGGGAATAGATCTCGTTCCTTTCTTCAAAGTTAAATAAAAAAGTAAATTTTGTTGTAATACACCCGCAGTGGTAACATTTTTATACCCTGCACCGAAACAGGTTCGCAGATAACACTTTGTGCCATTTTTAAAGCAAACATAAGTTGCCTTTGCTGTCTGCTGGTGTTTGCAAGTCAAGCAAAGTTCTATAAAAAATTGAGACCAATAGATACCAACTTTTTTCAAAATATTTGTATAAGTTATCTTCAGATCCTTCAAGCTGATGTTACACTTTTATATATACTTTTCTAAGTTACAGAAAAATTAAACAGAAAACATTAGTTACAGGCAAATATACAACACTAAGTCAAATAATCAAACCTTTTTTAACTAAAACTAACATTTTATTTTATGAAAATTATGTAGGTACTATTGGTGGGATAAAATTTTCAGTTTTACTATAATTTTAAGAATAAGTAAACCAAATTTCAGTTAAAAAACTCTTTTTCCAATTTCCAAAAATGAACCACATTTGAAAAAAAATGTTTAAATATTTTTTATGAAAAGTTAATATTAGTCTATACAACGATCAATAATACTTATAAATGCTACAATACGAATTTTGTCATATTCTAAGTGAATAAAAAACAATACTTCACGAGAACTGCGCATGAATATTTATAAATAATATAAACTCGAAGAACACTTAGTTTGTGAGATGATGCATGGTTAAATTATAGATTAAGCTAATGTGTTCGACACTCACAAAAACTAGAATTATTACATCTTTATAGAGATTCGGAAATATTGAATTTGCTTCCATTTTGTAGACATTTTAAAAGGGAACATTAAAATTAAATTAAATAAAAAAATTAATTATTAATTTTTAGCAAAATTAAGAAATTATGCGTATTATTAAATGTCGACATATTAATTAAAGACTTTATATATTATAATATATTACTCTAATTCTAAAAAAGTGCATATCGCCAAGTCTCTCGGGGAAATTCTTTTTAGAATAATATACTCTTATTAGTAATTCATATTTTGTATAAATAATGCTAAAATAATAGTAATTAGTTGAACATACTCAAATTAGGTATGAAAATTGTTGAACTTTAAGCTACCAGAATAATATTTGAAAAGTACACAATCTTCTCTATGTAAATATAATGCCTCAACATCTCCTAAGTGTATGAATGTGTTCATTGAAGGCAGTAAAAATTTGCATAATTCACTTCCTTTTTTCATACAACAAACAAATTTAAATAAAATAAAGTTCTAGGATTTTATTGGCAACCAAAATTGTAAGTATATTGGTTTACATTTTATATATTTATTTATTTTTTTTCTTTTAAATTTATTCTAGTATGACACACAATTGACGGTAGGTTTTAATCCTTTGGCCTGAGAGCGTTGTTTTGAGAGTTTGCAAGCGTGGTATTGTCTCTAATATTAGAAAGAGTAGCTATTTCCCGGCATTAAATACGAATGACTATTTAACCAGCACAAAGCAATCAACCATTTAAGTAAACAATCAATAGGCTAAAAAGGGGTTTTACTATGAGAAATTTTCTGGAGGCGCTCAGTTTTTTTAAGCAACAAAAATTGAAGTTTTTTTTTTTTTTGTTTTCTCAAATCAGCATTTTTATCGACAGTCAAGCAAGTATCAAATCCGTGCAAGCCTATGCCATAAGTTCCAAAAATTTTCTGGGAAGCAGGGTTGCATTAGATGCACTAAGCACTCGGAAAAAGGTGCGTATATTCTGAGTTCCCAGCCACCAGGGCATCGATGTCAACGTAATGGCAGACAGGCTAGCTAAGGAGGGAGCACAATTGACAAAAACGACTGTTGAGGATTTGAGAATCTCTCTAAGAATACAAAACTGCAGATCAGAGGAGAGCGCAGCAGTTGCATCTGATCGAAGGTGGCGCAACACAACAAACTGCAAAATAGCTCGCACCATGTGCAAAATAACGCAGCCAAAGCTAGCCCAGTACATCATAAGTCTCCCAAGGAGAGACTGCAGATTGATGATGGGCATACTCACGGGCCACTGCCTGACCGCAGCTCATGCTAAAAAGCTAGGCATCATTGCTAGTGATGCATGCAGGAAATGCATGGAACCAGATGTAAAGGAAACTCTGGAACATCTTATATGTCACTGTCCTGCACTATACACCCTTAGAAACAAATACCTCGAAAAGCCCTGGATTGCCTCTCTGCAAGAGGCAGCTGATAGGGCACCTCATAGGCTGCTTGCATTTGCCAAGCACACTCGCCACACCCGGTAACACTAAGGATCATTCTGATCTATGTGAGGCCCCTTCGGGGGCCGGCCGGACTAACCTAAACTAACCTAATTGAACTTTTTGTAATTTAAATTTTACATGCAAATAAAACTGTATCCCATTAAATATATTTTTCAAGTCTTTCACGTTAAGATCCCTGTATTTCTATAAAAATACAATATTTTCGAACTATGCTAAGCCTTCTTAGGATTATTATTTTTTGAAAAAGAATAGGAATTGGAAATATTGTATAAATAAATAAAAAAAACCTATATTAATAGAGACTATCCAACCAACTTAGTGAACAATAGAATAGATGTAAGACGACTGGAAAGAATTGTTATTTTGAACCATCCTTATTCTTTTGCAATTGGTTGCAAAAAACCTGTACCAAATAGCATAGTAGATAGATGTCGCTTAGCTGCTATTACAACGCTCAACCGAAGTCTACTACTCTCGTTTCTTGAAACTGCTAAACCAACACAACTGCCTCCTGAATATGTTGGCGAATCTTGGTCGCACACATGTGCTCTGACGGAAAAGGACACCATTGGTCTCAATTGTCCAAAAAAGAGTGTCGAGAGGTAAGTACAGCACCAGTCCGCCGCAGTGGAAGTCATGTTGGAAGACCACAAGAAGAAGAGAAAGCAACAGTTGGACCTTTTCATACGAAAAAACATAAGCAGAAAACGGAGTGACAGCAACTTGAGGTGTGACTGGGCAGAAATTACGCTTAAAATCCTAGTCAAACAGCTGACGCAAGATTTCAAGCCCAAAGCCGAGATAAGATTATGAAGGGATTATTTGTTCAAGCTGTTGGCAGCCAACATGTCACAATTCTCACATTGTTTGATACCACAAGTCGTTGATAATTTGGATGTTACTCGATCTAGCCATGATGTAGTCAAAGCGGCCACTTCCAATAGACTGTCTGAATTAAGATTGGGGCGTACATCAGCGCCTCTGCAAAATTTGGCTAGCATGCCTGACGCTTGGAATCTCAGCCTCCTTTGTTCTGTGCAGAAAAAGGGTGACCCGACGACATACTCAAATTACCGGTGAGTCAGTCTGATTGCCATCTCATAAAGCGTTTTTCCTATAGCGTTTTTCGACTTCTACGTCTATTCTTATTAAAAGAAATCTTACAATTTTTTGTTCTTATAAACTAAGTTATCAAAATTAGAAGTAAAAAAAGTATAAACTATTTTGTACTCAGTTGACTGCCCTGCCTGCTAGCGTTTATGCAATCGGCATGAACCTAGTATATTTTTGCTGCACATTTTTCTTATTCCGAAACTGATGCTATAATAACTGTTTATACAGCCATTAACAATAATAAATGAACATGAATTAATAGGCCACCAGCTGTTTTTCGCCAATATTTTTTACTTCCAAAATAAAGCTGTTGTTGTTACTGCCGCCATTTTACGAAATTAATGATATATTTCTTTTTCTTTAATAAAAAATTGCAGCACTATATCTGCATACGACATTTAAAGAAGTTTCCGTCATAGTGATTATCTTCAAGTGATTATCTTATTTAATTATACAATTTACTATGATTGACGCACCTAAAGCTAATAATAAAGAACTTATTAGAGCGGGCACGACAAACTTGGATGTAGTTTCTGAATATTCAAAGACAATATAAATATTAAATTGTATCTATTGTTCTATAAGTCAAAAAAAATATTTCAGATATTTTACTGAATTTTATGTTTTCCTTTGAGTTTCGTTTTTAAACAATTTAGCAAGCTCCTATAAATTACCTTTTTATGTAGGAGGAAGAACTAAACTTTTATTATTTTCATACCTCGATTTCATATAAAAATCGTTTGAAGATCCGTTGCCAAAAAACCTTAACTTTCATAGCCCATTACAATTTTAAGTTCGGGATTGCCTTACCATCGCTTGATTATTTCTCAATATATTCCACATTAAGATCTATGCATTTTTACATGCCTTTGAACCAATTGTCGAAGCACTTTTGACACTCGAATTTAGGTATCGCCAAAATATGCATTCAACCACTTGATCCACTTCTTCAGGTGTCGAAAATCGTTGACCTATCATTTTATTTTGTTACGTACAAAAATAAAAAAAGTCAGTCGGTGCCAAGTCAGGACTATATGGCGGATGACTCATCAAATCAATGTTTTGAGTGCTCAAAAATGTTGTTGTTTGAGCCTATGTGTCGAGGTAAAGAGTAATCCACCTTCGGCGGTTGGTTTGCCTGATTTATTGGGAGACAACTGGCAGACAAATAGTGATGTACCACTGAGAATTGACTATTCTGCGTTGTTCTATTGGTACATTTATGATATGTCCAGTTTTTCCAAAAAAAAAACGGGCGATCATTTGCTTGCAAGTGCTTCGTGAGCGAACAACTTTTTGTTGAATTTGGCACTTCTTAAAACACCCACAAGTCGACTGCTGATTACTTTCGGGCTCATACGCGTAAATCCTTGATTCATCACCTGTCACAATGTCATAGACAAGTCTTTTTTGAGCGTTTGTGTGGAAACAGTCAAATGTCCATGCAATATTGAATGTATGCTAGTCCCAGTTATCTTTAAGGTTGTCTCAGTCCCACAATAGGTCAGATGACGCTCCCGCAATATTAGTTTGCGAACAGCATCAATGGTCTCCGGAAGAACAACTGACTTTGGACGACCTTCACGAAATTCGTCTTGGAGTGAACTACGACCAATAACCACTGGTCCTTGATGGAGTTTCATGGCCGAAAAATGAATTAAGATCATTCATGCACTGTTGTTGTCAAAACTTGCTGAGTACGTATAACCTCAAAAATTACAAACATTACGATGGAGCTCTCAGTTGCCAGATTGCAACACTAGAGTTGCCCAATTCCGAAATATAAAAGGCAACCCTCGAATATTTATTAAGCAATAAATAAATAATTAACTGTACTCGAGCTTTCCTGGCGAATGATACCGCCATTCTTTGTTCAGGATCGTATGCTTTAGGTATCACTAGTAAGCTTCAGGTTGCTTCTGATACTCTTGTTTCCTAATTTTTCAAATGGAAAATCCTTGTAAAAAAATTATACCTGTTTAGATCCATATTCCAAGCTGTTATGTTTTACGGTGCCCCGATATGGGCAGATATTGCAAGGAATCATTTAAAAAGGTTACAAGTAACCCAAAATAAACTGTTAAATATGATTCTAAACCTTCCATGGCATCGTTCAACTTCAGATCTTCACAACTTAACCAACATCGAAGTGGTATCTGATCGAGCCAACAGAATTTTTTCTAATTTTTGTAATAGATGTATATACTCAGATTATCCTCATATTAAAAACATTTTTGTTTAAAAATAAAAATTAGTTTTAAGTTGTAGGCTTAAGTTATTATTACACATGGGTTTTTTGCAAAATTTTCTCGCTATTTTACTTGTTATTATTAATATATTAAGTTCACATATACATTTTCATTACTATTCAAGCAGAAAAGTCAATATGCCTAAACTATTTAATTAACTAGCTATTACTACCTCACTACAACCTAAGATTGATATTGGATATTAAGTGAATAAAAAAAAAATAAAATTAACTGCTCTCTCCATAAAATTAAATATACTTTTTTTTGTTTTGTCCAACTCATGATTTCTATGTGTTCAACTTTCAATAGTTTAATGTTTAATATGCAAGTTAAAATCTTCTTCAACTTAAGTTGACCATTAAACTAACCCAACGAACTAAGTAAAGTGAATATATTAGCACAATTACATGCTCAGTGGTAGGAAAATGCGCAGCGCCTGACTAAAAAGCGTTTAAAAGGAGGAAACTAAAATGGCATTTCCGTTCACTTTGTCCGTATCACAGCCCGGAGTGATGTAAGAGTGGAGCAAACCAATTAAATGGAGGAACTGCAGAACGAAGAACGATTTATATATTTTTTTTTGCCTATTTCTATAAATTTAGCACCTTGAGCAAAAATTGAGGTTTGAAGCTTACATAAAAGTCGGTGAAGGCAATTAAAGTTTATTACGATAAAATATGTATTTAAAGTCAACGCACATTTTTTTTCGTTTATCAAAAAGGGATTATGTTTGTAAATAAGAGAGTTTTCTGCACAGGACGATGAGTAATATGTGAAGACTCATATGAGTGCCATTTTATATGGCGTAATCCCTAATCCGATTACATGTCCACACAATATTATTGTAACTTTGTATAAAATAGTAACAAAAATTGTTGTATACGATATAACATGTGTCATGCTTACACAGTTTGTAGTTTATAAAAATACATTTGATGATGTAAATATCAGATGTGCAACATAATGCTGCCGTATGTGTCAACCTAAAATTAATTATTATAATTAGTGAAAATGTAATCATCGCGCTTAGTGCATATGTTGGACTCAGCCTGCATTTAAATTAAAATTTAATTAAAATAGTTAAGATATCCAAAACAACCTTTTTAAAATGCGCGTGCATTAAATGCATTTATGTAAATATATGTTTTGTTGGTTTTTTTTTTTGTTTTTATTGATTCCCCTGGGAGTGCAAAACATTCTATGAAAAAGAAATATCAAAATGTAAGTTTGTAAAATATAGTTATATATAGAAAATCTACAGTTTTTATATTCCTCAAACAGTTATTTTAAGAGATCCATTCCTAAGAGTCACCCAGGAGTGACAACTTCTAGTTAGACAAACTATTATTGTGTTTTGTTAAAAATGTACCTTGTGCACACTGATAGAGGTAAGAGATATAGTTTTCGCCATTTGCTCGATGCGTTTTGTTTTTTGCTTCATCTGATAATCCATCAGTTGAAAAAATTAATTAACCAAATCGAGTTTTTCATTTAGCGATACGATTTTAAAGTTAAAAAAAAACATATATTTTTACCGAATACAAATTTTTAATGAATAGACTATGTACAAAGAGAAAATTTTAGAAGTATGTAGAAACTGACAAATATGTCTAAAATCCACTCAAATAATAAAATCGAAAATATGGTGAATTTCAGGAGAATAATCATGAAAAATAAAGAAGTCCAAAAAATGACTTGGGTCTCCAATATTTGCAATTGACGTAGACTTCTGAAAATATACATTTTTTTTATTTGGTTTGCACACTTTAGTTATTATATAACTTTTATTATATAACTTTCAAATAGATTAACAAAAAACAAATTTATTGCGAAAATAGGTTAAAAAGTGATTAAAAAGTTATTGGCAGCTAAAGTTAGACCTTTTGTGATTTTAGAACTTACGCATTAATTAAAAAAAAACGCATTATTATTTTTTAACATTATTGTTAGAAATATTACTTTACAGAAGAAATCATTAAGATGAGAAACATTTCAGATTTAAATTTTGTGGATTTCTTTAAGTTTAATAGATGTTTTCGATTTTTTTCACATGCGGCTACTTTAATCAATATTTAAACAAACAAATTTTATAAATTTCTTGGTTTAATTCAAAACAAAACTAAAAATTTAATTGACGAAATGTAGCCAAAAGTTGTAAAATTATGATTTATTTCGCCAGCCAAAAAGTATACAGCGTTTTTGTAAAATCATACAAAACATGGATTTGCTTTTACAAGTAAAATATAGTATTTTTTCGAAATTAAGCCTTGAATTTTTAAAAAACCTGTACCAAAAATATTATGATTGTCTCATTCAAATAGTACGTAAATAAATGATCGAAATGTATAGGCGGCAAATGGGGGCCAGAGAGTGCTCTACATCCAACTTCCTATGCTAATAATTAAAATATCTTATTTTTCAGCAGTAGTTACAGTTGGGGATCGAAACAACAAATTATGAAAAGTTTAAAAGCCAAATAAGTAATTTATTGGTTCCATTTTCTTCTTACTGGTTTGGAAAACTTATTTGGGCTATAAACCCAATTCAACAATATTTCGAATATAGACTAGCATATCAATATCAAGAGAGGCTCAAAGCCCCCCAAACATTGGGATCAATCCTTCAGAAACATGCATGTAAAATTTAATCTCTATTGAAAAAAGCAATAATAATACGCCAAATCCGACATTTGCAGGGTTTTATTTTTATTTTTGTTTAAACCAAAAATTGTTTTGTACACTTTTCAAACGCATGGAAAAAAAGAAGCTCATCATGCGGCAGAAAATTGAGAAGCCATCAGATGCTTTCGCGAAGTCTTCTGAAGGCACTTCCAAGACATTTGAGAGCTACATTCTAAAAAAGATAACTTTCAAGAAATTCCAATTTGGCTTCAGGCTCACTCAAGGCACACTCAAGAAACGATAAAGCGTTGTCAACATTGCACTAGATTGCATTCGCGGAAAGGAGTATATTGTTGGAGTTGCTCTATATATCCACGAGGCTGTGCCATAAAGTGTGGCGTGCAGGACACATTTCAAGCACACTCCCTGAATGTTGTGTGGGACAGTCTATTCTATCTGCCATAAAGAATCAAAGATGGTGTTCTGTAGGGTAACGGGCAGTATGGTACAGCCCCGGTAACACGTTTATCTATTACTCTTAGAAAACATTGCTGATGATACACCACCTGTATTTAGCCCATGAGGATGAGTTCAAATATCTTAGTATCAAATTAGACAAGTGTCTGCCAATCCAGCAATACAAATTGAAGACAGCTGAGCGCCTAAGGATGAAGCCAGCAATATGGCGAGGCTCCATTATCCTAATAAGCAGTTGCTTTGACAAAGCGCCAATATGTTTCAAATATAATTTTTTATCGATTTGGAGATATGCAATCATATGAATATGTCATATTGCTGCGAAGTAAAACCTGAACATAATCCAAGTGGCTTAATTCAAAATGCTACCAACAGTGCCAACTACAGAATGGTATGAAGAGTAGATATGAAAAAACTTTAGATACCGAGAAATGGAAATGAAATTGAACGTCAAGCTGTCACATATCTGGATACGGTTGACAATCAACCGAATAAGTTCGTCTCTAGAATGAAAGAGGTATTAATGGAATAAGAGTGACAAGAGGACTGCAGATTCCAACTTTCTTGGTGACTAGAACAATTTTCCAGGATAAAGCATGCATGTATTTGAATTTTTGCTTCACTATAGATTGTTATAAATAAGTCGGCTTAAAAAGTTAAAAAAATGAGATAAAATAGAGATAAAATAATAGACCATCTTCATAAATTCCAAGAGAAACATTTTTTTTTAAATTGTTACAACACTTAGCAATTTATTTTTATTTGAATTAATATTGATGTCGACAGGTTAGCAAATTATTTGTAATTATTTAATTGTTTATGTAATAATCATAATATGAATGTATTTAATTCACAAACATATTCAACTTTTTAAATACACAAATTTCATAATAACAAAAAACATAATGTAACTTTGACACATACACTTAAACTTCTAAGTTTCAACACTAAGTAACTGTATAATTTTACTATTGTTTAAATGATTTTTATTTAAATAATTTAGTTGAGCATACCGTATACCGAAGAAAAAAAAAAAAAAACTTAAAGCTGATAAGCATTGTTGAAAGTAGAAATAATATTTAACCACAGTGAATGGTAACTCCTAACTTAGCGAAGAAAATATAGTACAAAAAAGTTTCAGTTAAAGTTAAAAGAGTAGAAGATTTTAAACTTATATTCGCAGCAGTTATAGAAAATACTTATTTTATTTTAATTTTTGTAACTAATATGTAATGTTTGCCCTACGCAAAGTTGTTTGATTTAATTTATTTTTGCGTAAGCAACATTTTAAATTCATATTAAACCTACAGACAGTACATAGTACAAAACAGTTTGAAGGATCATAGAAATTTTTCATACCTTTTTTTTATATTATTTTTATATTTATAATTATGTTTTTAATGTCAGCACAAGGCTTAGCATAGGATGTGAGAGCGCTATCGAAGTTAAACACAGCTTAAATTGAATTGCGCGCGATCTAGAGATACAGTAAGATTCAGTTTACTTTTAGTTTTGAGTTGATTGATTGTTGAAATTTATTGCATATATTTTTTTATTTATTTTTTAACTTGCTTGCTTAAGCTTGTGATTATAGTAAACTATGTTTATTGTTTTAATTGGAAAAATTATGCAGTGTTGAATAATTTGTCTTGTTGCCTCGAGCGTTTTTGAACAGACTAATGTTTAGTTAAATTCGTTAAAATTAATAATTATTGCTGATTATTGAATTCTCATCAAAATTGAAATTGAAACCTTTGTCGGTGGGTTCAAATGATAATAAAATTAGAAAAGTAAAAAAGAAAAACAAAAATAAGATTTTACAAATTAAGTCAGGTATTGCATTTTATTTTATACAAATTATTTTCGCACTCGAGGCTATAAATTGAAGTTAAGTAATTTCCAGCAGTTTCATTAAACATTTACTTTTAATTGGAGCACACGTAAGCTCGCTTTAACTTGTCCATTATAAATATATATATATATATAGATGTATATATATGTATCCTTAATCATGTGTAGATTTTTCGCAGTATTTGTTACTGCGCCAAAACCAAACTTTGTTGAGTTGCATAACACCCGTGTGCCAGCAGTCACGCACAATACCAACAACTACCAAGTCAGCGTTGGCCTAATCTAAGTACTAGAAAAAAATATCTTGTAACTGGTACTAACTGGTAACAACAATTTTATGCACAAAAAGTATACAAAAAATTGAATATCACTTGGTTTAGTATTTCTTGGTTTTGTAATTTTTAATTTCAATTCTCTTGCATGAAAAAGGTTTTACAATGACAATTTTGCAAACACCACTTAGATTATAAGCTTTAATTAATCTCAATAGATGTATTTTATTTGTTTTTAATTTTTCGCTTAATGTTTATAAACATTTTTTGTTTTTAACAAAGTTTGAGGCTGTACATATCCATCCATTGGTTGCTATGGAAATAAATTCGATAATTGTTTTTGCCATTTTTTTTTTTTTAATTTTGAGTTTTTCCATTTATTTTAAACGTTTTGTTTTGTTTATATGTTTTATAGTAATATAACACGTTCAATACACTTTAATATTAGAGTTTTGCTTTTATATATTTTACTTTCTGTGCATTGGGGGTTGTTTTTTCGCAAAATGATTTGTTTTAACAAATTTATTTGTATATTTTTCATTATGATTAATTTTTTGTAAATTTAGTTAAACTCTTAAAACACTTGAATTAAATAGTAATAGTAGTTATGTATGCTTACTAGTAATTATCGTATT
Organism: Chymomyza procnemis; assembly: GCA_035046065.1. Lineage (NCBI taxonomy): Eukaryota > Metazoa > Arthropoda > Insecta > Diptera > Drosophilidae > Chymomyza > Chymomyza procnemis. Next base: position 60,803,387 of record JAWNOJ010000026.1, read on the forward strand.
GTACAAAGGGCATATAAATATATTTAATTATTGTTCAGTTTTATTTGAAAAATAGGTTAACATTTAAGCTGTAAAGGTTTCTTGAGTTTTAGTTTTACATATTACAATTAATTTGATTTTATAACTACGATTTTAACCTGCGCATATTTGCTATACAATACAAAAATATTTTCATAACATTATTAGATTATTAAGCATATTAATTTATACTCTTGGATACAAACTCATTGTATATGTATGCACAATTTGGAAAAAAGTCGCTCTTAACTGGGCTAAGCTTTACAAGTAATAAGTATATGTATATATATATATATATAAATTGCAGTTACATTCATAATGTTAATCATGAGTTTATTTGGCGCAAAAATTATATATTTGTTTTTTCTTTTGGCACAATATCAGTATATGTTAACAGTTACACAAGATCCTGCACATTTTCATCTATACAAATAAATATACACTAACAAATACAAACAAACATCAACCATCATTGGCTGATGTGTCAATACAAATACAATTTTCACTTAGAGCAAGGTATACAAAGGTACACAGGTTCTCGCTGGATTTGTTATGATATCCATATATATATAGATAAACTTAGGAAATCGCAGCTAAATCGCAACTTAGCTGCTTCACACACTTTTATTATATTACTTTTATTATTTTTGCATCTATCATATCATGCTATACTTATTTAAAAAAATTTCCGCTTTTCTCTTTTCAATTTTCAATTAAGTTATAAAAATCACTGCAGTCTACTTTCAATTTGACACAGCGTTGCGCTCTTACAGAAAATTTGTTGATGATCCTTTTGATTCGGGGAGTTGACACAGATGATGCGATTTGAATGTCGTTTGATAAGGCTAGAAACTCTTGTTATTGTTTTTGTTCTTGGGAAAATTCTTATTTTGGTTGCTATTTTTTTGGCTGCGAGGCCATTTCAGCCTGTCTCAGTTGTTGTTTTTCCATCTTGAAAGCAGTAACCGCCAGCGATTTTTACGTCTTCTGCTTCAAATTTGCCATATTAGCAAATGATTAGTGCTATCCTCACGCCCAGCAATTTCGCTTAATGAATTGGCTCCCGAATTACGAAAATCTTCATAGCCATCACCGCCAGATATGATCAGTATATTATTTGATTCAGTTTTTGACTTGGATTGCTTAAACGAGCTGTAAATAGAGCATGGTCAGTAAGTGCAATTTTATTCAGCTGTGTGTACTTCGATTACCCCTTGCTGGTGTACTCATCGCTAGTGTTGGCACCACTCTCACGCCCTGTTGCAGCCGCACCAGTAGCTAGCTGAGTTGTGGCATTGCCCTCAAGACCGGTGGTTTCCACAAAAGTTAGAAAACGTACATGGCCCGTATGACCATGCGGTATGCCTGTGGGCACAATGTTAAGCGCACCTTTTTCATAGCCCTGCGCCGGTATGGTTAACAACACGCCGGCACTGGTGCCTATCCAAATGAGATCCTTACAACATAGCAACGAAGTCACGCGCAGACAAGCAGCTTTATGCTGTCGTATGATTTCGTCACAATTCGAGAGCATTTTGTTAACGGCGGGAGCAAGATTTACTTCGGCAATTAGTTGGTGACTATGAAACGAAAATGCGAAAATTGTTTATGAAAACTCTAAAGGTAATTTTACTTGAGCTTACGTATTGGAATGGAAGCATTTAATATGTGCTGAGTTTTGTATGGATATCCAAACAAAATTATTCGATACTGTCATATTTGTAATTGGCTTTGAGTCCGATGAGATTTGTATTTGGTTAATTACCTAAAACAACAAGAATTTTGTAAAATTTTCGCATATTAACACTAAAAATTTGCTACCGACCGAAAGTGTTTCAATGTCCAGCACTTTGATAATGCCCTGTATGGAACACCAAAGTCGACCATCCACATTAAGCAGCTTTGTCACGGGACTTGTAACCGTGCCGATTGACAGACAATGAGATGAGCAAGTATTCCAGGATGTAGCTAAAGAGCGCATAAAAATATATATTAACAATTTATAAATCTTTTGCGTTTGCACAACTTACCACCATCGCGTAAATATACACAAATATCACCATTTGCTAAGGATACAAAAACACGATTGTCCAAGTATCTGAGTAAATCGTAGACTTTAGAATACGCAAAACACAGCAAAGTTAAATGTTTGATACACTTACAAAATGGAATAGACTGCCGAATGATGCTCAATCTTAATTCGATTCTTTTTGATGCGAATGTTATCGGTGCTATTGTACACATGTATGCAGCCATCCTCGGTACCAATCCACATGGTTGATTGATTGCACTCGCCTTCTTCTGGATTTGAGTCCTTGAAACGAAAATAAGACAAACTTAGTATGATGCAAGCAATCACTAGCTGCAACTAATATATACTTGATGAGCATGCAAAATGCCCGTTGCTGCCGTCAATGCCGATGACGACGATAATATGCCAAGTACTGAAGGTGCAGGACTAGGTACACGATCCAGTAATGCACTGCCAGTGCTACCGGCACTGCTGCCGCTTGTGCCAGCGGCTGCAGCGGCAGCTGCTGCAGCAGCTGCATCTGTCTCATCATCACTCGAGCTAAGATTTAGGTCTAATTGGGTATCACTGCTGCTACCCGCACTCGTACTGGTGCCTATGGTGCCACTGCCGTTTCCAGCTATAGTTGTTGGTGTCCTTTTCTTCTCCGGTGTTGCCGTTAAAGACGTTGATGTTACAGGCTGGTAACTGGGCGAGATGCTCTTGCGATAATCCCGCAATTGCTGTGTATAGCTGTGTTGCGGGGTACTTGTGGTGCGTAGAACTGTCTGCTGTGCCGCCTGTTTATCTGATTGCTTTTCCAACGACGATGTAGCAGCTTGTACCTTGGCACTGCTACCAGAACAGGCACTATAGGCGGGTACCGATGCTACGCACAAGATTCGCGCGTTGCAGACGCCATTACAGCTAGTCACGTTTGGCTCCGGATGTAGCGACATAATGCAGACTTGGCCCACGTAGCCATCGCTGTTGCACACCCACACGTCGCGTTTTTCGCTCAATGTGGCCGCTGCGCATGTGAACTGTAGGCCGGCGCGTGTCTTCCGTATAGGTATCGAGGTAAGAAACTCAGGTATAGGATGACGCTCCATTGTAGCGGCTAAATGCAGAATAAGCTGGTCAGCAAGAAATTCAAAGTACCATTTTGTGCGCGACACTTACCCAGTTTTTGTTTTGCTTCATTGAAAGCCTCTTCCCACTGGGTGCGTTTTTCGGTTTTGCTGAAGACTACGGTTAACTTTTGACTGCCATTGCTAAAGGGGGCCAACGAAAAGACAGGTGAGAACGCCTTTATACAGAGGCCACCGTTAAAAATGCCAACTTACGGTGAACTAACTGTTAGTTCCAGCATATTCAGCTGCGTATCATTGCTTTGGCGTTCCGAAAGCTGACGCTGCACATCGCGATGTAGCTCTCGTATGACATCTTCAAGATACTGATGCGGATACCTTAGGGATACTGTAATATCGGTGATCTGTTGCAACTTGTTGCAGTCCTCAGCTAAGTTTTCAATTTCGCTCACAATACGTTTAATATTTTCATCTTTTGCTGCAGATTAACGAGTATATTTTGAATAAATTGTTTAATTGGTATAGAAGGCATTAACTTACACTTGACAATTTCGAGGCAATCAAGTGAAATCTTTGTAAGAAATTTATACTTGTTGGTATCCAATGTGCTAGCCACTGGGCCAGGACAAATTGAAGTGTTTGGCTTTCGTATGGTTCCGCTGCGTTTCTTAATACTGGTTAAGACCAAAAGATCATTGAATAAAAAGAAACCACGCTCCTTACGCGCACCCTGACCCGATGGCATAGAGACCAAATCAAACAACAAAAACTGCCGCTCTGGTGCAATTAAATCGGTAATGCCCTCTATGACCGCCTCCAGTTCACGTAAAGTCGCCTCACGCTGTCCATTCTCCATAATCTCACGCTCCTTGCCGTTAATGTGCATGAGTATGTCATGCACCAGCTTCAGTACATCCTGCAAATGCTTCTGATCGGGATGATCATGATCTGTGTGCTTTATGAGTCGTTGAAACAGCAGCTCGTAACTAGAAATGGGAACAATTGTTAAGCTGCTAGACGTGTACAAGCATCGACATACTTGGGAAACTTTTGCACAGGCTTAATGAGTAAATTATCCAGCGTCAGCTTGCCCTTATGCTCACGTGCTGTTGCCTCTAAAAATTTGGAAAACGATGGCCGCTGATGTTTCATTGAGCGTATGGCATTTTTGGCACGATTACAATTGTTGACAAATGATGTGTAAACCTCTAGTACTTCCAGCTTCGAAAACTGTCAAGTAAAATGTGTTAAAGCTAAGACCTAAGAATGATTTTAAAGCAAACTTACCGTTTCCAGGAATGCATCGCCCACCTTTTGTTGCGAGTCCCAATCATCCAAACGATGTTTAAGCTCGGCCAAAAATTTCTCATGAATTTCAAGTATATCGGGCACCATGAAGAATATCTCGTCTACGGTGCGTGTATCTATCATGCCAGCATGTTCGGGTGCCTTTAGAACTTTCAAATACTTAAGCACAACAGTTTGCAATGAATCTACGTAGGATTGCTCATTGCGATAGATCTCTTGCACCACATATGAGCGCGTGTCCTGCAAGTAAATCAAAATAATAATGTGCATGAGCAAATGTTCAAATGCAGCAAGCTTTTTAAATGTAACAAGAGACTTAGAGAGCACCCAACATAAACTTACGCCTTCGTAGCCGCCCAAATTCCATTTACTGTTCATTTCATAGTGTGCACGCCGCTCGGAATCATCCTCTGAGTCGGAGCATGTGATCGAGGTCATTTTACGCAATCTATCGCACTTATCATTTTGATAGCCGGCTGCACCAAAGCTCGCCTTGCTTAAACGTGCCACCGTTGTGGTGGCCAATGAAACCGCTTGAGAGACGCTGCTGCTATTGCTGCTGCTGCTTGAGGGCAGCGTTGGCGCCACCTGTGTCTGCGCCAGCGTCTGTGTCTGGCTTTGGCACTGCGTTGGGTGTATTTGTGTTTGAGCTTGCACTTGGGCTTGGGCTTGGGTCAGCAGCGCAGCAGCGACGCTGTTCGAGGGTGCGGTTAAGGTCGCTTGTAAATCGAGCAAACTAAGACGTAGATTTTCGCGATTGTGCGACATTTTGATTGATTGAAGCGTTTATTGTTTTTTTTGTGATTTGATTGGTTGATTGATTGATGTAAGCACTACAATTAAGTTATCGCAACAGTTTTTTTTTGTACAATATTTGTTTTGATTTAATTTTTTATTTTTTATTCCTTTATAGGAAATTTTAACAGCATTGTGCTTGATGAGCTCTGCACACGTATGAGGTAACAGTGAAACAAACGTATACTTAATATTTTAGTTCACACAAGACCCTACGCTTTATATGCGTATACCAACTACATTCAAGTCATTACCATTACCGCACACAAGTACAGCCAACTACAGTACTTTGATATATTACTTTTAATATTTAATACATTTGTTTTATGGCCCTGGGAAATAGTGAGCAATACTACTTTGCTGCTATTCACAATTCATTACATAAACAGACTAGCCGCATATATTGTACAAATGCATTTCAATTCGCATTGCGTTCAGGGCATTAAAGCCAATTACTAAAAGTGATGGCGCAGCGGAGAGCACGTCCGGCTTAAATGCGTTGCAGCCAATAACTAAACAGTTGCAGTCCTCAGCCCTCAGTTACGGGGCTATAGTTGCCTCATATGCATATGTTGCAAACAGCAGGCAGTAGTAGTTCACCTGCGTAGACGTCGAGTGGGAGAACCGCTACAACCCACTTGAATTTAAAGTGCCTCTTGGTTGCAACAACGCCAAAAGCAACGGCAACAACAACAACAACGGTGGCAACTGATGACGGCAGCTTTCTGGCACTGGATATAGGATGTGTGGCATGCATAAGTCAGTGTAGGCAGCAGTTCTAGCGTGTGTGTGTGCGTGCGTCTGTTTGTATCTATGTTGTTTGATAATGACACTGACAATGATGTTCTTGTTATTGAAGTTGCTTGCTGACGACACTGCAACGGCAATGGAAATGCGTGGAACCGTTTTTAGCGAAAAAACAAACAGAGCAACAAAAAAAAACTATTACCACACAGCTGGTTTAAAATGAGACCACAAAGCGCTTCCCAGTAATAAGAAATTTTTCAAAACTTTTGGCATTAGTTGCCGTCACATAAATGCAGTAAGCTATTATATGATAAATAAAGGGTGGTTCTTCAGTTGATTAGAATTTTAACTAACGATTATGACATGCTTTTAAATACTACATTGAAAGTCGTCGTATAGTTGACAATGCACAAATACAACGACTTACTGTATGAAGACAAATTTAAAAGGCAACTTGAATCATATTTGATTTCAACAGATCAGCGCTCATTACTATATAGCCAAGTCTTCGATAGAACTAAATCAATTTGATTCGTTAAGTACAGATTGTCTACTACTAAGGCACTTTTGATCGAAATTATTTTCCAGAAATAAATTTTTTATAATCCTACCAAGTTAAGTTTACAAATTCAGTACTTTTCATTTTTAAAGGGTGATTTTTTAGCAACTTATATTTTGGCTTTTCTTTTAACAGCACACGCATGCCTTGTTAAACAAGTTCAGTGTGATCTATATTTAACCAAACGAACGGCGCTTACAGATGTTATTTTATTAGCAAAATGTACACCCGGTAAGGTTCTTAGTGTTTCGTAAGCTCATTTCTGGTTGTATAAGCAAGTGAATAAAAATCAAACCAGAAGCACTGCAAGAACTTAATGCATCCCAAAAAAACTCACTGTTTCACGTTAATTATAGGCCGGCAGTGTCATAGGGCCGTTCTTATCAAAGATGCCGCAAACCTGATCGTTATTGTGAATGTGAGCGCTGCCGTAAGATGGCTAACATGTGCTCTCAATTAAATGATGCCACAAGCTACCAAGCAAGCGAAACAATGGCCATATTGGGAGGCGAGTTTGGTAAAGAGTTTAGTTAATTTTAGTTAATTAAATTAACTATCTGTCTGATAAGATTTAATTCCTCTAGAAAGAATTTAGTCTTGAGATATGGGCCGTGGTAGACGATAACGTAGTTTTCTCTGGAACCGAAAGTTGCTGGTTCGATTGCACTGATGCATGTGCGATTTTTTGCTTTTGAAAATCTATACTGGTTAAAGACACTGCCATTCGTATTCGTCTAGAACCTGTTTGTTCTCTTGCACACAGATATTTCTGTATTCTGCATTAGAACAGCTGATATATTGTTAAGTGGGATATACATTTTATTATGCTTTTGTCTATAGTACAATAACAAGTCCGTGACGATTGACGCACTGAAAGTCCATATTGCAGGTTGAAAGAGACTATGACAAAAATAAATCCAACTATAGAATATAGGCTAATATGAAATAATCATTGAATATCGAACTAATTCCATCAATGACACAATGGGCTATTTAGCCTGAGTGTCTGAGGCGGTGCTTTTGTCGCCTCTGCCAACCTCACATCTATCTACCCAATTCCATCATTCTATCGACTACAGATTGAATCAATTTTTATAAATTTATTTATTTCTTTAAAAATCACCCTTTGTAAAAAAATGAAAGTCCAATTATTAATGATCCACACATTAGTTAGGTATTGTCATAGCTCATTAAGTTGTCATTAAATTGTGTGAATAATCCTCAACATGGCACATCTCTTTACTTTCCTCACATACACGCACACATACACACACATACACGCACACACACACACACTGGCACCTCGCACACTTGTTTTAGTTTATTTTTGTTGTTTTGATTTTTGTGCTTTTAAAATTTGTTTTTATTGAATTAAGGTATAGTCAATATTGTAGTTACTTGTTTGCACACACGCACTCGCACGCACACACTCACACGCACATATAGATACACGTAAAGGTCTGGTAGTAACTTTTTTTTTCTTTTTTTTTTACTTTAACGCAGCATACTTTTGCGCGTTATATACACGCAGGTGCATGCAGCATTTTCATTGTTTTCTGGATATATAATGGCTTGGCGTATTAAAGAATTTGCATAAAATTTTATTGCAAAAACGTTTTAATTTTGTATTTTTGCGTCTTTAGTTCGCTTTCGTTTAGAATTTGTTTTAAAACACAAGCTATGTACGTTTGTATGTATACGATTTTCATATATTTTTTCCATTCAATTTTTAGCCATTTTTGCTGCCATTATAATTGTTATTGCTCTTAATGTATTTGAATTCTTGCGTCTTGAGAGTTTTTTCCCGATTTATTTTTTTTTTTTGATTTAGGCATGCATATTTGGTTTAATTTTAAAATTTATATTGCTTTGATTTTAATATTTCGAAATATTTCAAACGCTGCGCAGCGCAACAAGAGGTTGGCATTGTGCAGGCATAGACACAGATACCAACACACACTTCGACGCGCACACTCATACACACTCATACACACTCAAGCGCATACAAATTTCTTAACAAGTTTTTACAGTTTTTATTTGCAATTTTATAATATATATTTATAATTTATTGCTTAAAAGCATAAAACATTATAGCTGTAACAACTGCTACACTCTTATGCACAAAACAGCGCTAGATACAATCTTGTATCTGTGTATGTACATGCGTATGCCTTTTATATGTATACGTTAATTGTGTGGCACAAACATTTTGAGCTAAACATTGCTTCGTTTTTTTATTTGATGTAGAAAATATTGTTAGATTTTTTATTCTATTCTTGTTGCTTCTCACTCTCTTAAATTATTTTATTTTATTATTTATTTTTTGCACAAAACACACGTGAAAATAAAACAAAAACGAAACACGAAAAAATTTCGCCCCACAATCCACGTACAAAAGACAAATAAGAATTAAAATCGCGCGCAGGGGTAGGCAACCCGGACCCGGACTGGTACGTTGTTGGCCACAAATCTTGGCGTACGCGTTGGCGTTGGCTGTTACGGTACTGGCTGCCGCTGCTGCTGCTGCTGCGCGGGAGAGCAGCAGTTCCCGCAATGAGTGTACAGCTGTGTATGTATGCAGATATATATGTACATATGTGATTGCATGTGCTTATAACCAGCTGCAGAGGAGTGCTCCACTCAACTCAACTCAACTCAACACGTTGAAAACATTCCATTGTGCCATATACACACTCAATTTCCATTTTTCATATTCCAATCAAGTGAAAAACCCAACATTCCCGCCATGCACACATTTGCCACACAACCATCCAACCACTCAGCCCTACATGCTGCGATCCACTGGCCACTGTTTGCTATGGCAAAATTTTCGGCGCTTCTGGCGGCAAACATTATTAAACAATGCGCTGTCAAATCGTCAGTTTCGGTATAAACAAATTCCAATTAGTTTGTTTTGTGTGTGTGTGGGAGGGGGCTCCCCCTCCCATCTTATCTCAGCTGTGGCAACGCATTGGAATAAGGCCCAAACACTCTCAAAAAAAACTCTGCCGAATACTAGCGCATCGTGCATGCGACAAGCGGCCGAAACACAAATTGTAGGTATTCGCGCGCCCATGTGACAAGTTGGTAAATATTTTATTATAAAATTATACCGCCAAGTGTAGGAGAAGTTAGAAAACGACAAAATCGGCAATTTCAGCAAAAACTGACTTCTGCCAAATGGCAATACTTTGCCATTAGAGAATAATTGTAGTATTCGTAGTTATGGACTGAAAGCATTCTTAAAAGCTGCTCGCAACAAAATATTGCCGAAGACGCTAATGCTAACAAAAATCAATCATAATACAATTTTAACTTATTCCAATAAGCTTGCACCACTGTGCATAAATACAACAATGGAATGAAACACTGAACATACTACTAACACACATTTCCCAACAGTGGTTGGGATTGCAGCTCATGCGCACAAAATACGAGTCCACAAAGACTCTCACTACCACAATGCCACACTCTTACATCTCACATAGACGCTCTCTCCTGCTCTTTTCAAGCGTTTTTGATTAACAAACAAAACAAAAACAGGCGCACATAATAAATTCTGACCAAGTGGTCGCAGACATCCGTAACAGCAAAGAACAATGGAGTGCCCGGAGCATGGGTATCAAAAATAAAATGCCCAACAATATTTTTGTTGCGTTCACTAACAGCAACAACAAACATTTGGTAAACATTCTGTTGTGGCTTGTTTATTTGCATTGCGCGGCGGGGAAGGCAAGTAACAACATGGCCTTTAGCAATAAACTGTGCAGCAGAGAGATCTTTTGAAGGAATGTAAAAAATAATAACAACGAAGATACTCAGCGTATTGTAGTGTTTTGGTAATAAAATAAATAGAGCTGCGCGGGAAATATTGCAGAATTTTAAAACAAGTGAGAGAGGGAGAGAGAGAGAGAGAGAGAGAGAGCGCGCGCTCAGTTTGTGAGCAAGACTCGGTAAACCTGTTGCACAATCAACAACACTACAAAAGTTGCACGAATAACTAATGCATACTTTGCAGCGCTGCTAATAAACGTTCCCACGAAACTTATCTACTGCTTACGGCCTATGTATTGGTACATCCATGTATATATGTACCCATACACACACACACACACATAAAACTAGTTATTGATATAGTTGTTGGTTGTCGCCTACTTACCGCACACATTTTTTGTCGCTGCTCGGAGAGCATGTTCTCACTGGAGCCCTTAAGCAGCTCGGCCAGCAGCGCTGGGGTGGGCTTTAAATTTGGCGTTGTTGCATCGACTGCGACGGATGCGGATGCACTGTTGGCCTTCGACTTGTTGCTATTGTTGTTGTTGTTGTTACTACTGCCACAACTGGCATTGGCATCAAGGCTGCGCTTAGCCGCATGATGATGGCCATGATGATGATGATGATTACCATGGTGATGGCCGCTTGACTTTTCATTGCTCATCGATTGGCTACGCTTGTTATGATGCATTTTGGAGGCAGGTACCTCGGATGCAGCCCGTTTCATTTGATGCTGTTGCGTTGCCTCATGAAGGTCTTTTGCCGATACCGAGGTTGGCGCCACCGATGCCAACACCTTGCTTACATGCTCAATTTGCGAGGGTGTTGACGCGGCACGTGCATGCGATGGCACTGGCAAATGGGTGCTGGACTTACGCACACGCATCGAATTTGAATATTGCGGCAGATTGCTGCGTGTTACACCCGTCGTTGCTCCACTGCTGCCTTCCGCAAGTGTTGCGTCATCGACACGCTGGCGTCGCGGATGTAAGCTTTAATAAGAGACGACGGCAACGTAAAGGCAATTCTTGAATATATTAATGTCAACGGTTTAAGCTAGTTTCACCTACTCACCTGTCTGTTTCGCGTAACTCCTCGAGAATTTCTTCGAAATGCATGCGATTTGGTTTCTTCATTTCCGCTTCCAGCATTTGGCCATAGGGCCCACGTAGCGGACGCTTTGAATAACGTTTGTAGTCATAATCGCCGCTGGGTGTTGGGCTGGGACTGACGCGTTCTCGCGAACCGGAATGCGTATTACGCTCGCATTCAGTATCCGATGTAGAATCAGTACGCAGATAGCTGTAACTCTTGTTACCACCACTGCTAGAGGCGTCGTCCTTGTCCTCGCTGCTTTGGCAGCTAAAACTGCTTAGCAGCTGTGATTTATCACGGCTACTACTCCAAGTGGGCGCAACTCTGTCTAGCTCAGGTGTGTTGAGTTCAAATGATTGAGAGCTAGGCGTACGCAGTTCATCGGCTGCTGGGCTATTAATGTACATCTGCGAACCGTTAGGTGAGTCCGGCTTAATGGCATTGAAATTCGCAATGGAAATGTCCAGCGCAAGTCCACGATGCGGTGATGCTGGTGCATGCCAGTCGGCATTATCAATATACATTCCCTTTCGCTTAGTGGACTTTTCCAAGTGGCGCTTGTGCCGTTCATCTGTGCTGTGTCGCGGTGTAGCTATTACTTCCAGAGAGTTGCGCAGCTGCGTCAGTTCTAAATCATCATGGCTGTAGCGCTTGCGTTGCTCTACCGGTGCGGATATTTGACGACGTTCAGGAGTAAGCCGGCCACTGGCACTTACTGCTGTAGCCACTTGAACTGTAGGCATTGTCTGTTCGGCCAACTGATCTTGCGCATGGTCATCACCCTCCTCCGAAGAGTGACTCACGGAAATTGTGGGCACTATATCACTCCGTAGCGCTGTCGTTAATTCATCTGTTTGTGATATCTTACAGGCTGCATGTGAGACAAGCGGCTGTATTGTCTCTGGTACAATGCCAAATTCTTCAGGAGCAATTTCGACCCATTCCTGGGCAGGCGTTTCCAGCCACTCTTGTGCGGCGCACTCGTAAACTGGCACAGGTATAAGGCAGGTAGTGGCTGTTTGTAGAAAGTTATCTGGCGGGGATTCCAATGGCAGCTGCTCTTCCATCAAAGTGGCTAAATTTGGACCAACTGAACCCGGAGTTGTAGCTGCTGAATCTGGTTCCACAATAATAGGTGGTTCGGTAGCCTTTACCGTTACCGGCACTTGCTCCTCTTCCAGCGCATACTCACTCTCCGATTGAATTGTATCCGTAAGGGATTCCATTTTTGCATGTGCCGCTATGACGCTGCTAGCTGTGGCAGGCAGCGTACCCGTGGTGCTACTAGTATCCGTATTGAATATATCCTCCTCTGGTATAGCGCCAGGTACGTCTTCAAGCACGTGTTCAAGTGATTTCTCCTGGCCGTAATTCAAATTAATGCACACCTCTGTTTTCTTAAGCGGTATATGTATCCAACCGGGATCTGGTTCACTTGTTTTTCGCTCCTCGGCGTCTTTCGCCGAGTGCGTTGGACTCGGCGTATCAACAGATTTATCACGGCGCAGTCGATCACGTAGCGCGCTAAGGGTAGACTTGCAATCGATTTGAGAAAATGAAACAGAACGAAAGGGTATGCCCTTTTGTGCGTAAGAGCCGATTACAGTGCGCGCCTCCGGTCTTGTCAGCTGCGGTGCCCAATCGCTACTGCTACTGCTGCCTGCCTCGTTGCAAGTTGCCAGCGGCGGTGATTTGGACTTCTCGCGATTGCCCAACATGAAAGCTTCCAGGTTTGAGAGACTTGTGTTTGGCTTTAGCGACGCAAAGAGGCGTGCGGCTGTTGAGGGAGCGCTGATGCTGCCACTGCGTGTGCCATGGCCGCCATTGTTGTTGCTGCCGTTGTTGCTATTTGTGCTGTTCTGCTTTTGTAATTGACTGGCGCTGTGACTGCTGCTGCTGCTGGCCTCCAGTTGCGGCAGCAATTGATCATCGGCAGCTATTGATGGCCCCATGTCGGCACTCATTGACGTTTGACTTGTATTCGTATCCTGGCGCTCCACACTATTCGTGGCCGAGCCGCTGGGAGTGAAGGGACCGCGTGGCTTTCGAGGTGGTGGTACAGGGGGTGGCGTCGGAGAGGCACGGCTACTATTGCCACCACCACTGCTGCCACTACCACGTAACATTTCAGTTAGTTCTTTAAGTCGTTCAGACCTTTCGGAAGTTTTTCGTTGTTTCTCTGTACCGGATGCAGTAGAATTCGGATTCGAGCTGTTCGAAGTGGCAGCTGTAGCTGCTGATGATTTGCGGCCAAAACCGAGGCGCTGAAAACGATCCAAGGTATTACGTCGTTTTTCCATTGTCTGCTAAACATATGCAAAAGAAAAGTCAAGAGTAGAAAGGTAGAAAATTAAAAGTTTTTATAGAATTTCTTTGTATTAAAAAAAAACACTTTGGCCAAATTTTACGATAGCAATGAACTAGTCGCTTAGTCTTTCTCATATATTCTCTTTATTATTCTCTTCTCATTTCATTCGAAATAAACAAAATTTGCTTAGTATACACCGCACACGGCGTATGCGTAATGTACATTTTGGCAAATGAAAATGTAAAAAAAAAAATAATAAACAAAACAAAAAGAAAGCTAGCTGAAAATTGAAGACCAGAGAGATAACGAGTCGCAAGTAAATAAAATTTACTGAAATTTATGAAAAAAAGTGCAAATGGCTCAAAGTTTTTGTTTTGTTACATATTTTATTAAAGAAAACACAATAAAATTAGTACATAAGAACACATCATGGGTGCCTAGCTGAAATGAAGAGGATTGATGATTTATTTACAGATATTGCATGTACAGTGGTGCAAAGTTTTTTTAGAAATGTTTTAATTTCGACGTAAAATTTTTAATGTAATAAATTTTTATTTTGCGGTGACCTTTAAGCACGTAAGCTTGAAACATATCATAGTAAGTGAAATCGAAGCATTTATTGATTTATTTACCAGTTGCGATTGACAAGTTTTTTCCGTTTAAAATTATGTTTTCATTGGAATCTAAACTATCCATCCTAAGAGTATTAAAAGACATATGTCATTATTACAATTCTTGACGTCAATAAAAAGAATTGGCATTGACTTGAGGTAATTTGCGAAACAGTAACATTTTTTTTTCAATCTTCCAATCAAACTGCTGACATCGACCTATTTTACTTTACAATGAGAAACCGCGATAGCTTTCAGTGGTGTGCCCCATCTCGCCATATTAAGTGACATTTTCTTACAAAAACAAATGACCAACAAAATTGTGAAACACGCCAATCAACCTGTTTTTCAATCTTTGATTTGCACCCCATTTTCTGCGAAAACAGCGATGTAGTTTTTTTTCAAAAAGCTCCGGTTTGACATCGATTTTTTTTAAGATGATATTTAAAAAACATTTAAGATTTCAAATAAGAATTATGATATTTGATAATTTATGTAAAAATATTTTTGATCGAAACAATTATAGGGTATACTTTATTTGTGCAAGAATGTTGGTGACAAACCTAAAATTTAAGAGTGCCTATTATAACTTCGCACAGTACCATGCCTGCCTAAGTGTCCATATAAACACACAGATCTCGAAGGCCATAACACCTAGAGACACCAAACTTTATTTTCTGATAAGCATTTTACGCAGGTTCCCCTGCAGTGGAGTTTCACGAAATTTCTAATTTAATGATATTAGTAAAAATGATTATTAGTAAAAAGTGCACACAACATATGATTGGTCCCAGACAGTTTTGCATCTTCTAATCTTTTCTAATAAAAATTTCATACAAACCGATGCAGTGCTCTACTCGTTTTGCCTTTTCCTCATCCTACTGCTCTTAATGTGTGCAGAGCATTTTTCAATAGAATCATATACCACTGTGCAGCATCAGCTACTTAGGCGCCTCATCATCTACAGAGTCATTATAATTTTCACTGCACAATGACACACATACCACAATATTAGCTAAAGCAAAGCTGCTATATAAAGCTCAATATGTATTTGCATTACATACATACTCATCTCTGTATATTACGTGTTCATATGGTTATAGTATATATATATATATATATGCCTACAAATACAGTGATATTTTTAGTATAAACAAAAATACGTACAGGCAATACACAAAAACCGAGACGAAGAGCATGTCCGATATGGTGAGAGACCATGAGATTATGAGCAATATCGAGATCGAGATCTCAAGTGAGTGAATGAACAAATAGAAATTACAAATAGCATAAAATAGAGCAAAAGACAGCCGTACAAAAAAATAAAATAAAATAAAATTAAATAAAAGAGTCTAAACACAAACACACGGTAGCAACTATCTTTGTATTGCATACGAAATGTCGAATGATTATGTACGTATTGGCTTTTTCACTAATCGCAAAAATTAATCACAAAGCATTTTCCGATTCACTTTATTTCCCCATATTCACCTTACAATAAGCCATAAAAAGAGAGAAAACAGCACAGCAGACACAGTTGAAATTATAATAAATTTTCAAACATTTCTTTTTCACATTTTTAAAAATTTCCAAGTTGCATAAAGTTGAATTTATAAATCAACGAAAATGCAAAATGTGCATTAGCGCTTCTCGAGTTAATGGATTACGAACATATTACAGAATTTTATTTTCCATATGCAGAGATAAACGAATTTCTACGTATATCTCTGGTTGTACGTATTTAGTGCTTGATTCATTGATGCCCAAGTAAAATACGCCGGCAATTTTTGCAGAGAAACCATGCCTCATCATTTGTTGATTTTCAATTCGCCTTGTGGCGTTTTGCGTAAGCGATTCGCAAGTCAAACAACCCAGGGAAAACAACAACCATGCGGTAAAGTATGCGCAGTAACAAAGCAAAGAAAAACGTCAGACTGATTGTCAGAATAAATATTTATAAATAAAAAATAAAATAATAATAATTAACAAATAGTACTTGTTCTAGTGGCATGCAGCAGTGTATTTTCTGTAGAAAGAGGATTTTCCACAAAATTTTTCAAAACTAAAATCATACAATTGGGAAATGGGAAAAATGAATATTGTATACCAGCAACAAATCAAGACGACACAAAATCAGCTAAAATTTTTTTTATATTCTCAGTAGACAGCCATTCGTTGTATAAAGACACAAGCATTGCGCATACGCCGTGTCGGCTCAAGCGAGACATGTAAACGGAATTTGGGTTAGCTGCATTCGTTTTTCGCTTTATAAAATGCGTTAAAAATTAGCATATTGCCAAACTCTATCACCGGAAAATCGAAACGAGTCCAAGAAAAACTCGTCAATGGTTTTTATTGCTTTAATGTTTACATTTTCATTGTTTCAATTTGTTTGCACGGTTGTTTATAGATTATGAAAATACTTAAAAGAAAAACAAAATGAAAATCGCAATAAAGATACATGATCAGATCTGTGCAATTCAACTTTTCGCAGTTACGCTTATCCCCAAAAGCCACCTAGCCAGGAAATAAGTATACTACTCTTGGCAAGTAAATTCAACAAGTTTGTTGGCCATTGCCAAGAGACCGATTCGCTTTAAACAAATTTCTTTATTGCATCTCGCAACCTATCAGTTTGGGTATCAGACTGAAAAGTCTCCGAGATTTTCTGAACATACTTAATATGCGTATCGTACTATTTTCCATTTTGCTGCTTAAGATAATTTCAAGATTATTTTTTCAGTTTAACTGAAATTTTTAAACACCTATAACATTTTTTTTAGAAAAATTATCAAATAAAGCTAAGGAATGGTTAATTCACAGATAATCTGTGATTTAATACAAAGTCAAAATGAGCTTACTTTCTTTCTCTTCTTGGAACTAAAATTTGAACATCAATTTCGATGTTTAAAAGGGATTAGTTCCAATTCTACAATTCGAGGCAAAATTATTAAAATGTTAAATAATTATTAATTAAATATTAATTAATTAAGACTTTGTTCAAATAAATTCGGTTAAATGTATAAGTCTTAAAAATCGATTTATTTAGTTAATAATATTTTTAACTGTGTCAGACTGTTTAATAGTGTCAGAAACGCTGCGTTCTCAAAAAAAGTAGCTGATTATTTGAGATGGTACAGAAATCACCAAGGATTTAAGCAACGCTTACAAAAAAACCTTTGAATAGAAGGTTCCGTAGATGCTACAGAAAGCGTTGAATAACACCACCAAGTTGCTACTTTCTACAAATTATTTTAGAACCAAAACTTAAATTTTTATGAATAAAAAATTACATGACATACAACAATAAAATTATTCTCTGTATTAGTTATTTTTAACATTCATTTAACAATAAGCCCAGAATTGTTAATATTGTGTGGCAACGATAAGGTGGCAACGCCAAAGCCACAGCAAAATTTGCACATCTTGAAAATTTGCCATTTTTTTCATAACATTTTTGTTAAAAAAAAAATTGGCCCAAGTTAAAGTCGTCCTGTACCACATTCCTGCAAAAGAATCAGTTATTAAGCTTTTATAATCCAACAAAAACGAACTTTTCTATTAGCTTTGGCCAATTTTATGAAGGCTACCGATTTTAATGAAATTTGGTTCAGTACTGGGAATCACAAAAAACTTCAGAGTAGGGAATTCAGTTATGATATATTCAAAACAATTGTAACACAACAAATGATATGTTAAAATCAACAGATTTTGAGAAAATTCGACGCAGTTATTGAGAGTAATAATTTATACAAATGGATTTTATAGGAATAAGTTGAAAATCAAATGAGATATTACAAATTTTACGCCAAAATGATATGATTGGACCGATTTTGATCAAATTTACATAGTGCTTGGAATCACGAAAAATGTGCCAAATTTCGTTGTAACATCTAAATAAACAATCGAATTATTTAGCCATTTAATTTACATTTTTTTTTGAGTACACACACAATTATGTGAGCTATCTCATATATCCAAAATCCAATATCAGAAAATTAAAATAAATTTTTATCCCATAGGATAAAAAGTCTATTTCTGAAAATTTAATTTCTCTAGCTCTGACCATCTCTGAGATACAGCAGACAGACGAATGGACACGCCATCCCTAGTCATCCCGATTATACTTTGGAGAACTTTTCTCTTTGTAATACATGATACAGGGTACAAAAATCATGAATCAAAACAAAAACATTATCAAAGCACTAAAATACAAATTCAAAAAAATTGAATCTGCTTTTTAGAAAGATACCATTTTTAGGTTATATAATAGATTTATTGGCGAATTAAACAAAATCTTAAGTAATTTTCAAAAAGAATTTCGAACTGTTATGAATAATGTCTGTGCTACCTTCGATTTTTCTATGAAGAATATGAAATTTCTGTAAAATCCCATGTGTGTATGGCAATTTTTTTCATTTGTTTATTTATTTCATCTGCTCTATAAAAAAATGTATATAAGACTTAATCCAAAACTTTTATAAAGCGACAAAAAGGAGTTTTCGTCCTTGTCTTGTATTAATTGTCTTTTGCTTAAATAGGTCACATCTTGGGTAGACAATACCCCATTTTTAAAAGGAATAGAAAAGATTGAAAAAGTTTGTATCCATGTATAATGCTCATAATCTGAATGGGAAAAAGATGTGACGTTATCGTAAAATTGCATAGTTTTGGGATTTTTCGTTTATCGGATAAAGACTAATTATTTGATGAATTAAATGAATTTTGTCCTAGGATAAAATTTGAAATTAGTTATATTGTGATGTTTAATTGATGAGTGTATTCCACTTATATTCTATTACAGCTGACTTTATATAACTGTAAGGTGCTTAAAAATTTTTAAGGTAACGGAGGAAATTGTAAAATTTGTCCAAATCCTAAAGTTAAAACAAAAAATAAAATATACATTGACTTTTATATTGAAGTTCTAAGTTTAAACTTCCAAATATTATGGGACCAATATGACAGAAGACATACAGTCTTACCAAAGGTTGAAAAAAATTCTGGTATTAACCAATTGACATTCATTTTATGAAAAAGAGATAAATATCTACAAAATTTTAAATTACTTATATTCCCGGGTGGTTTTCGGGATATAATCTTGCACCATTGTTATCTCTGCCTACCAGAAAAAATTCTGTTGTTAACCAATTGACATTCATTATATGAAAAAGAGATATCTACAAAATTGAAAATTTTAAATTATTTATCTTCCCGGGTGGTTTCCGGAATAGAATCTAGCACCATTATTATCTCTGCCTGGCCTAACAGGAGTCTGGTGCTGGCAACCTAATCATCATACCAAGCCCGACGCATAGCCATAGCTTTCAAATCTATCAAAGAACGGTGTATTCCATTGGTACGCCCATAATAAACCATATCCAAATTCAAGTGCCACAAAATCTCGCAGTTGAGATAAAAATGAACACGACTTTTGTGAAAAAGCTCGAAAAAGTCTCAAAGCTGACCAATAGAGAACGCCATTAAAAAGACAATATCCATAAAAGCGACCGAAGGGAAGCGATCAATAAATATCGTTCGTTCAGATGACATTTTGCAGGATCGGAATTCCTGCGGAAAAAAGCTAAGATCTCCTCAGAAGAAGCAAAAACGAATCCGAAAATCAGTAATTAAAGGTTTGCTAGAATAATGTTAATAATATATATCATATAATATGAAATAAATTAAATGTGCGAGTGGGCCACTTTCTCTAAATGAAAATGATGAAGTCAAATTAAAAATGTGGCGTATGTAATTTTACTACATTGATAAGATTCTACCTTGATTCTTCCTTGCCTTGTTTACGACAAAAATAAAAAGGGCGAAATTAAAATAAAAACTGTGCTACCGATTGTGAACTTTACGATCTATGTATTCTATGAGACTGTCCTCGCACACGAACATGGTTATATTGACTTTTCTAGTCATCTGAATCATGCTTAGGTAAATTTTAAGAATCTTAGACTTCGCTTTCTGTATGTTCTCCACATTAGTGTTTTCTTTCGACTAGATATAATTTAATTGACACCACTTCAGTGGATTTTCAAAGAAGGTTTCCCATGTTAATTGCTTGAAGCACAAATAAAAAAAATCAAACATCTATTTTAAACATTTACTCACCTCCTTATCTCGTTCGCATTCACTCCCACGCACATAAGGAATACAACCGAATGTTTGTATAGACGGAATACGTTTAACTTGTAATGAGCCTGCCACCGATGGTACTCCAACTGCTGCTGCTGTTGGTGATTGTAACTGGTTGCCACGTGTGGCGCAGCTAAGATTATGTAGTGATGAGCTGGCCAGCGGCGAATGCAATGATTGCGTTGATGAGCTAACGGATTGTGAACAATCGTTGTCCAAATTGTGTATTATAATTGTTTGATCGCTGCAATTGGAGAGTAAATCCTCTGACAACTTTTGATGATTTTCAAGCTGTTCGCCGTTGTCCTTGTTATTATTGTTATTGTTATTGTTAGTGTTGTTGTTGTTGTTGTTGATGTGCTGGTGCTCCCTGTCGTAGCTATTTATAAACGGATGCGTCGTTGTGGCGGCAAACACGTCGAATTCAAAAGTCTCGTTGTTGTGCCTCGAATGGCTCGTGGGCGTCTTTTGCTGTGACGGATGTGCGGTGGGTGTTAAAGGTGTTGTGGGCGGACTTGTAGGTTTGTTTATAATTGTTATTGGTTGCTTTGATTGTGTGCTTCCTTCCGGCTGTTGTGACTTCGTGTCGCTACTGCCACAAAGTAATTTATTTTCGAAATTACACTTATTTTTTCTACTTTGTATCGAATCTTGTCCATAAAACTTGCTAAGCTCAGCCAAATGCTCATCAAAACTCTTATAAGCACATTGCACATTTTCACGATTTTCACGATACTCACGCCACTCACGATCACCATGCGTTGTATGGAAATGGCGACTTAAAGTGGGCGTTGGGCGCGGCACAGCCGCACTATTAACAACACTGATACGCGTACCCAGAGGTTCACTTTTTATAGCAGACGCAACAGCTTGCGGTAAGCGCGTCTCACTTAGTGCACGGCCTATTACCGATTCCGATTCGGTTTCGTGGCGCTTTAAACGGCCGTGACGATCGTAGCGCAGGGTTGTGGTTGTTATGGGTAAAGAATGGAACGTCTCTTTCGATTCCGTGCTTAATTTGCAATTGTAATAGTCACTATCATTGTTATTATTGTTTGCTTCAAAGCCATACGATTTGTTGTGTAGGATGTTTGATGTTGGCGGATAGCTAAGTGGATAGGGATATACTTGTTGCAGTGCGCGTTGGGATCGTATGGGCCTGTTTGTCAGGCGACGCGTCTTTAATGCCGGTTCGGCATCATGATCACTACCAGTGCTAGCGGTCACTTCATAGCATATACGCGGTTTTGGTGGCACTGGCGGCGGATAACGTCGAAATGTTTTGATAACACTGCACTGCGCCCTCGGTTCATAGGTGCTGTTCGCGTAGGGTCTATGGCTGACTGTTGCGTGAGATTTGTAATGCGAAATGGATAAAGTAGCTGCAGAGCTGTCGGAGGAGTTTTGCCTTGGCTGTTGTTGCTTCGGTTGTTGATGTTGCCGCTGTGTTGATTTGTCAATTGTATAACAACAAATTGTTGGAGACACGTCGCGTGTTGTGGGTGACAGCGACAGCACCGCAGATACAGATTCAGACGGAGGCGATGCCAACGACGACGACGACGACGACGACGATGGCGACGCGTGTGACGTTTTACCGAGCGTTTTTGTTTTGAAGGCTTTTTTCTTAGTTGTTGCTGCGGCTGATGTTTTTGGCTGCTGTTGTTCTATTTCTATAACCGGCTGCGGGGCAACGTCAACATCATCATCATCATTATTGTCATTGTGATTATTGTCGTCAACATTAGTATCGCGCGTGCCAAAATTCGTTTCTTCCTCATCGGAGACAAAACGATACGACGACAAATCGGAGACTGAGTCCGTGTGTGCACGATTAAAAGCATCGCAGCTACCAAATGTCGTCGATTGTTGCTCAGCATTTCCATTTCCATTTATCTTGGTGCTGCCAACTTGTTGCTTTGCCCTGTGCTTGTGCTGCTCTCCACAGCAATGCTCGCACAGCGTATGGGAGCTTTTTGTGGCGGCAGCAGTGCGCAACTTTGGCAGCTGCTCTTGTTGCCGGCTCTGTGGCATATTGTTTGGCATGCGCCGTAATCCTTTAGAGAGTGGATCGTAGTCCTCATTGTTGTTGTTATTGATTTTGCTATTATTATTATTTACATTAAACCTTTTACTTTTTATAAACATTGGTTGCGCCAGCAATTCGCACGCGTTTGTCGCGTGCTTTTCCTCAAAGCGCTCCTCTAGATTCCAAGACAGCTTCTTATAGGGTACCTGTGCTAGTGCACCACGACGCAGCTGACTTAACTGCGGTGTTGCAGGCAACGAGCTTGACAATTTCTTTTCAACAACATGACGCCCGGCCAAGGTTGGCAACAATGTTGCACGTTGTCTGCTGCAAGTTGTGTTGCTATCGTTACTGCGGCCACTGTGCCTGTTGCTGTTGCTATTCTTGACTATAATAAAATGAAGCCATTAATGTCTGTTCTGCTTTATTTTTAAACCATTGCACAATATGCAACACTCATGTGTACGTACCTGCAGTTGCATGCGTGCTGGCCCATATAACTTCTCCACGTATTTGCCCTCGGTTGGTTGCACACTCCCCTAGGCTGGATCTAGGGCTGCTCTCGTTTGTGCTATTGTTGTTGTTGTTGTTGGCTGGATCGCTATGTATCGTTGATTTGGAATTGGAATTTCGCATGCAACAACAGTAGAGCACGCGACTATTTGCAGTTTGCGAACTCCTTTGTTTCGTCTTGCCTGTAGTTTGCTTCGGTGGCTTACCGCTTGTTGCAGGCAACTCCTGAAGTGGTATGTAGCCGTAGGCAATATCGTTAACTCTATAAAGTTAAAAATATATATATATGTTTTAATAATTTATTATCATATAGTGAGTTATATTTATGTGACTTGGAACGCTCATGCGCATGCTTTTAGCACAGGCCGCCCTAAAGTATGCAATAATCAAGAAAATAAATTTCATATTAATCCCAAAAGCATGCAAACTTAATTCTAGAAATTACTATTTTAAATTAGAAATACTTCATAAAACACTGCAAACAACTGTATTAAATAAACCGCAAATGATGTTTATTAGAAGCCTTAGTCTTACGCATATTCATATTTTGTGCACTTTTTTCACCTGTTCCATTGATTTCTGTTTTTATTCTCTATGGTTGCATAGATTGGCGAAGTAACTTTCGCATCATCTTGACAATTTTTGGTTGCCATATCATACTGAAGGCACTCGAGATGAGCCTCTGGCATTTTGCTGTCATGTAGAAGATGATTATAGTATAATAATATTAATAGTATAAACAAGCATGCATTTAAATTCTAAAACTTCTTAAATAGAATAGATATTATCTAAGTAGAAAAAAGTCGAAAACGGAAAAAACTCAATGACCTTCTTATTTTCTTTATATCTCGAAAATGGGTGTTTTAAATCCAAAGGTAATAAAAATTCCGATTAATTATTAGAAACAAGGAATATAAACATAAATCATGAGAAGAAGCATGTTCTATTCTTCTAGTCGAGTGCTTCTTATTGCACAATATTTTTAATCTCATTTTCAGGGTAATCCGCGGTACTGCCATAATTTCCGCTTTTTTATTATTTTATTTTTATTATCAGTCAACAGATCGCCAATTAATATATTTCGTGTGTTTCTTCTCTTAACTACCAAGGTGGCGCATAGCATTGCATAATTTACTATGAATTCAACTTTTAATTGCGATTTTGCACGCGGTTTACGGCGTCATTAGGTTTTAATATTCGGGGCGACACTAAAAAATGACAAATTCTCAGCACATAGAACAAGCCGCAGATAGAGTTCAAACAATAACCTAAAACATTATCAGCGTGCATAGAGACATAGATAAAACCATTAAGATGAACACTGCGTTTGCTGATAAATTTATCGTTTTTAAAATCAATTTCCAGAAGTTTTTAGTATTCACAAGTACTATGCATAGGTTACCCCAGCTCTAAAAAAAGCCATCTATAGATATGGCAAAAATAATATTGGTTTTTAAGATCAAAGACACCCAAAGTTTAGATCATCCGTGAAATACTTGGAAAATACAAGTTGTAGCCGAGTTGAGAAAATGCAAAGAGTTGCAACAATGCGAAGCAAACAGATGCAGGTTTAATTCATACAATTTTAACGAATTAAATACATGCATATCATGCATATATCATACGGCAAATCAGAGAATAAACCGGTGACCAATTTCGACAAGAAAGATTTTTTGGTATTCAAGTCAATAGGATATTTCTATGCACATTATTGAACGATGGTCTGCAAATGTTCATTTAGAAAACGTAATACAGTCGAGGTGGTTGCCGACGGTAGAATAACCTATTGGGTTAAGAATAATCAAATTGATGTCTCTGAATTAAACTAAATTTATTATAAACTAAAATATGGTGAGACCCAAATTACAAAAATAAACTTGTTCCCCTGTCCGAAGAGAACAGGGACCTGCAGTTTATAGTCGATTAAATAAGTAAGTAACCATGCCACTGCGAGACAAATGCACAAGTTCTGCAAGGTGGAATCGAGCCACCGACCTTCCGGTTTGGCGGCCAGTATGCTACCAATTCGATAACGAGGCGGAGTAACATATATGTCCCATCTTGTAATTATATAAACATAGCTAGAATTTATATGTAGATTTAGCCCCATAATCGTCTTACCGATTATTATTGGTCACTTAGTTCTATAATTACACAAAGTAGAATATTGGAGCAGCAAAGGCAGGGGTGGTCAATATTTGACAAAACTTCAATTTTACTTCCCTAATTTAATACACTAAACCGCGAAAATCTACTGCGGGGCAAAAGGTAAAAATATCGGCATAATTCGACAAATTGAGTCTTCGGCACAAAATTCGCATAAAGAGAGTTAGTTTGATTCTAGGTCGTATGGTATTCGAGATTTCTGAGAGCGTACAAGCGGACAGACGCATATGGTGCAATCGGTGCCCAAGGTTAGAATTCCTTTAATTTGCACCGAGTGCGGAACTTACGAATCGATAGCAATGGAAATGGCCTTCAAAAGAGCCTCACTGGTCTAGACGCGAAAGGCGATAACTATTAATTTGACTAGGCTTCTGAATGCGACAATTACAGACGCACAGTAGAAAATCCAATTTGTTATAATGATAATAATATCGAAAGTTTAAACGTGCGCAACAACTCAGCAGAAGTTATGATTTTCACATGTTAGATAGCAGCCAAGTTCAAGTTCAATTTTCGTATAATACAATATCGTTTGCGCCTTTCACTTATAATTTCTGTTCGGCAATTAGATCTCTATTGTTGGCCAAAATGTTAAACAAATTGAAGGCCGTTGACAGCCGACAGCAAACATTTTCAATCACGTCACTTTTCATCATCTCCATATAACCACCTGGCCGCTCATACTAAATTGTTTTACTGATTTAATATTTGTTTGCACCTTATTTCACACAATCGCTTTAAGTATTTTGTCGAAAGTTGTGCCATTGTTATCGATTATAGCTAAATATTTGCGGAATCTTAAAGGTCACGGCATATAAGTAGCAAATGGTAATTTGTGTTTAAATTAAGTGAAAATGTTTCGTGCTAATTGCATTAACAAATATAGTCAGTGTTAAAGTAACCGACAAATGATCCAAGGGCCTCATCTGGTACTGCCTTGTCAGCTATGTTTTATTTAAGACAAAACCGGTTTTATTTTTAGAACTGCGGCATACCAAGTGCCCGGCACGCGTTCAATGCAACTTTCGGTAGGCTTTGATCTGTGGTGTTTCGACTAAAATACTCTTGTCAAGAGTTCTTTATTTCGCATTGTGTACTAAGGAAGAGAGAATTGTATTATGTGGGAACATAAGATTTATTAAGATTTATTCGTTTTTAAAATGTGATCATCGTCGCTTCCGCTCATTTGTAGTCCTACATTTTCTTTTTTATAGTTTTAGTTAAGCGTTTGGATCCTTACTGTGCATATTTTGGAATATAATTGTATAATTATTTGTTACGTGAATTTTCAAATTGCTTGTTATTATAATTTTATTCCGATTTTTTCCAACCCTTGTCAAGAAGTTATAATAAAAATTGAAGTGGAGTCAGGCGATCTTTGACAATACTTTGCATTTTGTATAATAAATAATAAAAATAGAAAACATGAATAGAATTTGCGTTCTCCTGTACTTTTTTTTACTATTGTTTTATTAACATAAAAAACAATTAACAACCCTTATAATTAAAAACTATTCTATACCACAGACGCGGTTGTAAGATATGTGATCTGCGATTGTAAGAAGAAAAAGTTGGAGTACTAACAATCTGGTCTGATCTATTGAATATAGATAGCTTGTTGTTATTGTCAAGTAATTCATTCTTTTAAAATAAGTTATAAATTTAATTATTCCTTTTCAGTATGTTTTTGCTTAAATTACTTATACATTTGGCTTCTATCTTTAATAACTGATTACTGCTCGTGCTGATTTTGGTGTAAAAATTGATAGATAGCTAAGATAAATATACATAAGGACGATCATAGTCATATGTATTATAGAGACCTGATTTCAGTGGAATTTTTAACTGGTTTCTAGGTCTAAAAATGTTGTATGTGCTTCTGATTAGTTTTCTTTCTATCCTTTTTATCTTTTCAATTTGAAAACTTGAAATGTTGTACGGAATAGTCCACCGCTTTTTGAATTTAACATTTCCTGGCACATGTGCAACTGATATAATATCAATGTAACTTTCATGCTGAAATATGAAATATGCTATTATATGCAACAAAGCCAAAAGTTAATTTATTCTACTTTCGGTACCCTTAATAATTATATCAGTTATTTTTTAGATTTTCTATAACTTCCTTTATATGTAAGTGAAATCATTGAAAATTTGATAAAGAAATTGTAGATAATTTCGATGCAATAAATATATAATTAAAAATATTTGTTATCATTTATAAGTTTAAAATTTTCGGTGAATGTCTGTGTGAGTGAGTTACATCAGCAATGGAGACTCTGAATTTACATAACTTCCGCATGCAAAGAAATGTTCATGGTATAATTGTTAAAGGTACCAACAAATAATTTTTGTGCTTCTCTTATCTATTTTAGTTCAGTATGCAATTAAATTGTTGTTGCAACCTTGTGCACGAGCTATTTTTCTTTTATATGCATTTGTTATATTGGAACGAAACATTTTTGAGACATGTGAATAAAAAGCTCTTGGTGTTATAAAATATATTAGTCCCTTTTTTTCCAAGTCAACAAGAAGTAAATGCTTAAATGGCAACTGTTTTTGCTCTCCTTCAGGCTATATCGCGCTGTCTCTCTACTTACAACAGATAAAATGTTTTTTGCTCTTTTACGCTCACATACGACTTAGGTATTCTTTAATTGATTATTTTTTTTTCTCATGTAAACTACTGCTGGTACCTTTGTTAAACCTTTAAAAATAAAGCCATGAAAATTACCTTATCATTGATTTGCAACTTTCGAAAAAAATCGTGTCTCTATGTGTAGTAATAGCTGAAGTACTTATGTTCTCTTATTACTCTTACCACAAACTTCCGCAAGAGTATGTAACTAGCGGCTCTCTGAAGATATAATATTTGTTTATTTGTCTGCAGTGCAATGAACTAAGAATAAATTTAGTTGTGGCATTAGAAAGTAAATGACCTTTGAGATGTTTTAAATTAGAATCGATTATGATGTAAACATTAAATTGTTTTATGAGGTGATACAAAAATCCAACATCAATTAACATTAATGCCCTTTCTTTGCCATTGGACCTTTAACGCTGCGTATACAAATTTGATGTATCAAATTTATGAGCTCTTGAAACAAAGCACGTACTGCTTGATGGAAAGATGTGGACGATGATCAGGTGGTAGGTAGCATGGCCAACTTAAGACGTTTACTTTTACGCATTCGCGTAATCAGCGCATGAAAGTAAGTCTGCAGAGAATGAATCAGGGGCCTTGTTCAACTTGCCACATGTGCCACAATAGCCGTAGCAGCAGCAGCAGCCATCTCTTACCACAAGAGGCGCCAAGTGCTTGTTGCTGATGTTGTTGTTGCGGCTGACAGGTTTGCAACTTTTTGCCATTAAATATGGTATTATTTTATTGTTGTTGTTGTTGTTGTTTTTGTCGTTATTGTTGCTATTGTGTGCCCGCAGCATTGTCTCTGGTATATATGGTTACCCAGGCAAGCTGGAACTCTTCTCTTGAAACTTTTTCTATAGACTCTTAACAATGCTCACAATGCAGCCGAAAAATTAAATAGCAGCAAGTCACTTTATTTTTTGCATTACAAGCTAAATTTTTTCTTAGATCATTTTAACAAAGATTACTTTCTTAATTGATGTTAAGCAAAGCATTCAAGCCATGTTGCCGTTGGACACCCATCATGTTCTCGTCGTTTTTCGTACATGGTAACATGTAGCCGTTTTTATTCGAACCGCTTGACACTGCACCAGCGACCATTATTAATTACGCTTCGATTATTTGCAAAATTGCAATACCAGCTCCAGAAATTGTTGCTGTGCCTGTCCAATATGGACCAAGCGCCCAGAATCAGCCATTCTAGGTGCAAGTTTGGAAAATAATCTGAAATGGCTGGCATGTCAGATTCTTGCAGAAAACTTGACCTTTTGCCGAATATGAATTGGCTGGCGTGCTCATCTTTAGTTTATGGATTCAACAAAGTGTAAGTGGCGATGCATGCACCACAACAAGTTGTCCTACTAACTGAGATTTTTCGAAAATGCTGTTACACCAAAATTATCAGAAAATTAATTTCATTTTGTAAACTTTGTCTACTTTAATTACTAATAATGTGATAACCATTTTTTTAATTAATTTAAATATTTAACATTGCAGCAGAGCATATAACTTAAAAACAGATCTGTAACTTAAGAGAGAAAATAAAGTAAAATATATTGCTGCCGTCTTTGGGATACCCTGTACCACATTTCTGCAATGATTAATATTGCTTAAGATTACATACGTTTAATTAATAATTGGCTTATCATGATTTCTCTGGAAATAAGCAAATCAGACGAAAGTCCCTATCGGAATATATAACTATAGGGAATCTCCGTTTTCATCTTCCAGAAGTTGCATAAATTTTCAGCCAAAAAAAAAGAAAAGAAATTGATTATTTCGTATCATTTTTAGTTGCGTTTTGTGCAACATTTTCGCTTTAGACTTCTGCCAAATAGAGTTTGCCAAATAGAGTCGCATACAAAATCAAAATTAAGATGAAAATATCTGGTAAATGAATAGAACTCTATAACTCTTGTTTTACCCTTGCATAAACCTAGTCTCAACGAACTAACAAATCCAAGATAGACCTTTATGCAAAAACAAACAAAACGATTTCGAAACATCCTAATTGAATAGATTAATATTAAATATTTAAAGATATTTTGTCAAATGTAATTGTGAATATAATTAATAAACTAGGGATATGATTTTTTTTAAAAACATATTAATTAGCATTGTAGAAAAATTAGGAACAGGACTATTATCATTACAATATTAATTAATTGTTTTAGAAAACATGACTTTTTCCGTTTTCGTACCACTATGCGTCACGAAGACTTTATGAAAATCAAATATAAAATCAAATCAAATATAACCTAAGATTCGATTAATTGCTTTTTGGAGTGTGGTGGATTTTGTTAAAAACGGCATTTTAATAAACAATTCTTTAACATAAAGGGTGCTTTTTTTGAAGGTATAGAAATGTAAGTTAACATGACTGTGCAAGATAGCGACCGATTTAAAAGCTGCCAAGTGATTTATTCTCAGTTTGCTTTGGCAATTCATCATGAACAGACTCACGCCTGAACAACGCTTGCATATAGTGCGAATAGTGCCCAAAACGAGATTGCCGTTGTTCCCGGAATTTCTTTAGCAATGAAGTGCACTTCTGGTTAAATGGCTACATCAACAAATAAAACTGCCGCATTTGGAGTGAAGCTAATCCGCAAGTGTGAGTCGAAACTTTGTTACATCCAGAAAAACTGACTGTTTGGTGCCCTTTATGGGCTGGTGGAATCATTGGTCGGTACTATTTCAAAAACGAACGTTATGGTAATCGATATAGAGCCATGATCACATGTCCAGGAGCTGTGGTTCGAACAAGATGAGGCAACGTGTCACACAGCTCGTGCCACAATCGATTTATTCGTTTTGGTCCTGTGAATTGGTCTCCAAGATTTTGTGATTTAACACCGCTAGACTGATTTCTGTGGGGCTATGTAAAGTCATTGGTCTATGCGTATAAGCCACAAACGACAACATTCGCTGTGTTATTGCCGATAACACAAATGTTGAAAAAAGTCAGCGTAAATTAGTCGTCCAAATAGGACTATATCCGAACCAGCCGTGGCAGTCATATGCCAGAAATCATATTTGAAATGTAATTAATGCCTTAAGATTACCTTTAGGATAAATAAAATTCATGTCAATCGTTGTTTTATTGCAATTTAAAGATAAATAGCTCTAAAAAAACACCCTTTACTTGCCTGATTAGGCTCCGTCACACAGTGGCACGGAAGCTGAAAATATCGTTGAAAAAATCCCATCTGCTGAACCAATAGGTAAGGTAAGCAAACATGTAATAAATGTATTGTTAAAACCGAAGAGATATTATTAGCAACTTTTATACTTTTTCCCGTGCAATTGAAATATGCACATTGTTCAATGTAATTTATATAGAAATCTTCACTTTCTGATAAATAACAAAACGGCTACGAGAGCATTGAAGAGCATTCTCAAAGACACTCCGCAAAATATCTTAAATAATTATTCGCAATACTTACTGTCTGCAATGCATTTAATTTAAAAAATTCCTGTTACAAAATTTAAAATATTTGCTGCTTTTTTTTAACAGTTGAGTGTCTATATCAACACACATGACGTAGACTTCTTTATTTACCCTTTTGAGGTTCTCCGACTCTTCGTTTCTACTACTAATAACCAAC
The DNA here is from genome assembly GCA_035046065.1 of Chymomyza procnemis. Classification (NCBI taxonomy): domain Eukaryota; kingdom Metazoa; phylum Arthropoda; class Insecta; order Diptera; family Drosophilidae; genus Chymomyza; species Chymomyza procnemis. The sequence continues at coordinate 60,834,811 of JAWNOJ010000026.1, forward strand.
TTAAGTTACGTTCATTGCAAAGTACATCTTTAATTGAGAAATCACAATTATTTCCGCAACTTTTCAGATATATTTGTATCTCGGCACGTGCGTGCTAGTACTGGCAACACATCTGTCACAAATTTGTATGCCAGCAGCAACAAAAATATCTTTGAAACTCGTATGGAAATGTGTACATGCTGTAAGAATTTTTCAAGAAAATATTTTGCAACAGCCTATAGAATGAATACACAGTCAATATATACTTATGTAGAAAATATTTAAGAAAATTGAAAATAAACTGCATTCCTCAAAGTATGAATAATTCTTGGCATACAGTTTGTTTGGCAACATTTTTAGGCTTGGAGAAATTAAGAGATACGAAGCTTATTTTCACACGTCATAATTTTTAAGTACTCTATTAAATAAACAGATAATACAAATGCTATTAAAAATGCAAGAGCGCCAGAACTGTTGCTCGCGAAAATATTTTGCAAATGAAAAATTTAAAATTAGAACGCAGAAATATTAATAATTTTTTATATTTTGCATGGTTAAGCAGAATGTTTGGGTTTTATTTACATTTTTTGCGTTAACTTAAAGTGCTCAAAGTGACTACAGAAACCGTTGTTTTAATCAATTACTTGCAAGATTTTTTATAAAATGAATATTTTTTTTCTTTTAAATAATCAAAAAACTGACATATCTTTTACGCTTTAGTTAAATTTAGATACTTATCTAAATGAGCTTTATCAACGTAATCTCTCGTCGTATAGTATTACTTTGTTTACACTTGGAAACAGTGCTACCTACAATGAGTATTATTTCTTTGTTGAAAAACCAAGCTGTTCATTGATGATATCTTAAGAATTTATTTGTGATAAGACTTAAGACAATTCAAATTGAATTAAAATATTAGCTTGACAGAAAACACGAAAAATGTATCTTAATGCTGAAATTTAACTTGTTAACAACAACTTATTGCAAAACGTGATACGTGAGAATTAGTTGAGTTTCGCTTAGATTTAAGAATCTAAAAAAAAAACTTACAGTACCCAAAAAAAGAGTGAAAAACGAGATTCTTGAAAATTGTAAAACCAAAAAGTTTACCCACACATAACCCATTACTTGAACAATGTTCAATTATCTAGAATTCTAAATAAACTACAAAAAATAATTCTAAAGATATATATAGGACATCAAAGCTTATATATTGCAGACTTTCGTTGTTTTTGCCACCATACGAAGTAGATTGTACTTGAACACAGATATCTTAAAAATCCAACTAAATAAATCGAATTTTGTAGCGAGCTTTTGTAATACATTTTGGAATACATGGAATTTTGATTTAACATAATGCTTGAAAACTCTTAGAACTTTTAAGTAAAATTATCATTGTCAATGGTGGGAGAGGGGGGCATCACTCTATTTCTTTTCGAAGCTCTTGGTACTACTTTACGACTATTATAAAAAAAAAATAATATTCTCAAAGGCTTGTTTTCCAAGGGTAAACAAAAATATGTTCACAGCATTCCTGTATCCCTCCTATACTATACCAATTTTCAATAATTAAAATGATTTAAACCAAAGGCAGAATTCTTGTAAAAAATTTAATATCGGCGGAAATAGTGCGACAAAATTTAAAGTACATATTAATACTATAACTGACTTTTAAAGTTACCTGAATTGGAAAATACTTAATAATACTTAACTAACATCAATTTTTAGGCATTATATGGAGAAAATAAAATATGGAAAATTTTTGAGAGCATTGAGAATTCAAGCTAATTGGGCAATCACATACCATATGTCCAAATAACAAAAAGCCAAATGGGCAGTGAGAGATAGCCTTTTTGGTTTTACGCTTTTGGATGGTTACATTGAACAAGTGAAATAATTGCACTTTGTTAGTTTTGATTGATCCGTACAAAATGAAGTCCGCTGGTGTGTGAAAAATTTCTCGCTACCTACATTTGTCCCAATTGAAAATTTTTCATTTTGCAAGAAAAAATTAAATTATTGTATTTCGTCAACTTACCCTCGGTGAAGTATTTTAGGTCTACTAGTAGATATTAAGATTCTTATGAATTGTCAGTTTTTTCGCCTCTCGGCGACAGGCGATTTTACCATTCTGAACTTAATTATAATATTTTAAAAAGCAAGTGAAGAACAATACAACTACTTTTGCATTAAAGAGATTTTTTTATATAGCTTAATTTTCGTCAATTTAGCATATGGCTTGGTAACATCAAAAGTTCCGAATTAGGCTACAATATACGAACAAATTATTCAGTTAAAACGTTATGTTTTTTGTATGCAGGTGTAAGCCACCCATGCCCATATACCAAAGAACTAAAATAAACTTGTGTTCCACGGATAACAACATGTTTTTATCGAAAAATTGGCTACCTCAATTTTTAGATTACTCATAACTAAGATCTGTGAGTCCCTACCGCCAGACAGGCGGACATGGGTGTATCAACTTCTCTAATCAAACGAATTTTCATTTTGTACTTCATAAGATATTAAAATTGATAAAAAATGTTTCTAAAAGTCTTAAACTATAATAAGTTGAATTCTGAAGGCGCCGGATATTCTCAATATCGCAAGTCGTCAGTAGGCTCTGCTATATTTACTTATGAATTTGATCAGAAAATTTTGATGCTACAGAGTATAAGTATCGTCAAGGCATGACTGCAAGATTTTCAATTCCATGAAAACTGTCGAAATTAAAAAGTAAGCAGTAGATTTGTAGATGGGGAACCCTCGAAATTGCATAAATAACAGAACGGGTGTTTCTTTAGAAAATTCTGATAAACGCTACTGCAAAAAGATAACACATAGATGGAAATATCATCTACTTGACTTGGGACTAGCTGAAAAGTAAAATGTTTTTTATACATTTTTTTGTAGTCGCTGCTTAACATTTGTTTTGCGTTTCGCAATAACTTATTTTTTATTTGTTCATTAAATACCTAGATAAGTCTGTAGATAACACCAGCATCTAAAAAAAGCTATAAAAATAATCGTCAGCAAACCAAAAACAATCAAAATGTGGAATTAGCACATAATTTAGTACGTATACATATGCATGATTCAATTAAAATTATAAGCTTAAACAAATGTACCTATAAATTGCTATTAAAAAACCATATAAATTTTGACATGCTGTGAACATTTTGCTGTCAGCTTGATGAAGCGACACGTGGATAGTCCCAGTTACAACAGTCTCATCCATTCAACACTGAAACAGATCCGCTGATGAACACCGAACGAACACCAAGTCCAAGAACAATAATAACAATTAAGCCTGACAACGCTCCCAGCAGCACACGCTGGGTCTGGGTAACACCTATTTTTAACTATTTTATGTATCAACGCTTTGGGTCTTTGTGTCTGTAGCGTTTTGACTGACATATGACAGGAACTCAGCTTGGTTCGGTATAGTTCTGCTGCATAGAGCTGGGCCTAGGTCTGCGGCTGGGTCGGTCTCTTGGTTGCATGCATAGATGCATTGGCAATGCAAAATTTCTTTGTTGTGGTCTTTATGATTAATCTGCACGGCATTTCAGCGGCACATCAGCAACACCTACTGCCAGTTCGTGACAGCCTAGCACCCAAGATCCATGGTTCCATCAACATTCATAAATTTCTCATATCAAGCACAAGAATGTAACGCAAGAAAAAAAAAATAAAACTGAAATTGAGACTACCAAACGCATGGGGTGGGGCATCATATGAATATGGAATTGGGCATGGGGAATGGGGGCAGACAGTTGCCTGGAATACTCGTATATTGTGTGACCACTGCGGCCTCTTGCTGTTCCCTTGTTGGCACCTCTTATGTTTTGGCATGACATTATAAATTGTTACTCATTTATATTTTTCTCATCTTGAACAGACATAAAAAATGAATACTTGAAATTATTTAAAGCGCAATTTTTCAATTTTCATTCGTATATTGAATTTTTACTCAGCCGGCAGCCGGCATGCCCTCCGCCCCAAAAGCTTTTATATACTATATATATGAACATGACTAATTACGTTAAGGAATAAAGAAATGTATTGACCTTGCAGAGACGATCAACATTAAAGAGCAGGCTATAGTTCGTTAGGCTCTATTGACATAGGATTTTATTTATTTAGCTTATCAATCATTGAATTTCAGGCTGTAGTGTCAAAGTGGCGTGTTCCTCCTTAAAGCCCAGACTTTCAGAAAATCATTATTTTTTGAAGCTTCACAGCATACATTGTTGGTTGTCTTTTCAAGATTTGAGAGCATATAGCGTACATTATTTTGTTACTTTTTAACATCTGCTTATCTTTAAGGGATTTTCATCTTCCAAGCTCTGATGACTACCACTGATATTGTCTCTACCGCCGCTATATTCAGCCTTCTCATCAACGTTTAGTATAGCATTCATTTTTACTTTCTTCGTAAAACGCTTGGTTTCACAAATCGTTTCTACTTCAGCTGGGCATATATATAACGGTTTTTTGTCATTTTTGTTTTTCTTATCCAAAAGTCCAATTTCAATGTCCCAACGACGATTAAAAGCCATAGTAACTTCAGAAAATTAAATTTATTAAATAATCTTAGGAGCAAAAATGAATTACCTTTATTGTAAGTACGCTATGTCTTAATTTTACATTTAAGTTCCGAAAAAGGATTTTGACAACAATTACTTTTTAAGTTTAAAATCGTTGCCAACTAGTTCGAGTTGGAAATATGATGAAGACTACATTAAAATTTAAATTCGTTTTTATGAATATAAATGTATGGAAAGTTCTTTCAGCAGGGAATGGAAAATTATTTAAAAATGCCAAACGTGCTTCAATATTCTGCTTCTAAGGCTTTGCTTTAACTACCATAAAGAAATAATTTAAGAAATTTATTTTCATGTAAAATTTATAATATTATATTCCCTTGCTTGGCAATTGGAGTTACAAATTAGCCATAATTTGTCCCACGGCTAGACGCAATCATCAATGGTCGGTTTTCGGAAGTTTTTAGAAAATTTTAAATACTATTTCTATGCGTTCTCCTTGCAATATCAAATATTTTGGAACCGCTTTTTTGTATTCCTATGAATATAACACAAATCATTTAAAGCTAATATCTTAAATAATGCATACAACTTAATAGTTCTGAAAACAAGTTTTCATGTTTTATGGGTTAAATTGATTTTGCACATAAATATTTACTAAGAAATACCTAATTCACACACAAGATATTGATTTATCGGCACAAACAAAGAGAAAAAGTGAAACAATTTTTTATGCATATCTTATTTTATGCATACCTAAGGTTCAATTTGTTACTTTGAAACTACTTTGAAAACTAATTTGTTCAGAAGTGCAGACATACAGGCAACAATCGCTACGTTTATGGTAAACATGCCGCTTGATGCAGTCACATACATTGCACAAATGTAGTATACTCTTTGTAACATCCATTCGAACAAGGTAAGGTAATAATCAAAACAAAAAAAAATATATTATTGTCCATTATTTTCAAATCGACCCAGGCGACAACTTCACATACGTATGTAGTTCATTTCGTAATCATTGCAACCCTGAACCATTTACAAAAGATACTTCAACTTTATCTTCGAGCGCTGCATCTTTTGCGGAAGCAATTACCTGTAAACCGACAATGACAGCCAAGAGGCGACTGACCGACCCACTCGAATGGTGTCGACAATAAACACTCGAAAGCTACATATTCATTTTTTTCGTGTTTTCTTCGTTTTTGGGCCATCTGACGTCACTTGATGCTGCGTTTGTAATCTTAAGGTGCAGGCCGCTTAGTTTTTATATTTTAATTAAGATTTCAATGTTTACAAGCAATTAGTTCGTTGCATATAGTCGACGCGCTAACCTCAGATGAAGTTCGCTGGCCATGTTTGAAAAACTTTGCATGTAACGCTATAGCGCAGTTCAAGAGCAATCCGACGATAACCAATATGTAGGTGTATGTATCTATGTGCGCTCCAAGTAAATCGTGAGTAAATGCAATTGACAGTAGCTGCACTGTCTGTCTGTTTGTCTGTCGTTCGGTCCACATAGTTGGGGGCGTATTTTCAAAACTTCTAGCAGCTCACGGAGCACATCGAAAAATACTTACAGATACACACACACACACACAGACACTGCACTGTTGTATGTGTCCATCTGAGATAAAACCACAAAAGTAACAAACACCTCGAGGTAAAGGCGTATCTTTTACCAGACTATACCCAACTATAACCAAGCAACGCCGCCAGATCTAAGCTCTACCTTCACTAAAGCAACAGTTGTTATTGTTTTTATCTTTTCAGATACTTTTGTTGTTATTGTTTGTCTTTTGTTTTGGAACACAGACGACGCGTAACACTAGCTGCACTTGGCGATAGAGACATTTTGCACACTTTGGCTTTGAAATATTGGTTAATGAAGATGGTGGCGTTTATCCCGCTGGCTTATTTGTATTTATCTCTTGTCTATGTAAAATAGCCAAAGCAGCTTATAGAAGAGAGGCTTATAAACTTGTATTGTATACATTTGCCCTTTCAGTTAGAGCCAACATGACGCCATAATAGATACAAAAAAAAATAAAAGACCCAGCGTGTTTGCCACTTGACTTGCTTGTTGCTTTTGCTTTTTAACTCTGCCCGGTTCGCCTTGCCATAACCATTATATCTATTAGGGTTAAATTTTAACAAATATTTTACAAAATTAAATTGAATTTACGAAGACCAAGTGCAACTTAGATGAACAACTTGCAACACTGCAACACAGGCTTGCTTTGGAGCAGCTTGTATATCTAGGCATCTGCAGTTTGAAACAAAATAAACCCAGACGTTCGGATAGACTGGCGGCAAGAGGCAAGTTGAGCGTTTAATGAGCACCAAATGGGCCAGATGGGCCGACGTTTCACTTTTGATTTTCGATTGGGGGGCTCACTGGTGCACACTGCCGTACTTTCACGACCTTTTTGTAAAGAGTGACCCCAGAGTTCAAAATGAATGTTGCCAACATTCAATTAGTACATATTAAATTTGTCTGTGGTGCCTGCCTGTTGTTATTTTTGTGGGCCACTTGAACAATAAAGCGGAACTTAACTCGATTTGCGTTTTTATGAGCCGCGCCTCCGCACCTCTTCGCATCTCCCCTCTTTGTATCTTTTAATTTGTATCTACAGACACAGGCAACGAGAAATTGTGTTATGAAAGTGCAGCAGGAGAAACACATCAATGGACATAAAGTTCGATTCCAAGTTTAAACTATGACCGAAAAATAACATTTACTTTTGCTTGTTATCACGATTTGCGATGAGATCTATGAAATGAATGGATAGAAGAGGAAGAAATACAATAGGCAGGCAATGGCTATAAGTCAAGACCATCACCTAATCAATATATCCTTTAAAGTTACATTTAACTTGTCGATCGAATGCCATCATAAACAAAACTCTCCATAATTAACATGCAACAGTGACAGCCACAACTACATCAAGTTGAAACAACATCCACAAGAATGAAAACTTGCGAAAGTTTTTGGAGCTTTAATGCCTTTTAAATTGCGTGGATCGGTCAAGAGATTGATCATTACCTCGCGTTTCGACGTCTGCAACTTAGGTAACCCTCATTTATGGCAAGTTTTTGAATGTTATTTTGTTTTTCTTATTTGTGATGCGCAGCTGGAGTACATTACTTGTGGCATCTGGAATGCAAAACAAAGAAATTGCAAGCCACATACCATAAGTAATAAAGTATCCGGCATTTGCTTATGACGCTCGGTATGAGTGAGTATATTACTTGTAGCATCTGGAAAGTATTTAAAAGAAAGAAGTTGCAAGCTACATAACTTTCGAGAAAAAAAGTACCCGAATTTGAGAAAGAGTCACCAACATATCCTAACGAAACCATGCATCTTTCATCTAACTTCAATCTTTATTAACTATTCTTTGATTTTCAAATCCCATGCTTAAATTTTCAATCTTGCATTTTCCAACCAAGTATTGAAAAATTTATGACTGCCAATATTTGTATTGACTTTAATAAGCATTTCAAGCATTCATCTGTACTACATTGAAAAAATCAAATTGGCAAGAATTTGTTTGAGAAGTTTGTTTTCTATGTCTGATGCCCTAGTTGGCTACAGCAATAAAATATGATTGTACGATCATAGAAAGCTTTTAGAGCTGGAGTAAAAAAATAAAAATAAAAAAAATTAAATCAAGAAATACTACAACATAATTTTGAAGTGTCAATAATAAAGTCATTGAAGCAAAACCGCTAGGGTATGCGACCTTCGGCGCTCCGAAATTTAGCGGTCATATTTTTAATTTTACTTTGTTTTGTTTTGGATTTTTTTTTTTGCCTGTGCCTTATTATTAATTTTTCTTGTATTTCTGGCTTGTGCCCATTTACATTTATGCTTTTGGAACATTTTTCACGCTTTTTGGATGAAACTGCAATCAAAACAAAATGGGAAAATATGGCTCTTTACTTAAGAGGCTTATTGGCCTTTATATTTGGCCATTTAATGTGATTAATAAAATGAATTTTATGCATACTATTAGCCCGAAGTGGTTTTCATCTGTGTGATAAACATTTGCGATGTCTTAATAATAAATCACATGAAATATGTTTCGTTGTAGATAGACAATATAATATCGAAGGCAGAAACAAAAGTTATGTCGAGGTAAAGAAGCAAATTAAACAATATTTACATAAATTAATTAATACTGTGCTGTTAAATTCTAAAATGAGTTAATTTATTTGGTGTTTGAAAGAATTTTGTAAATAATATTTATTGTAATTCGGTAGGCTGAACACTGTAAATTTTTTAAGATTTTACAATGTACCTACGCCAAAGTTCATACTTAAAAAATGTCTTTGCCTGAGTAAGCAGCGCTGTCAATTCAAACGCAAATGAGCGCGAGAGCGACAATCATACATATATACATTCAAAAGAGGGGTAATTGTGTGTATTTTTAACACTTTGGATAAACCTGACCCACTTAACTCAGCTGCTGTTGCCCCACAAAACACAATTTAAATGGCATTCGGTTCGATTCCTGAACCCAAAAGAAACATTTCACTTTCTTTTACCCAACTCAACCAAGCAAAAATGAAAAAAAAACACAATTCTGTAGCACGGGGTTTAGCAGTTCATACGGCCATGGGATTTCTGCTGTCCATATTGGTCGCATAAGTCACGCGTGCCAGGGGTCACTGTGTCAACGCCATCAACATCGTCATCGCCGAAATGGCCTTAACAATGCTTATATAAAACTCTCAATGTTTAGTGCTCAAGTAACAATGCAGCGTGAAAGCAAAAGTCTTGCAGAAGCGAAGAAAGATCGTTAACAACCTTGATCTGAACTAAGGCAACTGTCTTGTTGAAAAATTTTTATTGATTACAGGCAAACGTTTAGTTCCATGTGGCTGCCTTAAAAGCTGAGATGCCTTTGTCTCCATCGTTTCCTATAGTTGTCAACCCATTGCACCACCTACTACTGCAGTTTGGCTCCACGCCCCAAGCTTTAAACTCGATGTCTTTCAACAAAATAATCTCAACGCGTAATCGGTTTACTTAGGCATTAAATTGAATTATGACCGCGTTTTTATTGCTCTGCGGTATTTTACTGCTTTAAATCTTTTCTTTTTACTTATTTTTTTGTATCTACCATATCGTTTATTCATTCCTTTTGCGATTTTTTCTTTTTTGATTTGCATGTTTTGCAGTTGTTGGCTGTCACTGTAATCATAAATTCTTTGGCCGCTTTTTACTTTGACTTCATGTAATCCAAAAAAAAAAATACCAAACCAATTCAATGTTGATCTGCCGTTTCGCTAAAAGGCCCCAACATCGTCGTCATCGTCATCATCATCATCATTATAATCCGCTGCAGACGTTTTGGACTTTTTATTTAATGACATATATTTATCTTATTTATTTATTATTACAAAGTGCTGGATGCCGTCTTACTACCAAGAAATTGTTTATGAAGTACAAAAATATATTACTGTTACAAGCAAACTCTTCTCGGGCCATCTATAGATGGGGATGCTATATGCGGAAAACTGTGGAATTTAAAATAACGCTATCACTAAGAATTGTAATTGTGATTTAATTCAAAGATAGCATTAACTTAAATACATATTTTAAATTTCCTAAAGGTTAAAAATAGAATCACTTTCACTCTTTAATTGCAAGCATTGTGGGCTGACATCCCGAGACACTCAATGCAGAATAACAAACTTAATCATAATGTTCATGTTTTATAAAGGGTAATTTTTAACGGTTTTCAATTTTGGCTATAATTTCACAATGACTCGACTTACAAACAAACAGAACTTAAAAATCATTTAATTTTAATAGCAAAATTCTGGTTAAGTTGGCTTTTAAATGAGAATAGTAATGCTTCTAAACCAACCTCTTCAATTTTTAATGAAAGGGGTAATGCAGGAGGTAATCTTAATGGAACTATTTAATACTTCTTGCGAACGCCCATAATATTGATTTCATAAGGCCCTTATAATTGCTGCTTTTTAGGCAATCAAAAAGTAGTTAACGATGACAAGACAAAGAATATATGTAATAGTTATACTAACGATCTTAGTAACAAAATGTGTACCAGAGGAGGTCTCTCGACAGTCTAAACTAACGTTCTAGAAAAAGCTCGTCCTGCCCATGATTTTATATGGCGCAGAAGTACGAATTCTGCTACGCACTTACGCAGCCGCGAGAAAAATATTTTCTTCAGAAAAAAATCTCACTCTCTTTCGGATTGAGGACGACTATCGCACCTCAAAACGAGAAAACATCTCCAGTATGCCCATAAAACTGACCTACTCCTACAGAGTTCCGTCGAGGATCCTCCCAAACGCGCACGGACCCAAGCAATTTAGCAGAACTCGTCTCTCGAGTGTTATCCGGTCCACAATGCTCTATGCAGCACCAATCCGGCAGAAAGCAGTTCAAAGAAGGTCATAGCGTCGCCACATCGTTTTAGAATCTACAGTGCGTACAGAACGGTGTCCGATGACACGACACTAGTGCTGACTGGCCCATTGATCTATTAATAGAAGAGTTACTCAGACCCCTAGAGTACGAAGGCATATTATGAATACGGAAGCAAGAAGGTCCACCATGATTAAGTGGAAGAGTACGTGGGAAGCATCGCTTAAGAGTAGGTGGACTTACGGTCTTATTTCAAAAGTTGAAGCATGGATAAACCGGAAGAACGGACAGGTGAGCATTGGGTGAGGTACCCAAGAAGATGCTCTACACATTCTATTCGTGTGTCCTTGTTTTAATCGCGGCAATGCTGCCAAGGACGACCATACCATGCGAATGAGTTATATGAGCTGACGGGTAGATTCTAGAGGAAAGACCAAGTGGAGGCGGATCATTTATCCCTTAGAATAACTGAAGACGATCTGCACATGGTAGAGGCACCTAAAGTACTATTATAATTCATGCTCGGAAATTCAAGTGTCATTATTCATTTTAAACAAGCTCAGTTCAGTTTGACCGGTTAAGCGAATGAGGGAAAATTTCGCGTTTGGACTAAAGACGAACCAAAGGCATTGAAAGAACTTCCCACCAATGCACCCCGGGCGGAATCAATGAGTCGCAGTTTTTAAAAATCGCAAAAGGCCGGCACGTTATGGTGAATAGCCGACGCTATCTGGGTGAAATATTATTTCAACGGCACGCTGAATAATTTACTTCCTAGATCAGATAATTTAACAACCAACATTTGTATGAAATTATATTTAACATCAATCGTTCTATCAACTCAAATAGTGACATATATTTTTATAAATTTTGTTGATTTTTTTTTAATATCAAATATGCGTGCACATAAAAAATCACCCTTTAGATCTTAATAAAGACAATTTAAAATATTTTGTTCTGAAAAGCCTGCTATAAACAAAGGAAATTGTAAGCTTTGCTTCCTTGCAAGGTTATATGCTGCTTCTTTTGGTGCTAAACTCAATGGTATTTCAAGTTGGCACTGCCCACCTTCGGTTGTTCTACGTAAAGTCTACGAAATGACAGTCAACAGCTCTGTTAACTGATCGTAATTTAACGCCTCAACGCTGCAAGGCGTGATTCTTTTGTTTCTGTTGGATGTTCCGAGCTTATCCAACAACATCTGGACTTATTGCCTTTACGTACGTAAGTATGTATGTTTGACCACTTTCGAGCAGCATTGCTTGGATGTGCTGTGTACGTCAATGGTCGACAAGGTTAAAGGCTAAACAGGAAGAGTCACGAGTGATAATGCCACTGCTAAAAAGACAAATCGCTGTTGTGGGCTTTTAATTTATGCAATGTGTGCTATGTTTTTAGCGATTACTTTTGTAGTTGTTGTTGTTGTTATTGTTATTGGAGTTGGTGTTGCAAGTCAACTGCAAATGTAAATGTAACTTTTTGACTTTATTTTGAGATGCATGCCACAGTCGCAAGAGGTTGTAAGTTGCAAGTTTGACTGTCGAACTCTTGTCGTACATCTGCAGACGACGGCCCAATGCCCGGCTGACAGTCTGACAGACTGACAGATAGCCTGACTGGCCAAGCAACCAGCCAACCAACCAGCTAACCAGCAAACCAGCCAGCCAGCCAGCCAAGTATCTGACTATGACTTGGCCAACTTTGCTGATAGTTAGCTGGTTGCGCTTGACTGGCCCAGCAGACTGACGCAGAACGAACGCCATGCCAAGGATTTTTTATCAGTTTCGGTTGATCTTGTGCCATGTACGTTTTTCATTTTGGTTCCATTTTGGCTAGCATGACTTCACCGCAGATTTATTTTGAGTGCAAACTTTTCACCCCACTAGCATTAGCCAATGTTGTTGTAGTGTTTGTTGCATTTTCTTTATTGGCCATTTTTTTATTTGTTTGTTCAATTGTTGTTGCCGCTTATGTAATAAGTGCTATGACCAAGTGCCTGGCATAAATAGTAGGCGTCAGTTCCATTGATACAATCAGGCAAGTGACAAGTGCAACCGCTTTGGATACCCAACAACAAACCTTTGCAGCTTTTGGCAAATGTTTCACCGTACATATATATTTATATATATATATATATATATATATATTATATTAATAGTATATGCGGCAGCAAGTGGCTGGCTTTCATCCCAGCCAATACATCAGACAATGTGGGCCAACTGAGAGGCTGCTTGCCCAACCAACAATCCAGCAGCAAGCCAGCATTAACAATACCAAGCGGCAAACAACAAATGCCAATTAATCAACGAAATATTACCACATTGTTGCCATTTGTTGTTGTCTATAGATTTCAGTCTAAATATAAAAATTTTCAAAAACTTATAATGAGTGAGCAGTCAAGCTTGGCCACATGTTTGCATATTTTACGAAATATTTAATTTTTTTTTCTCTTTTTGTGTTTGATTTCTTCTTCTATTTTCGACTTGTACCCTTGCACTTTCACAACTCACACACGACATAGAGGTCTGGAAGTTGGATCAGGGTGGGCGCACACATAGCACTGCAACTCATCAAACTTTGATCGCCATTTCCTAATCGCAGCGTCTGTGTGCTTCATTAACTTCGGGAACGGACTTTCTTCACTATGACGTTGCATGCATGCAGGCAGACAGATGACCAGATAGGCACAGTTTGGTAGGCGGGCTGGTTTTGGTTGGGGCGTGACTGCAACTAACTACTGACGAGGTCGTGAGTATCACTCAAATTGCCTTGCCATATTCATCATCATCAACAACGTGTGAGGCGACTGCCTGGGCAGACTGTTAGTTTTGTCAGTTGATGGGGCGTGGCATCCGTTGGGGTCCGTGCTAGACCTGACAGAACTGACAGATGCTATTGCCGTATAAGCTCTTCTCTTAAGCCAAGTTCAGACACGGCAATCATTTCACAACAAATAGTCTATACAACGCTTTACTTAAATCAAAGTTTTTAAAACAAATTGAAAACTCCGAATGCAATGGCGATGTTTAATGGATTTATTAAGTGCAAAAATATTTTCGTTCCTAATTGTATATGTTTAAATGTTTGTAACTTTAGAGGTTTCATTATGGCTTTAGACATTGTCCCAAATTAAGAAGAATCTGTGAGTGAATAATAAACAAAAAAAAAAACAATTTTGACGGTCAAGGCTATTACAATTTTGTGAGCATCACGGGAAGCATTAGCTCGTCTACAGCCACTTATGAGCAATACAAATAGAAAAATAATTATATAAAATAGATAAACGTAGGCACCCCCTACTGAAAATAGCAAACATATTAAAAATAAAAACTTTGATATCATCTGAGAAAGTCATAGGCAAACGACTCCACTGATTCTACAGCCATTTAGAAGGTGCTGTGTAGACTGGCATGACTCTTTCTTTCAAGCTCTGTGCGTCAACATTTTTTGAGAAAACTTTTATTAAAAAAAAACTCAGCAATGCAGAGTCTTACAAATCCAATATTACGCAGTCTACTTGACTTATCGATATGCGCAAGATCGGATCACTGAGCAGAATACACAGCAAATAGTTTATATCTTTTTCTATATTCGGGAAGCTTGGGATGATGGTAGCCTCTATGAAAATATACGGTCTCAACATTGGTTCATGGAGTCCAAAACTGAGCAAGGTGTAGGAGTAAGAATCGTTGGACCCTTACCAACGTAAGCAAATATATCGACATTATTTTTTATTGCTGGTAGATGGTATCACAAAGTTGTCTACGACTGACTTAAGCGTATGCCATTTTTTCCCCCTGAACTTGTTGATACAGGGTTGGCCAACCCCAAGACCGATTGCACCATGTCTGTCTGTCCGTCCGTCACCTAATTCTTGAAGACTATTAGATTACGAGTCACCAAGCTTTACCATATGATACTCATTTTTCGCTAATGAAGTTTACCATATCATATCAATATCTTTACCCATTCCTCCGCAGTAGATTTTTGCTTGTTACAGCCAAATCGTTTAGTATTTTGACTTGAAACTTCACAGAGATATGTGACAACATGCATCAGCGTGTCAAAAATTAACAATATCAGATAAGCACAATAGAAGTTAAAATCCAATGTGTTCAGATTTCCCTTACGTTTAAAGTGCCTCAATACTTAGAAGAAAAGGGTTAGACTCAAGCAATTCGGAAAGATTATGAAATATTAAAAATTCAACGCAATCGATTGAAATTTACAGATCTTCTAGGTGCGCCTAAACAGCGAACTACAGCGAGACTACAGGGTATCCTAAAGTGGCGCACCTATGACTTAAACATACTTCTTCTTTTATTACAATTCCAGCTACCCCATCACCTAAGTCTGGTTTCGAAATTTGGCAGCACTCGGAAAACCGAATTTAAACATAGTGTAAGTTATAGGTAATATATAGCTGGCTTATATCTTTGACTAGTTACAGCCGTACAATAAGCAGTACAATTGAAGGTTCTTGCTATTGGTAATTTAAATTCTAAAAGTAATTCTAAGCTTTTTTACACTTTATTTTTGGTTGAAATTCAAATTTTAGATTGCATATGCAAGCACTTTTATCCAAACCCATATTTGAGAGTTTTTTGCATCGAAAATACCGACTTTAAACTCTATTTTTCATTTTGACCAGCCTAACGTATATGAATCTCTATATCAGCAATTTATTTTATAAAAAAAATTATATTAAATATAATTTTCGAACAAGAAAGAAGACACTTTGTTCAGGGCTTTTAATTGTACGTGTACTTACAATATATGAAATGGTTCGTTTTGCTGATTTACAAGCCTGATCTATCTGAGACAAATTAAAGTAAGTACTGTGCGCATATAGATTAAATTGTCGTTTATAACTTGAGGGGCAAAAATCTCATAAAATTCATTAATTAAAAGTTTTGTGGATGCAGTAGAAATATTTGTACGAAAGTGTCAGGCATGAGCTGGCTGGGCTACGCCAGCAAAAACCAACCAGTGTCAGCCCAACAAGCTAGCGCAAGTCAATGTCTAAGACCGCCTCTGGCTGTTTCCTTCTTTCCGCCTTATCCTACGTAAATAAATGTACAATTATTTTGTGCTTTCTTACATTTAGTTTTAAGTTAAGCTTTTCATTACTTCATTTCCATTTTCGTCTGAGCAAAGTCTGGCAAAATGCATAGACAAAAACAAAGAAAAAAATATCGGCTCAGAAAATCCTCAAATCTTCGTTTAAATGCGACCGAACAGCTAGTTGGAGTTCAACAAGAAAATGGAGGGGGTATTACCACAAATAGAAAAAGAAAAAAAAAGTATAAATAGTTTTTGCGCAATCCTCACAAATCTGATAAGCAGTTAAGAGAGCATTAGAGCCGACCCACAAACACACGCACACACCAAGATCTAGACTCGTTGTGTTACATAGATACGGACTACACATACCTACAAACGTACCTATGGGCAACTATGTGGCAAACTGCAACAAGGCAAACGCCGCCATAGCCAGCAGTCAATGCCGAAATCCCGAATCCAACTGGCAGCCAAATGCCGCGCTTACCCCGTTGACTGAGTTAGCTCAATGCGACTCTAATGCTAAGCCCGATGCCTAAAGTGCCCTGGTGCCCGATGCCCGTTGCCCGTTGCCTAGTGGCAAAGTGGGCCCGCACCATGCCTCAATCGAGTATGCTCTTCGTACGCCAAGGCGACGGCACAGCGGCGACGTCGTAACATGCAACATTACATGCTTATAATTTGTTTTCACACAGCAGGACGTTTTCACTCCATAAGACATCAGAAAGAGGTCTTAAATGGTCACATTACTGCCATTTCCAACAGCGTTCAAATGGCAGCAGCTCGAGCTGAAGTCTGCTCTGCCTAACAGCCTAACACAGTCAGCATGGTGGTTGTGCTCAGAGCCAGCCAACCAACCACCAAGCTCCATTTCTCCGCCGATCTCATCAAGCGGCTCCTAACCATCCCAACACACACACACACACACACACGCAGACATGCAAGCAATAGTAGTTTCATGTAGTTGCGTGTTGTGTGCGTGTTTTCCTGAGATTTATATGCAGTGTTGGTTAATGCAATAAAGTTAAAACGTTTACTGTTATTTAATTTAGCCATTATTTTGTAATAATTTTTTTTTCTCTTTTTGCTTCTTTCTCTTTACAACTTAGCATACTTGACTCCTCGGCTGCTGCTGCCACTTTTGTTGGCAAACATGGGCAAACATGTAAATGACATTTCATTTACCATTGGCCCGAAGATGCTGCTGACAATGTTTGCTCAAACAGGTGAATGGAGAAAAACTGTCCGGGTATTTTCGATTAGACATACCTATGGCCATGCATAAGCCGATGACAGTTTGATAAATATCGGCATAGATTAACGCTTATATTATTCAAAGATACTTTAATTCATGTGGTGGTATGTACAAATGGAAGCGTGTTACAAACATTGCCAATGCTATGATATATATTTGTTAATAGTTGCTGTGAGCTGAAGGAGAAATCAAATGGCATTACACTATAATAAGTAAAATAATAATTTTATAAATATTTTGCAAGAGATATGGGTGGGTTACTATATTGTATCTAGCATATAAACTGGAGCAAACACAGATGATTTACTATTCTTATGCAGGAGCATGGCCAGGTTCTGTATATTTATATGTATACCCATGATTTATTTTAAGAACTTGAGATGTATGCCCTCGATTACTTCACTAAAATCGATTGACAATTTGGTTGCCTTATTATATCTATAAAACCAGATATAAGTAAACAAGTAGTAAAACCTTCAGAAGTTCAAAAAGTCATGTAGTACATTATTAAGAAAAAAAATCTATTATTATTATTATCTATGTTAAAAACTTCATTGACTTTTCCATACCTTATGGGGCAAAAGTAACTTAAGTTAACTAAATGAACTGGCAAACAACAACAGGATCTCTCTGGTATGCGTGCCAGGACATGAAGGTCACTCAGGTAATAAGGCTGCGGACGTAAAGGCTAAGTCAGGAGCGGAAGTCCCGTTTGTTGTCCCAAGTCCGATGTTTAGTTACTTCAACAACAGACTCAACACTGACATCAAGAAACGGACAGAAAACAGGAACAATCTAGAGGGTCTCAGACACTCAAAAAGATTTATGTGCCTGGATGCGGCTAGAGCCAAGAAAGCACTATCCATCAATAGAACAAAGTTCAGGTCAATTTGTGGAGCGCAGACAGGCCAAATTTCCCTGCAACGACCACTTACACAAAATGGGCCTTGTCAGCAACAGGACTTGTAGATTCTGTGAGAAGGATGCCGAATCAATAGAGCATCTAATCACTAACTATCCAGCCATAGAACGTAGAAGAGCAAAGCTCTTGCATGTGGCAAGCCAAAAAAAGAACTTCAACGATTCTATAATATATTATAAGGTGAATGAACTATGATCATAAGCCCAAGGCTCGTTATATCCACAAACCTTTCAAAAAGAAGACATAAACTCTTTAAAGAAACTATGCTATATTCTGGTATACTCCTTCAATATCAAAACTCAAAAAAAAAAAAAAATATATATATATATTACCAATATATATATGTACAAAACTCAGTTTAAATTAATATGATAATAAGGAAAATTATCGCATTTTGGAGAAAACCGATGCATTTGCAGTATCTAGCAAAGTGATTTGAAAAAATCAACGTGTGGTGTGCATCATTACTTTTTCAAAGGCGGCAAAGGTTCAAACGTTACTGGCTATGCTTAGAAACTTTTCTTAGCCCAACTTTCTTGTTAAAATTTAAATCTAGATTTGTTAATTGAAACCCCAAAAATTATCTTGGCGAATTGCTTGTTTCTAGGACGCATGGTTCCATTAAACATGTCGTCAAATATTGAAGCCGATCATTTGCAAGAGATAGTCAAACTTGAACCTTTCCGTCATACTTGTCTGATATTGTTAATTTTTGACATACAGATACATGTTCTATCAAAGATAACATTGAAAAACTTCTTGTTTTTATTTGTTGTTTCCATTTTTTTACAGTGCAATCAAAAGGATGCGACTATTCAACGTTTCCGAAATATCTGTCAGCAATTTTGCACCAGTCAAAAATAAAAAAAAAAGTTTTTGACTGCATTTACAAAAATAAAAAAATCTTAGAAAAAAAATTGAAAAATAACGTGACTAAAATGTTTGTCGCAACGATAGCAACTTTGAAATTGAAATTATTTTGAAATATGAGTAGAGGTGAATAATTGTTTACAATAAAGCCTCAAATCATAAGAAAGAACAGTCGGCAATTTTCTATTTGTACATTCAATTAAAATCCTACCCACAAATCCCAGCATATATTCTCTACATTATCCTAAACAAAATTTTATAAAAACATATTGCTAGGGTAATTCTGCAGCGTCGTCCTGCGCATATTTCTATCGTTATTACTTAATGCAAAAGCCACTTGCGATGCGTAGAAGCTTCTTAAGTGATATAAATATATCATCATATATATTTAAGGAAAGGCACAATTTAATAAACTCAAAAGCTGTAACTAAATCAAAACTAGTCAAAAACTATTATATTTTACTATGAACTCCATGGCAGACTGTACAAGCGAATATTTATATACTTATTCAAAAGACTGGTATTGATTTTTATGATGTTGTGCCAACTGACAAAAAAAAAATAAAAAAAAAATAGGAAAACTGAAACGATTATAATCCTCGAAATATGCCTGCAGCCAACAAACAGTAGCTAAAAAAATATAAAAATAAATTTACCAGATGCACACGTAACCGTTTAAAACTTTACCCACGCCAATCACCTTCTGCTGACTTGCATAGCCATTTGCGCTATATACGTATGGCTATAAATCATAATCTTAGCCGTAGCTATGGCTGTGGCTGTGGCTTAGTCTTTGCCCGGAGACCCCAGAAGACTTCGCAGCAAATTAAAGTAATCGCTTGGTAAACAGGGAAGAGCAGGAACGACTGGCAGAAGCTTTTAAGCTGCGCTCCGCAGACAGACAAATAATCTTGTTTAAATATAAAGATTTCGGGTGTTTATGTGACTAAGCAAGTTTGTCAGTCCAGTCAGCCAGTCAGTCAGTCAGTCAGCCAGGCGCTCAACATATTGCCAGCCATGGCTTTTGAGGATGCCTCTCTGGCCTTCTTTCTTTCAGGCCGTTCTATATGTTGCTAGTTCTTGCATGCTTCAGTGCATTGCTGATGGAGCGTATAAATGTTGAAAGCGGTCAGCAGGAATCATCAGCTTTAGATCGCTGCCGAGGACAGCATCTTGCACTGCTGCTGACCAAGCTGACCAAGTCGACGACAGCAAGCATCAAACCTTGCACAGGCCACAAGCCAACAACGGCAACAAGTTGTGCGCACGCGCACCATGCCACAGGTGGAATGGCAGTCAAGCTTGCATTGCATGCAACACAAACTGGCGAGCTTGTAAGTCGTAATTCTTTCGGAGCCCAATCCCTACACTTTCTCACATTTACAGCAGACATACAAACCTCGGACATACAAAGCGGACTTTGCATTATTTGCGCACATCAAATAAAATGTGGCAAACAGCTTTTTGCGGCTACGGTCAGAAATTAAGTCTTACAAAAATTAAATAACCAAGTGGAAGAAGCCTCTGTACCCCTCTGTATCACAGCTTTTTCTGTCTTTTCCGACGTGAATGGACCATAAGTGTTCTTGTGGCTGTGGTCCATGCCTGGTTGACGACGATGTGCCGTGCCAGATAAACCAAAGAACGTTGGGCGAGAGAAATCCATGTGTCTGTAGGTACAATTGCTTATTTACAAAGGCGTAACGGATATTTGTGGGATTTTCACGCATTTTCACGTTTTCGCACATTTTCATGTGAATCGAATCATTGCAATAGACATAAATTAACTATAAACAACATTTTCGTCAATTCGTTGTCTTAATTAACGTGAATGTTATCCTAGTTAATATAATAGGAAATGATGTTTAAGTACTACAATTATTTATATTATTATTTTTATCAACCAATTAAACAAACTTTTGTATAAACCGAAACCGCAAGTGCTTCAAGAATGACACTTTTTGAAGATAATTTACGATATCGTAATTTTCGTAAATTTGATGTATTGAATAATTGAACAATAGATATTGAAGTGCTTAAACATTCAGCAACTTTAAGACTCTAAATTGCTAATAGGAAGCAGATAGTACATAAAAAAAAAAATCGATTAAATTCTGTTTTTAATTTATTTATAAATATTATCATGACTTTAATAGTACTTAACATCTCGCGGTATTTTGTCAACGTTTATGTTTAATTCAACTTTTTCAGTTCAAGATGACTACACAAAGAGAAATGCCGCCATGAATTTAAGAACTTATTCACGTGAAGTGATAATTCTTAGAGAATTATTAACTTAAAAATTTTTTTAGTTTGATAAAAATATTTATGAGTATGCATAAAATGCTCATAACTAGAGCCATTAGCAGCATTTCATACACCAGGAGAAAAATCCGGTTTAAATTAAGATGGTATTCCAACCAAGCCGAGAAGGTGTAATCTTCGAAGAGCATTCTTCAACTAAAATTTCTTCAAATAAATTGAAAATTATAAGCGAAAAAAATACTTAAATGAAGCAAAAACTTTTTCAAAACAAGAAAAATCCTTTAAACAGAATTGCGCAAAACAAAAAGTATTGGGATTTTTGGTCTTGCACCCAAATTATATTCGCCTTTCAGAGTTGTAATTACGAAATACTAACTAATACTACTATTACTAACTAATAATGTTACCGCATAACTTTCGAACTTATAATCAAAATTTAAAGAATAAAGTAGCTTAAGAAGTTTTCATTAAATTAAATGTAATAGCGTTTTTAAAGCAATTAAAGGAAAAACCTTTAAAACCATTACGAGTCAAATGAAGTATCCAAAAACTTTTTAAATATAAATATAATGTTGAGCTATGCTCGATGTTAATTCCAACAGCTTCAAACAAAGTTATTATTTGCCCTTAGTATCTAAGCGGCAATCACAAACTCTCTACTACTCATTTTTCTCTACAAATTTTTAAAAAGTAATCATTAATTAATAAATTATTTAAAAAAAAATCAAATTTTAAATCGGGTGCGAATGATGTCGGAATTCTCGCCACCAAAAAGTTATATTTCTAAATTAAGAAGACTTTATTTACCGATTTTTACCATTTGAATCAGGCAACTTATTTAAATAAAGCTTGGTCATAAGCTTGTTCATAAAATATTTAAAAATAAATTAATTACAACTAAATTATGAAAAAATCGATTTTACCTATTTGAATTTAAAACAACTGAAAAACAATGAATTCAGTACTTACTATATTCAAATATATTTTACCTATAAATCGGTAAATCGATTTTAATCAAGCTTTGAAACATCCTACTTGAAAACATTAAAAACCTTCAAAGTAGTGAATTTTAAAAACAACAATTTTTGTCGGATTTGCCCTAGAAGCTATTTGCTACAGTCAAACTATTTTTATCAAATTCGAACAGTGAGTGAGAAGATAAAAATATGTTATAATTTTGATAAATTTGCAAAAGTCGAATTTTGTACAGTTTTGTCTCATCTTTAAATCCAAAAGCAATACATTTTAAGACAAACGTAAATATTTAAAATAATAACATGACAATTTCTGTGTATTTAAAAAACTTCTCATAATAACTGCAAATTTATACTACGAAATCCCTAGAGAGCGAATATTGGACCCACAATATTCATCCCTAGAGATCAAGTTAAAAATTCCGCAAATTTAAAGCTGATTATTTCACTTTCTTATAAATATCAACTGCGGCCATTGGCTAGAAATATATGCATTGTAAATAGCTAAATTTTGCATTTGCTGTTGATTTTCTATTTTTTTTTTATGGAGAGTGAGCTGCTAGGCGCTCTTAAATCTAAGAAAAAATAAAATAAAAATCGTTTATTTGCAAACGAATGCAAAGTGTCCGCTGTCGATGTTGCAGTTGCTGTTGTTGTTGTTGTTATTTTAAGAGGCTTTAAAGACTGTAAAAAAAAATAAAAACAACAAATAATAAATAATATTACCAAAACGGCAAGCATAGGCGGAAAGAAGCAAACCAATACCGGCAGCTAAGCAACAGCAGCCGCAGCAATAAGAAAAAGTATCTTTAAGATACACTTATGCTGTCTGCTTTTTATGGCATATCTTTTACTTATTTGCTCGCACTTGAGTTACTTGGCCGTAGCAACTGATTTGGTTTTTTTTTTTTTTTTTATTATTTGTCATTTTTTATTTTATTTTTGTAAACGAAATGAAAACGAAATATGGGTCGACGGCGCAACGTCTGGGGTTGGCGTTTGGCTGTGTCCAAATTCGAAACTTTGGGAGGGAGCATGAACTCAAAACATAATTTCGGTGCCCACTTTTGGCCAAAGAAGAAATGTACGAACATTGAACAAATCTTCACGAGCCAAAAACACTTTTTGTTTTGATGAAATTGCACGAATTATTAATAAGAGTATGTAGATATACATATATATGTACGTTTGTATGTGTTGCACTTTAGCAGCCCACGTTGTTGCGTGAAAAAAAGAGGTAACAACGAGATGCCGCCACACAGCCACACAGGTGAAAGACGCACACGAATTCCTACCATAAGTTATGGCAATTTCACTGCATAAATCGTGCAAATATAATGATTTTAATTGAAACAAAACTGAATTCAGTTCCAAGTGCCGAATAAAATAACAAGTTACAGCGAAATATAAACGAGCCTCTCTGCGCTATGCTGTGTAATATGACAATATTAACGATTTAGGATGGAATTTACAATATTTTGAAAAATATAACCATATCATACATACTATTAGTATGCCAAAGATGCACTTACACTCACACAGATGCAATGTTGAAACGCACACGCACAATTTTATTTTTATTCTTATTGCATATTTGATTTATATTTATTGCAGTTGTACATTAGTGTGTGTATGCCTCACGTTTAGCATGAAAATAGATATGAACGCGCACAACACTTGCAGCTCGTGGTGGTGCACTTGTTTTTAAAAACAATATAGATTTCGTTTATAATGCAATAACAACTTGCTTCACATGCGGCAACCGGCAACTGTCGTTACGTGCGACCAAAACAACACTGTCAAAATGAAGATCGTTGCGGCCGGTCGAAAGCGCCAAAAATGACAACAAAGCTGCTGTAGCGCAACAGCTGTTTTTGAATTTAAGCATTTAGCAGCACTGGATATACGATAACGATAGGCGTTGTTGGGAATTTAAGTTGATTGCAGGGAAATATTTTTGAGGGGAAATACATGTTATCGTTGCAGTTACAATTCAATAAAAATCAAGTTAAATTTATTTGCAAATGAAATACGCGCATATTTATTGCTTTAATACTTTAAGAATTTAAAATAAGTTATTTTGCATGGACCATACCATTTGGAAACAGCACACATAATATACAAAAACACAACTTGAAATAAAACGAAATTGCATGGATATTGCGCTTAAAGCACTCACTGCACAGCAGCAGCTTCAGTTGGAGACGGTTGGTTTATTTCCTGATGACGCTGCAACAGACTAAGGCATTGATGCAGGCACTGTGTGCTAGCAGTGGATATAGCCTTCAGCAGCAAGAGGTCGGGATCAGTGGGCGAAAAGGAAGCACATTCAATATTCTCAATAGCACGCGCCAATGAAGCATTGCTGCGCGTAGAGAGTGAGAATAATATGTTAGCCAACAATAGTTACGCATATTTAGCACAGCAAAACTTACCACTGCTCGGTCAAGAATAAAGCCTGACGCGCTGATACCATTGCATCCGAAGCAGCTAATAGTTCGCGTGGCGGCAGTGGCGAAGAATTGCTTATATCCATGGCTTTTGTATGGCTCTCAACTACAGCGCGTAGTCCATCTACCCATTCTTGGCGTGCGCGCGCATCGTTTGCACGCAATTTGACCGTATCACCTGAAGCACATGCTATGGAAAACGTGCGAGAATCCTCATCGCTGGGATAGACAACAGCGCCAGCCAGCTGCACTTGACCACGCGGCGCACTGGCAAGCACATGCGGAGACGGCGCTATATCTTCACCCACCGACGATGAGTCACAAAGATAATAGCTAAGCGTGCCGGTCTTTGCATCCACAGTAAACCATCTGTATTGCCAGCCTGCATAAGAACTTTAATTCGACGAGGTTTTTTACTCAAAAACTTGTACGCTAACTACGCACCCTTCATTACATTTGTGTACTTGCTAAGCTGGCCACTTAGCTGGTGGCGCAGCGTTTGATTAATCATACGATTCAGGCTGCTTTCCATGGCGCTGTAGTCGTTAAAGCTTCCAGCGTCACAGTTGCTGCTCCAGGAACGTTCGCAACTGCTGGTCGTTGTTGTTGCTGCTGCCGCCGTGTAGTGGCTTGTTGTTTGCCCTTGCAATTGCTTTTGTCGTGATTTATTTTTACGATGCTGTAGAGAGGCCTTAATTTTTCGCAGAATTTTTGCAAGTTATATTTTCTAAAACACAAAAATAAAAAAATTACTTCAACTTATGTACTAGTAGAGTTGCCAGCTGTTTCAATTTTGTTGCTCACTTGAGTAGCGTTGCCATACTGTTTAAACATTAAGTCATTTGATATTAATACAATAATTATTTTGATTTGATTGCTGCAAAAAGTATGTACAAAAAGGCAACTGCCTATTTTAAAATTATGCATTTAAAAATTAACTTCGTTTTGCAAAAAAAAAACAATTTTAACAATTTTAACGTTTTGTTTGTTTGGTATTTGGCATTAAAAAGTTATGGTCACACTACCCAAAAACAAGTGCATTTATTTATATTTTACAATTTTTTACATTTTCTAAAATAAAACTACAACAAAGTTAAATAATTCCTTAAAATAAATATTTAGAAATACAGTGGTGCGCAGTGCAATAAAAATATTAACTTATGTGCGTATTATATTGACTTACGAAGCATTTAAATATTTGGGCGTTGACGCTAAGCGTATTCATGCTTACATACAGGGAGCGCCACTGCTGTTAATTGTTTATTCAAATATTTTACTTCTCTTCATTTTTGCATTCAACCAACAGCATCATGGTAGTGTTGAGTTCTTGTTGGTCTCCAATTATATGGTCAAATAATGTTCGCACTGGCAGCTATGCTGTGGCTGCTTATACAGCGGCACTCTCCGTAGTGTTCATTACTTTGGTAATTTAAATTTAAAATATTTACAAATCAAGCAATATATGGAGATCTCTTTTATATTATAGATTGCATATATGCTGGCAGGCGGTGAATCTGGGCAGCTGTATTCGCCACTGTTTGAAACCGATATACGTACATCCATGCCCATTGCAGGTGGATTCTTTATAATCTACTTTATTATAATTATTATATCATCGTATTTGGTGTACTACGGCATCAAGATCAGGTAAGCTGCAGACGCTATATATTTGAAGGAAGCAGTTTCATTTTCAGTATAATTCGTTGCGCAGCACACGTGGTTGGCTTTTGCCTTGGTTGTTTTTCGTTGGATTGGCCATTCTTTTTCAATTTTGCTGGAGTCTATGGCTAATTGGAGGCTACTACATCTACGTAAGTAAGAACTTAAACATTGTTGCTTAGTTATTAAATATTATCTGTTCAGTTGGAACAAACATTTTCCGCACTACTGAATTTTGTCTGGATGGCCTACAATGTAAGTATCTTGCCGCTTAATGCAAAACTGGCAAAATCTTAATAATGATTTATAAACATTTGCTCTAGTTGTATTGTTGGTTAGTTGTGTTTTCACAATACCAAATCTTCCTGGAAGTCCAGAATCCAAACATTGAATTATTAATGCCATA
Organism: Chymomyza procnemis; assembly: GCA_035046065.1. Lineage (NCBI taxonomy): Eukaryota > Metazoa > Arthropoda > Insecta > Diptera > Drosophilidae > Chymomyza > Chymomyza procnemis. The sequence continues at coordinate 60,861,605 of JAWNOJ010000026.1, forward strand.
GACGTTATTGCCAATATAACACATTACACTCGAATATAAAGTAATTTAACACCGAATTAAGATATACATCCCAATACACATGATTTAACAAACGAACACAAATCCGTCCCAAACGCAGCAACTTATACATATGCATTCCAGACCAAAAGTGTCTTCTCCACTTAGGCTAAATAGTATGACAATATTTTTGTATTGTGCACGTCCATTTATAAGCTATAAAGATATAAATTTTTATAAAAATGTTCAACTTAACTGTATATTTACTGCGGCTAGTGCATCTATAATCCATTGCGGCACGGGGTTCGTGCCAAAGTGTCTGCCCATAAAATCGCGTACAAACTGTGGAAATGTATCTTGCTGTATAGCATCTCGCATGCTGCGCATTAGTCGTAATTGAAAGGCCACATTGTGTATTGAAAGCAACGAGCAGGACACGCTCTCATTTGTTGCAATATGATGGAGGTAGGAACGCGTATAACGTTTGCAGGTGCTACAAGTACATTCCTTGTCAATGGGTTGCATGTCATGTTTATATTTTTGCTGCTTAAGATTGAGCTGCCCGCTGTCAACCAGCGCACAACCGAAACGTGCTGTGCGCGTTGGAAATACACAATCAAACATATCGATGCCGAGTGCCACACATACAACCAAATCTGCAGCAAAGCCAACACCCATCAAATACCTGGGCTTGTCGCGCGGCAAATGGTCAGTACAAACGTGCACCATGCGCCAGAAATCGTGTTTGCTTTCACCGCCGCTTAGCCCACCAACGGCAAAACCCCGTACGCGTCGTTTCATCAATGCTGTGACGCAGCGTTCCCGCAGTGGTGTTTCCAATCCTCCTTGTACAATGGGAAACAGCGACTGGTCGTCATCACGGGCATGTGCTTCGATACAGCGATCTACCCAACGTATTGTGCGCTCCATAGCTTCTTCAACGCGTGGACCTGTAGTTGTCGTCTTAACCACATCATCCAACTGCATCATGATATCGGCGCCAATGGCATTTTGAATTTTTATAGAATGTTCCGGCGTCAACATGCATTGACTATTGTCAAATGGTGATCGAAAATTTACACCTTGCTCATCAATTTCAGCCAGCTGCAGCAATGAGACCATTTGAAAACCACCCGAGTCAGTAAGTATCGCTCTGGGCCAGCTCATGAATTTATGCAAGCCACCGGCGCGCCGCAGTGTTTCTATGCCTGGTCGCATGCCCAGATGGTAAGTGTTGCCCAAAAGAATTTGGCAGTCAAGCGCAATTAACTGATCTGGTAAAACACCTTTAAGAGTACCTTGAGTGCCAACAGGCATAAACACCGGCGTATTGACGTCACTGTGCCTGCGAATTAGTCAAGTATAAACGCTTAAGTAAACAAATTAAATGAGCTACGAAAATGTTACCTTAGAGTCATTAGACCGGCTCGCGCTTTAGAAACAGAGCATTCTGCAACAACCTTAAATGTTAAGGGAGGTATTTTGCTGGTATTCATTTCAGACATAAGGCTTTTTTATTAACGCTTTATTATATTAGGCGAAATATGCAAAGTATGTGTTGCCCACATGCTAAGCTCAGCTGTTTCATATATCGTAGCGCGCACATAAAATTATCGATAGCGGTATATCGATATCGATGCATACATAGCTATCATTTGATAACTCAATTGGCCATTTTGAAGCATAAGAAAATTTTATTAAAATGTTGCCAAGACGATTTTATTTTGTTTCTTCACTTATGTATAAAGTTAATATGAATATCAACGTTAATTACCAATTAATTTAAATATAGTATTTATGTATGTATGAAGTAAATGTTTGTACAAATAGTTGAAATCAAAATTGGCGCACTTCATTTTAAGAACCATAATTCGAACTACTTCTGGGCTCATGTTCAGCCGTTCCGGTTGGCTTTTGAATCAAGTGCCCATATCTATAGCAAGCGCCGAGTCGATTGCATGAAAAAGGTTTCAAAAACTACTACACATCTTAAAAGCGAATAATATACAGAGCGGTGCCAAATTATTATGTCTAACTATAACTGCTTAGTGTTTGACACAAAAAATATTTTTAACTTAAACTCATGTAACTGGAGTTGGTACGGAAAAAGGCTAAAAGGTTTTTAGGTCTTTTCTTCCTTTTCCTTGTTGTAGCGCTCCAATTCCTTTAGGAATTGCGCCTTCGGCTTCATAACATTTGGACGTTCGCCTCGGCAGTTCGGACAAAACCATTTTCCCTTTGGCTTAAACACAAGCGATACACATGAAAAGTGGAACCATTCTATGGGGCACAGGTCGTTGTCGCACAGTATCATCTCGCCAAAAGAGATCTGAATATAAAAAATAGTACTTGTAATGTTTCTTTATTTTTTTTTGCAAGGGAGAGTAGTTTACATACCTGATTGCACACACAGTAAGTTGGCTCATCGGGATCTATAGGCTCCGGCGGTGGTGTTTCTTCACGCGGATTTGCTGCTGTATTCGATGTACCAGCGCCACGTACTTTTCTTTTCTTTTTCTTTCCTGAATTATTGCCACCTCCGCCTCCTGACCCACTAGCTGCTCCCACGGCTATGCTGCTACCGCCTGCTTGAGCATTATTTTTGCGCTGACCCGCACTATTGTTGCCACTACCCAATCCTTTTCGATCTCCGTTTCCATTGCCGCTTCCACCAGCTTCGTTCGCAGAATTCGATTCATTGCCTCCCAGCTCCATAGAGTTGCCGTTGTTTACCAAGCTCTCGTTGCGTCGGCGAGAACGTTTGCTGCCGCTTCGTTGAAGCTCGCCACCACCGCTACTTATGTTACCATTTGAACCGTTGGCGCCATTGCTTATATTGCTGGAGCGCTCAGAATTGGGAGTTGAACTGCCGCCATTGCCGCTACCACTGGTCCCGCAGATATTTGAGCCGCCAATTGCCGCGCAATATCCTGCTACACTGAAATGGTCCTTAGCTGTAAAGTTTGCACCATTGCCGCCTAAACCATTGCCATTAAGTCCACTTGAGCTGCTATTAGCCTGATCACGCATTGGACTTGGCAACGGCTGCATCTTTGAATGAGGACCATCGTCCAGCATTGCGTAATTTTCGCTATTTTCTTTAAGATCAAGATTTTGTTGGTCCGTATCAAGCTGACGCAATTTTACATCAATTATCTCCTGTAAAAGATTCACAATCTGCATTTTTTCATCACCCAGTTCCTGGGCTTGAATTAGGCATTGGTGCATACGCGTAAATGTACGGGAACGTCTGTTAGCATCGAGCGAGTTGTGCATAGATTGGTAAAGGTCGTAATAGTGGTCCACGTCTCTAATAAGACCTGTAAGGAAGCAGGAGAGGTTAGGTTAGATATGCCACCAAAAAATAAAGTTGGATTTATGCAGCTACTACCTCTGTATTGGACATCTATGTCGCGTATGCGTGACAATTGACGTTGCACGTCGTCAGGTAGGTTTTCCACTGAATCTATATAGTTATCCACATAAGTGGCAGAATTTATGGCCTCCGTTGCAATTGGATTTATCATGTTGTGATTGTAAGTGTTTGACTGCTTTGCCTAGTGCTACGACATTGAAATTCCGCCAAATCGATATAAATCCAAAGTAATCCAAAATTGGGTACAAGCTCCAATCCGTAGTTTTGTTACTTTCGTTTAGTTTAAGTTTTTTTGCGTTGAAAATAATACATCCACTTTTTTGTATGGAGCTGCGACTGTACGTTGGTGTGCGTATGTATATGTATGTGTATCAGATCTCAAAAGTGAGACATCGATATGTTTTCTACAATAGAAAAGTGCTGCAAAGCGTCAACAGGTTAAGTGCTGCAAAGCGCAGAACAATTTTAAACTTACTGGCATTATTGCTCTAGAAAAAGCATTTAATTCGAATAAGAGATTTTCTAATGTTATTATAACATAAATATTGATTTATTAACATATTTAATTAGCCATGCAAACAAAACACTTTTAACAACAGCAATAATTTTAGCGTAGCAGTGTACACTAGTGTTAGCAGTTTATTAAAGCTTCTAAGCTTTTAATTTAATTTTAAAAACGTTGCTTTACAATTAAAATAATAAACAAATGCAAGCACGATTAAAAACATCGAAACAACATCGTTTGCGATGCGTTATCGATGTATCGATGACTCCGCCAAATGCATGTCAGGCGGCTTGGCCACACTAACAGCGGCATTGTTTAAATTCTCTTTGTCTTTTAAAGCGTGCAGTTGTGTTTCTTACCCATTTAAACTTACACCCGGTTTTTGAGCAGTTTCATATTTTGTGTGCAGTGTATTTTTAAAAGTTTTACTTGATTTATATTACGCGCATGATAATATCCTTATAAAGTAGAACTACTTTTTACTCTGTGTGCATAATAGCTACGCTCAATAAATAGCAATTTAAAGCAACTAAGAATTTTTATATTTCTTGCATTTATAAAAAAAAAAAAAACAAAAAAAGCAAATCAAAATGATTTCCAACTTTGATGGTATTACCGACAACAACAAGCCCAGCAGCAAGTAAGTTGATATTTATTAATATATTTTTGGCAGAGCTGATGCCATTTTTTTAGCACATTCTCACATGTACAAGCTAGCACACACACATGCACACGATTAAGCGCGTGTGTGTGTTTGTGTTGATCCTTTGCCTGCATGATCTGTGCATTCTTGTTGTGTTTAATTCTGTAGTTCTCTCATTACACAGGTAGAAAGAGTGAACCAGCGCATAATGTCTAATAATTTTTTTATCTCTTTGTGATTGTCCAATAAAACAAATGAGCGCCGATGCGTTTTGCCGGTTATCGGCACCAATTTGTGTTTCTCTCTTCTGTGTTTTTTTTCTGTTGTTTTGTTTTGCGCTCTGCTTTGTGCCTTGTGTTTGCATGTAACATAGTTGTTATCACTTGTTTTCGGACACTTGCAAAGCAGATGTAGATATTTTTTGTTGTGAATAAATAGTAGCATTCGATTGTATGTTTTCTTTGGAATATGTTTTTTTTTCTGTTGGCAGTTGCATTTTTTTAAACAAGTGTTCTATTATGACTCACATAAAATAACCATGCGTCAAATAAGTTTTGCTGCAGTCAAAATTTACTAATGAAAAAATTGGTAAAGACGACATAATATAGAAAAAAGCTAAAATATGAATTCATTTTAAATATTTCAGGCAAATAAGTCTTGCTAAGTCTTAAATTTATTGATAGAAAATAAGATAAAGACAAAATTAAATATAAAATAAAAGAAAGTTAAAATATTAATTATTTTTCATCTTTTTCAAGTCAATTAGGTCTTGCTACAGTCAAATTTATTGATTGAAAATAAAATAGAGACAAAATAAATGTGTATATTAAAAATTATTAATGCTTTTTTAAAACTTAAAATTTCCTTAGAATTACATTTTTTAACCAATTCAGTTCGTTATTTTATATATTTTTGCTGCTAATTTATTCAATTTTTATGTTTGAAATAAATAGCATTTTGCAATAAACACAAAAACGTAGTTATTCGAAATGCCGCTTCAAATAATTTAAAAAGTTTTATGATTCTAATGTATGAGCAAGGGTGGGCCTACGCCCCTCAGTACTGCGACCCCCATGGGCCTATTGTGCCCCACTTATGATGGTGTAATAAATAGAAGTAAATAAATTGAACACTGATTTTTTTTTTCAAGTACCAATTGTTATGAAAATGCAATAAACGATAATAGGGCGATTGTAAGCAAAGCAGCTAAAAAAAAGTTTGTAGCTACCTTGCCGCATTATGCGAATTTTAATAAAGTCTTAATAAAATTAAGATATTACTTTAAGGTAAAAACAAATTGTAAAGTGCTTGATGAAATGGCTTAACATTATGAAATAGAACACAATTCTGAACACTCTCAAGATGCATGAGCACTCAATTTAAAGCCGTAACACATTCTTCCAGTTACATAAAATTCCAGTTATACCGAAAATGCAAAACATCTTAACGTATTTTGAATATTTTACGTTTTAATATTTATAAACCGTAGCCTTTGTCTATAGTCATTTGTAAAGCCAATAAATATATCACTTTAAGGCATTTACATGTACGAAACCAAAAGCAAATCATTACAATGCCAATCAGTTTTTACAGAATAATTTCTGTTTTGATTTGTGATGTGATTTTTTGAAACAATAAGAAAACGCCTGAAAAATATCATTGCGGCAGGAGCACTTTACATGTGCTCATATTTTGTTTGTGTAAGTGAGCAAATCGCGGATTGTTCGCTGTATGAACAAAATTTAATTTTTAATATTCTATCTAATAATTCCACTAAGGATCATACTGATCTATGTGAGGCCCCCTCCGGCTTAACCTATATCTAATAATTTGAGTGCATTCAAATACATTAAGGTTTGCAGAAGTAGATTAGTTAAAATCGTGAACAGAACGAGACTGCTAATGTAATTAATATATAAAATGCAAACATTGTGCATGCATAACTCGAAATAACTATAATCTTATTATTATTAATAATCGCTTAATAAAAATTCTCAATAATGGATAAAAAAACAGACCTTTAAGCGTGGAAATATTTTTAGTGATAATTCGCTTCAAGCTGTGTGCGCAATTTTTTAAGTCTCACTGTATGCGTTGGACGTACATAATTTTGTTTGTTTGTATTGGTGTGTTGCCAAGCCATTTCCATTTCTGTCGCCGCGTTTTGGGGACGCCTTTTGCTGCGGTTGTTACTTATTCGCGCCTAAAATCGCAATACAAGCATAATTGCACACACACACATATGCGCGTATGCATGTTTGTGTGTGTGTGTACGTGCATAAAAAAGAAATCATTGAAAATCATTTATTTATTTGTATTTGTTTCACATTTCTCATTTCCTCGATGACCTGGCAGCCCCCGCCGGCCTACTTGCATTAGTCACCAGCCAGCCCAAGTGGTCGCCCTAGCGCAGGCATTTCCGTTTTTTTTTTTAATTTTGTTTGCTTCGTCTTGGACATTTTTCTACGTTTTTTTTGCCTTTTGTCCGTCTTTCTTATAGTGTTTGCTCTTTTTGCTCTCTTTTATTCGTTTGACGCATACCATCAAACAAATTTAGCCTTCAATCGATCAATGTGTGTGTGTGTATGGTGTATTAATTATTGATTTTTGCAGACATTTGATGGGACAAAAGCTTGTATTGAATTTTTTTTTCAAAAAATTACAAAAAAAAAAATTAAATTGCGGTCAATTACTTTATCCGCAGATATTATATAATGTGTGTACAGTGAACACAACAATTATACATACACTTTGTATTCTTCACTTTGAAACTCAATAAGATTTCACACAATCATGGTAGAAGTACAATTTTTATTTAATAAACATTTTGTAGCGTTATTAAGAAAATCAAAATTTTTAATAAAATATAAACCTAAAAAAATTAAACTTAATGAGATTTGAGGCGCAACAATTATTTAAACAGTTATACTGTACAAAAATTGTTAATACTTGTTACGGCTTTGAATACTTTTTTTACCCCACGATCCCACATCCTTAGTGTCTCCTGGTTCAACGTTAATACGGCTTCTAAAGATTGATTTGAATAAATTCTATGTTTTTTCCTGTAATTTCCACGCATGCTCAATAAGACCTGTCTTCTAAACAGCGCAGAGGATGAAATGTTTTTCTCATAATTCTCTCTGGTAAAGGATATTGGATTAAGCTCAAATGTTACAACAATGGGCAGAATATTTGTGTCCGAAATAAGTTTTTTAAGAGCTTGAACATTTTTGCGTCAAGTAATGAAAATTGATCTGCTCCCACATGTATGTAAAATCTACTGCGTATTTTTTACCCTTTATTTCCCAGGATATGGACATGTGTTACCAATTATGTGGACTAGTTTCCTTACGTGTGTATATAGAGTAAAGATTACTCGTTGCTCAACAGAAAAAAAAACTTGATTCTTATATATTTTAAAATGTATTATAATTTTTTACCATCTACTTTTTATTTTTGTCTGCACCTTAAACCCGAAGGTTGGTGGATTGATCATTTCTATCCAATAGGGACTACACTGTTCTAATTTGTGTTAAGCTGTCGGTCTTTGTGATTTTCATTAAAAGCAACAGGAATAATTTTCTTGAAGTTTTAATCTCCACTTTGATTTAAATTACAATACAATTCGATATCAGTATTTAACAAATTTTCTACTACTTCTAGGCGCTGAAGTATAAATCTTAATAAAAATTTATTGAATGTTTAAACTTTTGTTTATTGGTCAACTTTTTTGATACGATTAATTCATTGCAATCACATTTTACGTAACTGTTCTATTATATAGATATTTTTTATTTATTATTACATATATTATTAGTATAATGCTTTACAATTATTGCAATTATCATCACTTCCCTTTGATACTAACGATTAAAAATATGATTCCTTTTGTATTTCCCACGAGATACCTATTAAAAACACTGAACAAAAATATAATGTTCGGCGTTGGATTTAGTAAAGTTCAGCATTGCTTCGGCATGCGTTTTTTGAAGAGACCTATTGGTTCAAGATTATATTGGATCATTTGAATTCTTGAAATCAGCAGTAGTGCTAGTCGGCTAAATGAATACCGGCATTACTACAACTATCTTCTGCCTACGGCCAGCAATCTTCAACAGCCATGGTTGCATTGTTGTTAAGACCGTATTAGTTATTACCGCCCACCCTTAGCGTTGAAAAAACGCCCTTGACAACCAATACATCGATGTACATCAAAATAACTGCATATATATGTGTACATACTTAACAACTGACGATGGCCAATATAACAAAATATATATATGTAAATGTATGTACACACGTATATAGCCTCGGTCGACAAACTCTTCTACAACTTATTTTAACCAAATGACTTGACGTTGGTGGTTGCCTTAAATGCTTCAATGCACTTTATATAGCCGAGTTTATTGGTAGTTACGTGTTACGTGTACAGTAAAAACAAAAAGGAAGTGTCAGGACTCGGGAACTTAAATTTGACATACAAATTTTGTTCATTTGCGAACAAACTAGTTTAGAAGCCAATCTTACCTTATAGGGTTTTGCTTTTTAGGGGTAGCTAGTTTGCACGAGTCTTTTGCTTTGATTGATGTGATGACATTAGTCCATGAGCCCAACTAGTACTTTCGCATCATCCTTTAATCACAGAGGAAATTTGGAGTGTTTTGTTATACTATGGCTATCGGGACCAGCTAGTTGGAGGTATTTTGTGTTAATTGGATCCATTGACAACAATAAATAGTGTGAAAGGCGGCTAGAGATCCACTTATTGTTAGTTTTTTCAGCTTTTTCGCTTCTATATTTCGTTGTACGTTTTTTGATTTTCAAACGAAATAAACATGGACCTGACCCGACACTATATGCATGTAGAAAGGTGTGCATTTTAATATATATACATCGTTCATTTTCATGCTATATAAAGAATTTTTTTTATAAATTTTCAATTGCCCACATCGCAAGCTGTTTACTCGAATGGAGGTTACTTGAACCATAATATGATGCTTGAACTAAAGATCGAAAAATGCCTGAATAGAACCAAACAAGTATTCATGAAAGATCCATTTACAGCCGGTTAGTCAAGATTTTTGCTTGAATCCTACGATTCAGACAAGATAAATATTGTTAGAAAAATCGGAAAAAAAGACATGCTTCCGAGATAGATGGGGTTGCGTCTGGCCTGCGTCGATTCAGCCATCATAAATAGTGGAATAGAGATTTTGTTGGTTGAATGCAGACCTTAATAGCTAACTAACTGTTAGTACAACGTAACCAAAACCTATTAGATTCTGGAACTATCCGTGTAATATGTAGTAATTGTCATACATCGAATAGTACAGTCAGAACCTTTACAGAACTAAATTCTCTTAGGCGCCACGGGTTACTTCTTCACTGGTTTTTCACCTATCCTAACCTGCTTACGGTTCTCATTCCATGGCTGTTGACTCTTTATGTTGTAATTTCAGTTTAAGTAGTATTACATATTAGTTGCTTTACTTTTTATTATGACCGCAGCAAGTGCAATTGTTCTTATGCACACCTGACAAATACACACAAAGGAATGAAAAATTACTAGTTCTACTTATCTACCGCTCAATCTCGTTGCAATCAGGTGTTTCGATTCCCAAATACTAAGCGATAATTATAATTATATTTGAATTTAAGTGTTGTCTTGGTGTGCAGTTCATGGTCAGTGCCATGTGCCGGCCGCAAGTGTTCCTTAGCTGCAACTTAATAGCTGCGTTCATTAACCCACGCATGTATGTATGTATGTATGTGTGTACGTACATATGTACATGAACTTCTCATATGCATGCAATTGAAATTCCCAAGTCCAATCCAAGTCAAAGCAATATGTAAAAATGTGTGGGTTGTTTGGCCTGATGGCGTGAGCGTTGAGTTATAAAGTATCCACAATTGGTATATGTGCGCGAGTGCATTACTATAAGCCAGCCTAGCGATATTCAAAAAGAAATCATTGGAATCAAAAAAATATATATATATGTATACATATGAAAAAGTTGATTTACATTGGAATTCATTTCTCATATTTGCCAAAGAAGACAACGACGTCTTAAAGACAGACAGAAAGAAATGTGTACAACAATTGCATAGTAAATGAGCATACCATCATGTACATACATTCATATTTATGCAATTTTAATTTAACAACAACAAATTGCATGTTCAATTGCAATTCGAACGCAAAAACGAACACTAACTTGGCACACAGATAGTTGAGGATTAAAAAAAATGTATAATATAATAAAGTTTTTCAGAGTATTGTAGAAGAGTGCAGAAGTTTGGCACCAAACTGATTCTAGGTTGTAAAATACTTTGAAATTTGTGTTGCTAACTTTACATGCCTGATAAAGTTCAAGCCAACCTTCTTTATTTCAAGCATACATGTAACACATTTTTAGGAGAAGTCTTTATTGGATCCAAAGTTTTACTACTCCGACAACAATAGCTTTCAAGAAAAACATTGCTGATTGTTTTAAAACAATGGTATTTTATTTTTGAATTCTACATATGAATTGAATAAAAACGGATTTTTTAAGAGCTAACTAATTCGATTAGCTTTTGCTTAAAATTCAGAAAATATATGTGATTGATTTAGTGTTTAAATATTATTTCGTGTAAAAAGTAAATTGTACTACTACGAAAAGAGCCGACTACAAAAAAAAAGTTTATACGGCTTATTGACTTATTGAAAAACAATTGATTGTATTTTTATTTTGAAGTCTACTTCTACTGAGGTGAATAAAGGATATTTTTTTTTAAAGCTAAAAATTCGACATAAAATACATAAAATTCAGAAAAATGTACGCAATCTTTATTGGAGATCGATTTAATTTAATATTAGACGCGATTACGCTGTAAATAGTCACACACGCTGAATTTTTTGGCATACTATACAACATATTACCCGGTAGCTCTCAAATAAATTCTTCAATTTTTGCATTGACGTGCGTCAATTGTGTGATTATCGCTATAGTAATGAGCCTCTATACAGCCTGACAAAAAATTGTCTAGACGGGTTAAATCGCCTGAGCTAGGTGGTTCATTTACTGGCCTGAAATAAATTGCTATCACTAAATCGTTCCAATTTTGACATAGATGTCGCTTAAATAAAATATAATATAGATTTTTTGAGAATGCATTGATGGTAGTTCCTGTAATGCTTCTGTTGGTTCTTTGGTCCAAATGCGGTAATTTTGCATTCGTCAGAAATGCTACTTGGCTTACCGAAGATCTATAAAAAAAAAGTTATATTGTTTTGTAAGTTGATATAGACCAATCTGAACGTACGCGTTTGACAATTGCACGTAAACCGCGTCAGCTGCTAAAAACTGTGTTGCCAAAAATAACTGGCTAAATAATCACCCTTTATATGAAAACCATATTTGTGCCGTGTCCTTGTAAATTCGTTGCTTATTTCTGCGCTTAAGTTAAATCGTTCTGTTTAAGGAGCGATTAAAATACGAAATTTTTGCCCACATTTGTTATACCTGACATCTTAACTAAATAATTAATAAAAACAATTTATTAAATAAACGCCGCCTTATATTGAATTTGGCTTTGACAACTTTTGGTAAACTTACGGAAAGTTTTAGCTTAAAATAATGGAGTTTTTATTGAATATTTTCGTACTGATTGTGTTAAATCAATGCCATAGAGTCTATCCCCAAGCTGACCGATATAATGAATAAAGATCAGATTCAATTTATTTTATATCTACTTAAGACTAAACCTTTTCTCTGCAACAGTGAAACTAAGTGAGGGTGTTTCAATTTCGGTTGCATTTTTTTCAAAACTGTTTCATTTTTTTTTTTATCAGAGCAAGAAGTGATGTTCGTATAATTAAATATGTTAAAGTAAATTAAGTGCTGCTTGATGGATTCTAACTGTTGTGTCTGTACGTCATATAGACTTCGTCTTTCTTCGAGTTTTCCAAGTAAGAAGCAACCTCTACAGCGGTCAGTGTACAGATGAATGACTTGCCAGGCACTTAACTTGCCAAGTTGCAAAACTCACGCTCCATACAAACAGTAGTGTCCATATGAATATGTACACATGTGGATGATATTTGCAGCTGGTTGGTTGCGCATGCGCAGACAGCCGATTATTGCTTTTTTGGCATTTGCCAAAATGAACAATACCAAAAATTGCATTTGGAATTTATGATTGTGCGCGCGCTTAACAAGGGACATAAACAACCCCGGGGGAGTTTTTCCTCACTCTCTCTGTAGTGGTTGTTTCTGAGAATTTTGTACTGCAGTCTGCCACACGCCGTTCCACGCCCGCTTCGGTCGGGGCTATTCCATCCCTTTCGATTCATGTCGATTGACCGAAAACTCAGTGTACAAGCAAACGAAGCGACCTGGTCAGGCCATAAAACTGTCATTACCGATTTTTACTAGCGCCCACTCGTCGCGCATTGATTACAGTTCCTTATTCCAGTAGGTGTTTTGGTTGGCGTTTGGCAACGCCGTCAAACATAACAGCAAAGGTACATATATATGCATGCATGCGAGGGCTGGCTGAAAAAAGTCCATGTGAAATCCCTTATATTCGTTTTATAGTAAGATATGATGAAGTAGCTGTCATGTGTTCAACTACACGTTTTTTTTTTGACACCAGATCAATTGCATTCGAATTTTCATAGGTGTTGCGCAAATTCCTTTGCTAAGCAGAGTCTTTGCGATACTACTTGGCCTACTCTCGTATGAGTGTACACACTCGTAGACCATACATATTTACATAAAGTCGAGCATAGCGTTTTGGCTGCATGTGTCAAGTCACGCGATCTAACATTTTAGCCAGCAACAGAAGCAATAACTGCATATGATGTTAGCCAAGTACGTTGAACCCCATCGTCGACGTCCACCAATCTGCTGCAGTCTAGGACGAAGACCCATTGCATGTTTTAGCCTGGCAATGATTGAAGCAGCAATGTAAACCACAGTGTTCTACAAACGTTTTGTGTCCAAATTCATGATTGCTTTGACCTGTGCCTAATTGAGGTAATTAAAATGACTGCATTACCGCCCACGCCGACGATAGCCCGTTTGTTAATCCAACTGACGGAACAAGAGTCGCTAAACTAAACTTTGGCTCAGAGTAGACAATGGAACCTCAAAAATGAAGCACAACTAATGTAAACCAGCAACACACACACACTCACTTGCAACATATGTCCGTACATATAGACGGGCACCATATGCCCCTGTCTATCATGGGCTAACAATGCATTCGATTGCTATGACAAGACCAAGCCCACTCATGCGTGGGTCGGCTTTATGACACTTTTTGTGCTCCCAGGGTGTTCTCGCTGTTGCCGGTGCTGATGTTGTACCAGCGATCACAAGCACAAGTCAGTCGTCTGGGTTGATGATGAAACGTTGTGTCGTGTAAATTAAGGAAGCCTTTTAGTTTTAACATTTCCTCTTTGGCTTCTAAAAATGAAAAACATAAAAACGACGTATTCGGTTTGTTTTGGTTGCATTTTCCCGAGGGCAGCTACAATACCATTGTGTGCGTGCTCCCGACTTTGTATGAGTCATGGAGCCTTTCGCCTCTTTATTTTGGAAACCTTTTGTTAATGGAGCACCCTTTAGAGATATGTATTTGTTCTGAGTCATCTTCTTAGTCAATTTAAGCTATTATAAATTATAACAAATGCGCATTTATTTATTTACATTTTTTTTTTCGTTTTCTTTTCAGGTAAGTCACATCAGATTAACACTCCAATAAGCTGGCATTGATGCTTACCAAGTTTGGAAACAAAGTTCCAGTGCATAAATTTTCATAGCTACAACTTTTAAATGCTGGCAGCAATATGCCAAATTTGTTTTATTTGTGAAACATTTTATTTTTATTTTTTCCTTAATCCCAATGTACAACGCTTGACTGAGCCTTTCCCGCACTCTACACTTGCATGCAAATGAAGCCAGTTATGGGTGTTGTACTCCACCCAGCACAGTGGGCTGAGGAGGGCAATAAGCGCCATTTGGTTTGACTCAATGTTCATTGACTTTGTGCGCCAAATCTGCCACAAATATCTAGCCATTTATCGGGTCTTATGTCGCCGTCAAAATGTTGCTACCCTATTTGGGCATGCCAATACCAACAAATTCACTTTCAATAATTGCCAACATTTTTTTTTATTTATTTGTATAATTATTGTTGTGGATTGGCGTCTTTTAAGGCTTTGAGTTTTGGCATTTATGGTCATGAATAGAGACGAAAATTTAACTGGGCATTGTAATTGTTATCTTTTGAGTTATTTTTTTAATTTTATTCAAATTGATCTGGCCGAAATATGTACGCTTGATGGAATACAAGCTGCGCGCCCTAACGCGCTGGCAAAAATTTGAGCAATGCGCAATGGAAGGTATTTGGGGGCGGCGAAATAAACAAGAAATAGTTTTCCACGGCCGACCAAATAGCTTAGTCATATATTTTATTGTGATTCACAATAATTCTTCACATAATAATTCTTGGATATTCTTAGATGTTGCGTTGACTAACTTTCAAGTTTTATACTGTTCCATAGTTTTTCCGCGCATCATTTATTGAAAAAAGCGCAGTAAGTGGAAAGCGATCTCCTAGTTTTTAGTTGAGATTTTTTGACTCAGCCCATTAAATGATTTATTTTGAATGCTTGTTCCACAATTGATTTGCACCTCGAGACAATAAGCATTGATCGTTGTATCATCATAAAACGACTCCTCGCCTTTTGTTTCGGTTAACCGGTCCATGCATTTACTGCCCAGCATCAAATATCAGGTATTCCAGCCCATCTAATTGCGTTAATTCTTTTCAACGTTTGAACTTTGGCATTTTTAAATAGCTCGTCATTATTATACCTTCTTCTCCAGACCCCACTCTCGTAAACGCTATAGTTAGTTAATTTAAAATTTTAAATTATATCCCTTCAAAGGTGCATTCCTTTGTTTTTAGCAGCACGCAAAATCGAATCCAAAGAAGGCAATTGTTCGTTTTGGTTTTTCTTTTATTCGAAACACGTCTAAATCATTTTATAAGCCTAAATCCATAATTCTGTCTGCTGTTAAACGTTGCAGAACTTGCAACAAACTACTTGTCTTTGTTCTGTAAACTTCTCAAACAATATCTTGACAGCCTGGGCTAAGATAATGAAAATCAACGGAGATAGATCGCCAAAGTGCAACCACAATACAAGCGGCTTATGCAAATGTACCAGACACACATTGATAGGGTATACATACTACATGGTTTAAGCCAATTTGCCCATTTTTATCACAATTTGTATAAAGTGAATATTTTTTTCGTTCATTCTTTGTCTTGCTCTCTATAAGAATACGTTTAAGCCAGTTTTATGTGGGCGCTGTACCACGCCTCTTGGTTTTGCCCTGTAAAACATTGCATTTAGATTATATACTTCGCTGGCATTTTGTTCGCATTAGCATACGCCTCTCCAGAAATCTAGTCTACTGTGGGCTGCAGTTCTTATAGACTATGTAATTTTGCAGTCAGAGTGCTATGTATTTATATGGAGAGAAATAACAGCGATAGGGAACTAGTTTTATTGTATATGTACTAAGGGGTGATTTTTTAAGAGTTTGCTAATTTGAGAATAAAGAAAACGCAATTTAGAACAATTTTTGCAATCTTTTTATGACTGCACTTAATTTTATTCACAAATAATTTCTTCAATGTTGGTTTATAGTGAGTGCGGAACCCATGCTGAATGAGGTTGCGCTCTGCAGTCCAAATACGAAATAAACAAGCCCGAAATTATATACGATGCTTGCTTTACCGATTTGTTTATAATAATAATTAATTAAAAAGCGCTGTTCATTTTGAAATAAATTGATAGTTTAGTTAGTGCGCAAATGTGTTTAACAAAAAAGAGTCGCTGAAAAAAACACCCTTTACTATAAGGAAAACGGAAATAATTTAAGACGCATATAATGTAAGATTATGACGCTTGAAGTGTAGCAAACCCGATATATTTCTAGCAATCTTTTGCCATATTTTACTGTATACTATCTCTGACATGGCATGGATTGCGCTACAATATTGATGCTCCACAGGCGGGTTGGATCAAGGAGGGCGAAAACTTTCAGTTGCGCGCAGCTGCGTCAACAAAACTATTGGAGAAATAAAAATGATATGACTCAAGCAGTATAATATTTGTGAATTATATTTAACACAATGCTCACAATGTCGTCTGCCAGCAAAATAAGAGAAAAAATTTAATAATAATTAATGAACTGGAGCATTGAGAGAAAAAAAATGTAGCTGAAGAGCTAAACCAAATTCAATGGAAGCTGTTAATTTGTTGTGGTGCGTCGATGAAAATGGCATGGGAAGACGGTCGGTCAATTAAAATACAATGAATGCTATTGCACAACTTGAAGCACTCCATGAACTCCGGCACAATGGTTATTATGGAAATGTTTATAAACATATAAATTGGCTTTGAATTGTCTGCAGCTGGAGAAGCTGTGCGCCTTTCAATTAGTAACAGTTTAGTCGCTTAGTTTATTGATAGTTGTGGTTGGATGGGTTGCTTGTTTACAAACGGTTTGTTCACCTTAATGATGGTATTTTTAGACTGTACTGCAAGGTGTCGCAGTCTGTAGAGGCCGAACGCTCTGTCTATAGTTTTGCTTTCGAAAAAGAGTTTAGAATCGAGTGAAAAAACTTTGCATTGCTTGACATTTAAAATTTGTCTCTGGGTTTTAAATGCAATCAAAAAAATTGTGAGCAAAAGTGGGCATTGTTAAGTATATTTGATATTTTTATGATTGTTTTCTGTACATACACCTTATCAGTGAATGTGTCAGCGTGATTAACTGAGTTATTGTTGGAACTATGAATGTTTTATATGTTTGCCAAAAATAGAAGTACATTAATTTGTTAATTTTTTTGTATTTTTTGTATGAAGTTATCAAATAAAGTTTATACTGTAGGTGTATGCCAATGGAATAGAAATGGCAAGTTAATTTATTCTGGTTCTTGACTTGTGGCACTTTTGTAAAGATGGCAATTTAATTTTGCTTTGAGAAAATGATGCACACAACTGTACATTTATTGAAGAATTTATTTTATGAGTTTGTTGACTGTTAATCTTATCCAACCAAATGTTGAGTATATTTTTGTTGGTTGCGTTTACTTTAGCAGCAATAATTAATGATTAAAGTCTTTAGTATTTTAGGAGTTTGTAGCACTTTTTGATTTTGAATCTTTTGCGAATCACAATTTCTTCAGATTTTACGATTTTCGACGTTGATGCGCAAATTATTAAATATAGCGTTGACAGTATTCGAGTAAAGTTCCACAATTTGTTGATAGAAAACATTGGAAAAGGTTTTCTAATTTTTAAAGAAAATCAGGCAGATGCTAACATTTATTTGTTTTAGCATCGTTCGTTAGTTTGGCAGCAATAATTTCTCGAAACTCAAAATAGCTACTTTTTAATCGATTTTGGAGAGACAATAATAATTTATTCCATTTTATTTTTAAAATAATCTAGCGACTTCTAGAGCTATAATGTAATGCATGTAAAAGGCGTTTTAGTCGCGTTCCAGGTCTATGATCAGCGAGAGTGGAAGAGAAGTCACGAGAGTTTTGATGTGATCGTAGGTGTAAGGCACGCTTACATTATTATAAAAAATGTCAATCACGAAGGCTATGCCGGAGATGGCGTTTACGGATATTCCAAGTGGCATCAGCAATTTTTCGTAGTTGACTTTCAAAATGCTTAAATTATTTTTGCGTTCGCCTTAGCTGCTGAACTGTATGATAATAATAACTTGATAATATTTACACAGATTAATCATCAAAAGTTTATTGACTTGAATTGTGTATGGAAGATTTAAATATCATTTTGGTTTTTAATAGCTCTGGCATTGATGACCTTCCATTACAACTATCGCATACATACGGGTTATGTTTTAAAGTAATATCGAACTTTTATTTAGTATTATTATCATTCATGGCATTGAAGACCTTACCGGGACGCTCTGCAGCATCGAACACCAAGTGTTTATGATCAATTCCATCGATCCAGCGTAGTGTTAAATATCTTCTTCTACTTCTTCTAGTTCATGATAATGAGCCATCAATTGAACAAATGTTAAACCTGAAAATTCCCATTTTTTTAAGCTTTATCAAAGATTCATGGGGTAGCTTTAATACGCATAATTCAAGCCAAATAATAAACAAGTAAAAGATTAATTGCATCACCCTGGCCCAGGCAAAAGCATCTATTGCATAGACTCTACTCTATTGGCCATCTGTTTTTCGGTAACTCCTCTATCTGGTCGGGATTGTCAGTAAGCCAGTTTGAAGTTTGCTTTAGCTAGTTGCACTCTAGTATGCTTGTTGGCATTGATCATTGGTTGCCATGTAATTTGTTGTGGTATTGTGTAAACAAGGTAGAGTCAATTAGGTTGGCTGCAGCCGATCCTCTCTTGATCTCTTGTTACCTTTTCTCTTTTTGTTTTTCGTTCAATATTTTTGCGCACACTAATCCTTTGTTGGCAGGCAATTGTGTAGGATTAATCTTAACATGGACGCGCCTTGTTAGCTGTCTTTGCTTTCTTTTTGTATGCACTGTAGGTTTGCGGGGCGTGGTTGGTTCTTTGTTGCCTTTGTTGACAATGAGCAAACTTGACTGTTTAAGATGATTAAGTGCGCCTGGCTATGGTGAATCATTAAATATTTATGCATTGGATTAAGACGCCTTGTCACAAAACGAGATTGCTTGAATTGCCGTTGAAATCTCAGCACGTGCAGAGAATGCATTGAGCATAATCCCCTCGAATGAAATGATTTCCGCTGAAAATAGAAACTAAGGCTTTACTTCTGTCATTGAGCAAAATTTCGCATGCGCTGCTTATTGGAGCGTTGCGTTGTTTTTCGGAGTAGTTCCTAAGTGGTCCATGAGCCAAGAAGCAGCAGCAGCACAGTCTGCTAGAATTATACCAATATTGCATTGTTGGCATTTGGAGTGCTCGTTGCTTGTCTGGCCACTTTGGCTTAGCTTTGGTTTTATTTTATGTTTTGTGAAATTTCACACATTTTGTGAACTTTCGTTTTTCATTGCATTGCAACCCGTCGACGACGATGACGGACGTACATATTATTGACAGACCATTTCGCCCTTGAGGGCTTAAAAAGCATTCATTAGGGTAGCAATAATTGTCAAACCCTAAGCCTGTCGGTCTACCAGTAGTCGACACTGCATGCCAATGCAAAGGGTTGCTGCTGATGCAGTTGCTCGTGATGGTGGTGCTGGTGGTGGTGGATTTTGGCCTAAAGCGGCTTTACGGCTGGCTTAAAACAGTGAAAGTGATGTTGGCCCATACACGTAATTGAAGTTGTCTGCGAAGAAGAGTGTACCTGACCACCCAACATGGCTCAAACCAAATCCGCCATTTGGCACATGATTGCAACCACCAGCCGCAGGGGCACTAAATCTTGAGGGTGGTTTAAGCCCAAGTCGTACACCCTGCACTTGACTAAATTAAATAAATTTGCGTTTTAACATGTGTCGTCATCATAGTCGCCGGTATTGTCATCTGCTGCTGCCAGAGTGACTGCGTTTGAGACTTTTGCTGCTTTAATTGCGAAATCAAAATGTTGCCAAACCCGGGCGTGTTGCTGTACAACAAATTACCTAAGTAGAAGTTGTTTTTTGTTGGAAAACAACAGCAGAGAACAAGCTACAGTGGTCATGGCGATGGTGGCAGCTCTGGCGCCGCATAACAATTCGTCTCTTAAGCCTTCTCTGCATCCCTTGCCATGCAATTTGACCTTTTGCAAGTGGGCCTGGCCCCGGGCTGCCGCTTTTGCTGCAACTCGTCGTTGTGCTTGCTTGCCAAATGCAAATAATATATAAGTACATCCATTGTTCAACAGCAGCGGCCACTGCACTCGTCGCTAATTGCCAAGGACGGTTGCATTGTCAGATTGGCAGATCGCCAGATCTGCGATCATCAGTGGCGTTACTTAGAAGCAGCAGCAGCATCCAAGTCGCTGTCTGGCTTCATTCTTGTATATTGACTCCATTTGACTTTTGTCTGGCTGTTTGCGCGCTCACAGTCTGGCACCAAGCAAATATGCGGCGGTTCGCTTATTGCTTTTGTTGCCTTAAACCGCAAAAATTGCGCAGCCATTGCTAGCCATCAACTGGTCATATTATGGCCAGCTCTGATTCACGCTACCTCAAGCTTTCTAGAGCTAGCTGCCTGCTATGAACATAAAACTAGTCATAATTTATGGTTTTGCGAACCTATGCATTTTATAGCACCTACCCAAAGCCAACCAATTTGAGCTGGAAACTTTATGATCCAACTAGGTATCTTGCGGTTGCTGGAAAGTAGCAGAACATTTCTAGCTGTAAAGCCACCAAACGTCCCGGCTTCAGTTTCAAATCATTTAAATAAATTCTTAATGCAATTAATTATGGCCCGCTTTCATTCTACTGATTGTCCAAAGCCACACCCCAATACTGGGGCTTTCTTTAACTCAATCCATTACCATCGTCATTTATATCTCCGCTCTCTGCTCCACGTCTGCTTCTTTTTGCATATCAATTGGCTGCCTTAGGTGAAGTAGACAGACAACACTTACTTGAATTGACACCACTTACACCACGTCTACACACACATCTCTCTAATGTCTGGTGTAAGTGCCCTAGACCGGGGTGCCTCCCGCTAGTAGCCCTATCGCTTAATTAAGTTGTCAGCTGGAACATTGTATGAAATTTGATCTTCAGTTGCGTGCTCTCCAAGCTATGGCTTCCACATTGTTATGAAAAGGGGCACTGCACACACTTGCTCAATACATACTCTTGTATTTCGATGCGTAACTCGGTGGTTTTGTATAATGGCTTGGTTACTTGCTTAGCCCGAGAAAACGATAGAGGAGGAGTGCAGCAAAATCTTTGGATTTACGTGTCGGCAAGTTTAGCGCACTTTGTGTTGCATTCATGGGTAACCCCCATGTTCGGTGGTGAAAAATGCTAAAATATCGATACTCTACTTCTACTGCAAGATATTACAGTAAAAATAAGATGAACATTTCAAACATCAATGATTCCAGATTCCTTACCAAGACTAACCTAAAGAATTTTACAAATTGAATTTAAACATTTATTTGTGAAGAATAGTGTATACTCTAGTTTATATATTGAACGCTAGAGGTAGCTACAAATACTCTTTGAAACTTGATTGACGTTTGCTGCTGATTTTACCAAGCTTTTGAGTCCTCCAATTAAATGCAATGATAAATATAAGATTTTAACTGAAAAAATAATGTAGACGGTCCTTCCGTAGGATTTTGCGTCACTCAAACATTTTTGTCCGCCAATTTAGCTATAATCCTAGAAGTCTTACAAAATCTACAAAATTATATTTAAACATATTTTTTGTGAAAAATGTGTATTCCATAGCTAGAGGTCACTATAGTAGCCAAAAAATGGATCGAATCGGTTGGTTTTACGGATTTTTATTATTTTTTCCGTAAACGTTATAGCTCTGAAATAGGTTCATTTCAGTATACTGATGTTTTTTATGGGTAGAAAGAAGCTTGCTTAAAATAAACCATAGAAAATTTGTCATGCTTATCGAATTAATGAAATAATTATAGTTATTTGGCAAATAATATAAAAAATCAAAAGAAAAAGATTTGTTTTGATTATACAAATAGGTTTATGCATAATTTATGAATGACTTAATACGGCGAACCGTCTGCTTGTTATGCATTCATTACTTAGAGGGGCTAATAAACTCTTGCAAATTTCTAAGCATATATGTTCCGACTTAGTCCAGCACGATTTGGGTTAATCAATGCTAATCATTGTTAATTGCCGTTAAGCGACTGTCGTAGACCTATTTATTTCCAATGCTCTGCTATGGGCTTCATCATCGGTGTTATAGGTGCCCACCTGTCATTATCGGCCGATATGAACGTGTTTCTAGTGACCGATGAAAAAATAACTAAAGAAGACAAGTGAAGTCACAATAAGAGTCGACTATAGTATACACTAGAGACAGCTAAGCCAATTGCTTTGTGGGAGGCAAGAGATATTGATGAACTAAGATCTACGATGCGTTTTGAAGCCAAACAGGTTTATAATGTTTATAAACATAATATATGGCTTCTTGATTACTGGAAAATTGAAGAAAAGTCCTTTTCTACATACGTGCCATGAACTCTTGAAGAGAGTGTATCAAAATTAGCTAATTTGTATTACTACTCTTGTGGCATAACCTATGATATATGTATTAACAACAAATTAGAAATACTTAACTACCTCTTGCAGCTGCTTAACAAACTAAAGGGTGATTTTTTAAGGGTTGGCCAAATTGATTTGATAAATTAAAACCCAGAAATATTGTACGATAGTACAGCAGTTTTTTATGTACCCGGAAATCCGATTCTAGATAGCAACATATTTTATAAATTTTCATGAACTCGGCTTACTTTTTAAATTGATTTTTTTGTACATACAATATTGTCTTTCAAAAATTTAAAGTTTATTTCAAGAGCATGTGGATTTCCAGAAATAGTCTTTATTAGAACGAAAGCTCTAAAATAACCAAAGAAAGAACGCTGATACGCTTATGGGCTTGTTTAAAAAAAATGGTATTTTGAAAAAAATCATATTTTAATATTAAAGACTATAAGTTACATAAATGCATAAAGGGTGACTTTTGAAGAGCTTACTAATTTTATTAAAAGAAATACACAAACTTTAAAAAATTATGTTATGTTTTTATTTGAGCCGATATATCGCACGATTTATTTATTTTAAGATGACATATTTTAAAATAGCCCCGATATACAATAATATAGAGGGCTTCAATCATGTGATCTAGGCAGCTAATTAAGCGGTCCCAAATGTAAAGTTAACTTATTACCGAACTCGTTTCTCAATCCGTCTCTTGTTCGCGTGCTGTGTGACATTTAGCACTATTTAGTGGTAGTCAAGTGAAGATTTTCCATTTTGGCCTAAAATAAAACAAAATAACACGTTCCAGTCTTCGCAATCTTTAAAATATTTTCAACCAAATTAAAAAATATAAACTGTGTAAGCTGTGGAAATTGTGGTTGACATGGTCAACTGAATTGAATTTAATAAAATAGTGAATGCCAATTATAGAAACGATATTTTTATAATCGCTGGGAATAGGGGAATTTTAGAGCTCGAAAAGTTTTCGGACGTGTAATTTCTTGTATCTGTTTGCTTGCCAAATCGACGAGCTGTTTCATTTTATGAATGCATGAATGAAATTAGAAATTGCCTTTACCTAACCAAATTTTTTTGAATTTTGATAGTGAAATTCAATAATTTTTTGGTGCTTGTTTATTTTTAAATCGATTCCTAATTAAATTATAAAGTAAATATAGTTAACATTAGCGCATTAGCTGTTAAGAACTATATTACCAAATAATGAATTCCTAAAAAAGTACCCTTTATTTTTTGCGACTCTTCTCTGTAGACGGACAGCCGACATTTAAGTTGTAAAATACTACTCCTGTTTGCCATTACTCTCTGCTTTCCTACCATTCTTTTGGTTTCGAAAATCAATAAATATTTTTATATTTCTTTTTACCCCTCTAGATGTTTTTGGGGTTCGTACCTCTCTTGTTGTCACTTGAGCTAATGGCGTTTGAAATCAATTAGTGTTGTTTTTTTTTCGTCGGCTCTGTTATGTGATTTGAGAGCTTTGGTGATTATCGATTTGCGAAATTTCACTTTACCTTGAAATTTGGACTCGAAATGTGATAGAAACGTGTTTGATGTGTCAATTGGTTATCGACGTTAAATAAAAGTGTCGCTAATTTATGGAGAGAATTTCCAAAGTGGGTATTAGAATGTTGATTTGTAAGTGGTTTGGCATGGGTTGGGCAGTCAGTCTACTAGCTGTCAAGACTCAGAACAAATGCAGCAGAGAGTTTGAGATGTTTACCTACAGCTTTCCCTTCGAAGTGCTTAAAGTTGACCTAAAAATGAAGGCTACCCAGACAAGTCAGATGCAAACTTGAGCCCAAAAAGCAGAGTTGGCGAACGAGAACAAACAATATATGCTAAACGACAACAGGCAATGCACGACGTAATATAGGAAACGCCCCGAAAATTCTTGATATTTTTTTTTTTTGTGCTTTTTTGCACAGCTGCAGCAGCGCCAGCAGAGTCCATTGACTGCATAAAATAGCGGATACCAAGGGCAGAGATTGGGCTGCTGCCTGAGATGTTCAGTAGTGCGAAATCGCGTCCAAAGTTCATTCACACTTGACACTGAAAGAAATGGTTTTGTTGCTAAAAAAAAAGGGCGTAAATTGTTGCATGAGAAGCGCTGTGCTTATCTTGGCTTGTGCCGCCGGACTGCAGCAGAAGATCGTCGAAACAGACGTATTAAGTGTTTGTTGTCAACTGGTGTTGTCTCGTCTTAGCAGGTTCTTTTAGTTCTTGCCAAATAAATGCACAGTCATGGAGGCTGCGATTGGCGATCGTCAATCGATAAAGCGGCGAGCTCTTGAACAATGAACCAGCAGAGCCACAGAGAGCCGCCGCTGAGCTGCGCATATGGGTTTGGTGAAATGGCAACCAGGTCGTTGGGTGGAAAACAGGTTCAATCACCGCGCGCGCTTTCTTTTGCTTATATGCGTTTTATGCTGACTGGGAGAGCATTCTCGAAGCCCGACGACGACAAACATGAAAACTCACTAGCATTGGAATTCGCAAAAGCTACAAACTTCGAGATGGAGAGCGAGAGAGAGCATGATCTAGCTACTGACCATTGGCCATTTAGTCGACATTCTCAATGAGATTATTTCAATTTATTTGCTGATACAAATTCGCAGAATCATCTTGCAAAATGAACCATTTTCGAGCGTGATGCAATTTTTGTTGGAGCATCATCATCAAGCTCATGGGCATCACTGGGCTCATGGACAGACTGGGTGGCCATGATATACTCTATCCCCTGTGTAGTTAGTTGCCTGCAAGCTAAATGCATTATATTATATAACCGGCTTACTGGCTGCCTGACTGAATGGCTGGTGCATTGATTTTTTTTTTATAAATTATGTAGAAGCGATTAATTGAAAAAAATAGAAAGAAGCATGCGGGCTAGACTGGTGGCAGTGCTGTAAGTTAGCTCCTCAATTTGTCCGTCCGATAATATGTGAACCTTTTGTTTGAACCCTTAAATGTCGCAACAAATGTTCAAACGCATGGCTGGCCATGGTTCCTTTGTTTGCTGATTGGATTATTATCATCATGTCTGAGCGAGTACCGACCGACCAACATCGTCGTCGTCGTCGTCGTCGCTGTCCGTCTTCTATGTTTAAACTCTAATTCCCGCCTGATTGATAATAAATATTTATTGTTTGGCGGCGAGTTTAAGAACAATGCAATGATTTCGGTATACAGACTAAGTGACATGCTGTACTGATAAAATTGGGCACATAATGGGTGATTTTTTAATATGATTGAAAAAAAAAACTAAGTGGAGAAAATGAATGAAATCTTTGAGTCGTCAGAACGCTCTATATTGTTTAATGTTAAAACGATGTCATATAAATGCTGGGCGGCTGCAAGTGCATATCGGACGGATGGTTTGTAGTGCATCAATCGATGCGAACTCATCTCTCCAGACATAAACCGTAACATAGCCTCTACGGTTGTTAAGTTACATGATCTAGACCATGGTACAATTATTAAAGATACCGATCGTAGCAGCAAAACGTTATGAATATGTGTTGATTTATTGTTGAGACTCAAATTAAACGATTGCCTCTTGTTAAGCTGTTGAAAGAATCAGGAAAATGCAAATTGATAATAACAAGAATTTATTATTATTCACATGTCTTTGAAATATTTTCACAGTTCGTCGCATTTTCATATATGTATTTGCCACAATTAGCTCTCGCACAGTCTTGTAACAGCGATTTAACTTGCATTCTAAATTCAAATATGAAAGAAAAGTGTGATCGATTTTCTACTGTCGCTACCTTACAAATTGTATCATGATCTTGACGACAAATGGAACAGCTGCACTAAACTTCTTAACGAATCGCAACTCAATAGCACTTGGCATTATCTCTTTGATGCTACATGTTTTTTGAAAAATTTCAGACATACGGGCTTCAATGATGCGCCCAAAAGGCACAACAAATGTTGGCTTCCAGTTACTCTTTAAGTTCAAATGCGACAATTTTGCTTATTCAGGTATCCATTCAACCAGAAATGAGCTTGCGAGAAATGCGAGTAATGATATAATAATATGTAATAGACGCTGTTCGTAAGTCTTAGGTTTAAATTATAGGCCAAACTGAGTTGCTGAAAGAAAAATCACCTTTTACTTATTTAATACAAATCTGTTGATCACTAAAATTAAATTTTTCTCTTTTTAATTAAGAGCATTTTATAAATAGTTTCAAATGCGTCGAATTAGTCAAGTAAGTTCAAGAGATCATCGACATGCAGAGTTCCAAGAACCTGATGATAGATGATGATGATGATGATGATGATGATGATGATGATGATGCTCCACCAACATGATTCATACAATTTGACAGATTTATGTAGTACAAGAGCTGTCATCTTCAATTGCAATGAGTACAGTTTACAGATAATTGAAAGCAATTAAAGAACTGTGCCAATTATACATGTGATTCCCGCCTCAGCTCAGTGCCTGAAGGAACGGCGTAAAACTTACTATCTGCTTCCAGCATTGATTAATGAACAGATTTTAAATTGAGAGCACAGTAAAGTTAAGTCAAGTCAAGTCAAGTAAAATAAAGACAGCAGCGACTTTCAATTTAATCAAAGCAAAACCGATGACAGACTGTACCTGTGGCGGCGGCAAGTACAACACAGAGAGCAAGTAGTGAGTGCAGTGGCGGCAGCCATAAAACCTTTCACCTATTAAAATCAAGCAAGTAGCGTTGTATTTTTTTTTTTGCAAAATTAATGATGAATAAAACAAAATAAAAAAATTAAAAAAAAAAACATTGACAAGTTTAGTGGACATTGATTAGTTTTGGGTTTGCAATTTTTACAATTTTTTTTTTCGTTTTTTTCACTACAAATTTAGATAGTCTGACGACGACAACGGGCAACGGCTAGTCGACCATTTTAATTAAAACCCTAATAGAAACGTATAAATGTGCACAACAATTGGCGATAAACTGTCATTACGTTTGCAGTCTTTGGTTTTTGTTTGTTTTGGACATTTTTTGTGCAGCGTTTGGACTGTCATTTTGTGTTCGACTTTGTGCCATCATCAATGCCCAAACATAAAGATATAAAAACTCAAAGATACTCACACACACACACGCAAGCCTTGAGCTGTGACATTTCACTTGTTGCGCATTTTGGATGCTGGATGCTGTTGCAATTTGGTAGCCTAAAAAGGCAACAGGAGTCGGTAATAGCTGTCGCAGTAGAAAGAAGCTAGTAGCTTATGTTGCTGTTATTGTTGTTGTCGCTGTAGTTGCCATTCAATCGATTGGCCCGAACTGAAATGGAAAGTACATTGTGTATCTCGTAACTACAATATATATTTATATATTTGTATTTATGTGCCTATTGTATCTGTCGGCAGTTGGTAGATGTGTTTATATGTCTTATGAAGTTTTTGCGTGTTAAAGGCACATAAATTGACGCGTCTTATTGGTTAAGTGCGCGCGGTTTTTATGGCTTGAACTCTTGAGTTTTTGTTTATTAGATTGGTAGTGGTGGCTGTGTTTGTGTGTTGAAGCACCAACAGCAGCAGCAGCAGCAGTAATGTGAATTATGGAGCAACTTTTTAAGTGCTGCAAACTTAGACAATTAGTATGTTTTATGTTTGTCTTTTTGTAAACAATTACCAGTTGCATTAAGTTTTTATTTAAACAAAAAAGAAAAGCAATAACTTGTAGCGAGCTTTTGCGATTTCAAAAAATAAAACGTTCGAAAGCTCTACGTATTTAGCCAAGTTCACCACCAGCCATGCACTGCTTGACAACAGCTTGTGAACAGCGCTAACAAGCAGTTAAAAGCTTTCAGGCGCTGCTTGGCCGCTATTGGCTGCCTGCAAGCTGTTCAAATGACGTTACATTTTGAATAAGCAAAGCTTAACTTTTTAAAAGTTAAAGTTTAAAAAACTTTTACTTTCAATACGCTTTATTCAGCAAGTCTATCCGACTTTTTCCAATGTACACCGGAAATAAACTAGCAATAAAAATATAGGTTGTTTTTGTTGGATCTCTTACCATTTCGGTAATAATCAAAGAAAACATAGCTCAGATGGAAATATATACAGATTATCTTAAAGTAAATAAAAATGGTTTAGGTTCTTTAATTATTTCTTACTTTTTTTGTATTGTGTATGTTATATTCATATGGTGTAATTTTAAAAATAGCGATTTGTTATAACAATGCAAAAAAGTGTATTTTTTTGTGTGATTTGAAAAGATTTAAAAGTTTTGAGTAGCTTAGACGCAATTAAACAAATACGAAGAATAAAATTTTTAAATTTTTGCCGGAAGGTGTTTACTTGAAGAACATTTACTTAATATCTTGATTTGGCGTTTTATTAATGACACAAATTTTATTTTTTTCCAAATTTTTGCAGCTATACAATTTTCTTTTTTGATATGTACTAATTATTTTTATCTTTAATTTTTTTCAGGTAAGTGAAAGCAACCCAATCCATTGATAAAAAGATTTACTGGGTAAGATTATTGATAGTAAGAAGAGCATGCGGTGCAAAAAGTAACAAAAAGAAGTTAACATCTTGATGTTGAACTTTATGCAAGCATAGGTCTTTCAGAAGATATCAAATAACGAAATAAGAGACTCCGACAATATTCTTGTCTTTGATTCTTTTTAAACTTAATTTTCAATGTATATTTTAAGTTTAATGGGAATTCTAGCGGATATTAGCAAGCTAATTTGCTTCAATTCAAAAAGTATAAGCTTCCTCTTGGGTTGGGATTACCAGTATGGTAAACTTGGTTCACCCTGTATCGTATGGTACAAATTTTGTTCTTGCTAGAAATGCATAATGTAACACCCAGTTGCCAAAGCCGAAGACCCCCAAAGTTACCTAAAGTATGATTTGTATAACTAGAACATACATATTTTAATTTCTTCAAAATTTTCGAATCGGTGTCCCTCCCGCAAGAATGATTTGGCATCCATAAAGTATGATTTGTTTAACTTGAATACTCCGAATGCTAGAATGTTTGTCTGTCTGTCTGTTTGCCATGAATAACTCGATCCAGAGATGTTCAGAGCTAATGAAACCAGTTTCTTTGAAAAGATTACTTACTTATTTCAGCAATACAAGCGCAATATAGCATTTGTTTACCATGTATCAATATGATACAAAGGGAAAATTAAGTTTTTGCAAACCAAAGCTCCTTACATAAAAAAAACTTTGGATGAATAAGTTTGTTTTTATAAAGATATTAATACGGAATTCTGTACCTACGGGGTTTTTGTTGGGGTTTTTAAATTTTGTTATCTGAATGGGTTGAATATATCGCATAGCTCTCAAAGCAAATCGTTTAAGTATAATTTTCATACCTTTTTTTTTGTTGAATTTTGATTGTGCAGATGTGATCCAATATTATAACTAGAAACAACTTGAGTTTTCAGTCGTCCGACAGTATAGTAGATCTCATAAAGGGTAATCTTATTTTTGTTGTTCAATATATGAGCTAAATGATATAGCTTTCATGCGATTACTTGTCCCTACCAAATGCGGTTTAAAAAATATTTTAGTCTTTCCAATTCCCGCAAGAAATTTGATCGCAATCATCCATACGGCAAATGCAACCAAAAATAGTTGTTTTTTAATAAATTTGTTTTTTTTTCCATTTATTTTTGCATATATTACGACCTCATTTGATACTTTCAAGGTTTTATGCTTTCAAGTACTCCACCAATTTTGTTTAAAATCTGTTTAATATATCCAATTGGGCTAACCCAGAAATTAGACTTTATATATATATATAATATATATATTTATTATTATTTTTTATATATATTTCGTTGGCTTTTTACTTAATTCGGTTTAATAAAGTATTTTTCTCAGTCACTGTGATTTCGTCAAAATGGTTGACTGTATCAATAAGTTCTGAAGGGTCAAAAATCGTTTTTTGGTAACAAAATGTGATTTCCGTTTGTTTTTTAATATATTCTGAGCTAATACTTTGATCTAAGGGTTTTTTGTGTTACCAACTACCTCATAATATTGGGCAAATAGGACAAAATAGTCATTTTTTTTTATTGATTTTTAAGTGCTTAAGCAGTAGAGCTTGTTCTTTTGTATAAAAGTGATAGAGGTCATTCCTGAGATGTGCTTATGTCATATCTTGAAAATCGTTGCATTTGTTGTGGTAGGTAACGAAATTGCTTAAATTTTTTATAATAATGTATATAACCCAACATCATAGGTTTTCTGACTTAGTAAGATCTTTTCCATGCTGTCCATTGTTCCAATGTGGAGTAAGGGAATCTCTATTAATAGCTGTTGGAGGAGCATATAGAAGCACGATTCGCAAATGCATTGGTGTCAAAGTAGAGAACCAAAGGTACTTGGCAACAATGTTTATTTTTAAATAAAAAAAACCGTAATTGTGTTAGCTGTCTTTTTTTTAATAATGAAATATTGCATTATTCCGAGTATGACCAAAATTTGCCAAAACAATGTTGCTGAAATTATGCTTTAAGACGTTATAAAAAAAACCATAGAGTGCGTATAATTTTGAATACTAAACATGGATGGATTGCCGCACACTGCCGCCAAGCTATCAAACCATATGCACTTACATAAGTGTGGAAATTTTTTTTAGTGTCATTGGTAGCAACTTTTTTATTGTTGGCTATTAATTTATTTGTTTTTTATAGTCTCCGGGCGCGTCTTTGGTGCATAAATTGCATATTGCATTTTTTATTTTGGTTGAATCGGATTTTTTGTTTTTTGTGGTATCTTCAAGTCTGCTGAAATTTATGTGCATTTGGGGAATATTTTTTGCCAACTGACTGACCGACCGACCGACCGTCTGATGTCTGATAAGCCAACCCTCCTCTCTGTCTCCCTCTCTCTCAATAGTGTATATAAAGTGTGAATTTGACTGATTGATGAGTGGGTAATTTTTTTAGGCATACTTTGATTCAATCTACTTGTGGTATTTGCATTATTTTTCTTATTTAAAATAACTGAATCGTAGAAACCTGTTTGGCGGCCACTCAGCTGCAGAATGAAGACAGCTTTATCGACTATTAATCGCTGGACATTAAAGAGTCACTAAATGGTTTAGAAAGAGGTGGCCGGCCAATGTGACAAGTGATGGGCTGGCATCCTGATGTGGCATTTGCGCCCCAAATGTAACGTGTTTGGTTGCTTTCATTTTCCATGAAACTATTTGCAAGACTTTGCACAGGGTGTTCACAATGAATGGCGTTGCTTTGTTGCACTTCTCTATTTGGGGCGGTACTCGGCCCAACTTTAACTCATTCCCATTCACACGCGGCAAGAGTTGGAGTTCTGGCGCGGCTCATTTCGCGGCACTAACACGTGATTAAAGAGCATGATATGTGTATGTCTATGGGCTTTATCTTCCCACTAAAATCGGCGTAAATAATTGCAGCCATCGTGTACGTAAGTTCTAGTTTGAGACTTTTCAAACTCAACGAAATTGTATGTCTTACATACAATGATGTGGATGATGATGATGGTGAAAAAACGGGAATTATGTATAGTATGCATTTTAATGATAATCTTGAAAAAAAAATAGAAGAAATAAGAAATTGAAATAAAGCAACTGCCGCCGCCTGCATTGTGTAGGCCAGACGAGAATGCTGCTGCAGTCTAAAGATTCTGGGCCGCCTATATATCATAGAATTAATAGCATGTAAGCTGTTATGCCCAGAACAAAGCCTATGAAATGGCTGCATTGTATTGAGTCCAACACAATTATTTACTAAAGATAATAAGCAATGATATGGGATGCCCCGAGTAGTAGTAGTATGTAATGCAACTTGCAACACAATTTCCAACAAATAAATTTCAATGCTGCAGCGGCACAGGTAAAGTTGTGATCCCAAGCGTATTGTGTTTCCAAATGTTTAGGGTTGTCACCTTCGCCATTGTAGACGTGATTGCTGTCCGTCTGGCAGTCGGCAACGCCACAAACATTACAACGTCTGAAAATTTATGAAAATGCCGCAAAGTGCAACAAAGTCAAGTTGCAGTGTGGCTGCAGTGTGGCAGCCACATCAACGGAAGTCAACAAACGAAGCAAAAAAAAAAAAAAAAACAGCGTCTCTTCGCTAACTAACTCGACTCTGACAAAAGCGAAACTTTAAAATTGAATTACAAACAGTGGCAAGTGACATTTAACTTGAAAATTTTAATGCGAAAACGGTGGCACACACAAAGAAATTAAACCCTCCAAAAAACAAAAAAACAAAACAAAGAAAGTATTTTAGCGGGCAATTAGTTGTGTGGGAAACTGTGTGAAATGTTATACAAAACGCGGTTGGATCTTGTTGAACGTCGGAAATGACAAATTCGCAGGTGCCATAGCACGAGATACTGCATTGCCAGTTATAACTGAAAGAATATGCTTCACTTATATCGGGTGACCCATTTAGTGTTTGCAATTTCAACTATGAAAGTGATAGATATTTGCAAAGAACATTTAACATTGAGAAAAAGAAGTCACGCAGAATTAAAACGAAATACTTGTGAGGAAGTTCATTTCCAGGCAGAACTGTCACATGTGGTGTTTCTCGCACGTGGTTGAGTAACTCTTTTCGATTTGCCCATTATTTGTTAATTTTTAGAAGTGCAGAGAATAAATTTTCTTATTAGAGCCTAAGACAATAGAGAATAGGTGTATACATTTGGAGCACTGTTCTAGCTAGCAAAGAGCTGCTATTTGCCAAAGTAAATCTTTTTTAATTAAAGATAGCACAGTTCGAATTCGGCTAGAAACTATAGGTCCCACAGCTATTAATATGTATGTCTCCAGGCTGCTTCTTTGGAGCGGTAACATTATAGGAAAATACAATATTTTACTTTAAAAAAGTTAAGTACAAATTGGCTGCGATATTATGGCCTCGACCCAGTCACTGCGACATACTTCAATTTCTTGAAAATTTCCGAATCAATGTGCCTCCCGCAAGAATGATTTGGCATCCATAGCAAAAATCGGTAGTCGCAGAAGCAATATCTGTTTCCAGGTCATCTTTGTAAAATTCTTTGTCATGTTTTCACGCAATTCAAACCCCGTCATACGATGACGTTCCCCATCAGTGTTCCATACATTTTGACTATTTTAAGCAGCTCATGGACCCATTTGCAGAGCATTACTCTTAAACTATTTCGCGTCGGTATAGATGATGATAGAACGCATTTACCAAATTTTGCATAGTATTTTTCATCTGGGGATTATCGCAGCTATATCCAGTTTTTTTTTCTGTAGACACATTCTAGTGCAATAATCCCTTCCTTTCATGTCCTCAAAAAAGCAGTTCCAAAGTGAAAATCAGTATCTCTTGGCTTCTAGGCATATGATACCTAATTTTCCTACTTTTGACCAAATACCAATTGTTTTTATCGAATGGAACTCAGCCAGTCTCAACGCCTAAGCGAGTTCAGCTGGCATTTATTTGGCTTACTAATTATGGACAGATATCAAATCCTTTAAATGAAATAGCTAAATCGAAATGAGTTCAAACAGTGCTAGTAAGTTAACTTGGAGCATTTCCTTTCCCTATTTTGCTGAAATAAAAGTCCAAACACTTTGAATTTTTCAGTTTGAAGCCCCATAATAATTTTAGGTGTAAACATGGTAGAGCAATAATTTTTCTTAAAAAAAATATAAACATTCCTTTCTCAATGTAACCAAAAAAAAAAAAATACAACGATTAAGATGCATTAAAAAAAACGAAAAAAAAAACGCCATTTTTACGCACAATAATTATGCGGAAATCTTTTGAAAACTTAAGCTAATACTGCAATTTAGAGATCCAAAAAAGTTGGTTGGGTCACCAGTGGCCTTAATTACTTCTTGTAACCTACGAACGTACATTTTTGGTGACTGATATGAGGCATTTTTATCGTAAATGCGGGCTTTTAAACACGACTGTGAAGAAATCACAAGCTCAATAGGACTTAGGTCTCAACATTGAAAATGGGATCTAAGTTTTTTGAATTTTGAATCGAAACAAAGGAAGACATATTTTTCTGTTCATTGTCTTGCTTGTAAGGAAATGATGTGGGATTAAATTCTAATGTTGCAGCACTGGACAGAATACCATAGGTGGGTCCAAAATAGGGTTAGATACGAACTTGTATATCTTGCCATAAATTAATGTCATTTGCTGTGCTACTGTTTCATCTGTATGCTTTTAGAGCACTATGATGCCAGCGCCATGCTACTTCGTTCAAATTTTTTTTCTTTTTATTAATAACTTAATTGACTTGGAGTCACATTTAGAAAGTTCCGATAGATCACGTATCCAAACCCCTATTGTCCCAAAACAATTCAGCTTTATTTGGTTATACTCTTTTTTTTTTTGTTTAATTTTGAACTACGTTGTGCAACTCTGCATCACATACTAAAATCCTTGAGAGTGAGAGGGACGATTACATTTTTTTCAGTTGCTATCGGACATCAAAACATCGACTAGGCCAAGTTTTTCGAAATGTTTGCAGAATTAATTTTTGTATTCACTGTATCATCTTTTATTTAGTCAAAAAAAAAAATGCTTCAATGGACATGCTCAAAGTTTTTTAACTAGGCATCATGGGTTTACTTTATATATTTAATTTTCTTGACATAAAAATTTATTTTTTAAATGGTCAACCCGCTATATGTATGATGTGCTCAATATTTTGTTTATTTACTTGGTATAAAAGCTTCTGGAAGTAAGTAAATATATTCTAAGCTTTTTTAAGTAACAAATTTCTGTTTCTTTTATTTAAGATTTGTCGATAATAATTTTTCGGTAATAATTTTTAAAAACGATTTCGCTCTTGTTGTTTATCATTTATGATTGCTTCAGAGTAGTTGTTGAAACAGGTATTAGGAATTTCATGTATATGAAACATAAGGGGTGTATCCTTCGAAGTTCCCTTGTGGTCTTGCTATTGCACAGCATTATGATCCGCAGTACATTTGGCTAGTTGTGCAGATTCTTAGTGTATCTAGCGCTGGCCTTCCTTATGACTTCTTGCATCCAGGAACACACAGATACTTGAGAATGGTTGCGTTGTCATAGTATGCGTGGATGCTTGAGTTAGTGGAGCTTGCAGTACCCCATTGCTGGATACCGTTGATGCACATATATTGCAAATAATATCTTTTTTTATATATGTATAAAATACAAGATCAAGAATTGCCAGTAATTGATTTAAACGTTGAAAGCGACTGTAATAAAGTAATTAAATACCTAATCTTATTTTATGAGTATTTCAAAGTTTAGCCCTAAATTTACGACACAACCCGCACGATTTCATGGTAGTTTCATTTTGTATCTATATACATAAGCTAATAGCCGTTAAGCTTAAAATTGTTATATACAAATATAAACAAATTACAAAACGCACATAAAATTTTTTGGAATTGGCTGTTTCATTTGTTTGTTAGGTTTGCCGCATTGGAGGTGGTGAACAAAGCCCATTTGGTTGCGGTTTTATCTGACAAAATAGGCCAATTATATTTGGTAATGCAAACCATAGATACACTTTTGTTGCTACGCGTGGGACAGGGAGAGATGAAGAGAGAGCAAGAGTGTTGGGAGTTGATGGGATATGCGCTCTACAATTGAAATTTTTAATATCTAAAAATAAATAGCAGGAAGACAAATAGCTAATGCAATGCGGCGTCTGCTGAAAATATGATTACAATCTCGTACTTCAAGTGTGGCCGCCAGCTAAAAGATGCTAACTTTATACAAAGCCAAATGCAGATTACGCTTAAAATGTACTCCAAAGTTTACTCGAAAGATAGCCGCAATCTCTAGCGGTTACAAATGAGCTTTTAAAGTAATTTGGCCTTAAGTATCTATGAATGAATTGAAGCCATTTCGAGTTCAAAACTCAAGATGACTAGTTGAAAGACTTGAGCAATTGAGTGGATACATTTTGATCGTTCGACTGATCGATGATTGCATTAAATTTTCCACGCCAACTCGCCCCGTCGTGCAGCTGAATGAATAAAGCATTAAGAATTCTACGTGAAAACAAATTGGACCAGCTGTGCGATAGATAACGTTTGTTGTCATCTATTGTTCAACTGGTAGGTAGTAGTCATAGTCTTCCGCCATAGGTTCGTTGTTACGTTATGTTTCACACGTTCTGTGTTGGGCCAGTTTTTCGTTGTTTTTCTTAAACTTTACTACGTTTTAATATGGTCATATCTTGACAATTCTTTGGAATTCATCTTAATGTGAAATTGCTTGGTATTTCATTCAAGATCGCGCGTGTTAAGAAATCTTTCTCAACTGGTCAACTGGCTACGTCTTGGTTAATCTCTTGGCTTATCGCATATAAGCTGCTTATGGTATTCTCTCTATGCAGCCGGCTGCATTTTTTTTTTTTTTTTGTCTTCTGTCTCTCTTTTTGGTTTGTGTTCTTTTTACAGCTATTTGAGACTGCTAACTGGTTAAAAAAAAAAAAGAAAAAAGATTAGGTTAGTTTGAGTGTGAAAGGCAGGCTTGGACAGTCTTTTTACTGGTTTTTAATTTTGTTGTCGCTCTAGGAACTGATAGCATTTGTCTGCTTTGAAATTTTTTATTTGACGTACTTGCAAGTTAGAAAGGGTGATCTTTTAGGAGACGGTTTATTTGAGTTAAAGGGAAACAAAATGCATTTCTTTTAGCCGATAGAACAGTTTATGAAATTCAATGGTTTGATATAGAGAGCTTGGAACGTCAATGACACTTCCCTTAGTAATTATTGTTATAAATTTGATCATTATAATATTAGGATAGTCCGGTCGGCCCCCGTATAAAAAGTTGATTTATCTATAGTTGCAAATGATTTTATATTAATATATGAGCTTACTGTCGTCTTGGTTGCAGTTGCATTCCGGATATTGGTCCAATTTTTATATTTTTAGCTGTACAAATCGTAGTGTGTGCTTACAATTGCTTTTCATTCAGGTGTACGTTACCGTTTCTACGTCCAGATTGTGGTCAATATCATAATTCAAAGTTCAAAATAATTGTATATTAATATTGCCCGCGGCAGCGTTAGAAACTTGTGGCACTCGCCTGCTTTGGAATGTTTCATTGACGTACTGGTAATCTAAAAAGGGTGTTTTTTTAAAAGCTTGCACATTTGGTTAAAATTTAAAGAATATAAATTTAGTCAAGTTATAAAATGTAACACAAAAATATTGCGCCTATATGAAGCATAAACCCACTTAAAAAAACAAAAATTCAATAAAAATAAATATAATCTTTATTTCAGTCGGTAAAATATATTGATATAATGTTTAAAGATAATGTTGAAGGCGGCAATGTTACATATGACTAGGTTACTTACAAATAGCGTGGGCATC
The DNA here is from genome assembly GCA_035046065.1 of Chymomyza procnemis. NCBI lineage: Eukaryota > Metazoa > Arthropoda > Insecta > Diptera > Drosophilidae > Chymomyza > Chymomyza procnemis. Next base: position 60,899,696 of record JAWNOJ010000026.1, read on the forward strand.
TTTGATCTGATCTGCATAAATGAACGAAATAATTTTCTGAATTCGTAAAGGGTGAACTTTTAAGAGTTTGGTTTTTGATTTGATTTTCCAAAAAAAAAAAAAAAAAAAACAGCAAATCTTATGAAACCTTTGGTTGATAGTCAATAATAAAACCGATTTAATCTATTGTTAAAGAAAAAACTGAAATTGGTCGTCTCTGCGCAGCGACCCAATTTCGCAAACCTTTACGGTTAAATACTTCAATATTGGCTGCCAGTTTACTAAATATTACGGGCTTCTGACTACAGGCATGAGTCTAAACATAGCCCCACAAAAAGTAGACTAGGTCATATGTTCTTAACGGTCAATTGACCAACCTCAATTTGTTGCAACCATATATTTTCGCATGTGTTATCCAAGTTGAGCTTTTTTATTTTGGGCAAAAATCGTATAGCTGCGCTCGCTATTCACAATAACGTTTCGACCTTTGTCTGCTTTGAAAAACTAGGACCCAATGATGACAACGCACATAATGCAAGTCCAACAGTGAGTTTCAGGATTCATTGGTAGTTCTCGCAATGTTTCTGTTTCTGTTAAAGAAACCACTATTATAAAAACCAGTCGTAAAAAGTAAAAATATATATATTCAATATATATATTTCAATAAATAAAATTGTATGCCAAAAACAAAAAGACGTAATAAAAAGAATTGTCTCCCTTTACCGCAAGCCAATAATGGAAAACTGTAACAAATTCTTTTGTACAATTGCCCCCTCAAATAAAGCCTTTCACTTTACAGTTTTTATAAATAAATTTAAAAAAACAATAATAATAGTAATAGAAATAAAAATTCCCAACGCTACTTGCATTTCTCACTCAATTATCAACACCACACTCCTAGCCGAGTGCAGAAACTGGCAAACTCTTTGGACTGAAATGTCTTTATTTATGACAGTGGATGCGCTAAAAGTACTGCCACCTACGGCTTTTGTAGGTTAAGAAAGTTCAACGACAGCGATTATGACTTCGTCGCACATTGCATTTTATTTTTCCCAACTTGGGTTACCTTTCTTACCTCGTTTGGGATTTTATTTTTTAGAGTTAGTCGCGGCTAGAGTAAAATCAATTAGTCTCAGTTTTATGTTCACAGACATAAAAGTTTTAGTATAAGCAGTCTATTTGTTTCCTAGGGCAACATTAACATGAGGGAGTGATGGACAAGTTGGCGTAGTCGTTGGATTGAGACGTTCGTGTTGTGTTGCATAAGTGTTGGGGATCACAACTTATGCCCTGAGCCCTATCTGTTTTTGGTAAAATAATCGGATATTACGTTGAAATTTGATGCCTTCATTCTGAAAAAAAAAGAAACCTTAAATTAATAAAAAATACGTTAATTAACTTGATATTTAAAACAAAATTCAAAAGAGTTAATAAAATGAATATTAAAAAGTGTTTGCGGTATATTATTGTTTAGTTTTTAAATTATGAGGCGTGACCTTACTTTTTACATTCACTTTTGTAGTATAAATTATACCATAAAGTTTATGACTTTGGAACAAATGAATTTATTTTACTTACACAAAGAAAATGTGCAGACATTTTGAAAAGATCGACATAAATGCAACTAAATAATGTTTTTAATATTATTTTGAAATACATAAAGGGTGTTTTTTTAAAAAAAAAAAAAAAAAGCTTGCTAATTAATTTTGGTAATTTTTTTTTAGAAAAATGTATAAAAAATAAAAATCACAATAATTGTCGGGCCTTTACCGTCTTTAAAAAAAGTGTCAAAGATACCAGCGTCGCATAATGTTAACCAAGCAGCGACTTTTTCACTTTTTGCATTGAAAGTGCAAATACGTAAATTTATATTATTCACGTATCCATTCATTCCGCTATATGAGAATTTATTCTTCCCGTTAATAGAGAACTAGTCAGATGCAGAATACCTTACCATCACATTGTGCCTGAGGCTTGATACCTTAAATATTTTCCAAAGATAACCATGTATGCGATTGCTTATCGTGTCTGAGAGAAATAAAAACAAATGACACTTGCATAACTCTTAAACAAAACTTTAAAATTTCTAAACGCTGCTCGGTTGTAAGTCGATTCAAACTGATATTTTTGTCAAAATCAGACGCATAATCTATGATAGTATTTGCTAACAACCATTTGCAAAAAAAATAACCCTTTATGAAAGGAATGTCTTTCAGTCATATACAGCGGCAACAAGCCAATGACCCTGCATAACACCCAAATTACTTATATTTGTTTTTTATGAAGTATAGTCCAATATGGCTGCAAAATTATAGTTTCATGTGGACTTTTGCCAAACATGCAACAATTTTCATATTTCAAATGGTAAATCGAATTATATTTTCATTTTCATACTCTGTACCTGTAAGGTACAAAGGGTATGCTAGATTTATTGTAATGTATGCAACGGCAAGATGAAGGCATGGGAGACTGCAAGTTCTTTATACGGAAATGCTTACAATTAATTAAGATAACGATGGATAGATAGATAGCCGCTCCAAACTTTGTCATCTACTGCGAATTTTTTCACAAAATATAAATTTTCTTAAATCGTAATCTTTGCGTTTACTTGTGATAGAGTTGTCCGTTTTTTGGGTGGACCATTTATTACTTTAAATTTGGTAATGTGCTGTAGTGTGTTCGAAAATTAATAATAACCAAACCAAAATAAACAAATCTATTGTGAATATAGTCAAACTTGTACTTCCCTTGCTGTTACTTTATAAATCTTTGACTACGTAATTATGAAACAAAGTGTTCTAGAATGAAATAAACAGGTTAAACGACTCATGGGATACCACAAATAAATTAGACAATTCAATTCAATAAAAAAATCAATTATTATTTCCATTTAAATATTAGTAAAGTATTTTCTCCCTTGTATTAGATATACGATGTTTCTTCCCACACACTTTAAACCATTGAACTTTACCCATATTGCTTTTTGTAACATTTTTCCTGCGCGTGTGTTTCGAATCTCCTCAAAAATGGCTTAAATTTTTCGATTTTTACATTTAAAGAGTATTGTATGGTCGGCCACCGTCTTTACTGTATTACATTATTATACTTTTTTTTTTCTTAAATACAAAAACTTTATTTCAATATCATAAAAAAATGTTTAAAATTTAAAAAGTTCAATTAAAACAAATCTTAAAAAGTATTGCATGCTGGCCGCAGTTGTTGGCCGATTGCTAAAGTCAAAATTGAGCTCCATTTAGCCAGGCCGAGTTGGTGGTGAGCTCTGATCCGCGTTGAGCTGCTGAGCCAAGCTTGAGAGGCTAACACAGATACTTTTGCGCTTATTGTTGGCCAAACCCCAGTTAAAATGTGTTGCTGTCGTTGTTGTGTTGTTGTTGTTGGGATTATTATTGTTATTGTTCATCATCTGCCGTATGAAACTGTGGCGCAGCAGCGGTGTTGAAATGAGTTTTGCTTTTGTGGCAACACGAAATGCAGCCACCACGTAGCTATCAATGTATCTTGGCCGAGAAGAGTCGAGTGTGTGTGTGTGTGTGTGTGTGTGGTGGCATGCATGTTACCAACAATACCAAAGAAATACCTCTAGCACTAATGCAACAGCAAACACCTTGCATTTGATTGTTTTGTTTGTTTGTTTGTTTGTTTGTTGTTACTCTTGTTGTTGTTGCTGTTGCTCTTGCGCTGGTACGGCGGCTGCTGTGGTTGCTGTAGTTTGGTACTAATCACGGTTAGACTTCCCATTATTGAAACCATTTCGATTTGAATGCCGCTAGAGCATGCAACCAAAGAGCATAGATACAAAACAATAAGAAAGCTAAATAAAACATTAGGAAAGAAAGAAGAAGAAGAAGACTGATGATGCATCTTGTGGTAGTTGCAAGAAAACTACAGTTATATTGGTTGCATCGTTCGTCAGTTAATTGCCAAATAAATTGTGAAAAAAACAAACGAAATGTATTGATGAGGACATTCCACAGCAACATCAACTCAAATGATGGTTGCCAATGTTGCCGCCCGTTGCTTTCCCATATGGGAATGTACAAATCCGTATAAGTTAAAGCGGGTCCATGAAGCTGTTCGCTTTGCCTTCGATTTAGCACAAATCCATAAAAACTCGGGAAGAATTGGAAGACTTTTTATCTTAGTTCTTTCAGAATTTGTACCTTCAAAGTTCAGCAATTATCACATTATTAACAATATGTTTGGGAGAACTGAAGATATTCGTAAAAACATTTAGAAATACTCAGAAACTAGTAAAATGATAATATATTTTGCTGAAAGCTTGTATGAGAGATCTTAAGTGAAGTCCTTCATAATGAAGAAGTTTCTAATGTATTTCAAAATTTGTTTCAACAATTTTCTTTGGAAATATCTGAAAGTTCATGCGGACACTCTAATTTTGCCATTAACTAGTGTTATTATATCGGTTGATGAATATTTCTGCCTGTCCCATATTGCTAATCTGAAAAGTATGGCTGTGGCCGTCGTTTGGCTAGTGGCAGCGTATTCGCCTATAAAATCTGTGGTCAGTGCTTCGATTTCCCACTGCAGTCTGTCATGGCATTCCATCTCTATTGATGGATGGACACAGTCTTTCGCGTAATGCTGTAAAATGTACGTTTACCTGCCTTTCGGCTAGAAATAAATAAAAATATCCACACAACCTGCATTTAGAGCGATGACAGCATAGATGAGAGGTTAATTTTCGTCGGTAGAGTATACACTTGCCGACTTAATACATTTCGTAAAAAATATAAATTTTTTTTTTCTCGAATCTGATTGACCCAAAGTTACTTTTACGACTTGTAATTCGTGTTTCCAATTAATCAAGTAAATTGCAATCGATGTGTTCTTAACAAGTTTGTTTGTCAATATTCGTTCGTTCAAATATGGTTGTAACTTTGAAGATCTGTATAAATGCCTGAATCGTTTCGGGGTATTAACGCCCACCAAAAAAAGTGCTTATAAAATTAATTTGGAAAAGCGTAAAATTAATTTATTGTCAGTATTAATTGAATTGAATTTAATTTATTACTCAAAGCGCCCATTTAAAGGCTTGATATTTATTGAAAACATTTATAAAAAAAAACTTTGTAACTAGTTGGCCAGACAACATTGCCTTGGTTCGATTCTTATCATGGATATGGAATTGCAATGCAGCCGTCAAAGTTTGAATTTGGCGCATTGTCTGTGCAAAAAAAAAAATATATATTTTAAGTTTTTTTGTGTCTATTTTGCTGTTGTTTTCTTTAAAATGTCAAGGCTTGAAAATGTGTTGCAAGTGTCAAGAGGTGAGCGCATATTTAGTGAAGGGGGGTTATTGTCATGCTGGTCTTTTTTTTTTTTTCTATCTATTATTTATTTTCACAACTTTTAAAAATCGTACATAGAATATGAGGGTAACCTCAATAATTATTTAAACGTGTGCACATATCATCCGTGAAGATTTCGTGGCGTGAAAGTAACTGGTAAAATCAATTTAAACATGCTTTCAAGTCACAAAATCAACAATAATTGCAATATCGTACGAAAATAAACTAAACTTTTAATATAATCAATTTTGAGGGGCAACTGCCAGCCAACAAGACACATTCACTTTACTTCAGCCATTTATATAAAAACCCAAAAAAAAATATTAAAATAAAATACAATTTTCACGCAGCAAGCAGTCGCAAAGTTACAGGCAATAGCGTAATACTCAGGTGTTAATTTCGTAGCAAGTCTTTCCAAAATCTTGCAGTCACCAAAAGACTTGCGACAATGGGTTCCAACGCTTCGTGTAGGCCCAACCCTATATATGAAAAGAAAGAAAAAAAAAAAACATTCACAATTTATATGGCTCTACAGTGACCAATTTGTCATGCCTGTAGCTGGCAATTTATGTATTTGTAGAATTGGGTTTTGGTCTTCTGGAAAAGTTTTGTCTTTGTAGAAAGTATGCAACTAATTGAAAACTCAATTTTCGCTATGGCATATTATTGGGTGTGGTCCATTGCACTTGACTGGGCGGCCAAATGACTAGACATGCAACTACTCGAACTCATTAAAGATGCCGCGCCCAAAATGATTTGCTGCGCCCGCCCTATGCCGCCTCGAACTCCTCAATCATGTGCCCAGACGTTTTAATGTCCAAACGCAGCTTGACGGCAGACACAAGACGAAACACCAATTGGGCGCAGGCATTTCCTCGATGGATTTGTGCAAAGTTCGTAAACATTTGTTGCAAATCGTTTATGCAAATCGCAAAACAAAGAATATTTTTGGCAAACGATTCTATATCTGGATGTGTCTAACGCGCAGCTCTGTCTGGTTATTAAATATTTTTTTTTATATGTAAACAAATCGTTGGTTCAGATTCTCACGAATGGTATTTGTAGTTGTTTTTAGAGTTTCGAACAACTTGCAGCTGGGATGATGTTTATAGAAGAAAATCGTAAAATAAGCTAATATATGTCATAATTGAAAAAACATTTTTTAAGTAAACCAAAATTCGAAATATTTCGAAGTTATACGTAGAGAATATATGTAAGAAAATATGAATGAGTTTTATGCATTAAAACTTCACAATCGAAATCATAATATAAAAAGCTTCAATAGTTTTTGGTATGAATTTCGATAATATCTTATCTACAGATATTGAAGAAATAGTGCTGCTGTCTACGATACTGATGATCGCATCAGATCCAATATACAATTTCATTTATCTCTGTTGCTTTATCGAACCTTATTTTTGACTATTTTTCTCAATTCGTTCTAACTTAACCCCAGAGTTCGTATTTCAGCTTCGGTAAATCTTCTTGAGGTGGTACGTAGTATTCCAACTCTGTACTCTTTTTGATGAAATAGATGCTGCTTACTTTGGAATGTTGTTATCATGCCGCCAATCCACTTCCATTTTAGTCTGCTATTTGAACTGTTGTGTTAAGCAGATTCTCATGGGAGATGGGCCTAGGCATGGTTTTACAAACGATTGCACTTGTTGCCAATGTAAAGAAAAACCGAGTTCAACATAGAGTTGAAGATGCTCATGAGGTTGCCTTGCCAAAATGTGACGACGGATGACAAAAGTTCTTGCCTTGTGAGTGAATTTTCGACATTTAATTCGACACCTTCATCTTCATGCATCTCAGATAGTAGAACCCATGGACCACTTCGAACTTTGTATTGTCAGTTGTAGCACACGATGGGAAGTCGCTTCACTTCAGACTTGGCAAGGCTAGAACGACGTATACTTAATAAATACAATTGAAAATGAAGATAGTTGGACTCACGTTATATAATTCGTTGAAGGGAAAAATGTACACAATTTTGACAAAAAAAAAAAAACGGGATAGCTCTATAAATAGCTTGGGTTTTTATAGTCACAATTGAGAGACTTACTTACAAGTGCACCAGTGCTGCTGCGGGGAATTGATTTTCTGATTTTAGGCTTGTAGCATAGTATGATATCGATTTGGCAATACGATATTGCGTTTATCTTCGGTAATAGTGTTTGGTTTATAATAAAATCTATAGAGATGTCATGCAATCGTTATGCCCTTTTAAAGGTTAAAGTCCCTTTTTACCTTACATGCTCAAAAGCTTATTTTAGTTTCTAATGAGTGTGATCCATTCGCATAGTAGAAGTCTCTTTGTTCATCATGGAGAGGCGATAAAGTCCCTATACCATTTTTTTACAAGTGGCTTCAAGTCTCTGGGTTTTCCTCAAGCGACCGGCTACAACTCTTATGATGTTTATGATGTACTTCCGCTTCGGTTTACACCGAGTATACAGGGTTTTTAATAGTCTAAGTCTTGATATCATTGCCTTGCTGTTGCTAAGATGGTCCCGTGGCAGTTAGATTGCTTACAGGTATTGGCTCTAAGTACCCTTAGATCTATTCCTCCTTCCATATGTATTTGTGGTTGCTTTGTGTGATCTACTGAAAACTGTTTGCTGGCAAAGTACTTCTCATGGAACTTATACTTAGCCCAATCCTCTGCTTTTATCTTGATGAGGCTTAAGTTATCTGCCTGTTCGTTCAGAATATTAAAGTTTAGAGGAAAAATAATATGATTTTACAGTTTCTATGGGGGTGATGATGAGTGAAAGTGTCTTTGAAAAATAACAGCCCCAGAGCAGAGAGTAGATGCTTTGTATTTCAAAGGATTGTAAGTTATTTTTCTTCCTGCATAAACAATTTTAGTTTTTTATAGTTGCCTACTGTTAAGTAGTCTTTAATTAAAAAAAAAAAATCCAAAAAAATCTTACATTCAACAAAAAACATCTAAAAGCATTAATTTTACGCGCATTTAACTTCGCATTTAGCGTTGTCTTTGCGTTTTGTTGCCGTCGTTGACTTGATGGGGTGTTCCTCTGACATTAGTGGGACTTACATATGTAAGTGCGCTAGGTTGGACGCATGGACGGACTGCAGATGTCCGGCGGTCTCCATGTCTGTTGTCTGTCTGTGAGAGAGGCATGTGTGGGTATGATTGTGTCTAGTTGCATGTGTAGTACGCAAAAGTCATTATGCATTTGAGGAATCGCTGTTGCCATTGTTGTGTTGGCCATCATTAAAATACAATTTGGTAATACTTACATGCAGGTCGGGTCGAGTCGAGTCGGCTTGAGTCGAGTTGGACAACTGTCTTGTGTCCCGTGTCCGAGTTGGCTTAAAGTGCTTTGCTTTAGCTGCGCTTTTCTTTAATGCTTGGCGCGCACTATTATTAAATTGTTTACAAAACATAAAAATAGTCAAAAGCGAAAGTGTTGTAAAAGTTAAGTTTTTAAAGCTTTTGTTTCTGAATTGTTTGTTTCCTGTGTGATTTTTCGTTGTTGTTGCTGTTGCTGTTGCTATTGTTGCATGTGATTGTTGGATTCGTTCTACACGGGCTTGCTGCTGCTGATGATGAGAGAGAGACTGTGTACCTATACTAGAGGTAGCAGAGGTCTTAAATGATTAATCACAAGCAGGTAGCAAGTAGATGCCGCCACACACATAGCTATATAATTTAATTAAAAAATTGAAGTTTATGGATGGAGCTTTGAATAAATATTGAACATTTTCCAATTTTGCCTTTGGGATGGCACTGCCAAGCATCAGCCGGATTGAAGCTGCTTAATGGCTAAATTATAGTATGATAAACTAGTTGGCCTCTTGGCATTTTGACTTGCAAACCCTTTCATTGAAGCTGTCAAAAATAATCAAAAACCCCCCCAAAAAAAAAACGACTATTGATTGATTTTCAGTCCGTGAGGCAGAGAGAGCGCGAAAGGTGTGCAGGAAGATTTTCCCAGCGAAAGCGAAATGAAGTTGTTACCAACGATGCCGCTGCCAAGTTGCAGTTGACTTAACATGACTGCATTGGACCATGGCATTAGCTGTATTTGTGTATTTGGTATTTGGCTTTTGTGACGTCGTAGTACGCTTTTCCATTACAAAACTGGAGCTCTGGGTCTAAGCCCCAACGACCACGTTCACCTGCTGCTGCTGCCGCTGCCACGCATAAGCAGCGGCGGACCAATGGACTATGAACTGCTAACCGCTGGACTTTTGGCTTAATATTTTTTTTACTTTTTTTATTTTACTTATGCTTTGCGCGTTTTGCTAATTACTCCACTTAATCTCTTGTTTAAAAGAAAGACTTTTGTCCAAGTCAATGGTTAAATGCAGTGAAAACAATGGAGATCTTAAGTACATATATGTACACACACTCAATATACGTTTGGAAAATGTTAAACAAAGACAAAACACAAAAACCGAAACTAAACGCAAAAAAAGGTGCACAAAAAGCACAAAAAAAAGAAAAGAAAAAAACGAGTGACTAAAATTAAAAGCACAAAGCGAAAAAACGCAAAGAAAAAGTTGGGCCCAGAAGAGCTATAATTAAAGAGACAGAGTCTAAGTTTCATAAAGAAGTCGTATGAGTGATTTTAAGCGGCAAATTTTAATAACTGTAAACATTTCCTTTGTTAACTGCACATTTGTTGTTGTTACTTGTGTGTGTTACCTGTTTTTTTGTTGTTGTTGTATTCTTACCAAAATTGTTTTATTGTAGTTTCTATTTGCCATAACTTTTCCACTTGGCTTTGCACATTTAAAGCGAAATTTGTTCGGAATTTGTGTAATAGTTTTTCCATCAATTGGAGTGTTCATGCGCCTCTAGCTAAAGATAATGGAATTGTAACGATCAAAAATAGCCTCCAAGCAAGTCCTTTCTGTTCAAAGTCTCGCTCATATCATTATTTTTTTTTTGTTTGACAGTTTTCATAATTAAAATGCGCCTTACATGTGAGAATATGTAACCGCAACGAACAGATAGCTCCCGGATTGCTTATAAACAAAATCCGTGCTTAATCGCATATATGCAAAAATCCCTAGCAAATAAAGTTTCTTAAATGCCGATTTGACTTTACAATGTTTTAAAAATCAAGAAAGTCGCATATTTTATTAACTTTGAAAGATTATAAAGTAGAATTAATACTTAATTATAAAGTATAATTAATCCTCAATTATAAATATAAAGCCAAGCCCGAGCTATATAGAATTTCCGGCTAAACCGAAATATTCATTAAAACTTAAACGCAAAAATATGCGAATTTCAAGTCCTGCTGTTCGTTTTCCAAAAACGCGTTAAAGGAACTATCTGAATAATATACTGCTGTCTGCCACCAGCGATTTTTAAAAACTATTAGTAATACAGAGTCAAGTTGTTAAAATACTTTTTACATTAAAAAAACTAAACATGCAAATTGGTTTTGCTCAGTGTTGAGAAGATCATTTGAAAAGCCTAAAACCAAAAAAGTGAACTTCCCTCTTTGCGGTTTTTCCTTTGTTAGGCATTTGCGCTGGTCCATTTATCTTGAGTTCTAGGAATCATACAAAAAACTTTAAACATTACTACTAAAAAAAAATTTTTTTTTTGTAAAAAAAGGTATATATTTCATTTGAGCTGCTAGAAGTTCATACATTGCAGTTTTTCTTTATTTTCCCCATGTCTGCGCGCTTTTTTTGTTTTGGCGTGTTTTTCTTTTTAGTTTTCAAGTTTTTTTTAGTTTCAAGTCAAGCAAGCCTTTTTTTTGTTTATTTTTAAAAAATGTTAAACAAATTTTAGTTTAACGCTAGTCTGCCGGCTTAAGTTGAAAAATAATGTTTAACATTTGTATTTCATTGTCGCAATGTAATACCTTTGTGTAGCAGTATATTTTTTGATTCTTGGAAGTACAGTTTTTCTGTTTGATTTTTTTATAAATGTTTTTTTTCAATATAAAAAATTTATTTTAAAAATTATATTAATATTAAAAATATTAAAAAAAATGATTTCGGGGCAACAATACCAAGATTTTTATTTTTTTAGATGAACTTTTTTCATTTTAATTTTTGCAATAAAAAAAATATCTGGATAGTTACTAATTTTTTTTTTATCTTTTATTTTTTTCAGGTAAGTGAATGCCACACAATCCATTGACTAATAATTTTAACTGGGTAAGCTTATCGATAAGGAATGAAAAATATACCTTGCAAAAATCCACAATATGTTTACATATTGATGTTGCCATATCGAACGTAACGTCTGAAGGCGAGCGTTTGCTTCAATTCGAAGTTATTTAAAAATTTAAAAATTGTTTTTAAACTGCTTAAGCTCTATGTTAAATTTGATCAAAATTGCTTACCGATAATTAAGAAAATCGGTTCACGCAAGTATTTAAGTACTTTCAAATAATGTGTAGGTAGGTATCCTGAACAAGTAAAACATTAATTTTGATTACTCAAGTAGCAACGTCTTCTTTGTTTTGAAACTATGTCTTCGGAATTGTCGAACTTCCATTCTATTTAAGATTTTTATTTAAATATGGACTTACCTTTCTTTCTATTATGTATTCGCATCATTTACCCAACTGTAGCGATTATTCTATAAAAAAGGGACATTTCCGTCTTTTTTCGATAGCGTCTTTAATAATTAATATTTCAAACTAAAAACATTTACATTTTAGTCAATAATGATTAGTTTTGATAAAAAAAACGTCTCGTGCCGACCTAGCACACTAATGTACAAAGTAGGTTCAGTAATAAAAAATTTTTTCAATAAAATCCTATAATGAGCCAGCATTTTTGCAGTTCCACCCAGCATAGGTGAATGATGGAATATGATATAATAGACTCGGTATTGCACAAGACATTCGAGTTTAGCATTTACATAAGTGCATTCCATAGGTTTTTTCTTTCTTTTAAAGGTTTTGCGTTTGAATTTCCATTTTCTTTTCGTGTTTTTATTGCCAACAACTTCGAACTTGAAAACAAAAGTGAAAGAAAGTGTACAAGTTTTGTTTTTGTTTTCAAATCGACTTTATAACAATTCAAAGAAATATTTCATAAAAAAAATAAATAATAACTCCAATTCCCAAAAAGCGTTTTAACTTTTAGAAAAATTACGCGATTATATTTAGGCCCAAAGATTGCCAATAATAAAATAATATCGAAACAGTTTCATTTAATGACTGACAAATGAATGTAATTTTATTTTCGATTTAATGAGCATAGTTTCATTTTAACTTTGAGTTACTCATTATTTCTATTGTGTGTGTGTGTGTGTGTGTGTATTATGCAATTATGCGATTAATAGATTATGACTGAAACCCTCTATATGGTATGTACCAAGGTAATGCTCTCTTTTGGCCCTTTTCTTAAATTAATCACTGATACATCAGGCAGTGCATGTTCGAAAATCAGCTTTTGTTACCACTTCCGTCCTCGTCTTGGGACACAGCTGTCATGTCGGAGAGATTCGATAATGCAGTTTCATTATTTTGGTGTCTTTTGTATCTTTTTTTTATGACAATTTTGGTTTCGTTGCATTTCGTTTCGGTTTGCTTTGGTTTGGTTGGTTATTGTATAATAATGCATGGAGTGTATACGCAATGTGTAATGAGCTTTATGCGCATAATTAATCATTATTTACCGGGGTCTTGGGGTTTATTATTCTCTTTTTACTTAAATTACACGCACAATAACTTTTGTACAAACGAATCTGGATGAGATCTGACAACTGAAAGCAATTACAAATTGACTTTATGGTGTATATGACTATGCTATGGCTTTGCATAAAACTAGATCGGGAAACACTTCATGCATCCAAACGAAAGAGTACAAAAGTGCATATTAGTTACATCAAAATGATTATAATGAGCGCTGGCATACTTAATTACTTTTTTTTCTTTTTAGAAATAATTTGTTTGTTTTTAAATCGAAAAAAGTAGGCTTGTTGGAAAATAAGTGACAAACACAAACCTTAAAGTATTTTGCTTCGGAATGACAACTTTTTCACATCGCACTGGTAACTTTTGGATAACATCTATAAAAAAAAAGTTTCCTCTCTCGTTTTGATCAAATCATCTTTCAAAAGCCCTTTATTTGAAAATTGGGCAGCGTCATATCAATTCATATCATATTAATTCCTAGGAGCCATCATTTCAACTTGGTATACGTAGTGAAGATTGCTGCCCTGTAGGGTACTACAACCCACACACTTCGACGTGATGGTCAAGCATTAATGCTGACAAAATAATGGGACAGGGTGAATGGGAAGGTTAACGCAGAATATGCACTCTTAAAGGTTTTTTAACTTTCAATCAGGTGCAATAATCTCGTCAGCAGATTTATGGCATCATTGAATCAAACCAGTTGGAGGTATACCAAATACCTTCTACTTACCAGTAAGTTAGAGTAAATCGTTGAGAGTAAATTTTGCAGTTAGCAAAATTTTTCAAAAATCTTAAAACACTTAAAATGATAATCGCGATTCGCGTCTTCGACTAAAAAACACTTTTGTTTCAAAATTGCAAGCTTGCAAAAGTCTATTCGGTTAGTAAAATATAATATAAATTCTTTTATGTAAAGGAGTGATCCAGCGTCTTTCTAACTGAATACTTCTAAAAACTCATTCATCGGAAGCGATAAAACCAATTCTTCACAACAAATTTCATCATCATCATCATCATCCTTGGCGCTACAGTTCAGCTTTGGCCTTTCGAACAATTTCTCTCCAATAGTCTCTATCCTTCGCCGCTTCTTCCCAATTTTCGACGTTTAGTTTCTGTAAATCTGCTTCAACTCCATTTATCCAACGTGATCGCGGTCGCCCAACAAGTCTTCTTCCATCCGGTCGGTTAAAGCACGTTCTCTTAAGAATCGGGTTGCGTGTTCTCGCGACATGGCCAGCCCATCTTAGCCTTTGCGACTTGATATAGGCGGATAAATTTGCATCTTTGAATATCTCCTGCAGTTCTTCGTTGGTACGAATACGATAGTTAGAGTCATCGACCCTTACCGGCCCCAAAATTCTTCGCAGAAATTTCCGTTCTGTTCTTTCCAGGAGATACACATCCTATTTTCTCAGAGTCCATGTCTCGCATCCGTATGTTAATATAGGACGGATCATTGTTTTATATAGTCGGATCTTAAGATTCCTGTCCGCGACTTAAAGTGAGTTGAGAGCGAGATGAAAGTGGAGTTCGCAGCTTTAATTCTTTCTCTGATATCATTAAGACAGTCGTTAGTAGCATTAATGTATGACCCAAGATATTTAAACTGATCAACAACGTCAAATTTACAGTCTGCAAGCGATTAACTCTTATCTTGCACACTTACCAACTTGAAATAACACCTTTTAAGCAATGGAGCCAAGCTTCTGCTTCGTTTCACTTTCATCTTCCTTTAAAATTCAAGTAGCCAAGAAGGAAATTGTTGCCCATGGTCATTTATTCGTAAAACATGAGAAAAAGTGAAAAACTAAAAATTAAAATATCCCAAATACCATAAAAATTTACTACAAATCGCAGCTATTAAAATATTTCACACCAAAACGCCAACAAATTGTGACAAAACTGAAGAGAAAAAAAGTGTTATTTTTAACACAAATGAATGGACATAATGATGATGATCATAATGATAATGATCGTGACAATGATGCTGTAGAGTTGGAAAACCACGCTCCAAACAAGATATCAAAAGCAAGATTTTTGCTGGTCCGCCTTACCAACTTGACTATTGTTAGCAGCTCGGACATGGGCTGGGTGCGCTCTTTGTGTTTTCTAATCGTTGTTGTTGTTGCTGTTGTTGTCGGAAAATGCAATTTCCGATTGACTTTATCGCATACGTCGAAGCTGCGCCAAGCTTTGATGGCAAAAAAGCGAGAGAAAAAAACGAGAAAAATTGAAATTAACTTGTAATTATGTTGTATGGCTATAAATTTTTTTGTTTTTGCTGATTTTGGCTAATGCCATGGTCACTCGGCTGCAATTTGGATGTTGTGGATGTTGTTTTTGCTGTTGTCCTCGTCGATTTTCTTGTAATTTTAGTTGTAATTAATAGTAATTATTTTTACCTGAGCAATCACTCAATAACTATGGTATTTTGATGCCTCTATCCTTTAGGGCAGAGATCATTTTCTATTTTTTGATGCTGACTGTAAAACTCTTCATATTTCAAGATTCTCGTGGTAATTACTCTTTTTAAGTGTGAAGTTAAGGAAATAGTTACGAATCGACATAATGAGCTGTCTTTATAGCAAATTAAGGCAATCTGGGATGTTACGGAAATAGATTTCTACTCAATTCCGTCACATTTTATTTTATAAAATAAATATTTACACGCTGAAAATATTGGTACAAAGATTTACCAGATTTGCTACAAAGTAATAGAGGGAGGCATGGTATACCCTAGGTCATATATATCATAAGTTCGGATAGAGATTGTTCCATGTTGGTAGAGGACACGGATACTACTAAGCTAGTAACTGTAGAACCTTATGCTTGTTGCAACTGGTCAATTATAGAATTCTCTGCAGTAGTGCTCTGCGGCTTTAAACTGTTGAATAAAAGTAGAGGCAATTTTACACATATATATCTCAAATTCGTAGCAAATCGGACAAAGAGGACAAAAAATCAGTCAAAAAACTTAGAATTTCGCCTCCATGCACATGAGCTGCTTTAATATTTTTCTAGACACAACTATGGTATGTTAGGATACTCCATTCCCTTTAACATGCATACGTCCCTCAAGAAATGCCCTTCCATCAAAATTGCTTTAAATAAACAGATTTCGAAATATACGTTCCGAACAAAACTAGCGAAAAAAACTGACTAGAATTATTCATATAAACAATTTAAACAGGAATGTAACTTTTGTCGGAAAATATGATTTGGGTATTACCTTGTTGATTCGAGAAGTGACTCCTGAATGAATGAATATTCTTATTAGTATATGGAAACAACTTTATTATACAAACCAAAATCTTACGAATACGCATTTGGTTAGGAGAAATTTACATAAGAGCCGTCTAAGAAAAGAGGTAAGCGAGTTTATTTGGGCCTTCGAATTCAGGCATTAGATCTAGATCATTCGATACTGATGAGAATCAGTATAGCTCCAAAATTGAATGAATAATATCAACAGTTTAACGTTTCAATGGTTCACAAACAGATGAACAAGAGAAAAGTATTAAGAAGATGGAAGCAATAAGAAGTAACATACGATGTGTATAGTGTCAATGGTTATGTTTTAGTAGCTTCGTTATTTTATTTTCAAGCAACCACAAAATTCTGAAATATATATAAATTATTTTTTTTTTTGAGATAATTCCATGTGGATGTTATAAGCAGGTTTGCAACAAATACGTCCAATCCGCTGGGTTCAATTTTAATACATAATACACCGAACTCGACTCTCAATTGGGCCATTGTTTCGGGTGCAGTGTGGTATGTGGCAGCATCTTCGAAATAGTCGACCTATTTCATTTTAGTTGGAACAAGTTTTTAAGAAGCATCTTATTGTCATTCACAATAACGTTCCAGAATGTGCCACCTGTGAAAAAATACGTCGGCCCTTGAAGCACACCAGAGTTTTTTTTTCGGGATGCATTGGTAGTTCACGTAATGCTTCTGATGTTAAAAACCGAAAACGTGTTTGACAATTACACAAGGTACGGAAGTCGCGCCAGCTGTTAAAAACAATGTTTGCTAAAAAAAATACTAACAAAATAGCGCAAGTTAAAGTTGGGAATTTACGACATTGTGATACCCTGTACCTACCACTCCGCTGTAAATAGATCAGCTATCACTTCTAAATCAACAAAGCAATAAAAAACCTCAAAGTAGGGCACTTGTCACAAAACATTTAAGAACAAAATTATACAAAACTCGAATATCGAAAGAAGTACTTAAGAATCTACAGTGTATGATATATTCCAAAACACAAATCGAAAAAAATACTTTTTAATCTGAATTTGGTACAATCACCCTTTTTTATGCAATTTTTGCTAAAGAATGAATAAAGAACCGCTTGTTTTACATAATATTACTAATTCCCTATATTGATTGAGCTTTCAAAATTGAACCGATTTTTTTTCAATCTCAACTTTGATGTTTTAATTTACTTACTTACTTACTTACGTACTTAATATTATAGTTCCCTCGTGCCTTAGTCTCTGCCCCTACCTCTGCATCCAGAAGTTGCATATTTGTAAATGTCATATCAGCGCAGCATGTAAGCTGTCAATGATGGCTTTATTATCACCAACACACATTCTCGGCCAACTTGTTACCCACGTGTCAAGTGTGGGCACTCCAAGCATGTGAACCAACCCCCTCAGATAAGTCATCCTAAGTAACTCTTTGCGCCCGGTACAGTTGAATGCATGGGTAGCAAATGCGATGCTCCACACACATTATTTTTTCTTTTTGTTACTCAACGTACTATACTTTAGCATCGGAACAGGCATTGGCAGGCGATTTTAAAGAGATTAGGCACATCTACACGAGCATAGAGTATTAAGCTCCAATGCACTTCATTGCAACATCAAACATGGAACGACACTTGACTATTAGGCAAACGAAACAACGACAACACAGATGATGCCTTGCTTCTCTGGAACACCACGTACTGCGATGGGGAACGTTGGCGATGGAGGCGACGGCGACGATGGAGTCGCCTATTTTTAGCATAAACTCTAGTGGGCTGTTGTTGTCCCGTGCACGCCACTCGTCCCCATGTGTATTACGCACAGGCATGACACACGCAAATAGATGTCGGTGTCATGTTGCATGTTGTTGGGGCTGTTGCAGTTGCACTGGGTCGCATGTTCATCGGTCTGTCAACTTTTGGTGTTTATTTGTTAAACAAGAAAACTAAAAACAAAAAACAAAAAAAACAGCATAAATTCCGTCTCTTTACGGCGGCCAACTAAAAATACGTGCCAAGCGAATGCCCGTTGCCATTGGCTTCCTGTTCTGCGTATTCCAAATGTGTGCCAAATTTTTTCCACGAAGAAGAAGCAGCCGCAGCAGCAGAAGTTGAAATATGCAAATGCGTCTTGCATTTGCTGTAGAGAGTAACGGCTCTGCAGCCTCATTAGAGCCCCGGCACTTGGAAATTAGACTTGCATATTGGTAAAAATCAAGTGGTGGTACTTGCAAAGTAGTAGCAGATGATGAAAGTGATTTATACTGGCAGCTCTTCAACAAACACGATTCGAATAAGATCCGAAATTGTGGGTCGTGGTGTTTGGTTGCAGTGTCTTGATTTAGCTAGTTGGTGTGCTTTGATGAAACAAAGACAAAATACGGAAAAAACAATTTTATTGCATATAAGTACATACACAAAGCCCAGAGAGTCAACAGAGCAGAACAACCTTCTTGTTTTTGCAAATGCAGCTGAAAGCCGAAAAAGAAGAAGACGACTATGCCAAATAATAATTCTGCCAGACATTGTGGCATAGATACAAGGCGCCTTCGAGCTTACTTTACTTACTTGCAGCAAATATAACAATATATGAAAGAAATGTCTAAGCAACGCTTTTGAGAGAATGGCACGCTGCTATTCTTTTTTTTTCGTTTTTTATTTTGGTTTTCGCCCCTTTCTTTTCTCAAATCCACTCTGCATGCCTTCGATATGAGAAACAAAGAGAATATGACATTTTCAAGTAGCCTAGTTTGGTTTGTTTCTCTGCGAGTAGACAGTTAAGGTTGTAGAGCTTTGGGTAAGAATGCATTTCAGCTCTTCTATTATTCTAAAATTCCTAAATATACGTACTGAAATTCTTTGTAAAGCTCAAGACCAAAGTTGCTTATGTACCGAGTCAGATTCTCGAAAGAATGATGGAAAAACTTCCCAAAATATGATTTATTTCCAATCGATGTTATTTTTAATGAGAGATCCACCAATAAGTAGCCTTTAATCATAAGAAGTTCAATTTTATAAAAAACCCCTTTGGCATAAGTTATGTTTATGTTAATTTGAACTCAGCTCCGTTCTGATTTGGTAACAAACTCCAGGTCCTTATTCCCTTATAACAACTTTTGATATAGGTACCTCCATGATCCGCCTTTGTAGCGATGATATTTTGTTATTTAATGTTTAAAGCACCACTATTCTTTGTAATCTATACTTGAAGTTTAATATTCTTTCAAAGGTTTATCTCTAATCTGCTATTCGGGTATAAAGCCGCTGTTATTTCTCGACTTGATATTGTATTGTAAATTACTTCATCTTGGGAATAATTTCCAACACTAATATTTGCTTTTCAATTCATCGTCGAAAGATTATTTTTTTTTTCTTAAAATAATGACCCATAAATTGATCGACTTTGTAAATATTAAAGTACTTTTCGGCAAGGTCATGTGTCATTAGTCTTTAATTATCTAAAGAAGCGATATAGTCATAATTCAAAGATTCTGTGTATGCTTTCGCAAGGTTTGAATAAATATGACCGAATGTCATCTAACCAACTTATCTTATTCAGGTGTTCCTCCTGTACACAGCATCCCATTGGCTATTTTTTCACTTAAAGTTCATTTCCGACTTTTTAGCAAGTAAAACGTTTACTGAATTTGGTGCTGAGAAACTTTTTATGACACAATCTGTTATAATTTGTCAACACCTAAGTTACCTATTCTTTTTATTATAAATACTTATCGTACTATTTTAAACTGTCACCGGCTACTGCAAATGTGAAAGCAATAAAATAAATTTCCACGTCCCATTTTCAAAATTATGTTGTGTATATTTTTATATTCTTCAAGTTATACATATTAAATATATATCCACATTTAATATGCTGTTGGTGTGAGCACATGAGGTACAGTTTTCGAATGAAATGCATTTTGCATAGCTGTTGAGTATCGTACAATCTAACAATTTTAAACGCTGGCGTCACCTATGTAAAAACATATTTTATTCTTTAAGTTGCGCATAGATTCTATTCTATTCTATTAGATCCATTATTAAATACACATTAAATTGCATCAGTTAGAAATTCCTATTTTGATACTCGTCAAGAAAGTTAGACGAAATAATCGGCGCCAGTTTCAATGTTAAGGGGTTTTGTGAGAAAACACCGAACTTCTATACAAAAAATTTGTAAATTTCAACTGATTGTAATGATATTCGCAACACTCGTTAAGAAAGATAGATAAAATATTCGAGACGACTTTCATCGTAAAAGGCTTATGAAGAAACATTGTAAATCTATATAGATCAGTAAATTTCTACCAATTTTAATGAACATAATCGAAAATTCATTTATTCATCAAAAGTAGATACAATATTCGGTGCGAGTTTCAATGGTCAAAAGTTTATGAGGAAACACCGTAAATCTACTTTAATTATCGGTAAAATTTCAACCAATGTTAATGAAATACACCAAAAATGTTATGGCTAGTGTCAATCGTTAGGGGCTTATGGTATAGGGAATCAACTATTGCGAGGAATGGGGCGCTCGTATAGCTAGAGTTTAAATTGCGACTCCAATAATTGGAGGTATTGAAATATTTGTTTTAACAAAATCAAACCATTATCTCTCAAGAATTATACCAATTAATAGATTCGAAGCATTTAGTTCCGATCTCAGACTTCTTCAAACTTCTAGAGAATATGCATCAAACATCAGTCATAAGTAATACGAACTTATAAGAGAATTGTGAAAGAGCGTATGGTGTGTTTGTACGAGAGAGTGTTTGACACAGAGCGCGTGTCTCATTTCATCAACTCAACTTCAATCAGCTGTAGTTTGTTTTTGTTTTGATGCGCTGCGTTGTGGCACGACGAGCGAGCCCCACAAACAACATGCAACTTGTGCGCCACTCGTGCCCCAAAACTCAAAAACAGAA
Source organism: Chymomyza procnemis (assembly GCA_035046065.1). Lineage (NCBI taxonomy): Eukaryota > Metazoa > Arthropoda > Insecta > Diptera > Drosophilidae > Chymomyza > Chymomyza procnemis. The sequence goes on from JAWNOJ010000026.1 coordinate 60,920,838, forward strand.
TCGGCAAACTCACACGACTCGCTCTCTCTTTCTCTCGTTTTCTGTTTGTGCAGCAAAAACCAACGCTCTTAGCTCCATACTTGCGCTCTTGTGGGTTGGTTGCGCTTCGCTTGAGGCCGTTGGTTTTTTGGATCGATAAGACTGCTGCTTGGTACTCGTTGGTGTTGGCGCTGCCGCCGCCGTTGGTATAAAATGTTTTTCACTTTTTCCAACGCGCTTCAGTCGTAAGCTTCATATCGAAACGAACACAACAACGTCCCAAGCAAAGAGAACCGTCATTTATAGCCTATACTACTATCACACACACTTGTATCAAAACTCAACTTAAAAACTTTAACTTATTGTTTAAAATAAAATTGTCTCAGATACAGAAGGTTTCGCAAAGTTGTCAGTGGATTATCCTGTGCACTAAAATTTTAACAAAAAACGTTGTAATAATTTTTGTGAAGAAAAAAAAATATATTAAATCTGCAAAAGTTTGGTGCGTGCAAACTGAAACTGTTCGAAAAATTATTGTTACTTTGTGAGTGTTTATTGTTATAAACAAAGACGCTTGAGAAGGCTTTGCAAATGTCAAAAAAGATGCAAAACTTATATGTCCTTACCCACGCATTTTACTATTGTATCATCCTTGATGTGTGCCCAGCTGCTTCGCTGCGTCTGTGCAGAGATTTGTGCTGTTGTCTCTCGTTCTGCATATTTTACGCGTTCTTATTGATTTTTTACAATTTTGTGCAGACACACAAGCCGCACACGTTGCAGCATGCATGTCCTTTTGGGACAACCCTGCTGCAGCATGAGTCATGCCTAACGTCGCAGCATCCCAAAGCGAATGCCACATGCATGTAGCACACTTAACACACTTCGTGGCAGGCCATCTTTCAATACACATGCACACACGAAGTCCTTACTTTACTTACTTACTGAAGGACCCTTAGGCGTGCAAGTTTTGTTACTCTTTTGTTTTTTTTGTTCTGCATATGCAAAGTTTTCTGAGCTCAAGCAAATCATATAACAAAATATTCATTTTTCGTGCATTTAGATTTTCTCGTCATAGAAAATAAAGCAATCAACTCGCTGCTGCAGGAGTTTTGAAAATTATTTAACGAAATCAAAAATCTTTAAAAAAAACCAAACACAGAAATAATGGCTGCCTATGCTGCATTCAAACACGTTGAACTTTACAATGTTGGCAAGGCAAAAAAGAGGTAAGAAAAAATTAACATCTTTTGTGGTATTTTAAGTCTAGTTTTTGAGTTTAATTATAATTACCTTTGAGCCCACTAAAGTTTACTTAATGATTGCATCATGTCAACATGCAAATGTCTCGTTCATAAATTATGCAACCCTTAAAACTTTTAGCGCCTGACGTCGTTTTGGTTAATTAGAGAGAAAACAATATACATAATTGGACAGAGCATCGTTAGCTATTGTCACAAAACCAGCCGTTTTTATAATTTCCCAATCAAAACGTTACGAACTCCCACAAAATTTCAGCCCTGCAAACCAAAAAGTCAGTTGGTCAGCTTTTGGGGTAGCATTCAAATATCGCGCCTTGTATCCTGCTGCTTCCAAGCGAAGGGCTACTGTACTGTTTATCAAGGGTTGCTTGCCCTTACTTCAAGAAGCATTACGTTATATAATATCATCTATCATCATTAATTTTAGCATGATTTTGGATGCACTTACCATGAATGAATAAATGACCTCAAATTTGATGTGTGTTATGCAAGAAGTTTCCTCAGATAAGACAAGAGCTTAAGTGAGCTTAAAAGGCTGCTAGATAGTTTTTAGTCAAAAAATATTAAGAATCCGTTATACAGGATTAGACCGTACTTTTTGGGTTTTAAAAGATTAAATTATGCTTTGTTTGAAGTAGAATGTACATTTTTATAAGTTAAAAAAAATCAAATTTTATTTTACTTAGAATTGATTCTTCTTAATATTTAGTTACTTCTGAAGTAAAACGGAAATATAATCCAAAATATTTGTAGTGCAATTATTGAAATTTTGAAATTAAGAAGAACTTCTGTGTGTGTATATCTCCCATACATTCCGAGCTGTAGGTCTATTGTCTGAAATCAAATTGATTTCTATAATATCTCATTAAATTGCAGGTAATTAATATTTAAAAACTTAAGCATACATTGATTACTTAAATTTTAGTTTGGGTCAAGATTTTACAATAAAAATTAATTAATTATATACAAAACAAAAGCTTCCAGATGAATAAAAAAAAAGGTTTTCTAAAAATTTCGAAGCCCAAGTTAGAATTAAGTTAAGTTTCTTATAAAATTCCAAAGCCCGTTGACAAATTTAATTTTCGATTTAAGGAAATTTTCATAGAACTGATTTGCTACCTTATTTCTTAGACTCGACAGGTTTGAGTGGGCTTCAGCCTCTTATGCTTAACGCTTCCATTCTACCGTATTTATGGCCCAATCCCATTTTCCGACGTATTCTGTGTCTATCGATTCATCATGCCCTTAGACCCTCGAAGATCCCTTAGAGAGCTTAGATTTTTCTTTCGAAATTCAGTAATTTTTGGGGATATGCTTTTGTTGGTAATAGTTTTGCTTATTTATTTGTTTGATCGAATATGGTTAATTTAATGTTTATAATAGTATTAATTTATATATCTGGCGACTGATGCGTGTGAACTTGGTGACTACCGTGGAAAAACTGAACGGTGCTCTGGTTGGTGTTGCCAGGCGGTGATAAAGCTTGTGGGTTGCCAGATGAATCTCCAACAGATTTTCTATCATACTCAGCAAGACCCTTAGGCTTTGTTAAATAATAAATTAAATTTTGTTTTTCGTAAAATCTGGAAATTGTAGCGCTGCACCTCTATAATTAAAAAAATTGATTGGATTATCAGCTTATAAAGCAATATTGCGAAGTAAAAAATAGGTTTCAAACTGCTTGAATATTGGAATAATAATTCTAAGAAACTTTTTTTTTGCATAAATTGCATAATGCATTTTTTACTTTAGAGCTTATTGAATACTACAAGCAACATTTAAACAATCTGAGCTTCAGAAAATACTCGCAACTTCGTGCGTAGCTCAGTAAAACGAGCCGAAATGCTACCGGAATTTTCTGGAACACTCATATAATTCATACACATATTCTTAACTGAGATGCTGTCTCTATAGTAGAATACATAATACACAATTTTGTTCGATCCGCTTTTGTGTTTCCTTTCAGGGAAAATAAAAGCTTTCTTCTGATACCTGCTTTGTTTAAAGTTTATTGTGATTTACTTTATCGCGGCTTTAAGTGCATATGAGTCTACACTTGATGTTAATTGCCCAAAATTGACTTTTGACTTCGTTCATTCATTCATAATGAATCAGTTTAAGCAATATTTATGTAAATTATCATTTACATATACTTTGTATTTCAATATTCATAATGCAGCCACGTATTTGCCGCTTATTGTTCTCACTGGACACTTGTGTGCGCTTGGCGAGAATTGCCAAAGAGTCTTCCAAGCCATGCATAAAGCGGCAACAAGAACAACAACAAAAACCAACAAGAGTCTAAAAGAGACACTCACACACACACACACACACACACACACACACACACACACACACACACACACACACTCATGCCGATGCCATTAATTTAGCGTCCATTCACCTCCAGCTGACTAAGAAGCAACTGACTGAACTGGCCAAACGGTAGACGGGCTGACGCGCGCACTCGTTGCTGTATGGTCACACATGGCGTATGTGTAATCTGGCTGAAACTATAGCTTTTAAGTCTTTGGGCCAACTTATTGATTTTCTTAGCCGCACACTTGGCACACTAAAGCAGCCTGCTTACTATATGAGAAGCCTCCACTTTGATTTATTCTACAACTACATTTACTACCAACTTGGCAGTTGGTTTGCATGCAACAAACTCTATGCCGTTGTGGCGACTTTGACCAAAAGTCTGTGTGGCAACTCCCACTTCTGATACCTAGCAGCGGCCTGTTGCAAAAACGAAAAACATTAAAAACAAAAATGTTTTTGCTTTGTTTGTGTACCGCGTACAATGAACTTGTCATGCATATATATGCCACATATAGATTTTCATTTGGTTGTAGTTGTGTATACCCTATACTTGAGGCATATATAACAGGCGGAAGTAGTCGTCAATTTTAAGTAATCTTTGAAATTAAATTGTTTTGAACAACATTATGGAAAGAACATAGTTTTGGTAGAGACTTACAGAAACTAGCAGTCATGAATATGGGCTGCTTGAAAATTGAAAAAATGTGTAGCTTTTTATTGTTGTCTAAAAAGAATAATTTACAAAAAAGAAAGTTCTGTTTTGACATTGAAACATTTCTAGATATTTTTAAACAAAACTTTTCTAAATCATTTGATTACAATAAGGTCTTATACAATAGGTAACATATAACCAAAATAAATGGAATTGTAGCGATGAAAAATACACCGTAGAAGAAATGCAAGCAAAACAGCAGAAAATCGTTGAAAACGAAAAAACTGGCGTCCCTGGCATTGAATTCCTATTGAGTGCCCATTTGAGTCAAGTCTTTTTTTGTTCATTCCTCGTTACAACTTGTTTTTCTGTACTATTTACGATCCCTCTTAAATAAATCACTCTTTAAAAAACTAAACTAAGATTTTAAAGTATGGCCCTCGGTAGCGTAGTATATCAACGTTTTTAAAACCAAAGTTCGGGGATTGGGGCTTAGCAAAAAGACGTTCTTTGCCTTAGAAAATTGTATTAACTAAAGACATCCGAATAATGGATGTGGCTCTTGGAGCATTATGTTACTATAGAATATTATATATATTTTTTTTAGTTAATTGAAAAATATCTGTATATTTAGTATACAAAACTTTTCTAAACCATTTTATTAATTCTGAATTGGATTTGTAATGTATTACCTGTAATAAATGAAATTATAGTGACAAATCGCAAAAAAATGTTATAGAATTGATTTAATACAAGCACAAAAAAAGGGGATCTAATGTAATGAAATTGATTACCAAGAATTGTAACTTCCCGTCCCTTCGGTTTCCTTATTGTGCATTCGTTTGCGTCATTTATTGGGTGTCACTTCGCCAATTGGGATACCTAACTTTTTCTGTCAAAACATTTTTTTACTTTATTATCTATTTAAGCTCAAAATTTAAGAAATATTCTCTGGGTGTTAAAATATCTCAAAATATTAGCGATCTTCAATGTGATTCTGTGCTTTGAATAACTTTGGAAATGACGCGACATTTTAGTAGTCCTTCATGATCCTCATGTGTTATTAACAAACAAATTTGAACGATCTTATGCGACTGTTAAAAAAAAATGTTTAACAAAAATTATTTCATAAAAAATGTAATGTCAATATATGTATAAGTGAATTTACTTATAAAAATATATAAAATAAGAACTTATAAGTGTTTTACAACGAAGAGCGCGACTTAAACATAACGATCCCTTCAGTTAATAGCATATTACGTTCGTTCATGGAGAACACAGCACTTTTTAAAAACCGAATCTTTGAATAATGAAACTAAATCTCTTACCAATGAGGAGGTTTTTTGTAGAGAATATTGGTGCAATTCGATTATTTTTTCCCAAGATGAATAGAGCGAGAATATCACTCGATTGTATATCAACCATTTTGTGTGAACTGCAATAATTAAATATAACGATTTTTTAATGCTAATTTATGCCTTGTTTTGTTTCTAATAAGACGTGTTAATATTTGTCAACGCCTCACATATGCATGTTGTAGATAAAATTAACAAGGTTCGAAAGTTTAACGCAACATTTAAAAATTTTAACGCTAAAAGGAAAGACTACACAACAGATGTCTAACGTCTAAATTTGGACTCACATATTTTTCCAGTGGGGTGACATTTCGACTGCTGCTTTCAGTAGAATTCTTGCTTGTCTCTGTGTATGTAATGGCTTGTACCATGTTGCTGTTGACTTGGCCATAAATTACATTTGAAATTCAGCATTAAGTCGAAATTAGAGTCTTGCATAGTTTACGAACCATTTTTATGTGTTTTTCGGGTTTTACCCTTGCATAGTACTGCATTTGATAAATGTTTTGTAAATCAATTAGCTTTAAATTGATTTAATTTTTTTCGGAAAGTACATTGTATGCAGCTTGAAATTGTGCTACTTAAAAATAAAAAGAAAGAAAACTTTTTTAATTAAATTTAATTAAAGTAACAAGCTTGTCTGTACGTAACACTGACAGCTGCAGCGTATGACGACAACGCTTGAAATCTTCATTGACCGAAACTAACTTGGGCTAAACGCAATTTTAATGACTTGAACTTGTCATCAAGTGGTTTTTCTTAAATGAGGTCGACTTTTTTTTACAACTTACTTGGAAAACAGAGAGAGAGAGGGAACCAAAAAAAACTGAAAAACAAAAATTACATTTTTGCGCGCTTTTCAATTGTTGTGCGACGATTTCTTTTCTTAAGTTGTATTAAATTTTCTTTTTTTGGTCGCAAGAAATTACGATTTAAAGGCGTGACTCTTGGCGCACAACTCTATTAAATGTGCAGTGGGTATTATATTATCATTGTTGTTGTATAAGCGCCGGAAATCATGACAATTTACTTTTTATGGTGTTGTTTATTTGTCGCAGTCACCTTGTCTACAAAATTATCTATATAGAAAACAGCAATTGTTTTAAAATCTTAGCGATTCTTGCAGCATTGTAATATTTGCTTTTTTAACAATTTGTAACATATTTATATATTTATATGCTAATAAATAATTATGCAACCTTAGTTCCCCCATAACATGCAATTTGTTATTTGCTTTGATTCATCGAAAATCGCTGTACTACCTTTCGAAAGTCGACACAGTTTTTTTATTTACAAGCAAATACATAAATAAAAATAATATGTACATAATAGCGTTTTCACAACTCCTGAGTTGACCTGCTTAAGCAAAGCCAATGACATAAAGAACAGCTGTAAGCTCGTAGACTTCCTTATGTACATCCTTCCCTATGTACTATTTATATTGTTTATGCCAACGCTAGTCTCACTCTCTCCCTCTCTCTCGGTATATAAAATTGAGCTAATTCTGGTGTATAATACCTGCGTCAATGTAAATCATGTTAAACATGACAAAACAGCGTGTCGACGAATATCAAGCATACGCCGCATTAAACCAACTTTACTTAATTTCTTTTACATATTTTTGTGGCAAATACTTTCGTGTCGGCTTGTACCTGTCACCGCAAATGCACAAATAAAAGAAGCAGAAAAATAGTTATAACCATCAAAAATGTTTACCCAAAGGTGCACGCCTGAGGTCGTCGTCAAATTTCTTATGGTTTTTACATTTGACTATATATAATGTATAACTTTGTATATAGAAATTGGTGTACAAGAGTTCTATGAATATTATGGGTTTGGTGCAGTTTCTTGCACAGTTGGCGTTGTTAAATCAATGAATGAGATATAGATGCAGATTTTTACCCACAGAAAGGGCGAAAAACCAAATATTGAAGTTATTTAACTGGGTTAATGGCTTGTTGAGTAGTATTTGCTGAAAGAAAAATATCAGGGTAACGGCAATTCGTATACATGGTAAAAAATTGTTATCTTTTTTCAGTAATTAGTTTAAAGAATTAAAAGTTGCTTTAGAGTGAAACAAAGTTCCTTTCAAATTGTGCTATAGTTGCCTTGTGATATACTCCTTACTAAACTAATGGACCATTAGTTATTTTTTTATATAAAATATGTTCCCAGGTGGAGGAAACGGCAGCCCCAATAAACAAGAAGCTTTCCTCGTAGGATCATAGTTGTATTACTTAAACAATTCTAAATCAACAAAAATTGACTATTGTTAGCGTTATGCCCAATTTGACATAGTACAAGGAAACACAAGAACCTTTAGAGTAGGGTAGCAGTTTTGCCAAAATAACATATATTCAAAATTAAATAAAATACAATTTTTTACCGATTTGTTCCATAGCAGCTATATAATAAAAGCCTTTAGAATATAGAATTTCGTTTTGAAATATTAAAAAATAGAATGCAGTCGGGACGGTGTCCGGCAGTACCTATCTTGTAAGAACAAGAGTAATGTAATTGTGTTTTTTTTGTTCATTCGACGTTAACGACAGAAATACCTGAAATTTTGGCAAATATAAGATTTAGTTGCAATTCGAACATAAAATTTGTAGCACTAATTTCAACACCCGAAGTTAAGGCGAAACAACGTGAATTTATTGCTGCTAAAATTTAAATATAAATACGTTCATTGCAGCCTCATGGGTCATCTTACCAAATTGTATGCTTTCAGTCCACTTAATTCCATAATTGCGTGAAATCACAAGTAGTTTATAGGCATGGGCAGAAAATGTGTTTATTTTGGACTAAATCTATCGTAGTACATGCCCACACACACTACTTTTAAATCGTCCAAATCATTTGCTGTAGAGGTTTTCGATCGTAACCTTTTACCAGCTGTGTTGAGCTGCGACTACACTTTACCTTTCATTAAAACAGAAAATCAAATCTTTCTGCAAATACATTTTTTTTAACGATTCCGAAAAATTCTCGCTGCAAGTATCTTGCAGGTGGTGGGTCCAATTTTGAATAACAAAGCGTTCTTCTTTGCAACTCGAACATGAATAGTAGTAAATTTATTACAACTAAGCTAAAAATTCCTAACTTGATATTAATTTTATTTATTTTTCTTTCATTTGCAGGTAAGCAAAAAAAAACACATTACCAGCATAAATCTGCATTCAGACATGATGAAAAATAAAAGTTGAAGCGTGAGCGGGCTACGGATATTTGGTCATGGCGAATTTTCATATATTAGAAAGTCCTTTCGCTTTCAACGGCCACAATTAATCGCAAGTTGGAATACACCCATCGATTGCATTTTTTCATTTTTTTTCTTTTTTTTTTTTGTCAACAAAATACTTAATTAAAGATAAGCTTGGGAGTACACAAGCAAGCAACTTTCGCCTTGTGACGCACAATTGTCAGCAATTCTGAGCACGAGGCATGGTTAATGGGAACGAGGAGTTAATGAATAGTCGCGGAGACTTTACAAAGTCAGCCAGTGCATAATTATTGAATGCAAACATGTTGCAGCAACATTTTGTTTTATATATATATATTTTTTTGACTCTTTCTCTGTCTCTATGCTCACTTTCTTTGCATCTAATCGATAATTATTGATCAAGCGCGTCTAACACTATCGATAATTGACAATCTTGGCAAGCAGTCGGCCAGCCTAGTTGCCTCCTCGCATGGCAATTATGAATTTTGAATGGCTTTTCTTGCTGGGTAATCTTAGTTGATTGTGGCATGTCAAGAGTGACTAGTAATTTATATGTATAGTTGGGGGTGTGTATGTATAGTGTGTGTGTAGAGATTGTTGCAACTACCAGCTGCACCTACGCAGTGGTGGTGGCAACTGTGCGCTGATTGTGGCAGGCTGCAGTGCTCCCTTAAAAAAAATGTTTTTTTTTTTGTACACAAATGTTTTCACTATTTAATCAACAAACGTGAATTTGACTAAATACCAAATACCAGCATATGCAAATTAGTTAAAACTGCCAGTAAGTTGAACTAACTCACCTAATACAAAAGTCAACAACAACCAACAGCCAAACGGAAAATTACAATTGAAGTGCATTGAATTGATTGTCTTTGTTGGAGGATTCGAGCAACAACAACGCTGTCTGCGGCCGGCGTCTCCAAACGAAATCTGCATAAGCTAAATTGTTGTTTTAACACCCGGCTGCACAGGCTCATTTTGCATATCACCCGAATTGCTAGCAACACCAAGCTACATATCTATCTATCTAGCTACCTGGCAGCCATGCCATGTTGCAAGCTTTGATTAATGACCTGAAGCTGCAGCTGCAGTGAATCTCACCCACCCGTTGCGCATGCGCAACATCAGCAGCAGGAAGTTTGCTGCTGCTAAACATCCAAAGATAGTTAGTTGGCCATGTTGTGTTACTGCCAGTGTCAGTTTGGGCCATGATGCATGCGTTAGCGATAAATTTTTGGTTGCTTCGAGGCTCCAATGGTAGCTGCAACATCAATATGTCAATTTTGCAGCTATTAAGTGGCGCTGGCTTTTAGTTTATTAGCGAGTGTCAGCTGGAAGTTGTAGTACATGTGCCATGTGTATATACATACATATATATAGCCTAATTTGGTAGTCATAAATTGGCAAATTTGGATTTATTTTTTTATTACAAATTCGAAAGAATATTAAACGTTTCGGAAATTTATTAATTCATTTCATTGTGTAGCGTCGCGTTTCAGTAGACGTATGGAAGTTCTTACCAAATATTATTTGATGATTGATGATTTTACTAGTCTCGTTAAAGCAAAGAAGAAAACCCTTTTTAGATTAACATAGATTGCGCGTATTTAAAGCTCAACGAATTTATTTTAGCGAAAAAATATTGCAAAGTAAGCTATATCTACACGCATACCACAATGTTTCACTGAACTGTAAGATTTTTAAGCATATTTTTTATTTCAAAGGGCAAGTTTTGAAGATCAAAAGTAAAAACTATATAATCTCTATTTGAGTCGATAATACGGTCAATATAATGTTCAAATACAATCTATTAAAAATGTTGGCCGCGGCTTTATCTTACGAATACATTTTTTAATATGGGCAACCATTGTTTTCTGAAAGTCTCATATTTAATGATCTAAATATCTTGCCTCTCAATTGGACCATTTTTTCGCATGCCACCATTTTGCGCAAACCACATGTTAACCAAGTCTGGGCAAAAAGCAATTTACAATATCGTTGCCTTTAGAAAAGACTTCTTCGGAGCAAGTTCTTAATTGCACAAACCTCACCATCATATTGAGCCTGAGCCACAAGCTTAACATCTTAAAGATTTTCCAAAGATCATGGTGTATGAATTTGCTAATTGAGTCTGGAGACTATTGCGCTACTGTTAAACGAGAGTCCATAATCAAATTTGCCTTTTTAAAATTTTATTTTGCCATGACATTACCCAGGATACCCTAAAAACGCTTAAATTGTATATCTCAGAAGGAGCATTAGATGTAAACATTGGTTTAATAATAGATTGCAAGTAAATCGTCTAAGTAGCAAAAAATATTACCCATTATAGTCTAAAGTTTATATTACAGAAGTTATAAATTGAAAATAAATTGAAAAAATCCAAAAAATATACATTTTCAATTTGTAAACTTTGTTCAACTAAATTAAATTTCAATCTAAAATAAAATAATTTATAAAAATTCCTGCTGAATCGCAGGAGCAAAATAAGATCAAGTTTGCTTGAACCAAACAATTGGGGCAGGAAGGAAACACACACGAAACACACCTTTTGGATAGCAAGTTATATGACCATCAAGTGGCATAACTCTGTTACTTAAAGAGATAAATTTTAAACGCATCATAGATTCCAACTTGCATATCATATTTTCACTGCCGATGGGCCTCCAAATGCTATGGTTAAATTGCATAATCAAGAGAGAAAAAAAAAGGCAGCAACTGCATATATTCAAAGCCGCGATGATGCCACACCTGATTACATTCCAAAGCCTACAGGAAGCTAACAGATACTGCCGCCTGCTAATCAATCAAGCCGAGCGAGCAGCGAGCATGCCAAGCGTCACTGCGCACGAGGGAAAGTATGCCCCAATCCATACCCTATCTATCCCCTGATCGTATATGTCGAGATGCTCATTTACCTTGACTTTAAATGCAATATATTTGATTATTTCTATTGTTGTTGTCGGTTTTATGTTTGTTTTTTTTTTTGTTATTTTTTTGGCATACGCAGCAATTATAATGCATTCAACTAATCAACATTTTAGGGAAATCAAAAAGCCAACAATCAGCCAAAGCAGCAGCAGCAACAACAACAAAAACAATACAATTTTCGTGCTTGAGTTGAGTTTTCATTAGGTTTTTTTTATTTTCAATATTGTTAATTTTTGTACTCTTTTTTGTTGTTATTGGTGGTTTGTGGTTGCACTGGTTGCACGATGTTGTTGGAAGACTACCTGCTGTGTGTTGCTGGACACGATTTAAATGAAACAAAGCCGAGCAGCCGGCATGGCAATAGTGTGCTTGGCGGGGAAAAGCGCAAAAGGAAAAACAAAGGCACAGACAATAACTTTATGATGCGCTCGAGCAGCACTGCAATAACAATAAACAAACAAAAAGCTTAACTCAGTCGATAAACAATTTTCCGGGACATTTTAATGGCAAAAACGAATGAGATGAAAAAAAATATAAAATTGGTAGTAGTAATCTGTCCGATTGTCAGAGTCGATTGCGCTAGGGGCTTGGTGCTGCTCGGAGACTTAATGCGCATGACCGACTAGAGATTGGATTGCAGCAGGTGCACTGCTTGTTGTGCCTGCCACATCGGCGGCATAGTGCATATGTATTTGAGATTTTATTTGCAGCAACAATTGTATCTTGAAAGGCTCTTAGAATTGCATGAAGTTTTCTGGGATGCAGCTAGCAAGCCAGCTACCGACTTTGCGCAATCATTATTGTACAAAATTTGGTGCTTCGTCACAGTGTTGAATTTTGTAATGCTTTGATGATTTTGCACATTTAATGGAATCAGCAAAAGAAAATCAGTAGTAAAATTATACAAAAAAAGAGTGCAGAAAAAATTAAAAGAAAATAAAATTTACAACCTTTCGCTTTCACTTGCTGCTATCTGTTATTAATAATCGAATGCCAGCTACCTGACAACCCTAAAACCTAAACATTTGGCATGTGGCATTTTGCTGCAATCAACTCTTTAGGTTTACATGAGCAGCAGCAATCTTTATTCCAAGTGTTTGTCGGGTTTTTATTTAAATGACTATATGTTTATTTTTAGGAAAGAAGCACTACGCGCCGAAATGGCAAACGAATTGTAAGCTCATTGTTATCGATAACGCAGCAAAAATCCAAATAAAAAATAAATTACTTGCGGAGAGAGGGCTACAGAGCTGCTATTGTCATTGGAGGGGTTTGGGAATGTGGGAAATCAATGTTCTTAAGAAAACTAGCAGAAGTTGGAAAGTTGAGGCTTGAGTCCTTATACTGAAACGCCAATTTTTAATTGTAATAAATTTTGATGGATAGATGTATTAGTTGTGCTTTTGTACCATCTAGGACCACTAGCTACCAAGAAAAACAACCCATTCAGCAGTATTGCTCTGCAGTTTTTGACGTATTTTTTCTGATGGAATTCAAGTTAATGCAGAACAAATAATTTGTCACCAGATGATCGTCCTGCAAAAAGACATTTCTGTTTTAAATGTGCCAATAATGATTACGGACAAAGTTCTAAAAAAAAGATTGTTACTGCAAATGCAGCGGGGAATTTTACCAACGACTTACAAATATAGCAACGGTATAGCAGATCAATGATAAGCTATACTCCTCTTCTTAATTCACTATTTTTGCATCATATTTCTCCCAACGTACAGCCTGCAATTATGGCAACCTGGTCTTGCCAGTCTTGCCGTTCCATTTGTCAGGGTTGAGGCCAAGCCATATCTGCCAGCTCTAAATTTTACCTGCACTCAAGTCAAAAAATCTCATAAAAATCAATTGTAATTAATCAAGTTGCGGGTTGCTTTTATCCCTCAAATTCGCTTTCTATGTGCCTCTTCTTACTGTAATATTGCTACAGACCACAACTTTATTATAAAACGTCATGCGGCTAATGTTGCAAATCGCTGTTGCAACAACTCCCATAAAAAAAAAACACAAAAATCACGAGCAACAACAAGCAAAAAATAAACTACCAAGTATCGATTGCATTGCTTTGAATACCCTATAACACATGGGGAATAGGGTACATATGCGTTGTGTTATTATTAAAATGCACTCCTTACTTCAAAAACGATTTCATGTATACTCAATTTTAAAGTCGCAAAAAAGTTCCCTTTTTAGAAAGGAAAATTGTTTTTGGTCTTTCTTCAAAGATGTCAATATAATCTCAAACGACTTAATTATAGTAGATCTTTGGTAGAAAATTGAGTCAAACTGTACAGCATTATACTGCAGAAGTTCTATATATATTATTTCAAATAAGCTTAGTTACAGCATATTGAGAACAAATCTCTTAAAATGTAGCCTTTTTGTTCTTCGAAATCAGTTTTTAAGATACCAAAAATTCTACGAAAAAATATATTTAGCAGTTCGAAAGTTTGGTTTCATACCCACTGTAGAAGGGTTCCTTATATTTCAGTCATATTGATGGTCTAAACTCATAAAAGCAAACATCTCTATCCATTATGAATAAAATGTGCAGTCAGCAAGCGCTGAAATGAGTGCGAGAGCGTTAATCAAGCAAATGCATGTAAAAGAGTTAATATGTTGAAAAATGGGCGAAGCTTTCTGTATAAATTGAAAGTCTGTGCACTTCTGCTCTGTTTTCAGGTTCAAGAATCATTTGACAAAAACAAAATAAGATTTATTAGAGGAGGAATGATTGATACCTTATCAAAAAATGGGTTCTATGAACTCAACAAAAAGTAAAAATAGCTTTAAAATGTTTACGTTGAAACACTGACAAAATTTTTTTGGAACGTATTTATTAATTTCTTAAATAAGTACACTTCAGCTTCGCTTCCTATTTCATTTCATACATGTTCAGGTAAAACTGAGCAAGAGCCAGATACCAAATACAAATTTAAAGTTACTCATTTTTATGCAGCAGACAACATCTCATCTCTCAACATCTCGTGCCTGGCCCACTTTTCGAGACATCTGTCTGACAAGAGGATATCCTGTACCTTTTTAGATTATGTACATATCTGCTGATTGCCGCTATTGAAAGAATCAAAAATATGTAATATTCAATCACAGACAGGTGGTAAATTTCTACCAATTTCAATGAAATTCGAGACACACGTCGAACAAGTTTCGTAAAGTAATTTGCAATCGCTGCCCAAGGCCCCAAAAACGTATAACTTTTTAAGCCTTCTTTTTATCGCAACATACATAGCACAAATCTAGTATATCCTCCATACCCGAATAGTTGGGAACCCTAAGACTTGTTAAGCCCTTTTCTCGCATAATTCCTTGGCTGCATCAACATGGAACAATAATTGCTAAAAATTTATACATTGGGCAGACCCTGTATTTCAGAAAACTATTATTCCATTATATAACAGTTACATATGAGGGTATCAGAAGCCCTTTTAAATAAAATACAAAAATGGAAAACCTCTTGGATGAAGGTTTTTAATGTCATTTAATGAATGAATGTTTCTTTTGAAATAAATATTTCCTAAATTGAAGTAATTTTTTATCCATCTCGCCCCAAATCTATGGTACATTCTACATATCGACGAAATTTAAGCAATAATTCCTGTCAATTGGCTCACATCTAAGCTGCTTAAAGAGAGATTATGCGACGACCCACTTGCATGCCCGCGGGGCCACCTTACTTTCAATTAACTTTCTCAACAGCTTGTCGGATTGGGGCAGTCGGAGTTGCACTTTTATCTGCATTCAATGCAATATTTGACAAGTAGTTAATTAGAAAACTGTCGTTATGATTTAAATTGTACGTTTTCATAAAAAGTAGTAAAGTCTTGACCAGGTTATAAAAAAAAAAATAATGTTTAACTCAACAGGTAATTAGTTTTGAATTTAAATTCATTTATCAGACACACACACACAAGATGATGTTTGACTTAAAAGAGGCGTTGTAGAAAGTAAGCTATATAATTTTTAATACTGTTTTATTTTTTCTTTATTTTCAAATTAAAAACTAAGTGCAAAAGAAAACTTAACTGAAGTAAATGAAAGGTTTTTTTTGTTATTTGGTAATTTACAGTTTTTTTACTTTCATTTAAACACAAATCGACAGCCGGTTGACACGCCCCGTCGTTGTAGTTATTAATTGGCTAATTCTATGCGTGTGTATACCTAATATTGGGCCTTGAAAGAAATTAGGTTACGCGTTATGGGGTTTCAGTCAGTGGTTTGTGTTTTAATACAATTTTGCAAAGTATTTAAGATTGCATATAAGGAACAGCTGGAATGCATTAAGTAGGCAAGTTGAGTAAGCAGTGCAGTCCGCACAAGCGCAAATGAGCATAAGAGCGACAATCAAGTCAATGCGTGTGAGACCACACGTGATACCTGTGGCAGAATCTTAAGATATTAAGCACGCGTGCTGTATAAATTAGGAGACTGCGCATCTCTGCTATAAAGTGTGAGATTATGAAGCGGTGCAGTCTCTCTTATAAAAATCGTAAAACGCGCAGATTTAATTATTTTTCCTATTCACTCTGTCTGCCCCAGTGCCTTAATTTTATAAATAAAAATATTTCCACACAATGTTGACTCTGAGACTGCATTTTTTTTTTGTCATTATGGGAATCACAGCTCTTTTCCTTGACGTAATGTATAATTTTCTCGCGTGCAAATTGCAAATATTAACAACAAAAAAGTTGCTTCAGCTGCTACTTGCCAAATATGTGCAGTCTCTGGGGACGACAACGACGACGCTCGAATCGAGTTGTATATATGACAAACAGCAGCAATGTCTTAACCCTAACAATATTTAAAATATTGTTGAAAAAAAAAACGTTATTTTATTTTCAATATGGCTTTTCGAATAATATCAGATATGCAAGATGTTGTGAAATTATTTATTACCTACTTAATTGGCCTTTCGTGCCAAGCGTTTTGCGCCATATCAAAAAATGTGCTACAACGCCGAGTGGTCTACTAAATAAATTCAACAACTACTATCACTTTTGATCCCAAGAGTTCGTGTGTGAGTGTGTGTGTAAACAACTTTTACCCGAAAGGTTTTCAGTTTTTGAAGAAGAAAAGAAAGAAGTCTTCCAAGACCGAAACCATGCATATGCGCTACATTACCTTTCGCTCTAACGATACAGCTGTTGTTGTTGTAGCATGTTGTTGTTGTTGTTGTTGTTGTTGCCCCACCGTTCAATCGATACACATTAATTTTTGTCACCAAAAGCCCAATACCGTCTACCAAATCCAGTCCAGAGCAAAGCCGCTGGCAAAATTTGGCCAGCCAACAACGAACCACCTGCGCATTTATGCGATTCGTTACCGGGAGTATCTATTTTCAGGTTTATGTTTTTTTTTTGTTTTTGTTATAGTCTGTCTAGTGGTCATTGGACCTGCTGTCGACAACGCTGGGAAAATGTTTAGTTTTCCTTGCGTGAAAGGCTCGTACATAATTGTTATGTGTCCAAACTTACTAGAGATAAAGTTTGCACATGATTTACACTTCTTAAAAGTAAAAGTAGGGCCGCTGTTGCTCTATAAAACGAAAAAAAAAATTGTGTATTGGCAGTTTTAGGGTTTCAAGTTTGTTAGAATGAGACCAAAGATGTGTCACAGTAATTTTCCCTAGAATACCATAGAGCTTTAGTTAAGACAATCGCCAAAAATCTCCGCTATTTAGACCTTTTGACGTGAGTAATGGTACACTCAATCTGCAAGACCTAGTCCTGTCTTTGTTCACCATTGAAAGTTTAACCTTAGTATTATAAAATTAATAAGATTTCAAATGAAATACGCATCTACAGAGATCTAGAGATTTACTTAGGAGAATGGCTTATTTTTGCTAGTGCTGCTGTAGGAAATCAAGCCATCCTGAGAGATTTCTTACCTCAACACTGAAGAGGAGATTTCAAGGGCTTAATTAGCAAATACAACTTCTGACAACTTTGCGCATACATTTTTCAAATGGCTCAAGTGGATGCATAGATACAAATCCAAGATGCATTACATAGATTAAATAGATATCTTGCTCATTGGAAATACTTCAAATTTAGACTTCTCGTGGGCACAATAGAACTGAAACGAGAGGAAATACCCTACCCCCCTTTCTTGTTACGTGAAAAGTCGCTATCAATAGTTTTAAATAGTTTAAACTATAACTAACCCATATACACACGTTGCCCACGTCATATAATTAGCTAAAAGCTTTCATTCTGGAGAAGCCAAACTAAAGTCTTTGTTCGACTTCCCTCCATTGAGCGAGCTGGGCTGTGCTACATCGTCTAATAGGCAGTTTTACACCTAAGTTATTCCAGGTCCAAACTCTTTCCGTAGACAACAAATCACTAGTATTTAACTAGTATATGCATGTGTGCGGCCCAATTTGGCAGTTAATATAACTGCCCCTGCTCACGCTGCCAACGTTGCGACGGCGCCAATGTGTGCTGCCCCTAATTAGTTGCGGCAAGTAGTTCCGCGCTGCGCCTAAGCAAGTGCAGCAGCAGCAGGAACAGCAACAGCAGTGGCAGTGGCAGGTGCATCATTGGCGCTTCAGCTTTGTATAACAATTACCATAAACAGTAATCAGGTTGTGGTTGGTGGTGCACACATTATGTTTGTGGTAACAATAATAGCAAGCAAGCAACCTACTCTCATGCAACATGTTGTGCTGCGATGTTTAGCAGCAATTCCGTGAGGTGTACATATTGTGGCAGATTACGTGGCCCCTAAAAGCTGCTGCTTACATACAATATAAAGCTCTTGCATCGGGTTTGTTTTTCCCATGCATTGAAAAGTTTGTTTCTATTACTTATGGATTTATGTTATGCAAGCCGAACTTTGGCTAGACAGACTCACAGCTCCCACAAAATACACAATTCGGATTTATGTCAAAGCAAATGTTTTAAGCCGCACAATCATAATTACGTCAATTATTGTTGATACACTTTCGATTTCCAAGAAATTCATCTAAACGGAGTACGCTCAAGTAAGGCAATCGCTTGTTGGTCTTATTAAAATTTTATCGCGTGCGCGATTTGTCAAAAAGTCGCACACATTTCTCCATGCAATTAAGTCGCTAAAAGCAGCACATAAATCAAATGTGCAACATTTTTGGGGCGATATTTATGCGCGACATTCGCTGGAGTGTGGCAACGTTTTGGGGCGGGTTGTGCAGTGATACTTGAAGCATTTGACAAACGGATGCCTTACCGCAAATTGACACTTTCCGTTTGCTTTTGGCGCTTTGCCGGTCATCGGTCTTCCTTGCGTTAACAGCGCTATCCGCGCCTCTCTTTCGTAGCGTAAGTGTACACATGGTCAACTGACTGCTATTAATGGGTCCAGTGAATGGTGATGATTACCACCATGTTTGGAAACGTTGACGAGCTTATGATTAGAAGTTTTGTTAAATAATTGAGCGTTTGCATTTAAATGCATGTTTAGGTTTTTCATAAAAGTTTTGCACTTACATCTAAATACCTGTATTTCAAACAATTTCGGGGAATAAAGAGGGTGTGATGTGTTTGTTCAAGAAGAACAAGTTTATTTCAAAATTTGACTTTATAGCTCATATTTTCAGTTGTACGACAATGTCGAGCTTCTGATCAAGTTTAATTCTACGCTGGGCCATTTGTTTTGCTAAGTAAATCTATTTCATTAACTAAAACATTCATTCGTTATATGATCTAAACTGGTAGTTCCTGTTCTATTCGACACAGCCTCAGCAAGAGTTTATTTCAATTATAACCAGTCTTCTGCTTTCAAAATAAGGTCACCTTTCTTCATCTTTCATAATCAAGCATTCTTACGAAGGCCTTAGTTGCAAGACCTAATGGAACTACCGAACTTTAATACGCAAACGATAATCGACGTTCACGGAGAAAGGATAATAGATATAGTGTTGAATTTAGCTAAATGATTAGTACACAGTCTGTTGGCAAAAGTGTAATGGAATTGTGCATTTTTTGTGTATCTGCTCGTGATTTCTTCTGGATAGCTACAACCATTTCTGTATACTCAAGGATTTTATGATCTTGAGTTGAGCTGGGAATTGTAATTCTTCTGTTGTCCAAATGTAGCAGCTTCGCTTTTTCGTCTATGCAACCCGAAATGAGCATACGAGAAATGAGAGCTCATATTCGTTTGGCGTAAGAGGCCGTTAGTTCTAATCAAATGCAGAAAATCTTAACATATTGAGCCTAAAGCACACCCCAAATATTTTCCAAAGATCCAAAGGCATATGCAATTGCTTACCAAGTCTGGAGACCACTGCCGGTGTAAGAACAACATAATGAAACGGATACATGTACAAGCGGAAACGCTAAACTCACCTTTATAAAATTGGTCTTAGAGATGACATTAACCAGGATTGGAACGCTTAGATCGCATATCTACAACTTTAAAGTAGAATAAGTGAATATGAAAAGATGTAAACAGTGATTTGGGCGAAGAAAGAAATTACACTAAATTTTAATAATGAAATGCTCTTCGTTTGTAAGTCATCATAATCTGGACAGTATATATTAATAATATTAACTCGAAAAACATTTTTTCTGCAATATAAGCATATTATCAATTCAGCAGGGTATCAGTTTATCTATACGCTCTTGTGACATCTCTGTATTATCCCATCTTCGAATTACTCTCGTTTTTATCACATTCAGCTATTTCGTTTAAAAGAAAGTTCACAAAAAGTTGACTTTTTACAATTTGTAAAAATATTCAACTACCACTACCATATTTTCACCAACAACGCCTTAACTGAGTGTCCAACTAGTTGCCCCTTGACCACAATGCATTCAATGCTCATTAATTTAGTGGCATGCATTTTTTTGCCTGCAAACTTATCGTCTGCAGTGGAAATTGTCCATATTGTAATTAATCTTTAACTTGTTAAATTGCTATTAAGATGCTCAAGATTTTCCACATGCCAACCACAAGCAGCAGATTGGGCAGCAGCTTTCGCTTTCAAAATTTTTCGTTTTTCATCATTATTATAACCAGCATTGCTTTGGAGGCAATGAATAATATGCAGCTCTTGGAATTCTTGTGTGAAATTGAACATTGTATAGTCCAAGACAGCTCCCAAAAGGCAATTATTTCATGCACAGCGGATGACTTTAATGATCTTATGAAAAACGTTTATAAAGAATTTACAGCTGTGACAGTTATGATTTCTCCTCTCTTATTAGCCAGAAATGGGTTTGGTTTGGGGGGTTTTTTTTTGTGGTTTCACACAGATCTAAGCGTCTGTTGGCACTTGGGTTGCTTTGAAGGTAGCCGTCGTTTTGTATTCCGTTGACTCTCTTTGTTCACATTTTCCCAGCTCACCTTTATGTGTCATGCTGTTTAATTAATTGGGCGCTCACGTGCCGCCGGCATACCTGCAGACACCAACTGCAGCACTTCCGCCTAGTTGTGGAGTCGCTTCGTTTTGGAGTTGCTTCACAACACAGGACACCCACAAGGCGTGCCGCCTGCCGCACATTCATCGCTTATTTCTTTTATGACTTATTAGAAAGTAATACTAATAGCTGCTGCAGTAGAACGACGACGAGTGTCAGTATTTCGAGTGCATTTATGGCATGCCTCCAAATGCCCGTCCATGCGAAGTTTATGGGTTGCCTGGCCTGGCCTGGCTTGGCCTGACTTGCTACTCCATGCTAAAGTTCTTTTATGCGTGACACTTTTGCTCAGCTTAGGAGGCAACTACGTTGACAGCGACAGGTGAAAGTCAACTTCCTCGGCAATGCAGCTGCAGCTCCATGAATAAATCTTTGAAGACGACGCTGGCATTATTTTGCTTTATAAATCTTGCAGTAATTTAATTAATTAGTCTGGTGCAAAAAAAAAAAAATGGAGTATATTATAAAATAGGTATTCCATATTAAGCCTACAGGGTAAGATGTCTAGATTGATGATGGCTTATATTTTAAGAGCTTACTGTTTTGATTTAAAAAAAAAATAAAAATTCATATATAAAAACTTTAGGTCGATAAAACAATCGAAAACATTTCATGCTCAAAATTTTTTCTTAATTTATTAAAATATTTCCGTATTAATTCAATTTTGTGAGAAATAACACTTGCCTTAATAAGCGAGTATGATAATAATAATAACTTTAATTCAAGATGAACATATTTGACAGTAGAACAAGGCAAGTTACAAACCGATATTTAACGGATTTCGAAATTTCAAGTACATATTTAAATAAGGAAAAAATCACATTTAGAAATCTACCAAAAATTCAGTTGCTAATATTTTAAGATAATTTTAGTGAATTTTATATTATTAAGCTGTTTTAGTGTCTTTAGAGTAGCTAAGCATTTCAATAGACGACGAAAAATAGTAAATATTTGGGGATTTGGGGAACAAATTGCGCAATCATGTGCAAGTGATTCAGGGTATGCAGACTTCGGTGTATTTCAATTTAAGTGCACTCTGTTTTTATTAAGTTAATTTTTTATACCCTGTAGAGCAGATTGTACAAGATTTTAACGCTTGAGCGATGACGCGAACATATGTACATAATTATAAATGGACGTTTATGCTCATACAGTGCGCTCACCATTTATTCATACACATTCTGCTTTTTTTATTTAAATTAAAAACCAACTTTTTATTTTGGACTCTAGCGTTGCGAGTTAGGAGCTCCAAGCGTTCCGAATTAGTTGATTCTAAGTCAATTGGTGCTATTACTTAAAATTGTCCAATTTGGTTCATTTTTGACAATTTCAAATTGTCATTCAAAAAAGTCGGAGTCGAAATTTGAAACAAAACTGATTAAGCTGTACGCGGGGAAACGGGAAAGAAATGGGCATAATATGTTAAAAATTCACCGTGGCTTCATCACTATTCGAGTTTCTACCACACCTTCCCATATACCATGCTGCTAAAGGTACAGGTATATTTGGTAAATCTTTTTATGCCCTGTGACATCGGTCAAGAAATCGGTTTATAAAAGTATTTTACTATATTAAAATTGTGTTGAATTATAATAATAATAATTATATTGGTTAACTGACCATGTCATACATATTATAGACAAAGTCGGAAAAGAAAATAAATTTTTTTGCATTTCTGAAGATATCAGGATAGAGTTCCCCAATTTATCTGAAAACGCAATTTATTTTACTTTCTGGGATTAATTTCTGCCTAGGATTAACCTTTTATTATCTTAATTAAGTCAAATCTATGTTGTTGTAGTGATCACTTGCATTTCCAAAATAACCAGAAGTCGTAAGATGCTTTTGATGAATGTACCATTCGTCGTTTAACGATCGATCTTCAACTTTTTACACCATTTGTTGACATTCTTCGAAAAAGATATCATCCATCTATTTTATTCTCAACGTTTTCAGACTTAGTGAATATTGCAAAATTCATTTATCAACTTATAAATTGAAATAATAAATAATTTATCGTGAAATTTAGCTAACTAAAGTTGAAATTTTAGATTTGCAAAGTTTGATGTACTTTTATTCTGCTTACATTAGTAGTAGGCGTGTGAATAATTATTGTGCTCACAGTAGATGCAGAGGGCGTGCATTGATGCATTGCGTTGCCATGATATGGCCAGCTCGAATACCAAGGTTTGAGCCATGGAATTAAATATGCGCATGTAAATAGAAACATAAATAGAAAATAGTGTATGTGTTTGTTGTAATGAGCTTGAAAGTGCGAAAAGTAGTTAAGCGCTAATCTCATAAGTATAATTTCTACTGTTTGTGGAATGAAAACAAAACCATTCGTGCCTGAGGAAATGGCAGCATTTTAATAGCTGGCCATCAATCATTTGCGAATTTAAATTGCAGCAGCAATGCAAATCCTGTCGCTTTCAAAAGCCTGCGGCCCTGTACACGGTGCTCAAGCGTTGACATACGAGTGATCATCTCGTAGACTCTTGTCCAGTGGGAGTGTAACCGCTGCTAGACAAGTTGATAGCAATTGACTTTTCTTAGAGTAAAGAAAGAAACAGTATTTATACCTCAAGTACTCGCAACTGTCTGGTGGTTACACTCATCTGTGCGCCTTGAAGTTGCGCTGCTGCACTCCGTCCGGTTGGTGGTTTCGTTTACGCAACGCTAACTGCAAATGCCACAAAACCATAAACATTATTTTTTCCAAATTTTTTCAAGTGCATTTCTTCATGCTACTTGATTTAGCTTGAACTTCGCGTCTTCGTAGATTTGGCTTAATTGCAGTGAAAGAGAGGGGAGAGCATTGCATTTTGGCGTGACTTTTTGGTGCGCATCAGAAGACTTGGCTCTGGATGATGATTAGATACACTTGAAATGTATTTCGCTGTAATTTAGAGTACGTTTTCATTCATTCCCCAGAGCCAATTTAGCGCGCAGAGAATGGCAAAAAGCCTAAGCTAAAACCGCGACGGACATGGGCATATCCATGGTGCTCATGTTGCGTGCAACGAGAGTAGAGCATAAGCAATAATTATGTGCAAATTTATTATGTTTTTTCTTGTGTCTGTCACTAATTGAAGAATTTCTTTTAATCCGTGATGTTTGCGTTCTGCTATTTTTACAGGGTACTGCGTCCACCAGGTGGCGGCTCCAGTGATATATTTGGTGCTGATATGCCCCAAACACCGCGCAATGTAAAGAATCGCATGGTCTCAAACATATTCACTGCTGAGAAAGATGGTGCAATCAAGAATAATGGTAAGTTTTTGCCGTAGTAAACTATTGTTAACCATACGTTATTCCTTATTCCCTAACGAAAAACTATTGTGTATAAAGATTCATGTGTCAGCATAAGTATGATGACAGCTAAAATCGAAAGGCTTCTTGCTGCTTGTATTATTATTATAATTATTATTATATTTATTATTTGCAAAAAACCCAAAGGCTCAAAAAGGATTGTTGTTAAACAAGCAGCAGTTGAAAGAAAAATGTGTTTCCTCTTAACTGTTACTTGTCTCAAAATAGTGTGACCAGATAACTTTTGTGTTGAACCTTTAGAGAATTCCGCCATTTTGAAAGTCGTTGTTTTAACTGTATTGTGTGTTATTTTTCTTATTTCTTCTTTTATCTCTCTCTTTCTCTGTTTCTTTTCTTTTTATATATGTATCTTTGCAGTACGACAAGGAGCTCACAGATTCTATTTCATTGGTATATACAATAATAAAAGAAACAACTAGTTGCAAAAATTGTTGTTTTTGTATTATTTGTTTTGTCATTTAATTCTGTTGGTTCTTTTCATTTGCTAATTTAAATATCCTGGCGCAATACACAGACACACACAGACACACACAAAAACCTGATCCGAAAACTTTTCAATTTATTTTAGTTGTAGAAAGTACTACATATATATGTATACACGTTACACCTTCCTCCACTTCCACTGTATATAAAAAAAGTATTTATGTTCTTTCTCCTCTTAAACAAACACAACACAACAACAGACAACACTTAACAGCACTGGTTTTTACTAAGCAACTCTGTTAATCGTTTTAGAGCACTGCTTAACATAAAATACAACTTTTAAGCGTTTTTGTACATAAAAAAAATAAAAAGCAAACAAGTTTTTAACGACAAAATGCAAAATTTATTGTTACTATTAATAATACATAAATTATGGTAAAATTATAAAGTGAAAGAGTGCAGCAGGAATATATGGTTGGTAGAAAGTCAACTACTTGCCGCAAATTTATGTTGGCCGTTGCAAATTTGCAGCAAATCCCCGAATTCTACACGTTCAATTGTTGATTTATATTTGGCAACACGATAAACCATATCGTTTGAACAACTGCCTGCGAGCAAAGCGCCAAATTTAAAAGCCAAGCTAACTTGGCTTAGCCTTTTCGTTACAGAAGACTCAATATCATGGCCATTAGTTAAACCGCATTTGTGAATGGAGTGGCCAGCGCATTCACAAGCCAGCCAATATTAACAGCTAATGTTGCTCCTCTAAACCAAATTGCAGCACTTAACTTGTACATACATCAATATTGCTTTACTTTTGTGTATTTCTTTTTTTTTGGCAATAAAATAATGCACCCAAGCGTTTTGGCCTCTTTCGGTATGCACACCCAACCACAATGACAATACTTGGTACTAAATACGTTCCCAACAAAGTACTATTGATTTTTTTTTTGTTTTCTGACTTAACATGATTTTACCCACTTAATTTTTAACTATTGAAGAAAAACAATAAGCTAATACAAACTTATCTTTTTTTGGCATTGCTGCAAATGCAATCAACTTTAGGTGATGCACCACGCCGTGCGCAGAAGAATGTTGACTCGTATTCGCGTTTGTTTGGAGAACCGTCTCGCCCCATTACGCCAGCTAAGAATCACATGAAGAGCAACATTCCATTTGGACAAAACACCGAGGCCGCACAACAGCTATTGACCAATGGAAACGGACACTATAATGGCAAGAGTGGTTCAGTCTCGTCGGCATCCTCGTCTGTTTCGTCTTCGACTGAGAATCTTAAAATGAACGGTGTTTCAAGATCAGGTGTGTACTATCTCTAGCCTAAATAGCATTTACTTCACTTTGCTTATTATTTTATAAGTTCTACATATTTTTGGCATTCCTGGCATGCGTTTAAGTGAGTTTTTATTTAAGCCTCCCTACATTTTTGTAAACAAAAAAAAAATGAAATCAGTTTCCCCTGCCCAAAAAATAAAGTAACCCTTGAATTTTATATCATTTGTAGCAATTTCTACTTCGTTCAGAATATCTATGTAGTCTCTCATTTAGTGCTTGATGTTTGTTTGAACAGTTCAGTTTAAAACAAATATTATAAAAAAATTTCTAAAGAAAAATTATATTTTTTATTTTTTATAACAAAAAAAAAATAAATAAATTTCGAATTGACTAATCAAAATTGAAACTAAATCCAACGTTGTCGCACAACGCAAAAGTCTTCCGCAATATGAGCAGTAAGTAAGGCCAAATACATAATATTGACTAGATAATCTATACCCTAACCTAATCCTTGTCCAACCACACAAACACACACACATGCCACACCTACAACAGCAACTCAAGCTACACAAGAATCACTGCCTATTGAGCAGGAATCGAAGAGTCTTAATTCAGTTGAACAAAACCCAGACGAACAGACGACGTGTGTTGATCAAATAATTGGTGACGTACCGGCTGATAATTATACTTATACCGAATCGGACAAACACGACGTGGGCTCACAGACTCGCAAGAATACCGACTCTAATACGAATCAGCCGCACTCATTTGAGAAAATGGATCAATTGGGCAACGCATCGGAGCCATCGGCTACTTGCGAAACTGAAAAGGAAAAATATGTGCCTTCTATAAAGATAACCAACAAAGAGCCTACTCATTCGCGTAATCCCATAACTGGTTTTGGACTAAACGGCGATGGTGTGGGTGGTTTAAAACCCAAGACGCCCAAAAATAGAGGTTGTAAAATAATTCAAAATCGAATTGACAGCTTTTTTTGACACTAAACGCATAGTATATATTACGTATACGTACACGTTCAAATAACGCACAGCCATACTGTACCACAACTTGATAAGCACGCCACCAATGCCAGCCTTAGGCTTAGTTAGCTTAACGTTCTTTAATTTTTTTTAAGCAATCGACTAATGAAACTATATTTTTTTTACAATTACTCATATTAAAACAGAGGGCAATCCCGTCACTGGCGAGGGATACAAAGCCGGAGCCAATGATTTTCATCAGCCAGCACCCGTGAATGGTGCCAACCAGGTGATTAATAAGAATCGCATCCCACCAGGCGGCTTCTCGTCGGGTCTCTGGTAAAGATTGAACAGCACTAGCAATATAGGGCGGCGGAGTGCGCGGAAGACGCGAGAAGAGAGCGCAACAAAAAAAAAAGAAAACACAAATTTATACACTTTACACAAAACATAATGAAAACAACTACACACACAAGTTATCAACGTATTTACCAGCAAAGCCTTTCTTCACGATGAAGAATACCAGATAACGCGTATATATACCCAAAAGATATATAAATCACACGTAGTTTCTTCACACCGAAAGCTGTTTGTTTCCGTACCTAAACTTTTGTTGCTGCACATGGAACAACACGAAACACAACATACTTCAGACAAAAAAAAATTTGCTCAAAATCAGGATAAAAAATTGCTTGTAAGCAGTCATTGCCTTTTTGTTCAAGCTCATTCGCAATGGCAAAAGGCAAAAAATAAGGAAACGGAAACAACAGTCCGAAAATATCAAACGACATTTACTCTAAACAAATTTAATATTTGTATTTAAGAATAGTTTTCATTGCTGTATCCAAACATCTCCTATTATATAAAAAAAAATAAATAAATCATTCAATCACATGCACTAACACATATATATAACACACGCATACACATACACATGCATGTATACACAATAATGTATTAACATTAAAGAATTAAAAATAGTGGTGTATTGTGTGTGAAAATTTCATAAAGCGTAATTTCTTTTCTTTATTTAAGAAACCATGCAACACGTTTATCATAAATATCACAACACATAATTATATAACTACGATATTTGCATAGATTTTGTAGGTAACGAAGAAGTTAGTATAAAACCCAAGGAGAATTTGAACCAAGCGAGCGTTACACGTTGAACGCAGAAGAATTAAAAGAAGGCAAACCATCAATGTTTCAAATACTCTAATTTACTCTTATTTTATATTGACATACATACATTTATATTTATACAAACACATACACATGCATAAACAATTAAAAGGTACGTATATTGTACCACATAAATGTAAAAAAAAATTAAATAATAAACTTAAAGCGAATATTTGTTTAATAAAAATCTTTCGTACATAAGAGAATGCATTTTTTTTTGCTACATCAACGCAGATGACTTTACAAGTTTTTTCTCCGCGCACCATTTACTCGAGCTGGAGCGATATCTGAGATAAGAACAAAACAGATGAACAGCCTTTAAGCAGCCAACAAATCGGAATTTTTAAAAAATTTATTCATTTATAAATAATATTTTAAACTGCTTAAACATTGAAGAGAGTAATCTTTTAGACGTAACATGGGCGAATAAATGCAAACACTCTTTAATTGTGAAAAGTTTTTGAGGAATACAAGAAAACAATATGTGACGTCAATGATGTAACATAGTCTATACGGTCAACTGAACATAACAGCATCCGTAAGTATTGAAGTTCTGTGATATTAAATTAAAACCGTCCAAACGCTATGTAGTAAAATCCGATATCCGATGATTTACTAAAATCAGCAATATATTCAATTCGTTCATGTCTAATATGTTTGCTTTTGAATGTTTTTTCATAAAATAATAAATTTCTGAGGAATGAGCCATTTTAGATTTGAAGACGCATTCATCATCATTCCATTGATTATATATAAAAACCCTCTACTCATTGACCGGAAAATGTTGCCTTTTTCCCATGAACAGAATACCTTTAGAAACTCTTTGTTTTTTAAATAATAGTTTCTATAAAATCATTAATATATACGTGAAATGCTAAATTCATTGAAATCACAATTGCCTCCAAGATGAATCGATTTTTTTACTTGAATTTATATGGTATGCTTGAGGTAAGGACTTGTACAGCCCTACACGCCCATGTAAAAATATGCTAGTTTTTTTATACATGCTGACAGAACGGCAAATAAAAATAATAAGACAAATTACGAGTAGTTAAAAAGAATTTTGAAATGGCACAATTTAAGGCGATTTATCGCATAGATATAAACTCTTAATCGCTATTCCTTTTGTATCAAAACTCAACCAAAATGTTGAGCCAATGAGCTTTTTCATTATCTATGATCTGCTAATTTTTTATTATGCGTAAAAGTGGCAGGACTCAACTGGGTCTTTAACAGAAATAGCAGACTGCCTTTAAGGTGGAAGCGGGCACTTTACAATGCCTTTATAGCGCCCTCCTGGAAGTATGGTGCACAAATCTGGCCGATGGTCGCAGCCTTAAAGAGGAAGAAAATACAAAGCTTCCAAAACAAATTCATCAGATGCATAACAGGATGGGAATGGTATAATCGAGGTAAAGCTCTACATCAGGACCTAAACCTGGTAATGGAAGAGAAGCAAATCAACAAATGCTCTAGCTACGTCTTTGGCGACGACCCAAACGGTACGAAGGCTAAAAAGGAGGCAATACCTGAATGTACTTTCTTCTTGAAATTTAACTAATTTGTTATTTTTCCATTTTCTACTTTTGTATATATGTAAATATTTTAGATTTTAATTTTTTTTGAAAGAGTATTATGGCCATTAGCAAAGTTAAGGTTAACTATGATAACTGTTTCGTTGCTTAACAAATATATTAAAATAAAAAAATAACCTGCACTCGTGACAGAGGCGAACGCAGCACAAAAAGGAGGGTTTGCTGCGCAGAGCAATTTACAAACTAAAGAAAATACATGAATTGGCATTTATGTGCTTCTGGTGGCTGGCTGTGTGACCAAACATCCTCCCTTCGTTGGAAGACGTGGGCTTTCAACATCATCCTGTTTGGTCAGAACGCACAGCTTTGCAACGGCTCAATTAATAACTCCAATAGATAAATAAAATATCTAAAGTTTTTGAACAATTATTAAATTTCTCAAAATAGACTTCTCGGATGAAATTGAATTCGTTAAAATTATTATGGGTTATTAGGAATATCATGTGTATTAGTTAGTAAGTCATAGTGTCCTTATGGTCTGGCACATGATTGTAAAAAAGACAAACTCTTTGGGAAAAAAACGGCGCTGGCAACTGAGATAGGTGCAGTTTTTAAAAGTCCTTTTAGGAATCAGCACAAACTGAAGCTAAGTTCTAAAAAAAAGTGTAACTAAGAAAAAATAGTGAACATAAAAAGTATAATGACGGCAAAATTTTCAAACTATGATTATAAA
The DNA here is from genome assembly GCA_035046065.1 of Chymomyza procnemis. Lineage (NCBI taxonomy): Eukaryota > Metazoa > Arthropoda > Insecta > Diptera > Drosophilidae > Chymomyza > Chymomyza procnemis. The sequence goes on from JAWNOJ010000026.1 coordinate 60,951,475, forward strand.
TTTAAAGTCCGGAGCAGATGAGCTTAGGATATTCTTACATACTTGTGCTTTTAAATTCTTATAGCAGACAAATTGTTGGTCCCGTCCACCCAAGATCTTCCTAAATTTCATTTAGGCAAGGTAAGTAAACATAACGAATTTAATTTAGAGTCGGTTATAAATTCTTGATTCGGTCACAATAAAAGGTCAAGTAAAAAATTGTGATATTTAGTCTCGAAACACCTAATAACTTTTGTTCTGAAATGATGTGCATGTTACACAAAATTTTGGGCTGCCAATTTCAATATTCGACTTAGGTGAAAAGAATTACAAATTCCTAAGGGAAGGGTTTTTAATTGACTTTTTAAAGACAATAGAGTTAAATGCACATAATATGTATATGCGTAGGTAGTTAGAATTCCCACACAGAAAGTATGTTTTCTTTCTTTGTGATTGAACTTGTATAAAATTTGTATTTTTTCTTTTTATTAAATTATGTCTAAAATCCCTAAAACAACATGATCTTCTATTTGTCAACACATTCCTCGTCCTGTTTCTTTTCTGGTGACTCCAAATTAATGGTCACAGGACCATCGTTCTCTATATGCACTTGCATATACGCACCAAATTTTCCATCTGTAATATGCATAAATAAATATGTTATATTATATATATATTTTACTGTTTATATAACGTCTTGATAAAAGCAGTAACCTTTAATTTTGCTATCGACATAGGACTCCTTTAGTCGGCTAAGAAAATGATTATAGAGTTCCTGTGCTGCATCTCCCTTCATGGCTGCTGAAAAATCAGGCTTGTTGCCTTTTAAGCGATGATAGAGTGTAAACTGGGAGACGCAAAGTATATCCATTTGTAAATCTTTGACAGACTTTTGCCATCGCTTGCCTTCATCCTCGAATAGACGTAGGGCAAGAATTTTACGAACGCTGTGAATATCAATTAAACATCACTTTTATGTGCGTAAAAGCTAATGCTTGAATATTTACCCACAGATATTCAACGTCTGTTCTTGTATCACTTGACTTGATGCCCACCAGCACGCAAAGACCGGGTCCAATATTACTAATAATTTCGTCAAGCACTGCCGACATTGAAATGTTTTAAGCAAATTTAAAGAAAAATGTTTAATACTCTGGCTTGCCTGTAACTTTGGCTGATTTAACTCGCTGAATAACGGCGCGCATCTTAGAAAAAAAAAACTTATTTACAAATTTTACTAAAACTCGAGGCACTACCAGCACTCTTCTTCTTATTTTCATTCACACAAGTTCACTGACACGTTCCAGTATTGCAAAACGTTTAAATTATTGCCGGTAAATTATTGACAGTTATGTGCTTTACAACTTTTAAATTTATATACAAACATCATTTTATAATGCAATATTTTTTAACATTTTATTTATCCAATTGAGTATATGGAATTGGGTACAGTTTAATGCAAAACATTCTAAAAATATTATTTGGTATATCATGAAAAGTCTTTGAGCACATGGGGAATACTTTTTTGCTGATACATTTGAAAACAAATACAACAATTTTCCTAATTTATTCTAATACAATTATGTTTTTAGTTATTGGTATATCAAAAGAGCTATCACAGCGGCGTTGGTGCCATTGGCTTTGAATTCATATTAAGTTTCTTTTCACACAATTTTTTAATGTGTATTTGATTTGTAACCTCCGCCTGGCGCAGTATTTTGCGTATGTCCGCCAAACGTTCATGTTTATGTGCCAGCAGATAGGCCGCCTTCAGTTGACCTATAAAAATATAAAGCGATATGCGTAGCTCAATATTGCTTATGCGTTTGGTCAGGTTGTCTAGCGCTTGTCTGTTCTCCGGTTCGTTGCTATGTACTGCTGAATTAATCGCAATGGAAAGTAGCTCATCTGTATCAGCTGCACTGATGCCTCCATTATTGCTGCTGATGCAATTGATTAGTCGATCCACTTCCAATAAACGTTGGTTTCGCGCTAAATACTTCGATGTGGCACCAAATACTTTCATTGGCACCAGTTTGTAATCCTGTATAATACTGTGAAAGGAAGCCACAAAGTCATCCAGCAAGCCTTATGGTTATTTATATACCATATTACTTACCCATAAGCTAAGCCAAAACCCTCGTCAATGTTCTTGCCACAAAGCAATATGATTATGCAAATCTGTATTTTATCGGCATTGCTTTCAAAAAGTGTAGGCAGCTTGGCACGTGGTGCATCTAAACGAATCTGTCAGCAGTATATGTGTAAGCAAGTTATGTATTAAGTTAAAGCCAAAAATTCTCACTCACCTGTTTCAGAATATGCTCTGTTATTAGTAAGCCACTGCTAGTCGGATGATGCTGCTCCTTTTCACAATTGGCTAGAAACTTTGCAACCTCCATCTGTCTGCGTATCGTATTGATATGGCCGTTTAGAGCACGTGCACTCATTTGCATTGCAAAGCAAACCCCAAGTGACTTGGACGAACTAGCCGTGCTTTGCTTTCTACCAGCGGTTGGATCTCGCTGCAGGTTTTCCCACTCTGCCATGTCCAATTCACTTTGCAAATGCATATGTGCCGCTCTTAGATGCTCAGCATTATCATGCAACTTTTGAAAATTCTCACAGTTCAATGCATAGAACTTCACACATGTCATACTAGCGCGTATGGGATCCTTGAGCAAGAGTTGAAGTTGATATAAACAATTTAATTGATTATGCTGTTCCAAATAGCGGCATGTCTGCATTAATGGAACTTTCCAAGGGCTTAGTTGCGCATCTCCTAATTGATGTAACTCTTCAACCAGTAATGGTAGCTCGCCATTTGCCAAGAACGGAAGAAAAATATGTTGCACAAAAAGTTCTCCCTCAAGCTGTTCATGCAGCCAATATTTTAATGCAGCACGTAATTCTTCTTGTTGAATCAGAAAACTTAAAATATCCGCATGCGAGCCGTAGCTTAGCACATAGTGAAGAGATTCTTCAAAAACACGCATGTTTTTACGATTCTCCTTGTTTACGGCTACCAACCACTGGTCAGAATGACCATACTGGCCTTTGCAAATGTGCTTTAAACTGGCCAAAGCATTCAACACATGCAACGCTGGTTCTTGTAGCGGCGTCAGCGGTACATTAGGCTCCTTGCGTCTAGAGAATAATGATGCCAGCGAAGTATTCGAGTTGCGTATAAGAGAAGCGCGCTGCAACGTCTCTGGCTGTGGCTGAACATGTGGCAAGGGCAAAGTGCCAATGAGCTTCAATATTTCCTGCAATAGAGCGGGTCCACGTTGCGGACGCTTTATAGCTGATAATTGTTGGTTATCCTCATTTTCAGCGTTGTTAAATATCTGTTTTAAAATGCGGCTGTTTAGTTGCTCGCTGGAAAGACGTGTCATGCAATGATTGAACTTTTCGCGTGCTGTAAAATAAATCTATTAAAATGGAATTCTGTATAATAACGAAATAACTTATATACCAGCATCGTAGCAGCCAGCTTTTAGGCATGCCATTCCGTGGGCTGCCATCACACCTGTTGTAGGAAATCCGTAATTTATATGAACCTGTAATGCCAGTGTCCAATGCTCCGCTTCTACCAGTGCATCGGCCAACTTCCGCAGATTATGATCGTTAAGAGGTCCAGGGGGGATAAGCGCCTCACAGCCCTGCTGCACTACAGCTGTAATAATTTCCGATTGTTCCCGAAAGTCAGCTGGTCCGCCACGAACCTAGCAGTGATATAAAAAAACTTTAAGTATGGGTAATACTAGACCCAATAAAATGCAACAAGTTACCTTCGCCGCTAAAGCTAGACAGTCTCTCATTTTAGCAACCAATTCGAAGTCGACTTCTGGATTAGGCATCATAATTTTTTGCATCTTACGGCAATGAAATATCAGCAATTCCACACATTGCCGTTGATTTAAATGATGATTTAATATCGATAAGCTGAGTGCCACACTGGGCGCATGCTCATATGAAAATTCTTCACGTAACAGCTTGTCATGAGTGATAATTCCGCTAAGGCGCCATTTATAAACGTTTAAAAGCCTATGTTTTAAAGACGAGCCAATGGCCGGCGTACCCATATTGTCACTGCCAACATCTGTTTGTTTATCGTCCAAGCCAGCACTGCGTTCATAACAATCATTGCACACACGTACCTCCAGATCCTCATAAAGCTCGGTTATGCGCATACGGTGTGTCGAGCAAACATAGCACACAACGCGCCCACAACGACGACAATGATGACGCCGCATAAGCATAGTAAAGGCAGCACGTCGACAACACATGCAATGGCTAGCCTCATCGTCGGGAACCCAGTTAGCACGCAACGGCGCCTGCTTGGGCATTTGAAAAACTCCACAAAGCGAATCTAATGAGGTCTGCATATCGTTTGTATTAAATGAACTGTGATCGGAAGCTTTGGAATGCACATCCTGGTAGTCCAATGCTTTTGAGGCATAGATGCGTAGCAATAAGTCAACACATTCGTTGGTAATAATATGATCCTGCTGATAGAGATTAAAGTTGAGTAGTATAAACGCTTCAGGCGTTGTTTGACCAAGTTGAAAGCACACCTTTCGAGGAATTCCACTTTTGGGTGTTGCAGTACTGTCTCCAGAACCATAGCTTTGCATGTCATATGTATTTCCCCGCTTGTCAAAACAGTAGGGACAAAGCTCTCCTGCTGGTACACGTTGCAGTAGAGAGCGTACGCTAGTCAACATCTTGGTCAGCATTTCGAATTTTGTATTCATTATTAATTGTTCAATTATAAGCAAAGGATAACGCAGTAAATGCCAAAAGTGCTGACGCTCTTTGGGACCAACTTCGCGACACATGATCAACGACACTTCGTAGTTGCGATAGTTGCGAGCGTCACGCGCATTTTGGCACAAATATTCAACCGCCCATTGTAGCAGCTCCAGAGACTGCAATTTATCTTTGTGTGTGTCCAAAAAATTAACCACTGCTGAAGATGGAAATAGTTCTATAATGCGTAGCAAGTATGTGTCAACATCGTCCTGCACATCAAGCAAAGCATCCAACAGTGTCAGCAGAAAAGTGCGTTGCTGTGCAGTATACGCCGTGACCAAATTAACTACTTTGCACCAGTCGTAACACAGCTCGTACTTGTGCTTCTGCAGCAATTGCTCGAAAATCACGTTTGGTGTCTTGCGTCCAAAGTCATAGGCTTGAGGCCAGGTTTCAAATTCCAGTACAGCTGAGACTCGTGCATACACAGTAATATCCAACAGGGTATGCTCAAGTTTTTGTCGCAACGCGGCAGGTATACGGCAGGCTAGGCGATGCTGAAGTGTCCGCTCTATCAGCTCTTTGGCCATGTGAGAAGTGGGAATTTTGGTGAAGTGCTGCTGAAGCAATCGTGCACGTTCTCCAATATTGCTTATATGATGTGCCTGCTGAATGAAGCGTACATCGGATTCAATAAGGGATATGATCACACGATCAATTCGAGCCTGTTGCTGTGCAGCAGTTTCTATTCCGTAATTAAAGAAAGATTCTCTATTTATGTTAATAATTATGGCAAACGATAGACTTACCTTCAAGACCGCTTACGCCCTGCAACAGGATTTCAGACTGTATTTGCAATGTATTTCCCAGCTCTAACTCTTTTACATTGACTTTATATGCACGCAGAGCGGCTACCACAAAATTTTCTTTGAAAATTCGGGATAAACTCACTATTTCGGGCAGCTCTGTCAGTTGACGTAAATAAGTAAAGTCCATTTCACTCTGGTTAAATTCGTTTGATATTTTGCCGAGTTGTATGAGATGCAGTATCTGAGCCAGGAGCTGATTATGTTGTGCAATGTAATTATGTATTGACTCCTGTTTTTGAGGCAGAACAACGCGTTGGGGTTTGTTAGCCAGATAAGTTCCGCGATTATCTGCTAATTGGGGACAAATATTAAGAGCGATTACATGTACGAGATTCAAGTTCAAGGCCGACACATTGCTCTCAATCTCAAGTGGCGTCATATCGCAATCATAGATCAGCTCGCCGATTACATCGTAAGGATCTTGCTTTAACAGTTGAGTACTATGATATTCAAGATTAGGATCACGTAACTGCATTAAACGAGCCAATTGTTGCACATAGCCACAAAAGCGTGCATAATAATTCAGGCGAGATTTTATTTGCTGGAAATGCACAACATGGAGCCGCAAATCACTATTGTAGGAGTAATCCGAAGAAGTCTTATGGTACACAGTCTTAAATGCCGATGTGCGCTGCAGCTCTAAAACCAGTTGGTGTGGTTTCAAGGGATGACAGTGACGACAAAGCAAGTCGCTTAGTGCCGGCTGACGACCTTCGCGTTCTAAAAGACGCATGCATTCGCAAAGATTCTCCAAAAGTGTCATAGCACCAATTTCACGAGGTAACTGCGATTTTTGCCAACGTTGATGAACTGAAGCTCTGACATGATCGTTTTCATGATCGCGAGAGGCATTGCAATTGTTTAACTGCTGTTGCCGTCGTATCACCAGCAACAAGTTCGAGGTTATTTCTCGATTAAAACGCAGATTAATAATTAGATCAGCAATGACCAGTGCATTAAGGTTTCGTTCCTCGTAGTGCTGCAAAAAGGCGTAATGTGGATTAGCGCTATGGCGCTGCAACAATTGTTTCAGTTCACTGCTTTGTTGAAGTTTTTGCGCTTGTGCAAAGTTATCCACCACGCTGATAATTTTGGAGAGTTCAAAGCCCTTGGCGGCCACTGTTTTAATTTGCTCCACTGTTGTTGTATTGTTTCCACACTGGGACTCTAGCGCTAAATAGTTGGCATAAATGTTGGCCAGCTTTTGTTTAATATGCTGCTGCTGCTCCATGAACTGCAACTCTCTATTTAATTGGCTATTTTTCAACTGAAAAGTCTGCAACCACAAATGATAATATAAATGGAAATGTAAAATATAATAAAAAAATATCGTACCTCTATAATGTACTTGACATCATTGAAATTCTTTAGGGCAAGCGCCATGACAGCAAGTTGCTCAGGGGAAGCCAGCATTTTTGGTATGACAGAGCGTTCCGTCAACTGCTTGCGTTTCCATCCCATTTCACTCAACAATTTACGCGCACGTTCACGTATTTGTTCCAAGGTTAGACCACGTTCCACGGACGTCTGATTGGGCGTAGCTCCACTGAATGTGGCGGCGCGGCGTTGCTTTTTTGATTTGCGTCTCGTCAGGCTAGCAGCATAGTTACATCGTTCGCGACTTTCATCGTCGCTGGAAACCTTTTCACGTGCCTTGCTATGCATATGCACCAGCTGCAGTAATTCTTCAGGTTCCAGTTGAAATGCAGTATCTGCTTGTGCTCCATCTAACTTAGTCTTAGCCAAGGATTTTTCAATCTTTTGTAATATACTGTATTTCCAAAGTGCTTCATTAATAGCATCCATAATGCGTTGAAAGCGCAATTGAGCTTCGATGGTGGCACTCTTGTACTCCTCTAAATGTACTTTTTTGACTACGAAGCTCTTGAGAAAAGTGAAAAGCGCATGTAAAGCAGCGGCGCGACATATGAAGCCATGCCGTCTTTTATTTTGGCTGCTCGATGGAATGACATCAGCGGAATCTTCATAATGGTAATCGTCGTCATCGTCACGCTCATCGTCGCCGGCACTATTGTAGACATGTGATCTATATGTTGATTTCGCATTGTCCTGTTGCAATTGTTCCCAACGCAAAAATACTAACTGCAAAAAGTCCTCAATAAGCGCGCATATTGTATTAAGATTACGTAGCTGCCTTAAATTTATTGAAAGTTGTAAAAGTTTGTCTCTGGCTGAGTCGTGATCCAGCACAACGATATCGTAAACGCAGCAGAGAGATTCATAGTAACTTAAAATTTCCGTTTCCTCATCACGAACACATCGAAGAGACGGTGTTTGTTGTTGCCACCTATAAGTATTATCAATAAGTTGCAGCAACTGGCTACTCTTGCAAACTATACTATAGTCGAATATAAGGCTTAAAACACCAGAAGCACGCAGTAAGGACTCTACTTTTAATGATTTATTCACTTGCTCATGTTGATGCAAAAACTCTAGCAGCACATGCAAGCGTTGGAATTCCGCGTAAAAAAACTTTTGGATTTCCTCTAATTGAGGATGCAAGGCAGTTAGATCAAAGTAAGCCAAGCATTTGCCAATATTGCCAAGTTCGTCCAAAGTCTGTGTGCCGAGTGCAAATTCATTTGCCAGTTTAAGTATGAGAAGATTATTTCGTAATGTGGCATCTTGTATGCAGCTAAAATCTTTGATTTGGTTGCACACTCTTGGCACAAAATGTTGACGATCCAAAAGCGATCTTTGCATTATAAACGGACTGGTGGGTGGGCCCTCGTTGCACTGCGCCCAAATCAATTGATCTGCCGTATTCAAGCATGTTTGTAAAAGTTGCGAATCCTCTCGAGCTATCAAAGCCAAAAGTATGTGCTCGTTTGTAAACAAGTGTACCAAGAGTTTATCTACTAGTTTTTGTTGCAGCGATGACGCCTCCAAAAATTTTTGTGGAAGATTTGCAAGTATGTTTATAAATGAAGGCGAGCCAAACAGTGCGTCATCATCCAGCATTTGTTGTATGCCCGCATTAATAATGCGGGTAACATAGAACTTTGAGCTCTCATAGGATATGCGCAATATTTGCAGTGTAGGATATGGAAACAAGGTGAGTGTATTTTGCAAGGTCTCGATAAACGTTTGTAGATTGCCACCTTTGGACACGGACTTGAGAAAGCACTACGTATGTATAGAAACGAGTCTTGAAATATAGGGCAATTTAATGTACACATTTATAATACTTACCTCAACTTGTTGTCGCTGACTATTGGGTAAAAGAGCCAACAACTGCTCCATATCCTGCGATTGCGAAGAAGTCATGATGTAGCTAACCAATAGCTTAAATTGTGATTCAAGCACAGCAGTTCATTGCAGACTGAAGTTGAATTTACGCTTCTAAATGCGCTGGGCACTGAATATTATGAGTTATGTATGTAAATAGAATGCATGTACATAGTACATATGTATGTACACTGATTGTATTCGACTTCGTTTAGGTTGTTATTGTTCTTGAAGGCTGCCTTTGTTTTGCTGATCTGTTCGGGCTCTACAGCAGGGGTGCCATATGTGATAACACTTGTCTGCATATTTTCACCATTGTCGTTGGGCAAGCGAGTTGAGGGTACACTAAGCTTGGAATATTCTTAATAATGATAATGCAATATATCAATACAAATGATTCAAAATGTGTAACGTAGAGTAAAACTTACAACGAGCAAATACAATAATAATAATAAATATTTGTATTGTGATTTCCCACAAAATAAATTGGAAGTTATTGCAATTGCCCGAAAAATAAAAGTTTTTCAAAATTAAATAAGTAAATAATTGCTGTTGAGGCACTTTTAGTGTTTATTTGCTTGTTATCGATAGCGACGATAACATTGCAGCTGGCAGGCCTTGCTCTGAAGGCGCTGCCATATTTGAAGTGCTCCTCCGTTTGGGATTAGAAAACAAACGAGAAATGAGTGGTGAAATAATGGAACTCCATCGTGAAAGCCATTGAACTACTATTAAATCAGATATTTATTGGCTACAATATCGTTAATTCGTTTTTGCTTAGAATCAATAGATAAACCAACTAGAAATATGCTGCCGGATGGTGAGTCTTTAACAACGTCGGCTACCATAGCTCATTTATAAATTTGTCAACTCGATTTATTGCAGAGTGCTCGGAGATCCTACTGGAAGCAATTGAAGTTTTATTAAATCACATACTTTACGTGCGCGGCGTCTATCCTCAACTTATTTTCAAAAAAAGACGCATTTACAATACGCCCGTATTTGTTTCTATTTATCCGCCGCTAAACAATTATATTGGAAATATTCTGCGGTCAGCACAAGAACTTTTACAACGCCAAGCGCTAGAAAGCTTTGAAGTTGTACTCTATCGTAATGAGTGCGAGCAACTGGAAAACTACCTTATTAAAGTACAACCAGTTCTTGATACACCAGCTTCTCTAAAGAACGATCAATATTTGCTGCAATATGAGCAGCAGCTACGTGCTGCCTTATATAAACTATCCGAGCGCGTGAAGCAATTACCTAAGCTAACTCCTGACGTCAAATTTAAAGTGCAACTTCAGACAACACAGACTTGTTTTTTGCAGCTAAGCCACGACGCACAATATCAAGAGTTTCCCTGGTTGCAGTCGTCGTCTGTTGCGCAAAAACAACAATTGGAGACCCGTTCATTAAGCTTATTGCCGCTGGCTACAGTTCAGAACTTAGGCATTCAAATGCAGGCACATATATTTAATTAGCGCAGCTTTATTATTGCATTTTTTATTTTGCTAATGCATAAAATATTTTCAATTAGATCATAGATTACTTTATGTATATTAAAGCAGTCCTTGGCGCTTCAAGTCTTCAAACGTTTTGCGATTAACCACATTGCCAAGTGAGTCCTCAAACTCCTCCTCTTGGTCAGCGATCCAACGTTCACTTTGTTTCTGCGATTTTAATTTCTCCCATAATGTTATGGCGTCCTCAATTTGCGTGACATTTGCAAAATGTGCCGTGTTTGGTATGCCCAAACAGCGCATTCCATGTGCGTGGCGCCATTCAGCAAAGTGCCTCTGAAATGCCTTGGGTCCTTTATATGTAAAATTGCCACAAATTTCGCAATTATAGCTTATATTAAGACCATGTAGCTTATACAGCCAGTATGGTATAGGTTTGCCATCCCAGCCTAATGGTAAATTCTTGGGATTGTATGGAACATCGTCTGCATCAGGATCGTCATCATTATCAGATTCGCTGGCCTCCACATCGCTGTCGTCGCGTTCTCCCCCTGTACGCGCTTGTTTGCGCTGCACATTTTCCTTGGTCGCTGCACGCTGTTCTGACAACAGCTCTGCGTATTTATAAAGCAATGCCTCGAGTTGAGCAATTTCTTTGCTGCGTTCATTTTCTCGAGTCTGTAAATTTGCGCTTTTTGCAGTTGGTTTTTTAGCCATTAGGGCAGGATCTAGCGTGGTCTTACCCTTGGTGGAAAAAAGTCGTTGAGCACGCTCTTCCAATGTGCCGCCACATTTTAGACCCAAAGCAACCAAAGCCGACTTCAGACGATCCAATCCAAGCGATGCTAACTCCTCCCAGCTAGAAAATGCAGAAAGATCCAAGTGTGCGCCAGTATTAGCAAGCGCAGACTCGGTTTCCTTTATCGCCCAGCCTGGAAATGTACCCTGCAACCATTGGCGTTGGAAATCTAGCTCAACTTTCACCAGTTCGCCCTCCAGATCCAACAACGGTTGTATGCGTAAAACAAAGTTATGCAAATACTCATTTAAAGTCTCAATATACTTGCGATATTCACGATTTTTACGTTCACGTGGAATGTCAAATACATGGTCAAAGGACATAAGATACGTAATGTAGTCCAACTTTTCAACGGAGCGCAAATTTAAATACAGCTCATAGCACTCATTTAAGTCTAAATAACGACCACCGCCTTCTTCGTCCGTGAACTCTACAAGAGCACTCATTTCTTCAGGATTGTTGTAAACCTTAATCATTTCATCGAACTCGACTGAGAGTGGCACGCTCACTTCGGCTGGATGAGATTTGTAAAATTGCTTAATTTGCTTCAACCGCGAATAGAATTCATTGAACTCATTTGGCCCTGAAAGTGCTGCAATCTCGGCCTTGCGCTCATTGTCCTTGTCTTCGTAGAGATCTCGTAGCTGTATGGTCGCGTTATGGTGTAGTTCCATAAGATATTTTAGCCTATGCTCGGAGTGGATGCGTTCCTTTTCGCCGGGTTTTTTTGTAGCGTATTCGTCCACCATTAGCTTGACCAGACGCTCGCGTTCCTCATGGTAACGTCGTTGCTGCTCCAAGAGCGTCTCCATTTCGTGAAGATTTTAAGTTTTTATTAATTAAATAAAATTGTGTATAGCTAAAAACAAAACTTTTAATAAACACGGCGTGTATTGATGAAATTGAACATTCACAATGATGCGAACACATGCCATTCTCTAGGGCGTTTGACGTAGTTCTAGGCCGCATGAATTTTCAACGGCGTTAGCCAAACACACCAGCTTTGCCTAAATCATATGATTGATTCGCAGTAGTTGGAAAATTTCAGACGACGGGCAGAAGGCGCACAAACTGCAAGTATTTTCTAAGTTTCAGTAGTTTTTCGTGCAAATTTAAAGTTATTACAAATTTATATTTAATTTACTATTGCATTGCATTGCATAGTACTAAATTAAGCAGTTGCACTTATTACAGGCACGGTAGTACGTGAATTCCTTCGAAGTTATTGAATTTATTTTTCGGTTTTGTGCAAGTGAAAAAAATCTATCAAAATGGCACTGAGCGACGCTGATGTACAAAAACAGGTAATTACTGAAAAATTGTAATGAATTAATAATATAAAAAGATTTGGGTAAACAAAGGTGGACCAAAATAGACGAATTTTCGTAGAGCATAAGAAAAATGGCGAAGTCATAAGATTCCAATAAGAGTCATGTGAATTTTTTCATGTAACTTTTTCAACTCTAAAGCAATTGCTTGCTAACTGCATTATGCTTTAATTGGTATTTTGCCTATTAAATTGCCTCTTTCTATGGCCTTACGTCCGCTGCAGGAGTTTTATTTTGGTAAAAATAAAATTATTATAAAAAGTACTTGGAAAAATCAAGTAAAAAAAATTGCTTATTGGTCATGTGACACGCACTGGGGTTCCACTGCGTGCGTTAAAGAGAGACAACTAATGTGACTGTGTTAGTAATGCCAACACATTCTGTCACACGACTTGGCTATTAAACACTGAATGCCGTATGTTATCAACGGCAATGAAAAATTTGAATGAAAGCACACGCACACATACACATGTGTATATATGTGTGTTTCAATATGATTTAAAAGTTAAAAAAATCTAACATAACTACGTAACTCTGCAGGAGTTTAGATAAAAAAGATATAATGCTACAGATTCAAATGAAGTCGGGAACATCTTCCAAGTTGTAAATGCAGACTTTTTCCCTCTGTATAAGGCCTGGGGCACCGTAAAACGAATGTGACATGAGTATCATGTGATTTAGTTGGTAACTATTAAATTGAGATAGTCGCTTAAAAACAAAAAGATTTTTTACAGCTCTGACATTCCTTTTAATAATACTCTATTTTTTGCTTACAGATCAATCATATGATGGCCTTCATTGAGCAAGAAGCCAATGAAAAAGCCGAAGAGATTGATGCCAAAGCCGAAGAAGAATTCAACATTGAAAAAGGACGTCTTGTCCAGCAACAGCGTCTCAAGATTATGGAGTACTATGAGAAAAAAGAAAAGCAGGTTGAGTTGCAGAAGAAGATTCAATCGTCGAATATGCTCAATCAAGCCCGTTTGAAGGTGCACTACATCATACAACATATTATCTGTATAATCTCATCAGTTTGGTTTTCAATTTTCAATTTATAGGTGCTCAAAGTACGCGAGGATCATGTGAGCAATGTGCTTGACGAAGCTCGCAAACGTCTTGGCGAAGTTACCAAAAATCAAGAAGAATATAAAGATGTACTGACTAAACTGATAGTACAGGGCTTATATCAGGTGATGGAACCCAAAGTAACACTACGCTGCCGCGAAGTTGATGTTTCGCTTGTTCGTGACGTTTTGCACACAGCCTCGGAGCAGTACAAGTCTCACATGCGTCAAAATGTCGAATTGTTTATTGACGAGAAAGAATACCTGCCAGCGGACGCTTGCGGTGGCGTTGAGCTCTTTGCCTTAAACGGACGCATTAAGGTATAGGTTTTATTTTTATTTTTAAATCATCTAAGAATACATTTAAATGCCTTATTTTTTAGGTGCCCAACACGCTGGAGTCCAGATTAGAATTGATTTCACAGCAACTTGTGCCAGAAATACGTAACGCTCTTTTCGGTCGTAACGTTAATCGCAAATTCACCGATTAAGCTGTGTAAAAAAGAAAACAAAAGAAGAAATCCAACAAACAAACAGTTCAAGTTAATAATAACAGCAAACACCACCCAATTAATATTGAAAGCGTAAAATTCAAGTGGAACTCCATCCTCTCTTAACTCATTTAAATTCAACAAAAAATTGTGTCTATAAAGTGTTATATATTACATTATGTATAATTATTATTGCCGTTGCCTTTGTATAGTGCAAGCGAATCAACTTTCGGTCAAATATGTATGCTACTTATTATGATATGATATATAAATATGTATGCCAATAATTACACTATATATTTTAGAGGATGTTGCCGCACACAAAACTATTCATGCATACAGAAGCAAAAAAAAAAAAAGTATAAGCGTTTGTTAAAGTTTGTTTTTTCTTTCTTAATGAAATAACCTTCTTAAATAATTAAGCAGCCCGTAAACATTATATAGTACATAACACGTTAAAGCGAATAACAACATTTTTTTAATGAAAATTGCATACATTCCTGTACAAAATTAATAGTTTTCGCTTTGTCAAGTTTTGCGTCCCTTGTTCGTGTTTTGTAATTGTGTAAATTTATTTTCGTTTCATTTTTGTTAAACTAATTTTGTAAACACATTTATGTTTGTTAAACTTTTGTTTATTTTTTTAGGCATGTTGTAAAAAAATAATATTAAGCGCAGCGTTTGGGCGCGTACGTCTAGGTCCTAGTTGTTTTAAAACCATGTTCTTTCAACAATCTGCGCATGTGTTCAGCATCGCGTGTCTTCTGAAATACCGAAATTTCAGCAAACAAAACTCGTCATTTCGCTGTTTCAAAGGCACTCTACGCATGCGCAGTTGCGGCTTGAACATAGAGAAACAATTGTTGTTGTGGGTGTCATACACAGTTATAGTATTTAAAATTAATGAATAATTGCAAATAAAAAGCACGCTCTTTTACAAAGAAGTATCGCCAAGTGCCCGAAAATAGCTATATTTGTTGCAAGCTTATTATACATATTATATGCCCTGCTTCCATTCATATGTACATGTAATTAATAATACTTAATGAAAAAAGAAAAAAAAATGGAAATTAGATTGCCTCAATTTATGCGGCAGCAACTGGGAAATATACAAGTTCATAAAGACACCGCCCAAACGACTGCGCCCTCCCAAAAAAACGCACGTTCACATAATCAGTCTTGAAACAAATACTAATGATTTTTAGCTAAATATGTAAATTTGAATTTTTTTAAATGTTTTCCTGCTCCACGATACAAACGTAAACATTTTATATAAAAAAATTTTAATAACTAGAAATATGTTTTCCAAGCTAATTATTTGGCCGTTGCAAATAAAATGTTAAAAATACATATAAAGTAAAAGTAAACTATAAAAAAACTTAAATCAATATGTTATCGATACACAATAAACAAACAACATATGCGTTATTATATAACATCGAGTACTATATATACTATTACATACATACTAAAAAACGAAATACAAATGCAAGAAAAATTACTTTTAAACTTAAAAAAAATTTATGTTGAATAAAAAACAGTATTTCCAAAAACAAAATGTAATATTTTTCTTTTTAGTTAATATGCATATACGATTTTGAGTTCTCGAAAAATCAGCTAACGTGTAAAATTTGTACAGTGAATCCACTATAAGTCAAACACTTCTCTTTTGAGAATTAATGCATGTCTAAAGATGTTTGATTTTGCTTAACATTGGACGAAGCAAAGATGCATCACTTAATTGACGCAAAGCTATGCTCAAGCTAAACATAGAATATCGATCCTTAAAGATATTGGCTTAGCTCTGCTGTTACAACATTACACAAACATTTTATTTGGGTATTTGATCCCAGTAGTTACAGTGAGAAGAAGTAGTAGTATCTGTGGAATAGCGAGCAGTAGCATCACTCGTAATCGGAAACTGAAACGTTTTGACTTAATCGAAATGTTATAATGTTGAGCCAGCAACAGGAAAAGTAATATCCTACCTACCTAGTATAGCCTACGTTTAATGACAACTATATGAATCAGATTCGTTTCGGAACAACTAAAAAAAATTTAATCACAGCTGAACGTTTGAGACACCTTAGACATTCCAAAGAGTGGCTTAATTAAGTTATAAATTAAAAGAAATACATGGTGCTTTGTGGGTACGCAAGTATTGCAGGAGCAAAAAAAATATGGCATTAATTTACGGCAAGATGTTCAAGCTCTGTCAAAAACTAGTTTTGGGCTCATTAAGTACTCTGCTGTACTACAATTGGAGCTTAATCCAACTTTATTTACCTGCAAGACAACAATTTTCAGAAAATCACGCGTATGACAAAGCTGTGTGTTATCGCCATGACGTTTAAACATCGTATTGGACATATTCAGGAGGAGCATCTCAAGACCAGTAAGTGGTAAAACCTGGGTATGAGAGAGATGAGATTTGTTTGCTGTGAAATGGCAATGAAACTGCAATCAGTGCAAGAATCAATCAGTTAAAGCCAGCATAGCAATCAACATTTCACAACCAAAAGTTGTGCAGATAAACACCTAATCAACGCATAAACGTTTTGCCAACAGGAAGACGACATCTAGAAATTTTGCAGCTCCAGCGCATACATCAAAAATCGTATAAATGAAGCATTGTCGTCTGTGCAACGGACTACAATACTTCAATAGATCACAAGTAGGCAATGGAGCTGAATTGGCCACGTATTACGCAGACAACGTAACGACCTAAAAAAAACCCATCGAGTGCAAGCCCCAAGGTAGCCGAAAATAAGGAAGACCAGCAAACACTTGGAGACGATTGCTAGAATCACAATCGAGCGCTGTCGCCAAACTAGAGCGACGTTCAGAAATTAGCGCGAGAATTAAGTGTGAAATATGTGTATGTATGTAAATGCATGATCATCATGTATTAATCTAAAGACATATAAAATTGCATTTGTCATCAGATTTTTCGCTAAATCAATTGTTTATCCATAAGTGATGTCGTGGCACAAGTTAGATTTTTATATAAATGCCTTCTTGTTTGTGTTTATCTCCAAAGCGTAATGTTTGTTTTATAAATAATTCCAGGTGTTATAGTATAAAGTGGTTTTTTCTTTCATTGTGTAGCCTGAACTGGTTTAGTGTTTAAATTTTAATTTGTTTAAGTTTCACAGTCACCATATAGCTGTTGTTTTTTACCTGCTTGCAGTTTATTTTTACAGTCGTGAAATGAAGCACCAGGAAAGTGCGCTGGAAAGCCACGAAATAACTCGAAGTTGTGTCATAATATTAAAAGTCGGTCTGAAGAAGTCATATCAAAATATATATCTAATCTTTGGGTAGATAACACTCATTTTTGATTTAGAAATTTGAAATATAAATCTTATTAGCTTATTTTCAGCGAGTATTATTTACTTTTTATTGGTAAAGATTTTTTATCTTAGAGCATTATAATACCCTTGAACTATACACACGACTGTCTTTTGTTATCGATATTATCTAAAAGGTATGTGACCAAAAACATACAACACAACCAAATAATTTTGACTTCGTCTTTAAATATTTTTTTTCTTATGTAGACCTATTTATTCGAACAGACGAAAGTTTGTTGACGTAGGATCCCTATCAAAAATAATTGTAAGTTTATCCACAGCTTTCTCAGAGCGCCCCCAGACCTCGAAAATTCTGCTGACTTCTCCAAAATAAAAATTGAGAACGATATGCACCTGGAAAGTCCGGTCTGCTAATAAGAAGTATTTCTCCATTCAACTGGCGAATGTCTACGAAATAATTAAGGCCAATATAAAAAGGAAGCGCGAATTTTACAGATTTAAGCTTTTTCGTTACAAAATCAATTGATTTTTTTTACTATTCTAGTTCGCCTTATCTAAGCTGTCTATATAGTTCCAGTTCTTGAAGTATGAGCAAATAAGTTTAAACGACTTGGAATTCCAATTGTTCCACTTTTTTTTTTAACAATTTTTAAAAATCCTTCGCCTTCATAATTCAGTGATTTCAGAGGCTGAGTCATTTAATAAGAAACTTCAATCTGAACATTGCAATTTTTTTATTACCAAAAGAGTAACTATTCATGTCCAAGAACAATTGCAATTCTGCTTTAAACATAAGTTGTATATTCTATTCTATTTCTCTTAGAACTCAACGTGATTAAAATTAAAAAATCACTTCGCTTTGTTCATTGATTGCAGTACTCAATATTTTTGCACACAAATTTGCTTTGTGAATCGTGCATTTCCATGAACAGTAATATTAATTGAAACATAAGTATCACCCCGAACATAATCCGGGGGAGCGCAGATACAAACAAGAGATTTTGCTGTGATTTCGAAGACTCCATGGCTGACCTGATGCGACTTGCGGAGTCACAGAAGACACAAAATCTTGAGCACATACACATTTGAAAATCTTCAAATCACTACTGATGAAGCTGGTTCGACTCCTTGTTAGAAATAACCTAAGTACAAAGGGCGCACAATAGATCAAATTAGTCGCAGTACACAAAACCCTTTACCCAAGCCGTACTACCATTACTGTACCCTGTTGTCGATATTGTTTTACATTAAATTAAATAATAATTTTCCAATACAGGATTTACTTTAACGTACAGATTTATGCCGGTTGAAGCCCTTTGCATTGGAAATAACACTTTCGATATTCTGTTTCGATGAAGTATGCAGGTCTGCCACTTAATTGTAATATATTGATGTGAGAAAGCATATTATAAATTTTTTTATTTTTGAGCTATGCAACATGTTAGACGCGTAAATAAAGCCAGTGGAAAATTGTACGTTAGCACACCGAAATAGCCGCCTATGTATAACGAGTCTTACGCCGAAGACCCCCATCATCTGTGTTAATTCATTTCAAGTTAATACAGAAATAAAATAAAACAAGCAAATTTTTTGTTTACCATGATGGTTCCTTTTGTATTTGCATGTATGTATGTATGTTATGTTTATATCTCTCTCCATGAAATCTCTAGTTTTACAATTTTCTTCTGCTTTTTTCTTTACTACTTTTTTTTAAACAATAATTTTCTTAAAACATTTTGTTCTTACGATGATGCTCTCGAGAGACTTGCATTTACAATGACATGTTCAGTTTTTCATCGTTCAAAGATGGTATTTTGTCTAAAAAGATTTCATGTTTTTGTTTTTTCTGCTAATACGATTTATGTTTGCTCTTGTTTATTTTTAAAACCGATTGATCGTCTTTATAGTATATATATATATATGCGTGTTACATGTTTTTGTAAATTGTATATGAATATTTATGTGTGTTTATATACGTAAGTATATTTTTTTTTCTTTGTAAATAAATAATGCAACCATCATACAGCACAATTAAATATACATAACTTTTGTTTAAATCCACAACTCGACGCCTTTAAATTGTTCAGCAATATGTTATTTTTTTTAATATTCTTAAAATCGACTTACGTTGATTTTGAATCAATAAATTACATTGCAATTTTGCTATATATGTAATTGTTGTTTAATGCATATGTAATGTATAAATTTTGAATGTGTTCGTTCTACAACAGCTTATTTGTTAACAATGTTTATGTTCTACTCGAAATGTTGCATTTATTATTATTATTAGCTTTTCAATTCATAACTATAGAAATTTAATGAATAATACATATATTGTAAATAATTACGAACGAAATTCGAATGGGCTGTGTACTAATAATTTTTAAATTTTGGCGGTTTCGCTCTCTTTCTTTCTCTTTGATGCTACATTTAACGAGCAACTCAATTTGTTTACGGATTTTGTTTAAACTGCATTTTATTTTATAATGTGTTGGCGTTTAGTTCGGTTGGGCTATTGATGATCTAGAAGTTGTTTGCTGCATTGTATGGGCGATGACATTTTTATTCGCCAATTTTTTCGTCTTCCGATTCGGATTCTAAAAAAAATGAATAAAAAATATTTTAAAGTCAATGTTTCATTTTAAATTATGTGTAATTGTAATTTAAACGTTGAGTGTTTGTCCGAATAATTATTGGCCAAATGTAACTATGTTTAGTTATTTGGACACCCAATCATTCTTTTGCTCTGGCATATTTCGTTTAAATTTTTTAAAATTAAAATTTAAAGATTTTTTTTAATACGAAATATGCAGCCTTATTAAGTTTTGTGTGTAATTGTTTTTTGTACGAACAATTATTGGCCAAATTTAACTATGTTTAGTTATTTGGACACCCAATCGTTCTTTTGCTCTAGCATATTTTACATGAAATTTTTAAAATTGTGAATTTAAAAACTTGGTAAGAATATGCAAATGGCTTAAATATATGCGGGATACTAACCTTCCTCGGCAGACTGTAGCCATTCAACGAATTTGCGCATTTGTTCTAGGAAATGCATTTTGCCCTTATTCAAGTGTCCTTCTTTGTACCATAGCAAGATGATCTCCTCAGACAAGACTTCAGCTTTGTAGAACAGCAGAATTATTTTTTGGAACGCCTTCATAAAATTCATATTTTCATAACAGAATTCCTGTACTTTTAGTATCAATGCCAATTCAGAACGATCAGTGGATGCAAATGCCTGCAGAAGAGAGCAGTATGTGCGTAGATGACGTACGGCTTGATCGGTAACAAGCTCCTCCTTCTTGTTCCACTCGCCTAGCGACATAATCGTTGACCAAATCTATAATTTGAACACAAAACAATTAGTGCTCCGAATTTGGTAACATTTAAAAAGTAGAATTTGAATCAAACTTACTATAACAATTATCTCATGATCCGGAATGTTGGTGCGCTGCGCAAATTCCTTGATGTCTGCTGTGATCTCAGTGTGCGCCTTCTCGTCATTAATGTCATCGATAAGTGTTTGCTGCAGTTCGCGTTTGGCCTCTTGACTTGCTTGAGCCTTATGCAGTTTTATAATTTCATTGAGTTCTTTATCAAGAAAAACTTGTTTAAAATATTCCTCAGTACGTTTATTTGGTGGGAAAAAGTCCATAAGTCTATAATTGTATAAATTAGGTATAATTGAGAGTTGAAGAGTCAAATTGGCTTTGTTGGTTGGTAATGTACGAAATTTAATATACACCCAAAAGAAACTATCGTTCATTTGCGAATTTTTATTAAATTCCATTGGAAAATTTCTTCTTGGAACGTTAATTAAAAATCTACAGCTAATGTGCCGTAATATCTTCCTGAAAACGTTCCTATACATTTGCTTATATTAAACAAATTTTCACTTACTTGCTTTCCAGTCCACCCTTTTTAAGCGCCTGTACAAGATATGCAATGCCCTTCTCCTGCTTAAATGTCAAAAAGAGCTCCAATAGAAACTCAAGAGCGATGCCATCTTTGATCAGATGCTCGTTATTAAGTACCAGTAAAACATTTGGTGGTACAGAGCCATTAACTGCAAATAGAATTCAATCAAGTTAAATGTGTGATTCTTATGCTGATGCTATGCTATAAGGATGTACGTGGAGTTGTGGCTTTTGCATATAGTTATTATGCAAGAGTCAGTATACCAAGCATTACTTTCATTTAAGCCAATGCAAAAAGTGAGTAAACAATTTACTTGCTACTCTCACCACAAAAGCGTATGGCTACGACGACAACTTAGGTTCGAATGCTTACCTAACCATAGCGCGGTCATACGCGCAAGCTTAATACGTTCACTTGGTGTAAAGCCCTTTATGAATACCAGCACCTTTTTCATCTCTTCCTCGAACATCTTCTCGAGGTACTTATAACGGCGGCTGAGCTTGACAAACACCTGTAAGCAATAATTTATAACAAGTGTTAAACGGCATTTCTGAGAGAACACAAATGCTTAAAATTTTTATCGCAACGTCAGAAATCTTTAGATTGCTGGATTTGAATTTATTGCAATATAAAGGCAAGTTAACTGTTGCGTTTCATTTTGCATACGTTCGACACCGCCAGAAGAAATTTCCTTCAAAACGGCTCTAATTTTTATATGCGAAGTACTTTTGGCCTATTAATTTAAAGTGAATTTGTCGCAGCATAAGAAATCTTTAGTTTGTTGGCTTACTTTTGTACAAAATAAAGACAAGTAAAATGTTGCGTTTCATTTTGCATACGTTCGACACAGTAAATAGTTGCAAAACATCTATAAACGGCTCTAATTTTTATATGCCAAATGTATTTTAAAAGTGGAGAAATAAGAAAAAGTATTGTAGTACAACAAACCTGCTCAAAGTTTCGCATCGCCTCCATGTCTTCTGGTGCACCAAAGATGCAGTACTGAGTGCGCGGCTTTTCGCCATCCTGAGATATGGAACCGCCTGGCACTGTATACAAACGAAACAAAGTCAACACAATATTCGAGCGTTAATATGTGCCCGTTACATACCCAAAAGACCACCTGCTATCAATATATCAAAAAGAACTTCTCCGTAACGACGATAATCGAGTTTATTGCCAGCACTGTCTAGATATTTTGAGATTTGTTCCAGGTCACCTTCAGTTTTTTCGAGACCAGCAATGACCGCATCACGGAATCCCGTTGGGTCATATTTTTCTCTTTCATCTGGAAAACAGTTGCGATTAATAATTACAAGCGTAAGGAAGGAAAAAAAAAACACAAAGCAAACAAACCTCTTTTTCTGGTCTTGATGCGTTGACCCGATAGCACTGGTCTTTCAGTTTTTTGACTCATACAATAAATTGCTAAAGATATAAGAATAGAACAGATTTATTAATATTGTTTGCTTAGCTACATATATATATTTAAACGCTTTGTGCACGACGACAACTAAGTCAAAGCACAACTAGATTTTAAAAATGTTGTAAGGCCAACTACTCTTTTTTTATTTTTTTTTTTTAATTTTAGTATACACGCTGTCAAATTCAGTGAAATACGATTTCTGCAGACACCCAAGAAAAATATGCAATAGAAAGTAAGTTTCTATTAAGAAATCTCAAGTTATTTGATCAAATATAACCTCAAATGTGATATGCATGTTGTACATGTGCTGCTGCCAGCTACTTGCCCGAGCAGCAGCAGCAGCGCCACCACTACTACACTTGCAATTTTGATAATGCCGGACAAAGAATGTAAGTGGAATGAAAGACAGCGCGAGAAATTGACAAAGAAACTGGCAGAATAAATGAAGTGAAATTTTTTCGAAAAAATACAAAATGCTCGTTAGCTGCCGTCTTTATTGTCAGCCTCACAGAGTGTGAGAGAGACAGGCGGCGGGAAAACGAGGTCAACGTACATGCATACGTTGCCTTTGTTCACGAGCGCGCGCCCGTGTGTGTGTGTGTGCGCGGTTTGCGTGTGGCAAAAAAAAGCTAAATATTTAATGCGCATAACGCAGCATTAAATTGAATTAACAAACAAAAACAACAACTTACACTTTTACTTAACGGAAATAAGTTGTAAAAAAACGAACGTTTGTTAGCCGCTTCCGCGTGTCCTTGCAGCTATGCAGTTATGCCTTTTAAGACGACCTTATGAAATTCTAACTTATTTTTTTTTTTGTATAATTTAACCTCGTCAAGCCCAGACGACGTTCACCAATACAAAGTCAATTTATCGCGTTTTTTGCCGCTATGACTTTATTATATTTCTTAGCTGTAAAATTGACACGCACACACACTCAACAGTTGACAGCGAAGCAGTGGGGAAAGAGAGAGAGCGAAAACCCGTCGTTTTTTTATTTGTTACTAAATATGCTTTTTTGCTTATATTAAAGTCACTTGGTTTAATTTTTTTTTTTATTAAATGGGTCGAAATATTTATTTTTAATAATTATCACAATCGGTTGCTATGTTTCCGTATATTTTTATTATTTTCTTTTTCTAAAATTAGCGTACATAAGTTAACGTTTGATGAGAGAACGCTGTTGTTCTGCGCGTAGCACTTTACTAAATGAAATTTTACAGCGAAATGCCACTCGAACGGAGAGTTCGGCGAATGTCAGACGACGGCGGCGACGATAGCTGCCGACCGAGACATGTGGTCGGTACGCCATTTTGAAGCCCGTGTCTGACAGTGTGTGCGCTGCCTAAAATGCATGTCATCTAAATATGTACACACATACATACAGATGAATGTATGTTGCGTTAATTTGCTTTCTGCAGTTTAACAAACAAAAAATAAGCATAAAAACCATGGAAACAATATTAAAATGCGTTAAAAAGTGTATATATAGTTTATGGATTAACTTTTAAAACAGCACAGTTTTTATGCAGCAGCGCTCACGTTTAACTTGGGACAAACTAAGCAGTAGCGTTATAATTAAATTAGTTGGTACAGTTGACGTTGAAAAAACGAGAATTTTAAGTTTAACAAACTTAAAAACAAATGAATCATAGAGCACAAACGCTTAATGTGCATAGCTCAGCCATATGATAGCAAATTTTTTCACTTTGCAAAGACAAAGACTTCGCTCAACGCAACAAAATGTGGCCTGTTCAAACTGCGCATTTTTTACAAAAGCAATTTTTAATACTTAGCTGCACATTATAAATAACACCGCTTATAGTTTTAAATGGTTTTTACTTACGATTAAAACAAAAAAATCTGTTTTGCTTTGAATATAAAAAACTTTTCACTTGGCTGTTTGCTAACGTCCGCTCGCTGCCAATATTTTTTTGTAATAGAACGAAAGACGACGATACGGCGAATTTAAGGCAGGCGTTGCCATGCTGCCAGATCGCTTTAGTGACAGTGCTGCAAAACGACAAATATAATGCAGCATCAAATGTATACAAAAAAAATTTATAAACAAAGTGAAATGCATAATATTTGTTACTAATAGTTGCTGAAAATCATCTAATTTTTGGCTAAAAATGACGACTAAAACAGCTGCAGAATGCTAGTGACAGTGCATGAATATAATTACGAGCAATTTCAGCAGCTAATCAAAACACTGCCGGTTGCCAGTAGCGTTGAGCTTAACAATACGCAAGATGTGCAAAAGGTTAAAAACAAAAAGTTTTTCAATAAAACAATTAATTTACTTTTTACTCAGCAGCTTTGCCGTGCATACCTTCAGCTGCTGCAAGGAAATTTATCTTTAGAGGAGCTAACATCGCTGTACTCCGTTTCCATAGCAGTATTTCTACTTGGACCAC
The DNA here is from genome assembly GCA_035046065.1 of Chymomyza procnemis. NCBI lineage: Eukaryota > Metazoa > Arthropoda > Insecta > Diptera > Drosophilidae > Chymomyza > Chymomyza procnemis. The sequence continues at coordinate 60,976,547 of JAWNOJ010000026.1, forward strand.
ATAGAGGACGCCACTGCAGTCGGCGTTTGGAGTTGCTAAACGAATGTTTCAATTACTCGGACACGCTGAAGCCTACGATGGTGAGTAGGTCCTATTTCTGCTTGCATCCTAACTTAACTCTAGTCTTAGATAGACTATGCGGTGCGTAACTTGTTGGAAAACTTCAAACTTATGACAAATTCTGATCCGGCAAGTGTGGATTATATTTCATATCTACTAGAAGCTATACCAAGCATACTGGTATCCAGCGAAACGGGTAAAATTATATCCATGGGATTGCTGCGTTCATTCATTGCCGATTTGTGCAATACAAAACCACCCATAGTTATGCATATATATCGTAATGTAGGTGCATTCATTTCAAAATATGTCTAACTTTATATATATATTTAAGAGTTAACCATTTCAAATGTAGCTTTCCGAGATCTGGCAAATGCTCAAAGTACTAAATTTGGAAACTCTCTTAGAAGAATGGTCCCTAGAGAAAATGTATCTGTTAGCGAGAAGTTTCGGCTTGCTTTTAAATACAGCTGCTTTTGGTTCTAATGCTACGCTAAAATTGGCAGGATATCGCGGATTTGAGTTACCACCAAATGTACCAGAAATAGCAGAATGGTTTACCACGCTAAAAAATAAACTGGAATCCGAGCATAAGCAAAGTGAAGAACGCAAAAGAGTAAGTGACTTGCATATATGTATTTATTCGTACATTTCTTAGGACTTTTGATTTTTTGCAGGTTTTACAGAATATTGAGTACAATATATTAGGTTTACTATCTGAGCTGAAAAATGAAGCAATCGCTTAGTAAAATTAAGCATTTACTTTAAGAGAAAAGTTTTCTAATTCTTACATTCTGTACCTACTTGGACAAAGATTACAATAAGTATGTGAAAGATGATGCTATTCAGTGTGTTTGAATAATTTTTGAAAATCACAAAGATGTCGAAATAGACTATTACCTTTTGCTGATCGATTTGGAGAATGCTTTTGACAGTTTTTCTCGTGGTGAGTCTGGAGAGCACATGATATGTCAGATGTCAGATTTTATTTTGCTTGCTAAAATCAATCGGCGATGAAACGTAAATATATGTCCTTTCAGCAGATGACATTCTTCAAGGCATCATTGAAATTATAGTCTTGTCAAAGTGAGACATGGACTTATAAAAAGTTCCCACCTAACAATTTCAGATCCAGGCGGGCCTTGAAAAAAAATCAGCAATTTCTAATAATTGGGCTTTGTAGTTAGCGACGAAGTTAGCTGCGTTAATGGCCAGTGGCGAGATACGACAAGAATGTAACACGAAAATTGAAGGGAGAGATAAAAATGCTAGGGATGACGCTGCGTCTGACATATCAATGGGCGACCGTTGGATATCATGATGACATGATAACAATACCTCTTGAGGAGCATAAATTAATCCGAAATGGGGTTAACTGATTTGGATTGTGAAGTACACTTCCGTATGATTATTTATGATGCTCAAATGAATTAACTTTTCTGAATGCCATTTCTATTGTTACTTTGCAAAATATTTTGTCCAAGTGGAATATGATATTGAAGATTCATGGATTCCAATTTTGCGGTAAAAAGACAAAATGAAGTGGCAGGAAAACTGAATACAACACTTCCCAGACCCTAATCTTATATGCATCCGAATGTTGATCAATGTACAAATCGTACGAGAGTAATTCAGCAACGTCTGAGATGAAATTGCCAAGAATGACAGCTTGTTCGTCCAAAAAACCATTACTGAGGCTCTTAAACAACAATAAATGCGATTTTACTCTTATATTATTGTCTTGGAAGGCATTATTTACTGATAGCGCCAAATCGCAGGGCTGGCATACCTTAAAAAAAATATGAATTAGTCAGATGTTAGTGTTTACATCCAAAGGGTGTCAGCGCTGACATAATGAAGGTTGGGCATGCCTGCCGAAGAGCGCTAAGTGAATCCGAAAAAGTTAATCAAGGCTTAAGGGGAAGGTTAAGAAAATGGCGTCGAACATCAAGGGTTATCTTATTTGGATGGTCCAGAGAGAAGGAGCATAGTAAAAAAGGCTTAGCAGTCTAAGTTATGTAAAGTAAATGTGGGGAATTGAAGGAGTCGATATTGGCAATTGTACGGTTTTACGTTTGCATGTTCATATATGCAGACAGGATCAAAGAGACGGTAAGAGCTAGACCAATAAAATTTTTAAATGAGATGTGTGAGGGAAAAATACATTTTGTGTTTCAGATGTTATCGAAATCCCCAACATTTTTATATATATAGCCAGTTTGTTTATAACAATGCAATCCGATATGATAAGGTCTGTAAAAAACGTTTTTGCACATAATTTGCTGAATTCGCGTTAAAAAAATTTGGTAGTCAAAAGAATTAAATTGTATTTTTAACTTTTTTTATGTATAAAATTGATTAAATTGCATAAAGTATTTCATAATTCTCGACATATTTGTTTAGGTCTTGGTATGTATATTTGATTATTATTTAATGTATATAATTCAAATAAAAAGAGAATAAGCTTTGTGGCACTACACAGAATCTATTTCCTTTCGTAGTTTATATTTTAGTTATAAAATGTTTACCAAGAACGCCTTATAATGTAATATACAAAATTTAAAATGTAACTTAACTCCCAAAATAATATAAAAAAGAAATTCTTTCCAATTTCGTAGAAGTTTTGCCAAAAATGTAAAATTATATGACTTGGAGAAGCTGTGTAGAATATGATTATTTTAATAATTAAGAAGCATTTGTTAAAAAAATTTTAGGTTTCATCACCATAAGATATATTTTTAATTTAAAAACTAAAAAATTTTAAAAACTTAACTTAGTATTTTGTGTGGTATTTTTCTAATTTAGGTATTTGCTTGCATTTTTAAATTATGGTCACCCTATTCTTACTTGTTTTCGCGCCATTTGTGTAGACACAATATTATTGTAAACATGGATTTTCATTTAAAAAAACGACAAAAACAGGATATAAAAGTTGAAGTGGTCAGTTTAGAAACCAAATATCCACACAATGTAATGCTTTATCGCTACCCACCAACTGAAGATATACACATAGAGGAATTCGAAGAGTTAGCGTTGGAACGTCTGCGTTTGTTGCGTGTATTTGACAGAGCCACAACAAAAGGTCTACGAATGTTATCCGACGATTGGAAGGAGTACGTTAATGCTGAGCTAACACGGGATGGCCTACGTGGCTATTTACGCATGTGCACCATTGGCAGTGGCAAAGACATACAGATACGACGACGCGACTATTTGTCACATTTTATATTGCGGCTCGCATATTGCCGATCTGAGGATTTGACTCGTTGGTTTGTGGCACGAGAAATGGAACTGTTCAAGTACAAATTTGCAGCATTAACTAGCAGCGAGATTAAGCAATTTCTTGAGGCAAACAATTTTCATTTCCAGCCACTGACTGAATCACAAAAGAATGAAGTTAAGGATGGACTCTATGAGAGCACTGCGGGCCAGAGCGTTTCAATGATCGAGTTATTAGACTTTTACAAGGTACCATTTGTTCAAGTTCTGGATTTAGTTCGCAGTCGTCGATGTTATTTAAATGGTGGATTTGCTTATGTAAACACACATGACTTGGTGTCGATTGTAGGCAGCAAGCAACAAGATGAAATAGAACAGGGTCTTGCCGCAGCGAAAACACTTATCGAAGATATTGAAAGTGATGAACGGATTTCACGTATGTTAAAAGCGCTACACAATTCCTACACAGGCAAAGATTATACAGTGTGCAGAGATACTGCTGTACCTATTGAGTCGTTGGACCAGTTATCCAAGACGTCCATGCCACTGTGCATGCGCATGTGTCATGAGCATATACGCGCTAATCATCATAGTAAGCACGGTGGTCGCATGCAATACGGACTTTTCTTGAAGGGTATTGGTGTAACTCTAGAGGACTCATTACGCTTTTGGCGAGAAGAGTTCACGAAGAAAATGGATGCAGATAAGTTTGCGCGTTCCTATGAGTACAACATTTATCACAACTACGGCAAAAAAGGATCTTTGGTAAACTACTCACCATACTCTTGTATAAAAATAATCAAAGACATGGTTGCACCTGGAGACTGTCATGGTTGTCCATACAAGACGCTTGCTCCTGCTACTCTAAAGGCTAAATTGACTACCTATGGACTGTCACCGAGTGCAATTGAGGAAGTCATGTTCTTTGTATCGCGGGGACATTATCAATTTGCTTGTGGCAAATATTTTATGCTTACACATAACTCCAATGTGGAACCGACCATAAACCATCCGAATAGCTATTTTGAGGAGAGTCAAATTTTGATGGGAAATAGACAAAAGCGAGCACCCGGACCCAGTCAAGCACCAAATAAACTGCGAACAACTATTAAGGGCAGTGCTGATAGAACAATGATGAATGGTGATGATGATGATGAACTGTGGCGAATTGCCGAAACGCAGGAGAAAGAGTACCAGAGCCAGAAAAATATCGACAATGCCTTTGATGATGATCTGGATCTTACAGCGATACAATACTGAAATGTCTAATTTGCTATAATACAATAAATAGTTCTTAATACACCAACGCACGATTTGTTTATTTTTGTATTGAACAAGTTTTAGCCATTCACAATGGTTTGAGCTATTTACAAGCGTTTGCGTTTCGTTGTGCTTGACAACTTAAGCATCTACTTTGCCGTGCATTGTTATTAAGTAATAATAAAATATAAAATTAAATATGGCTAGACTGTTAAAAGTTGCCACTGCTTCTCTCCGGGGCAGCTTATGGCAGACACGCACGCTAACATCGACAACACCTTTGATGATAAAAGAAAGTAAGTAATATTTGATTTCATAACCTATCCATGTGTTACTGCAACACGACACTTGCTAAATTAAATTAACTTGTTTATAGTTCAGCAAAAACAGGAAAGCAATGCCATTGTATACGAAGGCGTTAATGTGGAGTCGCCGCGTGCAGAGAAAATGTTGTCTGCTGCCTGTCAAAGTAAGTTTTGCCCCGAATGCACACTTGGACTGGACATCAAACACACGGATGTATTGATTCTATCTCAATACGTGCGCTCCGACGGTTGCATGTTGCCTAGACGTATTACTGGATTGTGTTATCGTCAACAAAAGAAAATGGGTACGTTGGTTACAATGGCGCAAAAGGCTGGATTGATGCCAAATTTAGCACCTTCATGGAGCAAAAAAGACCCAAAGAAACGTTTTGGCTGGCGCAAATTTAACAAATACTTTATAGAATCAACAATAAAATATTAATGTTACTTCAAACGTGCATTTAAACAAAGTATACTAAGCATTTTATGTTTCAATAATAATAATAAATTGTGTTTAAAAATTCCACCTTCTGTGCACACAACATATGACAGTTTGCCGATACCAGCTGTTAGTTGCTGTTTTTTGTTGCGACTGGCAACAGACGCTGTGGGCACGCATCGTTGTGAATGATAGATTCTGCGGAATTTTTAAATTATTTTGATTTGTGAAAAAAAATTGAAACAAATTAGTTTGTTAAGCTGTAATAATATGGCTCATGTTGAAATTCGCTTGCGCCGAAGCGAACGGTACGTATACTAATATATGTTGCAAATAAAAATGCATAAATATAATTGCTTACATATCCAAAATGCTTAATTTATCAGATCTTTACAAGAACTTCGTGCTGCACTTGAACCCGAATTAATTTCATACATACGGTCGAGTAAATTTCTGCCACCGAATGTTTCCTTAAAAGTACCAAATAATATTCCAGCTCTAGAACCAGTTGAGAGTATTCTGCTTGAAATCGACAATATGCGTTCCTGTGCTATTAATTTAGAACAATTAAAGTACTACTTTCATTTCTATATGACCCAGCGAGAGGAACAAAGATCCGAACTATTCAATGGCGGCGCTGATGGTGATAGCGTTGAAAGTGTTGTGGCTGCCAACCATTGGCTATTACCGGCTACCGAATTTGTTGGTCTCTGGGAAAATTTGATATTTGATATTGGACTTAAGGACAAGGTAATCTTACATCTTTTCTGTATTTATGTTTCTTATTAGAATTTTGCATTTTCAGCTATTGAAATTTGCATTGTCAGCTCTGAGTTTTTCGCAGCATTGCGTTAACTCGAATGTTATTGCTTGCAATCGACTTCTGTTGCTGCATGGACCACCAGGAACTGGAAAAACAAGCTTGTGTAGGGCTCTGGCCCAAAAGTTGGCTATACGCACTAATCAAAATCATGCCTTTACACACCTTGTGGAAATTAATAGCCATAGCTTGTTTTCCAAATGGTTTTCAGAGAGCGGAAAACTTGTAGCAAGTCTTTTTAATAAGATTGGCGAACTTGTAGCTGATCCCAATAATCTGGTGTGTGTACTTATAGATGAGGTTGAATCTTTAGCTTATGCACGTAGTTCTATGAGCACTAACGAGCCACGCGATGCTATGCGTGTTGTCAATGCAGTACTTACCCAGCTGGACGAAATAAAGTCTAAACCAAATGTACTTATTTTGGCCACATCAAATTTGGCTGAGAGCATTGATTTGGCGTTTTTAGATCGTGCAGATATAAAACAATACATTGGTTTACCACCTCCATCTGCAATACGATTCATCTACAAATCAATGCTATTAGAACTGATGCAGGCGGGTATTCTGCAACGTGAAGCACTGGAAACGGAAGACAGTGAGGAGGGTCTAATCACAAGTTTGTCAGAGCGTAGCGTCGGTCTCAGCGGTCGAACTTTAAGGAAATTGCCACTTTTAGCTTACGCCCAATATACAAATAGCGATTTATTCCAAGTCAATGAGAAGATACATCTATCAGACTTTTTGGATGCACTGCTTTTAGCATTGGAAGAACATTTGAAAGAAAAACGGCTCTTGGAGAAAGATACATTACAAGACTCTTAAGCATTTTTTATTGTGAATATCTTATGATAATGATTGTGAATACACAAATAAAAATATCAAATGGCGGAGTAATGCGATATCCTTATTAATAGTTGTTAACTGCGCCGATTAACTAGTAATGTAAAAGAATTAAAGATAGCCTTCAAAAGTATTGGGTGTTAAATGTTCGTTATTGTTACTTAGGGTTTTTCATCTATAAAGAACTTGTATACTTATACGGATATGCGAGGCATTGTTCGAAGCCATTTAATGTACTTTAAGGAAGAAACGTCAAATTTCTTTTTTTTGCACCTCGCGCAATTTGTTGATCTTGAGAGTTCTTTTGGCGGAATAATGAGAACTGTTATGGGTAGCCCACTCAACGAAATACCTAATGTCTCAAGGATAGAAAAATCTGATCTACGTAAAGCAAATGGTAGAACAGCCTTACAAGTTGAAGTTTGGATCGGCTTGATGTATGTGCACATAAATTCCTGAAGCATCAGCGTAAATCATTTTGGCTATGATTGTAGGAATTCATGTAGATAAGTTGAAGAACTCAACATTGTACAAAACTGCAATAAATTCTGAATGGTTTGTTTGAGAGCATTAGTCACGTCAGTTGACAAATGCTCCAGATCTAAGAAAGAAGTGTCGAATTGGCTAAGCGCACATTGTCAGAAGAATCAAATGAGTTAAGATGCAACTACTTCTTTATGAAAAGTATGTTATGTATTTTTGTTTTAATTGGGTTAAGGCGTCATAAAAACAAAGCTTATTGTGAACCGTACTGATTGACATCACTACATAGAATAAAAATTGTCCCAGTTACCACGTAACTTGACATTTTTCTGCAACTTTTCAATTGAATTGTAGCTCCGCCTGATTATAAAGAAATTAGTTTCCCAGGTACCGTGAGCTCCACCTTTTCCTAACCTTTGTAGTTGCTTAAAATTGTTTCCTCTCTTATAGTTTGAAAAGTAGATGTTATATAAGGTATGAACAAGTTATGTAATGTATGGTATGGACGTACGCCTTTAATATTTTGCACGCACTGGATCTGAGGGCAATGGCTCTTACTATTGCGGTTCTAATCCAACGCACCCAATGGTTTTCTTGCAGACAAAGATTGCCGCGAAAGTTATCGAAAGGTTCCAACTAAGCTTCTTGTCCTGCACTAGCCTCAAATATATTTGGGTATGACCGAAATTTTGATATATACATAACGTATTTAAACAAATATTAACACAAGATAAATTAAATTTATTATAGATCTTCAACGAGATTACAAGCTCCAGTACTTTAACACAGAAGGTATTTGGTTACACCTAACCAACACATTTACGCATTTCATGTCCTCTTACTTAATAAAATTTTTGATTTTTGATTTCAGTATGATTGCAGTTTATGAATACAAAATCAAACGTCAGTTATTGCTCGAATAGCCAGTTTGATGACTCCTCCTCTTCTTTTTTTTTCTGTATTGGGCGCATTTCAGTAAACGTCATTTTGCGTGGCAATTCCTTTTTTTCTTCAGCAATCATTTTTTGCTTTTCAAATTTTTTTTCAAGTTCTAGAAGGGCTTTAGGATATGAATCCTTCTGATTGTTTAAGTCCAATGTATATGAAGATTTTGCATGCATTAGCATATTTGCTTGAAATTGTCGGTTTTCCGCTTGACGTCTTCGCAAGTATATATCATTATCATACACCATCATATCATCTTTTGCTTTCGCGAGCGACCGATCTAAAACTAAATCACTGGGCGTCTTTTGCTTGATTTTATTATATGTGCGTGACTAGCGTGATCGAGAAAATAAGATTTTTTAGACTGGATACAGTTTTTAATTATATTTTTGTTACTTACCTGCGTTGGTTCTGACTTATCTTCGTAATCACTAGAATATAAATCGTGCATAGATTCCACCACATAAGGTTCCTGTTTTTTGCGAGATGCCTTGGTCGAGAGTATGTTAGACGAGTCTAGTTCGCTCTCCGTGTGTTCCGCCGCCTCACTCAATTCGCGTAATATGTTTATCACCTCGCTACGTATGTCGATCTTACACAAGTTTTGCACCACTTGGTCCAGTGACTCATGGCGCTCACTAAGTTGTTTAACTTTTGATTCAAGTGCGAGCAGCGCTTGGTTATATTCTTGAGTCTGTTGGTCCATGCGCATCTTCAACTGATTCACAGCCTCGTCAATTTTTTTATTATGCCCTTCCAACTCGGATTGCACAACATTTCGCGTCATCAGCTTGTCTAAAATTTCTTGGAGTTCGCTAATCTTTACATATTCCGATTTATCGAAATCATCGTGTTCTACCGCAAAGCTGCTTGCCGTTTGAGTCACCGAATTCTGCAATTGCAAAATCTCATTGGCTATCTCCTGCTTGAAGTCGTGTTGTGCCATTTGTTCTTTGACTTGAAGACGTATAATACGGCTTATGTCTATGGTGTTCGAAGTCTCCGCGTTCGATTCGTGTTCAAATTTTGGAACCGAGTTGCGCTTCTTCAAATTCTTAACCGTAGTTTTGGATGTTGACTTGTTCATTTTCTTCATCTTTCTCTGCTTGCGCTTTAAACAAACAATTTCGTATAATATAAAATATTAAAGCAATTTTTAGCTTCTCTATTGTTTTGTTAAACAAAATTGACTAAACGCCTTTGCTTAAAATTATTTCAAAACTACAAAAAAGCAAAGTTAAGTTTGTTTTATTCAATAAACAAATAAGGTAAGTTAATAAGTCATTGGTTAAAAAACCAAATTAAATTTCAGGTAAACGTGCTTCTGGTATAAATGCAATTAATATGTCGTATTTTTTCGAATATTGCGGGTACGTAACGCCAGATATGTACTTTATGTTCATTCAAACAATGGCAATAAGGTCAAATACTTTGCCAATAATCCATTTGTCTATAATATTATCAAATTTGGGTTTCGAAAAGACAGGAAAGTGACGTCCACTTTGGTAAGGCAAGGTTAGGTTGGGATAAATAGGTAGGACGGCAATTGAGACCAATTTTTCTTTACACACATAGGGTATGAGCTGTTGTGATATACTTTTTATATTTATATTAAGTTTGCATCTATCAAAATGCTGATAGTTGCTCTCCAGTTTATCTGCATATCACTACTCTCAAAATATCAGTGTCCTGAGACGCGGATGAAATTAATTCACTGACTTTATGCACACAATCGTAGACAATCCAGAATTTATAGCTCCGTGACTGTTTAAGTGGATATAATTATTTCTGCGACGGTCAGAAATTGGACCAATTTTCCAATTTCCTTGATACGAATAAATGTAAGGAAATTATTATTTATTATTATTATTATTTATTAATATGTAAGGGTACAACTAAGTCCAGTTGACCTTAAGATTAGACAAGTTAAACATTCTAAAAATTGTGAAATAATAAATGATAACGAGGAAAAAATATAATAAAACACACCGTCTCACATCTGGGGCTAGCCAGGAACTTGGATATACAATGTAAAACATGAAAACAGAAAGTAGCACATAAATTGAAACATTTTTTCCAAATAGAAGCCAAAGAACAGCTTTGACCAACATAGGTTTTTATAGTTCATAATTGGTCAAAGAAGCTCGATTTGGGGAATCAAGATAAGGATTTGCCTCCATGCCTGGGCTTAAGGATTTCTATATTGACATGTGATTGATTGGTTGATAGGTATAATATGCATAGTCTAGTTCTTCAAGTAGGCCACCCAAACGCCAGCAAGCACGACTTTTACCAGTGCAAGTTTGCCACATTACTTGGTCAGCAATCTTGTGTTCAAGTTAATGTCAGCAGTAGTTGGACGTAGATTTCTAATAAATGTATGAAATGCAATTTAAAGTTTCTAAAAAATATTCTAAATGGCTCCTGGTAGGGTATCGTACTACTACTACTGCAACCGACTTTACTCTTCTTAGCTCTAAGGGGCACCCTGGTGCTCTTGAGCGCACGGAATTATCTATACATTTATCAACTTATTATTGGGACAGATTATAAAAGTACCAAATAATAAGCCAAATGAGAGAGGCTATGTTGACGAAACTGATGTCTGCTCCTTGCAGGTGCTTTTGTCAATTTGCACTTAAATTCACTTGGCCGTAATCAAATCACGTTCACAGTCACAATGGCAGCGGCTGGTAACCAACTAGATGTGCATGATAAATTAAAGCATCCTGGCATCCACATTGAAAGGTGCCCCAACAGCTTATACACATGCTGACATACATGCTGCATATATCAGCATCGTGGTAGGATAATGCGAGCCAATAACCAGAAGCAGCCAGCATTGAGGATATGCCAGAACGACATCAAGATAAACAGGAACACAACATGCAGAAGGAGAGAACGAGTAAGATAGGACGGACAATAAAAAAGACAAATAATGCGCACGAATTATGTGGCAAGATAGCTGCAAGGATAATAAAAATATATTAGAGCCAAGCAACACATATAACTACAGACACATTCAAGCAAACCTGGATAGGAATTTTTCCTTTTGCACTACTTGTTCGTACTATGGAAAGGTGCAAACGTGCCACATGTGCTGAATGGTTAACTCCTGCGCTTGCAAAGGAATAATCAACTTGAGCTGAGAAGTAACTGACATTTGATGATATGACTTTTAGGATGATATGAAAATAGCTTGTATAGAGGCTAGAAAAGTTTTAAAAAGTGACAACATTGTAAATGGAATGGACCCAATATAAAAACAAAGTAATATAAAAATAATAAAATACAAAGCAATTATTTCAATAGATCGTTTGACATTTTTAACTTGTTGCAATTGTGTTGTTTTATTTAGATTGGGCCATTAGTATGAGGATTAAGAGAGCAAATCTTCGTCTTTTAAGCGTCTTCGAATTTCAACGACAATTTCTCGAAAACATTAAGATACAGTTAATAAATTAAAACAAATTTTTCGACCTATTATTTGGAAAAACTCTTATGATGGGACAATTTTATTCATTTTTATTATGGATTTCATGTGCTTCGAAATTCAGCGTTTTCAAAACAGGTCTCAACGAAGACAAGATTCAGAACAGCCAATTACGAAAAGCACAAGAAAAGGTTTGTTCTTGAAAACAGTATCGCGAGTTAAGAGATATTATAATTGCGGCTTCAACCAAATGTTTAGTCCCACCTGTCAAAGAACTCTCAAGTATTAAATAAAAGCGACAATTCTTGAAAAAACCTGTAGTAAACAAATGCAGCTTTTGTCACGCCCATTAAAATAAAGATCATTGTAGCCATGTCTGAATTTGGAACCCCTTAAAAATTTTTTAGGCTTTACATGATGACGTTGAAAAAATTCTGCAGCTTCATCTTACAAAAAAGGAGGTCTCAGAGTCTTTTGATGCTAAATTTGTCTTCAAAAAAAGGGACCTACAACTAAATCATCTACCGATAAGCTCCAGGCTGGCAGCAGCATCCGTAATTTTAATTGAAGGATCATCAATGCAGGCTTGACATTTATTTTCAATTGATACCAACAAGACTATGACGAGGAATAAGTTTAATATTATGCTGTAATCACTCTTTATAAGCCAAATGTCCCGGTATTTTTAACATTTCAATACATTATATTTTGAATCCCCTTGACTCTCAGTGCCCCAAAGGCGAAGGATGGCTATATCGCTAATAAGCTATTTGAAGAGAACAGGGGCCAACAGTTTATAGCCGAATCCGAAGGGCAATGTCTTTACTGAATAGATATTTAGTTGGAAAAAAATGCATTTTTTTGGTAGCTAAGACAGTGCTTCGGCTTTAGAGACGCGTAAAGAAGAGAATATGGGTGTATATGGCCAACTGAAGATCAGTTGAATGATGAATTTTATCTTTTAACATGTATATGTATCGTTCATTCCAATTAAAATAAAGACTTAAAATTTTTCAGAGTTTTATTTTATTTATTTAAAGCGAATTATAAGTAAGCACTTAAAAAATCACCTTTTACAATAAGTTTATGCAAGCTGAAAACTCAGATAGGCCAAACCCAAGTTATCTTAAGCATGGTCAGGTTTCCTAGAAAAGTTGATATATTCATAAGAGTCGGCAAAAACTAGTTTATTTAACTGAACGCGTTCAATCGTTCCTTTTTTGTAGCAGTGAACGAAGCCACACAAAAAAATAATTATACATAAATTGTATTGTCTAATAGAACGGATGATTTTAGTATTTAAAAATTGCATTTCATATAATTTGTAGAACTTTTTAAGAACAAACGACTAAATTAAATATTGTAGTATAAGAACGATTAACAATATAAGAATAGCATTAAAATTCAATAGTAGTACTAGATCGAACAAAGAATAAATGACTAAAGCAAGGGAGCTAATAGTTAATTATTAAATGTTAATTGTTTATTTCTACGCGCATAAATAACCCTCATGAATAACACTTGTACGTCCATGACCATTTATCCGTCGCTTTTGTAAACGTCCAACCAACTTTTCACAAAAAAATTGTTGCATAATTTAACGTAAACGATTTTGCAAGTTTTCCATCTTATTTTTTGCTTTACTATTTATTTACTTCCAAATGTTTGCTTTTTATTTTATCGGATAGCTAACAGACATAACTTGGGACGCAAGTACAGTTGAATCAAAAACATCTGTAAAACATTCCAGATGCATGTAGCGTCTGCATTTTGAAACTGTGCAACGTTACGTATGCGCAATATGAAAGCGTATAGCTTTCTTTCTGCATTTCTTCAGTTTCCTAAAAATAAATTGCAGAATAAATATGCAACGTGTTTGAGCCCATTCAAAAGTATAGTAAATTGAACTATCGATGGTTATAGTTATTTATTTATTTATTTGTCTGTTTTGTGCATGTGAAGCCAGCAAGGAGCATCTTGCAATTGCGTTTCAACAATGGGAAAAAAAGGAGAATTGGTTTGGCAACAACTTCATTTATGAACTCTTAGCCATATTGTTGTAATGGTATTTGTTCGTTTACCAATTGTTATTATTGTATTGAAGCACTTGAAGTGTCCTCCATATTGCTACAATTTTGTTGTTGTTTGAATTTTGCTTCAAGCAATTGCGTTCACTGCTTAGAGTGTGCGTTTTTATACAATTGCTCTGTTCTTCATTGTAAACATTGTAAACTTAAAAGTTCTATTAGCTCTTTTGAATTATTTATTATGAAAAAATTTAAAATTTTGTTTTTTCCCGAGTTTGCATGGAGCGTGAAAGCTCTTAGCTAAAGGAGATGAATGGGAACCTTCATCCGGTTATTGCATCTGCTTAGCAATATGGACATCTGAAATTCTGCCATTTAAGAAAAAGAGTAGGAATTCTAAGGAGACATATTAGCAATTGTCAGATTAGTCAACTATTATAAAAATTTTGAAACTGATATCATATAAAATGATTAACAGAGTTTTATGTTTCATACTCGATTTACTCGCTGCAGATGTAGCGAACCGAATGAACACTTCTACCGAAACTGTGAAGACGAGGAAAATATGAAAATCATCTAAAACATATGTATTTCATGATAGCTAAGTGGTTCTTAGTAGACAATCAGAAGTTTCTAGTCGAAAAATTTGTTGAAAGCCTGTGTATTTTAGACAGGCTTGACCGCTTTTCCTCAGCTCATCGTTTCAGTTTATTAGAAAATTACAATTGAGCGGTCTGCCAAAACCTACCGAATAGCTAAGGGTATTTAACTCACCTATAAAGGCAGTAATTTAGTTTCTGAGACATGTCTATGTGTACTTAAGACAAACGCAATTACCTAACCCGGTTAATGATTTTGAACAAAAAGATACATGTTCTATGAAATTATTGAGAACCCATTCATCAAATGCGTTACCGATTGCAGTTGATTGTTGTTATTCATTTTAAACATTAAGAAATAAAGTGTGAAAAAGTATTTATATAAATACACATTGTTCACGCGACTTGACTTATGAACCGAGTAAAAAATTGAAAGTCGTACTAAAACTTAAAAAAATTTAAAGGGTGATTTTTTAGCAACGGTTTCTTCGCAACACGCTTTATAACAGCTAAAGCGGTCGTCGTGCCTTGTGTCAATCGAGTTTATTTTGGTCTATAATTCAACCATAAATTGGATATTAGATCGTGAGTGATCAATTCAGCACCGTACGCAGTTGGAACTCTCTTATGTTTAAAAGGTTGCGATTTGGCTATGACATCTTAAAAATGGGCAAGCAATAATAATTTTTTAGCATTCTGTGCTTATAAGCTTTCAGCGTTTTACGCGGTAGAAGTCAATATTAAAGATATAAAACTTTTTTCTGAATTTTGTGTATTTTTTATAAATTATTAAGCGTATTGGCGGCGACTATGGTATCCGAAAGATCCATGAGCTGTATGAGCTCTACAACGACATAGATGTCGTCCAGCGTATTACGGCATAACGTATGAACGAAGATGCTCCAGCAAAATAGGTTTTCGATACGAAAGTTAACGAAGAAAGACGAAGGGGACGACCTAAGCTCAGATAGAAAGACCAAGTGGAGGAGGAACTATCTACACTGCCCTTGCTTTGCGCGCGCCTTCTCCAGTTGGTCACTCCAAGTGTAGATAGTTCCTCCTCCACTTGGAGTGACCAACTGGAGAAGGCGCGCGCAAAGCAAGGCCACCTGGCGAGAACTAGGAAGGTCGGCTGTATCCCGATAACGGGCTGTGATGGACAAAACAAAGTAAAGTAACGTAAGTTACTGTAAATCAAAGCTACTTTAATCGCGATTTCTTAAAAACTCAGTCTTGCATGATTAATTCTATTCTGCGTATGCGGACTAGCCTCTTCGTTATTTCATTTACGTGTATATTTTGAAAATTGTCTTTTGTTATTTTTATTAGAAGACTGCAACTACGTATATTGCAAAAGTGAGATATATATAATTAATTTCTTTATTCTAAGCTTAAACATAAATTGATATAATAAATGTATAATATATAATAAATATAGATAAAATAGATAAAGACAAATGCATAACACAAGTTTTTTATCCACATATTCTCAGATAAATATAACTTGTAAAAATGTAAAATATATTTTCAGTGACTATGAAGATAAAACAAAGTTTGGATATTAACTTAATGTCTTACATTATTCCTTTATAATGTAGTAACTGCGCAAATTTTACGGCTGCAAAAGCTTGTGAAAATATACAGACTTTTATTCATAAGCCAACGGCTCACCCTAAAGGATACCCAAAATAATTTACGGGTTTGCGGCATTATTAAAAAGTATGGCAAAAGCACGGTATGCTTAAACACCAACGATGGAAAATTTGGAAAATTGAACTTAAACTTTGTCGAGTTTATAATATTGTTAAAGTGTTCATATCTGATAAAACTCAATGGCACATTTTGCTTTCCATGCACTTTATGGCACTATCTTTATTGCAAATGTTGTTGCTGTTGTTGTTCTTGTTGTTGTTGTGAGCTGGTCTAAGGACGCACCATGCTGTCGATGCAATTTTGATTTAATTTAAATTCCCGCGGTCGGGACACAGTCTGTCAGCCAAAAACAATGCGGAAGGCGCCATTGTTGTTGTAGTTATTGTTACGCTCTTTGGGAAATTTCTTGCGGGCGCGTTTCAAATTGTTTAGTTATTGCAAAATATGACCAACGATCATTAATTATACATTTTGTGCAAGCGTTTCTCGGCTCATCTCATCTCCCTACTCTACTCTTTGACCGTTGGCAGCGATTTTTGGGTGGCTTCTTTTGATTTTGGCCCAAAGGCAACAGGCTTGGCGAAAAATGTGGCTTTAAAACTTTTAAATTTTGTGTGAACGATTTAATGTTAATTTGAAAGCTGAGCTTTTAGTTTTTGTTTTCACCAAGTAATATAATCAGTTTAACTGGAATGCGGCGCACTACAATATTCATTACTTCAGCATTATAATTTTCAAGCTGCATGTGTAAAGTGAGTGAATGATACGGATACATATGGTTCTTATTCCCTTAACAGTTTTACCTTAAATACACTGTTTGAATTTAGTTTGTGCAAATTTATATATACCAATTCAGATGACCATCGAGTTGAGGCTAAGCAACTGAAATGTACTTTTTAACATTGGATATTCTTTTTTAATGTATAAAATTGATGTCTGAGATGAAGCTAATTTTTGCATTTTTTTGGATATAATTTGTTCAGAATGGTTTCCATTTAGCACCCTAATAAGATTTTAATGCAAAAGTTACTTTTACGCAATAAAAACTGCTACACGATAAATTTGAAAATCAAAACCAAAAATAGGTTTGTGGGACCACTTTTGGAATTATTTTGAAAAAAATATTATTTTTTTGCTTGAAGTTGAAAAAATTAAAAATTTCTGGTTCTACTAAAAACATTTTCCAAGTTTTTATGCAAATCTTCAACAATTGAATTACCTATACTTATTCATTAATAGGCGTTAGTAGAGTAATGGATACCTACTTATCTCCAAAAGCAAAGGACGAAAGTTCGATGTACCGCAGTGGTGCCTTTCCCTAGCAATAGCATTGCTACCTAAATGACGGTATTTGCTTAAGAACTCTCTATAATTTAAAGACTCCCTGCTTAAAAAGCAATTTGTGCAAGATTTTTGACAGAATTTGAGTTTCGTACGTAATAAATATTTTTAATCTTTTTCATGGAATAATAAGGTAAATGGATTTTGGGGCACCTATTGTGTCTATGGGGGTCATAGTGCTGAAGGGCGTAGGCCCACCCTCGTTCATACATTACTATATGTGGAAACAACAGGAGTTTTTAAATAAGACCCACAACATATACGGATGCACAATTTTTATTTTTTTTTTCATTCATTAGTTTAAAATGTTTGTAAAATCTTATATTTAATACATAAATAATATTTTTAAATGAATTATTTTTTTACTTCCAAATTTTTAAACATTGGTTCCCAATTTTATGAAAATCATGTTTCTGCCATTGATGGAAAAAATATCTTTTGATGCAAAATTCCATACATATACAAAAAACTAAAGAATGTACACAGTGAATATACGGTAGGCGTTAAAATGGATGGAATTGAAACTTGTGGCCGATAATGGGGTTACCCATTTCTTTACAAAGGTTTGACAATAATGAGTATGCATCAGCGTTTATTTTTAACAAAATATTGTTTTTTGCTTCAAAATGTTCGGTTAAATAATCGGCATTTGCAGTAAGTTTGGATCTGCCATTTTAACGGAAAGAAAAGATAATTCATGCAGAGATTGATTTTGACGAAATTGCGTCCTGGTCTATTTCTCAGAGCAATAAGTTAGATAGACATTTCAAAGGCGGTGATTTATGAGTCGAATGATTCGAATGGCAAAATATACAATTTTAACCGAACGGATTTAAGGATGGTATATGCCGCATTTAAACGATCTGTATCAAACTTGTTGTGAAATTTAAACTTGTTTTTTTTTTTATTAGTACAAACAAATCATAATGCTCGTATGCTTTTTATGCAATAATTAAGTATACGAAAACATATAAATATAATATTTATTATTAGGGCAATGTATCTCAAAGTCGAACACGTTAAGCTAAATCTAACTTCATCTTGTTTTTTGTTTTTGCATCAATACGATTTAAATTTGTTGCTTATATTTTAATGCATTATTTTTTAAGACAGCTTTTTGATTTATAGTTGCATATTTTTGAGCGCGAGTGTAAATTACAGCTGGTAAAATAATTACAAAAATTTAGTTGCAAATTTTAATGCTTTAAAAATGCAATAAAATAATTTTGTATGATTGACAATCGAATGTATTTATCAGTTGAATTAAATTCTATAGCTTACAGCAAATTCGTTTTGGTCAAGTTTTGAAACACTTAGTTATAATTGCCGCACAAAAAAATTGGCAATACATGAAATTGGACTTGAAACTGTTTGCCAAATGTTTTGCCTTTATGGTTTTAAACTAAGTAGCTTGGAAGTTGGGTGAATCGCATTGGAACTGCGATATAATATCCAAAACGTCAGTGCGGCACATGTTTGTGTGGGTTGTGTGCAAGTGTGTGTATCTGTGTGTATATTATTTATGTTAAGAACGTGACTGGAAATATGAAATGCAGCAAATGTGTTTACTTAGATGAAGTGAGTGAAATTTGACAAATACACAGACATACATACAGGATACATAAGCACAAAAGTATGTATGTGTTAGAAGGAATCTCTAGATGGCAAGCAGCTTTATTGTCAACAGCAGCAACTAGAGCAACAACAGCTTTAAGTAAATGAAAAATGCACAAAACCAGCAATGACGCTAATCCATTGGCATAAACACACACACACACACACACACACGCACACACATCGACACACACACAGATGCATGGCCGCATAGTTGTGCAACAGAAATATGTCAAATTCAATAACAGACAAAGTGACATGCTTCCTGCAGCAGCAACAGCAGCAACTGCGGCGCCAAAGTCTACAACAAAGCTCTGGACAATGCACAGCCCACTGCCAGGAATGGCACGCACACACACAAATACACACACACATGTGCACACACATTGTCGCTTTGGTCCTTATAAAAATGTACGATTTTTCTTCATTTGACGAAATGAAATACAATTTCTCAACGAGCTCCGGCATCAGTAAATGGCAACAGCAGCAGCAACTAACAATAAAATAGAAAGTTTGCAATAGTCCTTGCTGTGTTCGAGTAAGGGATACCCTGTACCCACATTCTCAAAAAAAAAAAACAAAAAACTGTAGTTGCTTTAGCTAAATTTATTGTTACAACTTATGAAATTAGTTTGTTAAAAGGATTCAATTTAGTATTTGTATCGCCTCAGTCTTGTTTGCTCTTAATTCGTGCATTTCTATTGACACTTTAATCCGATAAGGGAACCCCTTTATGCCACGATTTTTGTGTGCATGTGTAATGACAACAAGTACCTCCATTAGCTATGGGAATTTAGGAAAACGCACTCGGCAGATTTCAATACATTAAAAGGCAGCATTATTTGATTTGGTTGTAGTAAGGGTAATGCGGCAGGCTACATAATTGTACCAAAATTCTTATTGTAGTCTACGACCAAAATTAACATTCTAGAAGACTATCATCCTGCCCTCTCAAAAGTCACAGAGTGCTTTCAATATGATTGACCTATGCTACAACGATAAGGTTAAATTGACTAGATTAATCAAAATGCGCATACCTTTCTGTACATATGAAAGTATGATCTGAAGACTGTTTTGTGATAGTAATGCATGCGGTCTAAGATATACTTATTGGTAAAAGTCGGATGTATTACCTCTATGTGGTGCGACGTCCACAGGTTTCACATCGGGCATGGCACATATATTACTCATTAAAATAATTATAAATGATCTAAGATGTGCAGATGACTGAAAAATCTAAATTTCCGTATAAAGTTTTCAAACATGTTGCATAAATACATGCAAGCTTAAAACATAACGTAATGTATGTTATTTTTTCGAACTTTATTTTTGCACCCATGTCAATGAGATGCCCAGACTCTTCGCACGATTACTTTGTATTGCGTTTGTCACAAATGACATATAAAGATATATCAAGTGCTATATATTTTGAGAATAATCATGAAGGCTTCACATGTACGTAAAATATTGTTGCAGGTTTAAATTTTTATGTTTGGGCCTCTTAAAATACCCTCTACTTTACTATTTTGTTAGTCACTCCAACTGTTTAAGAGAACAAAGACCAGAATAATGGCAATGATCGCTTCTTTTATTAAAACATATTTGTCTGGGGAAATACAATAGCTTTAGAAACATGAAACAACATGTACAGCCTGTATAAAGCAGTAGATTTGTAAAGTAACCCGTTCTAAGAATTTGCCCAAACCTACAATTGAAAGCGTAGAAATTTAGGATGAAACCATCGAAATCCCCGAATATAATCGAATTGATGCTGCAACCTTGGAGCACTTACCATCGTAATGCAAACAATAATCTAACCATTTTTCTTTTCAATAGAAGAGCGTTACAATTATAATTACCCCGAAATCAAGCAAACCAAATATAGATCTATAGTTAATAAAATTTAAAATTGTGAAGAAACTGCTTTTACAGAGGCTCTCAGAAGAGAAATGCAACATTACCGATTACCAGTTTGGATTTAGACAAGAAGACGGCGCCATTCAACAAGTCCACAACATGCCATACTCAAACTCAATTTACTTACAGTATGGTGTATCTTTCTCTTAAGGATAACAAAGGAAACAGAAGATTCCACGTTATAATCAATCATTCTGTTCTGGTGTATCTCAGGGCTGCGTACATATGCTAATGAAGCAACAATCATGATGTTGGTGTACTCGCCTTATTTGGCAACGTAAGGAACTTAATAAACGCTTAAAAACCAGGAACCATAACTTCAGATGTGGACATAGTTATTAATGCTGAAAAGTCCTTTGGCTTATCCTGAGTGTGAAACTGACATGGTGAGACTACATCCCTGGCAAGTTTATGGCCTGATCTCACCCAATTTTCTGGCTTCTGAAAGTAGTTCCACCATAAAGAGGGATCTCAACATGCCTACAATTGTAGTTAAAATAACAAAATTGTGAAGGATTCATGCAGCTCGGCAAAATAGGCGCTCACAAAAATCACCTTGTCATCAAGCTGCTGAACAACTGCCAAGAACGCCAACAGCCCTTTTGAGTTGCCATTGCTCCCTCCACTTAGTTACATTATAAATTTCTATTTCATACGTTAAGGTATGAAAACCTAAATGGCCCTTGGATAATATATAATAAGGAAACTTTCAACGCTGATCAGCTGATATATTAATTATAAAGAATTTATGCACTGGCTGACAATAACACATGATTTTCCACAGATTCATAATACCCTTAATGCCATAGAATGAGTGTATTGAAAGAAACAGAAGTAAAAAAATTCCTTGCAATTTTCTTGGCGCAACAAACGCAGCGTTGCCAAATCAGAACGGGCGAGCATGTTGGATACTGGCTGGGCCAATGGATACATATTGACATTTTTAAAAGCCAATATTTCTTTGAGTTTGCAGGCCGGTACTGAGGCCAGAGCCAAGCCAGCCAGTCTTGCAAAGTGCAGCAAAATTCCGCTTGTTGTTTTGGTCTTTGCCATATTTATTTTTTTTTTTTGGGTTCACTGTCAAGAAGAAAGCCAACTTTAAATATTGCCAAAGTTAATGCTAAAGTTTATTCTGCCCTGGTCTTTATGGTGTGCAGTAACTTTTCTGACTCTTGTTTAAATCTGTCCAACAAATAATAAATACTACAACTACAGATTTATATGTATTACGCATTGTGGGCAAGTTGCGTAACTTTTCGGATTGCCTGCTGCTTACATTTTATTCAACTAAAACTGGGTTAGTTTGCCAGATTGATTCTTATTGCCTTTGAGTGCTAACTTGTGGCAGAGAGTGCTAACTTGAACGGCAAATGATCAAATACCAATTAGCTTGCCCATATAGACAATATTACTGAGCAGCTAAGACACTGCCACGCCACACCTTGATTGCCTCAATGGTTTGGTTGCAATTACCTTGATTAATGGCGGTTTTAAAGCCGATGGAAATACTTGAGGTTACCTTCACCCGCCGTTTGACGCCTTTTGCAGTTGTGCCAGGGCCAACATAAAGGACTGTCAGTTTAAGTTTTATTTTTTTTGCAACTTTTTGAAATGAAAATTGCAAACGCAAATGAAATTAGCCAAAACTATTTTGCCATTTCAGTTGCGGCACAATTTCCACACGCTCTGTAGCTGCCGCACAGAACTCAAGTCAAGTTCGTGACGTGCTTTATTTCTAATTGGATTAGGGCGTAGGCGTCTGCTATAAGGCAATACTGGAATTCCCATTCAACGCAATTTGATTGCCATTTGTTTGCGTGCTCTCGCGTCTTGTTGTTTTACAAATTTTAATTGAAAAAATTCTTCAATTTTGCCATTTATCTGACTGGCCGGCACCAGGGTCTGGTGCACCCTATACCGGTCCTATCGTGACACTGACAACTTGGCATAGAAATCAAATTAGGTACATATATCCTGACTATGCTGGGTGTGTCCAACTTTTTAATTTTCAGGCATCCAAATGCAATTTTCCAGCTAATTATGCATAAAAAAATGAAATTTCTTTTTTTCAATTAATTTTTAAGTGCTGCATAAGCTCAGTCTGAACGGCTGTGTGTGCGTGTGTATGTGTGTGTGTGATTGTGTATGTGTGTGTGTGGGAGCCAACTTTAATTAAAATGGCGACGATTGAGCTAAAATAATGAGCGATTGTGCAATTGTGGGCCGAACCAGAAAAAGTACCTTCCTCAATGTGAACTATTCCAGCACCTGTCCAGTTCCAGATGCGGTTTACGTCTTCTCTTATAGTGGCTCAAAGCTTTGTCTTGCATTTTACACGCCGAGCTCCCTGCAGCAAACGAAATGAGCGATAATTAATCATTTGCTTTTGTTGCTGCTTTGCCATTCGTTCCCCGTATTCACCTCACTCACTGCACTATTCGTTTATTATACCCTACCTACTGGACAGAATCACGAGTATTATAAACTGTAGAGAGTATTTGAATTTGTATGGATTAATGTTAATCTTTAGCGGAGATCAACAATTTTCAGATAAAGCTAGGGCAGCTTTAAAAGTCACTGAGTTAGTTGACAAGTGCCTTTTTTTCTTGTCGGAACATAGGGATATCTCTATGAACAGCTATTTGAAGAGAACATAACATACCACAGTTCATAGCCGACTTCGGACGGCTATATAAGATAGATGTACTAACGAAATCTATGCCGTTGTACAGTTCACTAAGTTGATAGTTCATTCGGACGATAGTCTTCTCCAATTTGAAAGAGACGGAAGATTTTGCGAAGAATTTTTTCTGCCATATTGGTGCGTTCTTTGTCAAAGATGGCGAAGGCTGAAATTGTATCCAGCGTAAGGACTCTTTGCTGCCCAACCGCCGTTGAGATTTACGTGAAATTAACTTTAAATATTGAATAAAAAAGATCTTTAATTAATCGTAATTTCTATTTTCTGTTTTCAATTTGATTTCTTATATTGACAAGCATCTCAGGAACCGCCACTTCGAACACATTCATTGGTTTGGATACAAAAAATTACATCCCGGTTAGGAAAGTTAATATCATTTTGTGACTGAATACTTAAGTGTATTTCTTAATATTTCTACAGTATTACCCCACATTTACGGAACAAAAACTGGCTTAGCGAGACCAAATGATCCTAATCCTAATCTATTAAGATGTCTAAATAGAGAAGCAAAATTATAAGAATCATCAATTGCAATCAAATCTTGAATTATAGAAATCTCGTGATATCAGGCTTCAATTTGACTGATACTTTGTCAGCTCAATTTGCATGGTTTCCCAGCCACTGACTAATCATTATTTTCTTATTTTCCTAGTTTAATCGGTTTGCGATAAGCTGCACTACTGTAAAAACTTCTCCAACTCAGTCTTAATCATAATCTTCTCTCTCGTGTAAACCAGTTTATCTTATTATCCCTTTCTAGTCATAAACTCCCACTAAATCAATGGTCATTCATAGTTCTTCCTAATCTTGTTCTATTGGAAACTGCAAAATATTCCTACAGCTCTACCTACCACCTGCATACTTACACCTGAATTGAAGAAGAGCCATAAGCTCAACTTGATTTCATGCCTCAAGACATCCAAGGACATCCTTACGTCGTTTACTTTCATTTTATACTTTGCAGCTTATTTTTTCATACCAGCTTTTAGTTCATTGCCGAAAGACTAGTAATACTATATTTTTAAAAATCCAGAAGTCCATAGCGGCAGTAGAAAAATCGATCTTATCTTTCTTGAATATTTTAATGAAGTATATGTTATGTCGTAAAAATTCAATTAAATTAAATCGCTTTTGAAAAGTTGGGCAAGAGCTAATTGTCGAAATGCATATGCTTTTATAATTTAAGTAGAATTTTCCTTTGAAATAACTAATTACTTATAAGCCGCTTTATTTGATTGATTGAATTTATTAGCAAAGCAAATTTGTTTTAACAAGGACCAAAAGTTTAATAAAACATATTTACTTTTCCCTAATGCTATATCACTCTATCTCTCTATTAACAATAACTACAAAGATTTTTCTCTTTCATAGAGATGTTATTTTCGGTACCTTTAATAATTACACCATGCTCATTGGATTTGCCATGTACCATGACGAAGTAGATAATGCTTGACTTCGCCTATACTTAGCGAAGCATAGGCAAGCAATATCGACTTAGAGTTGACGATATTATTTCCTTGCGTAACATTTTATCTAAATATAAGATTTGGCCATATATTTGGCAAATTTTCGATTAATTGATTGCAAACGATCTTTATTTTTGTTTCATCTTCGAAGTTAAATGAAAAAAACCTTATTCGTTTCATATAAGTTTAATTTCTGCGGGTGCATAAATAATTGCCATATCACCACGCAACTCCACGATCCATTGATATTAGATTGCTAGCGCTATTGGAATAAGTTTTGTCGAAGCAATGGCAGCAATAAATGGAAAACCGATATGAGGCATCTAAAGATTTTTTGTTTTGTTGTTTTTGAATTCAATTCCCTTTGACTATGCCGTGAACGCGACCGACAACGGTAGCAGCCTGTAGATTCAGCAATAGGTGTTACTATGGCCACAGTATGCAAATGTGTGGCACGCAGCTCATTCGATCGATAAAACTAACACTCGACAAAACGTTCATCATGAGTTTGGGTTCTGGTGCCGGTGGAAGCAGCTACGCTTAGGGTGTTCGGAGTGTCGCACTCGAATGAGCTCTACACCGGCATGGATATCGTCCAGCGTATTACAGTACAACTTCTACGTTGGCTCGGCCATGTCGATCGTATGAATGAAGACGCTCCAGAGAATAACTTACTTGATGCGAAAGCCGACGAAGTAAGACGAAAGGGATGACCAAAGCATAGATGGATCGACTAAGTGGTGTATGGCGTATATTCTTTCGGAGTAACCAGCTGGAGAAGGTGCGCGCGACAGCCCCTGGCGAGAGCTGCTAATGTAAGCGGTAACCCGATAACGGGTTGAATTGTTTAACTAACGCTGATGAATATTTACTTAAATAAATAGCACAGGTGCTGCTGTAGTGAATTGAATCTTTGGTCTTCGGTTTTAGAGGCGTGTACGCTACCGCAATATTTAGCCTGAATGCCTGAGGCGTTGCTTTTGTCGCCTCAGCCACACTCACATCACGCTACCGGCGGCCACAGATAAGGAGTTACAAAAGAAAAATAAAAACGCACCTTGGATTGTGGTATTTAGGAGGAACCTATCTTGACTGTTTAAGCAGATATAGATTTTTAAAGCTTAATCGAACCGCACTAAATTTTATATATATAGTTTATAAATAAAATACTCAAAATTATTTAGAATCAAAAACTGATCTACTTTAAAAAGCACCCATTGTACTACCCTGAAACATTTCTGCAATTAATTTTTTTTTCGCGAACAGCAGGATATCCCATCGTCGAGCAACGTCCTGACTGTAACATTTTTTTTTCGCCATTTGCCTTGTTGTTGCGTTGCCATTGCTAAAGCAAAATCAACGTTGGTTTTCATTACTCATTATGGCCAGCATGCTTTATATACGATACGCTTTTACGTGCTCACACCGATACACACTCACACACACACACTCGCAGACAGTCATACACATACTATAGTTGGTCACATTAGTGTTGGTTAATTTAATTAGAAACCGCAACTGTTGTTGCTGTTACTCTTAATGCATAGCGTAAATTATTGCTTTGGCATGATTTTGCCATTTCCATTTTGTCATTTGCACTTGCCGCTGTTAGAGCGAAACATCCAGCCATCCAGGATACAGGCATCCTGGCATCTATTATTTCACATACATTGTACGCAAAAGTGCAAAAAACTTGTAGGACAATTGCAGCAGCTACAAAAAATAGGAACACAAGAAATTTCATAAATTCAAATATGCAGTGACAATTCGTACTTACACCTGTCATGCTGGCCAGTGATACACTGAGAAAATTTGTAGCCATTAGTCTGCTTGGATTCTGGGAACGCTGTATGATTAGACGCATCATATGTCGATAGCTCAGCTCGGCCTGGGACCAGTCGTGATTGTACACGGCCTGACCAATGCGCTCACTCTGTAAATAAATCGATTTTAAACATAAAGAAAACCGATTGTTGCTTCGGAGTACGAATACATAAACCTACCGCATCGAGCAAACGCTGCGCATAGTTGCTTATCATAAAGATTTGCAGCAGCGCGCAAAAGAGAAAAAATATCAGCAAGATCAGGTTATCCAATTTGCCGCCAATTGTTAGATGGAATCCAACCAAACAAATAATAAACGATGAGGTTACAAAATTGCAAAGTAGCGAAACTCCAAAAATCTTATTAACCTCTTCGCTTAGTTGCAGCACGCGCTGATGATAGGCAATGGTCTGTTGCATAAAGTCCAAGTCACTATGCGAGCTTTCAAACTGTGCCACATGTTGTTCAATATTCTGCCCGAGATGACAAAAATGCATGACTAGCAGTGTGACCAGTGCACACATTAGTAAATCCACTGACAATTGTCCCGAGAGACAAGCCTGAGCGGCTAAGCACTGTGACACATAGAGCACATAGTAGCTCCAGTTGCTGCTCCAATCCCAAGGCAGCCAGCTATAATAAGGCAACATGCGTGTAAAGCTATGTTGTTCCAGCCACAATTCGGTGACCAGATAGTTTACGGCCCAATTGAGATTATAAGCCCAGATAAGC
Source organism: Chymomyza procnemis (assembly GCA_035046065.1). NCBI lineage: Eukaryota > Metazoa > Arthropoda > Insecta > Diptera > Drosophilidae > Chymomyza > Chymomyza procnemis. The sequence goes on from JAWNOJ010000026.1 coordinate 61,004,228, forward strand.
AACACATGCAGTCCAAAGTAAAAGATGCTTATGCGTTGATAGCTACGAAAATATTGCTTGATATTGTAAGCAGATTGGTGCTCCAGCGTAGTTGGATGTAGTTGCTGGAACTGCTGCACTACATCAGAAAGTTGCGCTCGCTGTCGCCACATTAACCAAATCTTCAAGTCTCCAACAATGACAAAGCCAATAAATGATAGATTCATTGTTGCTTCTAGAAAATTGGTGCCGCCAGCTATGGCCAGAAATACATAGATAAGTTCCGATATTAACACTCCGTTTAGATTGAGCATTTGCAGCGGAAAGTAAAGCTGCCTAAAACTATACCACAAGGATGAAAGTAGTGCGGTATGCTCGAATATAGCGAGTTCGTAGACTGGCATGCCAATGGTTAAAAAGAAGGCATTGGCATAGACCAGAAAGTTGCTCAGTGGTACAGACTTCTTAGTTACTTGCCGGTTCATCTCCGAGTGCTACTGCTTGCTAGTTCCGTGTGTGGCTTTATAAGCAACTTGACTACATGATTGATTTTTTCAACATTGCATAATTAATTCTATAATCGTAGGCAATGCTCAGTCTGGAACACTCCCACTTTATTACCATGCACAGAAAATATCTCAATTTAGGCATTGAGAAATGCGCCAGCTGGTCGAATAAATTAGAGCAAGTAAATCGATGTGGGGATGTAAGCGAATCCTTTAAGAGCATGAGTATGTGAAAAATTGTGGCTTGTTGGTGTGAGGAGTATAGTTTGAATTTGTCATTTGGTATCAATTTGCTGCAAAGAGGACCGACCTCAAATGTCAACAATTAATAGAGCAAATTAGACACAAGCAGATAAACATTTGACTTATCCATATTCATTTTCTTCCCACTGCTTGCGTCCTCTTGAGTCGGCCATTTGGCAGTTTATTAGGTCAAATCTACTCCATGGTGACCTGTAGACAGCAAAACAATTTCCACTTACCATTTCGATTTCCATTCCCTTGCGTAAAAACCTTTCCCTGCAGCTTTATCCCCCTTTGCTTACATGTAGAAGAAAAACTGTTTTGCTTGTTGCAATGTCCTGTTTGTGCATTTGTCATGTGACAGCATTAAATTTGACATTACGAGCTGCTGTTTTGTTGTATCCTGCAGTTACATATGGCTGCAACTCTTTGGATTTGGCTTTGGATTTGGTTTCCCTGTCAGTCCTCAAGTAAAACAAAGACAAAGCTTGTTCAACACTCAGGAATGCCAAAAAAAAGGACAATGGATACCCATGTAAGCTGTAAGCCCTCTTGAAAACGTAAAAGCCTCTCTAGATAGCCTAATACTTGCTTTTATTTTCATTGTTTCCTTTTATTCTCTGAAATGTGCGTAAATTCATCAAATTTACTGTTGGCAACACTAGGCAATGACAGCTTGAAAAATTTGTTACCATTTTCAAACCCTTTTACTCTTGCTATTTTTTTTTGTCATTTACGAAGCATAACAAGAGCAACATTTGTGTTTAAAAATTGCAAAATGACCCTTTGGCTATATAAAAGCGATTTGAATGAAGGTTAAAATGTTGGTAAAATGTAAACTTTGTTTATGTTAAGGTACACTAAAATTAAAAGGATTAAAAATATTTTTAATGTTCCATTTAATATGTTTTATTCGCCTTATAAAATTATCTCCCCTAAATGATCGTCGATCATGCCCAGGTGTATTATTTTTGCATAAGCTTTTACTTGACTGTGACGCACTCCTTAATAAATTTCTTTTCTCATTCCATCCAGCGTAACTCATAATTTTCGGCCTCTAGCATTTCCATTTTGTGGATCCAATTATTCACGATCCCTGGTCTGTTCATTTCATCTGTTTTTCTACCATAACTCATCTTGATTCGCCAAAGCGAGCATCTTGCACCAATCACGAACTATGAAAACGTATCGATAGGAGATGTTAATTATTATCACGAGTTGATTGAGTCCGTTCAAAAACAATTTTTAATATTTGCTCTTCGGGGATTAAACTGGGATCCCAACATTCGTTTTCCATTCTATACATGCAGACTTCGCCTTATAAAATTACCTTTTCTCAGACAGTAGAACATCTGCTATTTTTGCATAAGCTCTGTCTCATTGACTCTAATACTCCTTACCAAAATTTCTTTCATCATTCCTTCTAGAGTAACTCATAATTATCGACCTGTAGCATTAACTTTTTGTAAATCTAATTATGCGTTACACGAACCTTTTCGTGGTTTATGCGTAAATTATAATAGCCTCTATGATTTCCTTTCTTTTGAACGGTGTATCTCATCTTTGACCTATCACGAACTATAAAAACCCAACTTTGTCAACGTTGTTCTCTGGCTTCCCTCTTTGTTAAAAAAAAATGTTTTAAATTTATGCTACTTTCTATGTTCATCTTTTACATTGCAAATCCCAGCCCATCAGGCTAGGAATACGTATCAGTTTTATTTTATATTTTCCTCGTTATCATTTATTATAATAATAATTATTATATTATAAATAAAATAAACTCTTATGTTACTTCCTGTTTTTCTCTTCTTCTTTGTTAATCCAAGTTCCTAGCCTAGTTTGAGACAGTGCATAACTATAAAAAATTCACACATTAGGCTGGAATACGTATTGATTTTATATTTTCCTCGTTTTAATTTAATATTTTTGAATTTTAAAACTATTTAATTATAGCAACTGGCTCAACTGAACTTACTTAGGCTTTGACTTTGATTGCAATGGGTTACTTTTTACATACTAATTTTTGGCAACACTTTCTTAAACAGCTAAAGCGTTTTAAGTTAACATAAACAATAAGCTATTGAAGATCCCGAAAGAGTTACTGCAAGTTCGGTAAACATTTTATTTAGAGTTTGCGTCAATTGACCACCCAAATCATAAGATTTAATTCCTAAGTAAAAATATTAAATAATTTATTTCTCAGATTTAAGTCCATACGTTGTAGGGACCGAAATTCCCAGCGCTTGAACTACTAGCAACGCAGCCATGACAAATATTCACATGAAATCACCTTGAAACATTATATAAAGATTTCAAACACTTTGTTGTATTTTCTGTTTACTAAGCTCTTAAAAAATTGCCCTTTATTTTGCAAATGAAAATTTTATAGAAAATATAAAACACTATTGAATACGTATTATGATATATAATTGAACTTCTAACTTCTGAAAATCGATTAATGCAATATTTGCTCCAAGCATTTAGCGAGTTTTAAAAATTAAATAAGGGAGAAAAGCTTAACGAAAAGGGAACGAGTAAACATTTGAAGGTTTTTAAAAATGCAAAAAAAAAATAGTTTTTTATGAAGCGTTTTCACATAATTCTTCTTAATGACTTCATACAAGTGTTCCTATTTAACAAAGCAGTTTTGCAAATCGATAAAATTTGATCGTTCTTTTTCGTAATTTGTAGCGTTGAATGAAAAAAATTTTTATAAATATATAGAAATGGAATTTTTTTTACCCAATGTAATGAGGATCTCGCTTCATTTTCGTTGAATTCCCACACTTTTAATGCTTTGTTGTTCCAAGTTTGAAACATAATATTACATTTGCTTTCTTTTAAACGATGCTTTTCACCATAGCTGTTTTTAGTTTTCCGATTCTCATTTACAAGTATAATTGAAAGATGTAACTAACTATTTGGGTGTTTTGATTAAGTAGACTTAGTATTACCAAAAGTGTCATGTATAAGAATTGGATTAACGTGAACGAAGTACAATCAGCTATTGTAGGTATACCCCCGTGACCATTGGTCTTAAGTTGTAATCTCGTACTAAGTCCAATGTGATTTACATGGTCTTTTCCAAATAATTTTTTGGTAAAATTGTGTATGTGAGCAATTGGTTATAGGCCGAAAGTCGTTCCAGTGCCGGTAATCAGCAGTGAGCACTCAGTCTTTGCAACAGCGGGTTATCTAGTACTTTAGATTTTTTACGCAAATCTATGGTAAGACAAGGAAAACCTGTGCCTTGACAAGACGAAATCTTTGTCTTCACAATCCTAGGTAGAGGCAGAATAGACGAATTAACGTCTCATCGCCAAGAAGAGAGTTTAGTTCATCCAGATTCCCTTATATTAACAATGAGCACGCCTTCCTAAAAATGCGAAATGTAACCAAAATTGATTTTTATTACAAAAGTTTTTAATTTTTTTGATTAATTTAAGCGGTACAACTTAGTTCAGTTAGACCTAATAATTTATGTTGAGACAGATCAATATACTACTTATTCGCTAGCTTTTTGGGTGAACTTCTGAAAATACAATAATATGCACCAGATTTCACATATGCAGCTGAACAGAAACTTGGACTTAAAATTCAAAAATTGGAATTAGAAAGTATTAAGATGACGTAATTTATGGTCTAGTGCAAAACACATTTTGTACTATTTTTCTACAATTAAATCTGTAATATTGCTTAATTTATACGTTTGATTAGTGAACTCCGTTTTAAATGCTTTACAAATAAAAATCTTTATAAAAAAAGATTATTTTTGGCCGATTAGTCCTATGGAATAAGAATATCATATTATATATTATGAGTAGAAAATTCAACAAGCACACTCAAATGAATAATAAATTGTAGAAAAAACACAACGTGTTTGATAGTAACAAAGGGTGAAATATATTTACCAAAAATGGTTAAACAATTAATTTATATTTTTTTATTGAAAAATATTTTAGAAAAAATTCTTAGAATTTTAGATTAGAATTGTGGGACTTTTGCAGCAAATGTACTAACAATAAATTTGTTGTTAATAATTTTTTTTAATATGAACAAAATATTAAAATTATAGTGTATATTCCGGTCGGAATAGTGTGTATGTTGCCAAGCAACTTGTGATGGAAACAAACAATTTGTTGTTGGGTTCTGCCTAAGCAGGCAACTGCAATTAGATGCACTTGATTTTTATTTAATTTCTGCTTTGCTGTGGTTGCATTTATTTTGTTTTTGTTTTTGAACTATGACAAGTGCAAGCCAAATGATGCACAATTCCATTCTGGACACATTACTGACCTCATTTGTGGCTGTTCTCCCCACATAAAGGATGTAATTTACATGCATTTGTTTGTGTGTTTGGAACATCAGTAATGAAGCACATTTATTCATTTTGCCATATTGTCATGTGAAAATTATTTTTAAAATGCAATTAGTATTATAAATTTTTATTAGAAATGAGTAAATAAACATTTTACAAATTTATATGTTATTTTTAGGCAAGCTCATGTTCATCGATTATATTATCTTTAAAATACAAATTGATGTAATAAAATATACTTGATTCTATGGTTAAATGTTAGATAGTTTTGGGCTGTAAATAAATAATATTCACATACAGATTTATGAACTATTTAAATTTAATTGGTAAATATAGTTTACACCGCCTATTTGAATTTATATTTTCAAATATGTTTTATATTTTTGTATTTATGATTTGATTAATGTTATTCATTATTTTTATATTTCTGGCTTTTCAATATAAAATAGAAGATTTCGTTTGATTAAATTACGTTTTAGTAATATGAGATTGCACAGGAAAAAAATGTCTTCCTACACTGTAAAAAAAACTCAAATGAAAACGCAGATGTTAGTTGTATTGTAAGCTCTTGTGAGCTAAATATATTTTTTATTTTGTGTACCATTTTTATCATTTTTTAGTAAATTTTTTCAAATTATTTAAAGTTGACAATTCTAAAGTTTTAACGATTTTAACACTGAGAATAAGAATTAGATAAATATTTCATAATTTTGAATTGATTTGATCTGTATTTATTTGAACATACAGTATAATTTCATTATAATAAAATGCTATAACTAATACTGTTGTACTACTTGTACAAAAAACTAGCTAATTATTAGACCAGAGGTGCGTAAGAAAAAAGTAAGCCTTTTGTTGTATGAGTAAGAATGGAAATCAGAAAGAGCAGAATTGAGTGCGAGGCAACAATCAAGCAAATGTGAGTGAGCGGGTAGCCATATTGAGTCATGATAAAATTATTATAAGGTATCGACACTAGCTTACAAGAAAAAATGGAACTTAGACTAACTAAACGATGATTGTATTGTATGTGTGTTTGTGATGAGATATAGCATGAGGGCAAAAACATATAAAAGCGTAATTATTTTATGCTGTCATTTATATTGTTTGCTAAACTGCTAGTATAAATATGAAAATTCGATTTGATAATTAAAAGAACTTATTATTCACATGACTTTAAATTGAATTCACATTTCATCTCAATATGATTTGACTACAACACTGAACTAAAATATGCAAGAAAATCATGGATTGTTTTTTCAACTGTGAGTACCTCTAATAAACTATACCATGCCTGTGCTGCGGCAGAATATGACCATCTCTGTATAAGATCCTAAAATTTTATATATATTGCCTAATTGGCTGAAAAGCTTGAAGCATTTTAAAATAAGACAGATCATTTTTTTCAAAATATTATTTAAGTAATCAATTCTCAATTTTTATTTCAACATATATTTTAATTTTTACTAAATCAAATCAAAAAATATTATATACCAATCAGTGATGTTTTTATAATGCACTGCTGCTGCAACTGTAATAATGCAATTCCATATTTAGTTCTCTCCGAAATTGTCGAGTACCTAGTCCTCTGTCTTAATTTTAAAGATTTAAAACTACATAAGACAAACAAATAAAATGTTTGTATTCCTTGATATAGAGTTACTTCTAAAAAACATCAAATAAAAATAATAAGACATTTTATTGAAAAAACTTAAGATTAAGTACATATATCTACGTTTTATAGTACAAAATATGACTGCTAGTCGTGGTATCGTGGATATTATTCAAGTCTTAATTGCGTGTCTGTTATGCTTTTGTGGACGGGCTGGATTATTAGTAACCATTGTATTTCAATAAGAAACATTCTCCTTCCCTCACTAGTTGACTTCATGATTATTATCAACGAGCCATCCAGGAGATACCAAGCCGAAACTGAAGATAGTGAGTGCTTTACCTATCCAGGAGTCTGTCCAAATCCTTGCTCAAATGCAAGTCAAAAGGTAAAGTTTTCGTTAAAGGTGTTCTTCAAATTTAGAACCTGTTTGGTAAATATATTATAATATATCAACAACAATATAAGGTAGCGCAATTAGCTTTTACCATCTCCGAAATCTAGACGTTAATACAGACGCACAGATGGACAGGGCTAAAATACCCTTTGTGTCATATGATAAAGCTTATAAATAATCCCATTAAATTCATAAGATGTAAGAAATCAGTCTATAGAGAACTATCCACATCATTTAATGTTTAAAAATAATTTGTGATATCAAATCATATGATTTATGGGGCCAACCGACCGATGTCAATCGTGAAAGAAACTGCATAACGGACTCGTGAGTTAATGCTTCACTTTCAAATATATTGCTGATCTATTGTGTTAGCCAAACCTAGCTAAGCGGTAGCACTTATTTACGACAACGTTCCAGTCTCTACCGTCTATAAAAATATGTCAAAAAAAAGTCACCGGCCCAAGAAGCTCATCACGATGCAATGGTAGTTCTTGCATTGCTTCTTATTCACCCTTCAATTTTTCCTCAAAACACTTGCATTATCGAGATTGTATCTTGATTATGAATAAAACTCAAAAATTTCCAAATTGTAAGCCGATTAATGGCTGAATTTTAAGATATAATTGTATGTCTTGCCAAAAATGAAATTATTTACTTAATATAAATTTCTTATACACAATCAATTCGAGTTGCATTTTCCTTGTTGCAATGAGAGAATATTCTTATAAGATATTACAAATTTTACAAATAAAATATATTCTATATAATATAATATTAAATAAAAATAATACATATATATTTATAATATATATTATAATATATTATATATATATAATATAATTTATCGTTGTTTCGGAAATGTCTAAGTTCCTGTGAGTTTAGTTTTTTTTTTAAATAAAAACAGCTTTTTACAAATTTATTTTAATGAAACAATTGGATTAATTCCAGTGGTAACTCTAAAGTCTGTTTATAATTTTTTTAGTGTAGTTACTTTTGTTATTTGTCATTATTCAAAAACTTTTTGGAGGTCTTTACAATTGAATTTTTTTAGTGTTTTGTATTATGACAATTTTAATTTTTTTTTTATTAAAGAAGAATGACAGATTTATACTTCCAAAAGTCTTGAGAGCCATAATGGTGTTTCTTAGGCACGAAATACCGCAGTTTCCTCCTAAATCCTAAAGTTAAAGCTTATTTTGTTATCTTTGCAGGTCCATTTCCGTCTATTAGTTACCTATGGATTATCTTAATCTGCTGGCATAAAACGACAAAGAGAATGCGGGTCAACGTGCCAATTTTGCCTACTTTTTTTGTTGTTCTTGGCCAATTTGTTGCTTTGTTTTGCTGCAAACCAAAGCCGCCGTTTATCCCTCTGCCACCTCCGTTTGGTACGTAGAGACAAAAACAAAGCAATTACCAATAAACCTTCATTTTTTCAGTGTATATACAGAGCCGAGAATGTGAGCTCACACACAAACAGAGGCACACACACAGAGAACAAACCCAAACGCAAAACTCATCCTGGCATACACATATGAAATTGCATATGCATATGTATGAGTGAGGCATGGCGCTTTGAACTTTTTGCTTTGCAGTTTTCTCTTTCTCCCCCTTTTTCCCCTATTTTTTCGAGGCTACATTCATTTGGCTTATGCTGCATGGAATTTGTTGTTGTTCTGATACACTGTATACCAAGGGTTTCAGGAAGGGTACTCTAAGTTGGTTCAAAATCCCACAGTTTACAGCTCTTTTTACGTTGTACAATAATATTAATATTGTTCATGTTAGGCCTGTTTTTGGCGAATAAATTTGCTTATTACTATATTAACAGGTCAATTGAAAAATCCCCTGTTTACCATAGGAAAAAATATTTTTTTGGTAAAATTGGGTTTTTTTATTCAACATGGTTCCCTTCATGGGTTGTACGATTTCTCCTTTGCTCCAAAATCACCTCGTCATTCGACGAAAATTTCTTCCAAGCGAGCAGTATTTTGACATCTGAGAACAGGAAATAGTAGCTGGAGGCCAGCTCTAGAGAATGCGATGGATGCGGAAGCAATTCGAAGCCCAATTCATGTATTTTTTCCATAATTTTCACTGTTTTATGACACGGTGCATTGTCTTTTTTCAAATGCGGCCGTTTCTTGGCGATTTCGTCCTTCAAACAGCCTAATAACTCTATTTAATAGTCACTGTTGATGGTCCGAATCATCAACTCATTGTTGTTTTTGGTCAAAAGTGAGCTCGTGCGGTACCCACTTTGCACAGAGCTTTCTCATACCCAATAATTCGGTAATCATAAGATGTATACGTTCAGTTGATATCTTTAGTGTCCCTGTGGATCTGTGGATTTTTTTTATGTTTTCGTCGGTAACAACCTCTTTTGGGCGTTCACCGATTTCGGTGTTTATTTCACCATGTTGATTTTTCATCAGTTGATTTTTCTGGGGCAGTGTCCGGGAACTCATTATAAAGCCTAGTTTTGCATCAACTGAAGGGAAAAACCCTTCAAAAAGAAATATTTTATCAACAAGCGAAATTATTTTTCATCTATTTTTTTCACAATAACAAAAGTAGCTTTACTCAAAATGTTATAACTCACAAAATAATGAACCGACAGCTGACAAAAATACCCGTGCTTTTTAAAGGTTAGGGGTAACTAAAAATTATATGGATTTAATTTTAGTAGCGCCATCTATATGTCAGGCAGGGGACTTATCAATTGACCTGTTATATAGCCGTAAAAGCTTGGATGTTCGCGACAATTAGGAGGTGCGCGCCTTCATCTTTATGAGTGATTAGGAGTATATACACTTTTATACTCGAGTTCTCAAGGCTGGCTGGCGGAGTGTGAATTTGTGGGTGCGATTGAGTGCCACCAATGCCTTCCTTTACGATACGCGATATCGATATGCATAAAAAATTTCAATAACCGCCGCTTATTGCCAGGTTACTGATTTTTTCAGGCTTAAATACACACAATACTAAGTAATATATATTATGAACCATTTACGTTACTTACTAATAGAAAGACGATGTTGAATTTTACAGGAACATTTTCGTTCAAAGCTCATTTCCATCTCACTGCCTACAATGCACTAAGTGCTAGCTGTTTTTATGTTCGAATTTCGGTCTGTTTACACTATTGACTTGATTTTCTTTTTTCTGATCATTCATCCTTGCGCAATGGTATAGAATTTTTTTTTCATACTAGTTGAAGCGAATATTTTCGACGCCATTTTGTGTCCAATCGGGTGGCGCTGCATATTATCAATACAATTCAATACTTTTAATCCTCAAAAATAATTATGTGAATTGGCGCGAAGCTGCGATTGGAAGCTAGAGGTCATATTGCGTTGCGAATGAATACAATTTTTTCGAGCAAATGAATGAATGAATGAAAATGTCTAGCAATGTTTCTTGTATAGTCAAAAGGTGTACTTTCATATTATGTTTATTTATATTTGAATGTTTTTGTATTTAAAATGCTCAAGTGCTATTGTTATTGGTAAAATATTTGCGATTGAAGGATGTTTGTTGCATAAGATGGTAGAAACACATCTTAGAAAGAAAAAGTTCGAAACAGCCAAAACCACAAAAAGGTTAAAAATTCGTATATTCACATTGAAACATTTATTTTTGTCCAAAGCCGATCTTAGCAGAAAAAAGCTAAATTCTATCGGAGGGAGTTCTTATCAATGCTCCATTATTAAAGATACACTCGATAATTGCAATCAGCGAATTCTGTAAGAGATGATTTTGCCGATTTGAGTTAAAAAAAAAATTGTATGATAACTTTTTTTTGGTCATTAGAACGATCGATTTAATTTAATGTTTAAAGATGATTTTAGGTAAATGTTGACCGCTGCTGCGTTTTAATAGTCCATACGCCTCTTTTAGCTGTCTTCAAAATATCGGCAGATGACGAACAAATTCTTCAATACGCCACCGCCAATCGTTGCGTGCTTAGGAATATATATATGAGCTTAACATAACCCCACAAAAAATAGGCTAGAGAATTTAAGTATTATAATTTGACAATTATTTTAGGAAAAGAGACGATTGAAATCATAATACGATCAGTAGTTATATCATTTCTGTTAGTTACTTCTTCTTCTTACGTCGCTAAACACAATTTTTCGATAGATAAATAAATATCGAGAAAGAATTTTAATAATGCAAGTCGATTCATGGTTCTTTTATCGGCCAAACTGAACGTTCAAAAGAAATGTTAAAAACGGCTTTGAAAAACTAGTTACTTAAATCTCATCCTTTAGTTAATAAAGGTAAAGTAGGACCTATAGATTCTTGGCTTTTATATAAACTGTAAATGGCAATGCACTCAGGTACAGTCGGGTTATCAGGACTTAATTGCTAAATAGAGGGTAACCCTGTGATCGTCCCGAGAAATACTTCCATGTCTATCCAAAGTTTTTGAGAAACTCATTAAGTTGCGTCCTACGAATCATATTGAGGCCCGAACGTATTGCCTATGCAACAACATGGACTTCGAACTGGTGTCAGCAGCATAGATTCACTAATAAAACTCAAAAACTGCATGAGCGATCGCTTAAAAGATTAATATTCTGTCAGTATGGTTACTCTGGCTATATTAAGGCAGCTTTCGATACCGTCTGGCATGATGGTTTAATTCATAAGCTAAAAATCATTAAGACGCCCATATACTTAGTAAAAATTATTAAAAGTTTTATTAGTCAGAGATCTTTCTATGTTGAAATAGATAGCGTCAAATCCAGTAAACGAAACATCTGCACACGTGTCCCCTAAGGATCCGTGTTAGGCCCCATTCTGTACAATGTATACACACACGTTACACCCACTCGAGCAAATACCACTCTCTTCATGTATGCTGACGACACAGCAATACATTGTTCAGATCCATTTTTAAAACCAATTGAGAATCGTCTACGAGACGCAATATTACCATAAGTGGAAAATTGTACATCATCAACAATAAATAAAATAAATAAAACAATCTATATACTATATCCAGAAATAGAAAATTACACCCCATAAAATTATTTCAATGAATACTATTTTCATACCAATAATGGCATATGGGTCTACAGAAGAGTTTTCCTAGTATAAGTATAAGGAGTTATAGTTATTAAGGTTTTTTCTTTCAATTTTCCTTGTTTAAATAATATTAACTGAAATATAAATAATTAAATTGAACACATATATAAATTACTCAGTTGTAAAGTTGTAAAAACTAAACTCTGTAAATTACTTATAGTTCATTTGAGAAATTGTTATAATCATGGAAAGAGAAAATATAAACAAATAAATAAATATAGGGTATGCACAAGTCACTTTGACTCAACTGCAAACGGGTCACTTGTTTGTGTTTTTAGTTGTTTCATATTATCAAAAACATTTGTATCAACATGTGTGTGTGTGTGAGTGTGTGTGTGCGTGAGTGTATGTTGTGCTTGTTTTGGCTGTTGCCATTTTGAATGTGTGCCAAATGTTGTTCGGTTTTGTCGTAATTGTTACACTAACAGCGAAATGTGCAATGATAACGTTGCCTGCCTGCGCTTTATGTTCTACTGTTTGCCTCAAAACATATTTTTCTCTTTATGCACAAACATATAGACATTTACGAATACATTTGAAAATTACACATGGAAATGTACTATTAAGTGCATGAGTGTGTGTGGGTCTGTGCAAGTTCCATAAAATCAAGAGCAGAGTTGTTCTAGGTTTTTTCTTGTTTTTTTTTTCTATCAGCTTATTATGTCAATATTTCATTTCATGGCGTTTTCAAGAGGGTTCATAACCAAAATTTATTATTTTTAGATTTCAATTTTTACATATCGGGTTTTATTACCAAATATTTGTTAATAAAAATAATATAAAGGGTAACACTCCAACTAAATATAAAAGCTTGAGGATATATTTGGGGCTTTATGTTAAAATACAAACTTTTAGCAATACTACAACATATTAGTTTTTAGAGTCAAGCGCTTTGAGCTTTTCAACTGAATAATTGTTTTTATGCCAAATGAATTTAATGCATGTATTCATAATATAAAAAGTGTAATTTTCTAGACGATAATTAAAAAAAATATTAAATTTAATAACAGACGAGAACTACTTCTTAATCTGCATTAGTGCATATGAGTTCAAAATTAATCAATCTAAGATTAATTAAATTTAAGGATGGACAGACTTTTGCCCGATTTTGGAAACAAGAGTGAAAGTAGTAAAATTTTAGTAGTTTGTTTGCAGCAGGTTCACTCATAGCAGAATCTTTCCAAATTTCGTATGCAAATATACGCATCTTACTTATGTGAGATAATGCTCTATACGATCCATCAATAAAATAAATAAAGGCTATCGTCAAAAAGTTGAAATCATGGATAACTTTTTGGAACAATAAGTCTCTCAGCACATTATATTACTATGTTAACAATTGGGTATAGCTTCAATTTCAATTAGTAAACAATGCAAACTCTAGCTTGAGCGTACCGTAATTTGTATAAATAATAAAGGAATTTTTAAACCTTAGAATTATTCATTTTTTATTTTAACATTTATAGTAGATAAATGCACTTATAACTTAAGTCTCCACTTATTTGAAAAAAAATAAAAATTATAATTATAAAATGATAAACAAAGTGAGAAAGTCAAGCTAATATAAGCTAAGAGGACGAATGTTTTCCCAAGTATATATATATAGATCATAAATGCATTAAAAAACAAATTTGAATTAAAGTATTCATGAAAAATTGTGTGTTACAGTACTTGAAAACACTAGAAATCTTTGTAGTAGCGAATTCGATTATGATTTTTATTAAAAACAAACTAATAATAACGATTTTTTTTTACCGATTTTGCTAATCAATGCTATATTATAATATTAGAATACTTTTATATTTCGAGCATTGATCAAATATATAAAAAAACAAACGAAATATAATGAATTAAGTGAAAAACTCGAATCTTTTGACCGATTTTACCCAATGGCAACCAAACGATATGGTCGTCTTAACTGATTTTGTTTAGCATCTTATTGAAACCAATTGTCAAGTTTGTAAGCATCTTATGGAAGCATTCGTCATTCACAATAACGTCAGTCCTTTTCGTTTTTTAATGAAATATTGCCAAATTACGCCGGGGTAAATTTCACAATAAAACTTAACTTTTCCGGAATTCTTTATTATGCGGCAATTTTTGCCTATTTACCAGAATAGATTTTTGTCGCTGAATACAATTTTTCTATAAATCATTTGTATTTAATATTAATAACAGATAACAAACAGTGTTGGATTGTGTAATGGGTGCAAATAGTGGCACCTAACAATTTTTTAAATAAATGAAATACTTAACTTTATTTCCGTTGACTACTATGCTATCATCGTTCCAAAAGCGGAACATGGAGATATCTCTATTATTTGCTGTCCGAAGAGAACATGGCCCTTATGTACAATGCACCAGTGTCTGCAGGGTGGACTCAAGCGACCGACTTTTGGGTTTCGAGCAAGTATGCTACCTACAAAAGAGTTAGTGTGTTTAAATGCTTAACAAACAAATATTATTAAGTGTAGTCCCAAAGTCACTTCGAAAGATTTTTAAAAATGTATTTCATAAATTCTCGAATGCTGAAAAATATTGGCGTATGACATGATTGAGTTGGAGAACCATACCCTATTACTTAAGCACAATAGGCCGAAACATAGCCTATAAGCCAGTGCAAACGCTTTCAAGCAGTCTTTTTTGGCCATTTACTTACTTATGTTAAGTGGAATTACAATTGATTACATACTTTTGAGCAATTTCAAAACTAAAAACATAATTCAATGCAATGCAGAGTTTTCTCAGCGCTTACCATTTCTCTGCTTTAAGTGCCCGCAACACTTTTACTCAACATTTGCACACACTTTCTGCATACGTGCTCGTTTGGTTCGGTTACCCCTATAGCTTTCCCGGCACTTGCCACCCCATCCGATCCCCCATTCAATGTACACCTTGCGAGTACGTATCTTGCAACACCTGCTTTTAGTTTGATTTAACAATTTTCACACGCGCAAACTCGCGACCTCTCCCCTAACCCAACTCCACAGACCCTCGCACAACACTTTATTTCCCCAACATCATCGTCATACCAGTGTTCCCCCAACCTACCGAAACTTTTTATGCTACAAAAGGAAAAACTTTTCGCGCTAGCAGTTTATTGCTCTTTTACGTGTGTGCAAAAAAAATATATATAGAAGGAAAACAGGCCACGAGAGGGTTAAAAGGAGCAAGTTCTTAGGATCAGCCAATTTTAAATGCATTTTTCTGGTATTTTGCTAATTTTGTTGATATTTGCAATATGCTGTTTGTTGTGCGTGCAAAAGTGTGTGTCGCAGTTGTGAGGACGCCTTTCAATTTTTAGATTTGTGTAGATTGCTCCGTGCGGCAGTTAAATGTTGGAAGTCCCCGGTTTTTTTTTTAACTTGTTTCCTTTATTGCATTTTCCAAACCATTAAAAAAAATTTTGCACGTGCTATTTTTTTTATTTTTTAATAGGCCTTTCTTTTATGCTATCAATTTTTATATTTATTTTGTTTTATAATTATTTGATTTATGTGTTCTTAAGTACAAAAATAGGTTTATATTCAAGCAGCTTTATTTAAAAAGAATATTCTTTCTTTCCAAAAATTATCTCGAGATAGAATTAACCTGAAGCCTGATTTAATACTGAAGGAAAACAAAAAGTTGCCAAAACAGACTTCCGATTGTCTGCTGGAAAAGCCTTTGACAGTATTCCTGGTGAATTAATGTTGTTAGTCTGGAGAGCGCGTGATCTACCAGAAACTTATATCCGCATGATTATTGAAATGCATATAAACGCTAGGATAATACAGGCATGAAAAATGCTTTGTCAAAAGGGAAATGATATTGAGAAAACATGGACTTGAAATATGCGTACGGGGGTTGCCACTTATATTTCGGGATTGGGCAACTCTAGTGTTGCAATATGGCAACTGACAACTCTGTCGTAAGGTTAGGCATTTTTGAGGTTATACGTATGCAGGACGTTTTGACATGTGAACGCAATTTGTGTTGTTTACACTAACTTACTGATTGATTTGTCTCAGCAAAAAAATGGAATAAAATTCTAAACAATTTTGTACGATTTTTTTTATAACTTTCTACGTGGACTACCTCAACAACAGGGCATAGATGAACTTAATTCAATTTTTGGCTATGAAGCTACATAAAGGACCAGTGTTTATCGATGGTATGGTCAATTAAACCGAAGTCGTAGTTCACGCCAAGGCAAATTTCGCGAAGGTCATCTAAAATCACTTGTAGTTCCTCAAACCTTTGATGCTGTGCGTAAACTAATATTGCAAGATCGTCATGTGACCTATCGTGAGATTGAGACAACCTTAGACATAAGTGGGACCAGCATATACTCAATATTGCATGAACATTTGACTGTCAAAAAAAGTTGTCGCGTTAAGTCCACATAATTTGTCAAACGCTCAAAAAAAAAGGCTCGTGTCGATTGGTCGAAAGAAATGCTCAAAAATACGATCGCAGCGCTTTCTGAACACGTCTATGATATCGTGGCAAGTGATGAATCATGGATTTATGCAAGTAAGATTTATGAAAGTAAACAGCAGTCGCCGAAGAAGAGCCAAATTCAACCAAAGTTGTTCGCTTACGAAGGTCTAAGTTTTTTTTTTTCGCAAAAACAGGACATGACGCTGCATACCAGTGGAACAACGCAGAACGGTCAATTCTGAGTGGTACACAACTATTTGTTTGTCAGTTGTTTTTCAAGAAATCTGGAAATCCAACCGTATCACTCTTCACCTCGACAATGCGAGATCTCACACATCGCCTCAAACAACTGCATTTTTGAGTACTCAAAACATCGATTTGATGAGTCATCCGCAATATAGTCCTAACTTGGCATCGAATGATTTTTTTTTATTTTTGTAGTAGAAAAAGAGTGCAACGTTTTTCGACACCTAAAGAAGCGGTTGATGCGTTCAGAATACATGTTTTGGAAATACCTCAATCAGAGTTCTAACAGTGCTTCTACAATTGGTTCAATCGCATGAAAAAACAATAAAACGATTTTCAATGATTAATTAATTTAATTTTTGTTCTCTAATCCCGATATATAAATTGATGTGACCCTCGAAAAAATTATGGAATTTTTCCACTGTTCAATTTCAGATTTAGATGCAAAGACGACAATGATGCTATCTGCTATGATTACATCAAATATTGCACCAGTGTTGGATTAATGAAGCAGCGAGAAGATTCTACTATATTTTGCGACAAGAAAATGCAAAAGATCACCATCTCTTGGTGTACACTTTTATAAGTAAGTTAACTGCGACTGAGATGAAAATGTAATAAGGTCGAAAAGGTGACCAGCACTCGAACATCTCTCTATTTTAAGAAAAGTACATTTCTACAATTTCTTACAGAATTATATAGTTTCATTTCTTTTGTTCAACTTTTGTTCACATTTTAATCAAAAGGGGTAATATTCATCGAGGTTCGAACAAGCGGTTGTAGGGCAGACAGACTGAACAAGCAGTAATTCGGTCAGACGAAAAAGTGTTACCATTAAATAAGTACTAGCGATAACATGATCTAGGGTTGGAATGACTGTGCAAGAAGCTAAGTTCACATACCCTTACCTCATTAGAGGCATAAACTAATTCGAAAAAATTTCCTAGTATATCTCAGGTGGGTAATCCTCATATTTTATTAAGTTGAAATTATCAATATCTATTTTGATTCGTTATACTTGACGTCATAGCTTTGAAACTTGAAATTCAAAAACATAAAGATTTCCCATACATAAAATGTATTATTATAGAGATATTTCTAATGTTAAAATTAAATGAAAATTCATTCAAATATCTAGATATAATCGAATGTATTTTAATGATTATAAGTACTACAAAAAAAATATTGTAAAATATACATTTTTTATATTGCTAATTGCTTCATAGACGGGTGAGGTATGTGCTACAAGTGGGTTAAGGGGAAAGCGTAGGTGACGGTGCACTCTATCTGATCATTAAGATACTATAGGTAGAGTACAGGTTTTTATTTTTTTTGTAACTTTGGGTGGAATTTCCAGTATTTGGTATAGATCATGGGCCTATTATTTGAGGGCCGGCAGCCAAATCTGGATCAATATTGCTTTAACTTACTTAAGTGGAGATTAGTTTTTTTCTGGTTAAGAATGTTGAATATACATGAGTCTCACTTGCATTGAGAATAATTTTCAAACAGTGGGTACATGGGCGATGCTGGACAGGAGCTGGTGGTCCAACATGAAGCCACGGAGGTAACGGATTGTAAGCGGTACCGTCGAGGTAGACATTGGTCATGGCGAGAAACTCTAGCTTGGGTAGTTCCAGTTCAGTAGCGAAAGTGAAGGAGGGTCTGGCCTGTGATCGTGTCGTGGTATTTAAGAAATGAGATACACCCACACCGTTAAGTAATCAGGGAAAAAATATTTGTATGAATATGTAATGAGCAAAGATTTATAGCCACTGTAGCCAACGTTGTGCCAGGAGAAAACGGCCAATTAAATAACGCTAAAGCAAACACGGCAATGCGTTATCATTAAGATAAAAGTCTTAGGGAATATAAATTCGTTGTGAATATTTTTGTTCTGGACAACGCAGAGGTACTCTATACGATTTAATACTGCAAAGTATTTTGGCAAATTTGACCAAAAATTAGTGTCATATATCTTCCATAGGGCAAATCAGCCAAAAGATATTAAAGTATATATATTATATTAAAGTATTTTGTATTCACCAGCGCTGGGCCGGCTTTTGTCAAAATCGGAGACTTTATCGAAAAGCCCTGGTATGACAAATCGTATAAAACGAATTCACAGAATGGGGTTTTCTAAAGATATCGAATTAAGTCCACCATCAAAAATGATTTTGAGAATTGAAGTAATATTACTGGTTTGATTGCAGAGAACAGTGGAACAGGATATCCCATTTTTTGAATTATTTTTTTGCTATCTTTAATTTAGTGGCTTTAGTTGCCATATTTTTAAAGAGTAATTGTTTTTGCCAATGGAGGAAAATCACCTTGACTTTAACGTATTATAGGCCAAAGCTGCTTTAATCTTAAGTAAACCACATGTCTTTGCTGTGCGTGGCATTAAATTTTTAAACAAATATACCAGCCTTCCCCTATTATTAGTTAATTATACAATAGTTGGCGGACTTCAAGCCATATACATAACTCTTTTCATACCCTGCACTACATGATTCAAAGGGTATAGTAAGTTTTCGTAAGCCGTAAATGTATAGAGCACTCCGCAGGAGACCTCCCAATAATATTTTTTGTTGGTTTATGAGAGCATTTGCAATGTTACTGATTCTTCAGCAGAAAATGTATTCCAAAGTCGTGCACTTTCTACTTTTCCTTTTCCATTTTTAAGTTTGCAGAACTGCCCCCACAGGCCATTTGATAAACAAATAAAATTCACTTTATGAGTGAGTTACCGCCTGGGCCACACACTGCTTTATTTCAGGGTACAAGAATTGTTTAATAATAAAATGTTTTAAATTTTATTTTTAATTTAATTAGGGGCTGGCTTTGCTTTTATTGTTATTGTGTCTGTCAATTGCAGACCTCTAAAGTAATCGAAGCGTCGCCTTCTGTTTGACTTTGTCACACATTCAAGCACTTCACTTGTGAGGAAATGGAAATATGAGAGGAGTGTGGTTAGATTTTGACATGTTTCTAGTGATAAACATCAAATCAAAGGAAGCCAAATATATCACAAATGATGTTGTGATGTACAATTAAAGACAGTCAAAGGCGTATTTGTTACCTAATGATGCGTGTGAGGCGAGAATTTAATTTTCATAATATATATTCTTATCATATGGTCGGTCATCTGCTTAATATAAGCAAAAAACATTAAGAATAAAGACTAAAGTAGTTTTATGTAACAACTTATTTTAATGTAGTATTAATTAAGTTAAAATATTAGTAACTTTTACCTTCATGTTCAACTCGGGTTGTAGCCTCGTTTCAGCAATTTTGAAACAATCAAGTTCTACAATAATTACAGATACATGGTTGGCTATGCTCAAAACCAGAGCTTGTAAAGATGAATGGACACTTTTAAGATGTCTAAAAATTGATACGATTTCGAATATTCTTGTTTTCGTTTTGGTTCTTCTTTTTGGAACGCATTTGTTTGAGACTTTATGCGATTATTTCACTTGTATGTGTTGCCCGCAGTTTTATGAAGTTAGAGGAAATCACTAATTTGAAGCATGAAAAAAAAAACACAGACTATGGTGTAAATAGGCAGAGCTGAAAAGAATGAAATATGTGTATAATATTATATACAAATTGTTCTACGACTTTTGCCACGGACTGGTATATATACACAAGGAAAGCCATTCCAGCTGTGTCAATATTTTTATTGTAACATTCGCAGCAAAGAGAATAAAAAAGTTGCTTATTCTCTTTACAAAAAATTAGCGCAACAGAGCTCAAAAGCTGCTACCTTTAAATTTACACCATCTGCTATGGTAAAATAACAAGGTAGCGCCCTTAGAAAGTGCGCATTAAGTCGTATGAACCTAAAGTTTTTTTTTTACTCATCTTTTGGTGGAAAGTGAATTTTTCTCTCTTTTTATTATATCTTTAGCTCCATTAATATAACTAATTATACCAAAATATAACTCTACCTGGTTAAGTTTACCCTGAGTTGTCTGACACGATATAAGTGTAATTGGGAAAGAAAATGATTTGTTTTACATCGCGAAAATACTAATTCGAACTGAAAATCGACACGTAAAAGTGACCTGAGATATCAAATCTTGCCAAAGAGAGATATTTATTTATGTTCACAAACGACAACTTAAAAAAAATAGTAAATCAGTTTAAAGCAACCTACCCTACTGACAGAGGGAAAATACAATGCCCAAGTTCACGAAATTTCTGGTAGTTGTAAAAATTTTTTTTTTTTTAAAGACCCATATGATTGTGGTCTCTATATCCTCTTTTATAGTTATAGTCTGCTACTAACCAATTTTCGTTGTATTATAAATAGTTCGTCATTCTCGAACGGATTTCGATATTTTGTTGATTTATGCAATTACATGCTACGGCTATATCAACAGAAAACAATTGCGCTACCAAATATAGTTTAGTTACCTTCCCATAATTTAAATTTTGCACTTATCATAAAGGAAGAAAGAAAAAAAGTATATAGCGTTGAAAACCTAGGCTGTTTTAGTTATCATTTTGAAGTTAAAGCAAGTCTGTTTAAAAACATGGATGACAGTGTGTCTTGAGAGATTCCTACGAGTTAAAAGTGAGATGATTAAATAATTCGTATTAGATGATATTACATAAAAAATGTATAACGACAACAATAGAATTTTTGCGCTATATAGACAAATATTAATCATACGCCATGTACACTTTAAGCATACACACATATTGAAGTACAAAATACAAACATTGTTTGCCAATGACAAAGTTGTCATTTTTTTTGTTGTTTCTCATTTTTCCATTTAAAATTTATTGTTCAATTGAGGACCGAAAAAGCTTTCACTGACAAATGCCATGTAAATTATGCCCAAAAACTTGCTAATACCCCATTATTATCTGGATAACAGAACAGAAGCATTAACAGCAGCAGCAATAGTTCGTAATAATAATAAATGCTTGCCATGACCTATTTATTTGAAAACAAATACACCAACATATCGCAATGTACTACATATACAGATTCATATATATATATATATATACAAATATGTACTCGCATTGACTTATAGAACAATTCGAGACTGTAAGCAGCTAGGATAGCTCAACAAATGATTATTTAAACTGTGAAATATTTTACAGCTCATTTGTAAACCCACCCAAAGCAGTTCCGGGCAGCCTTTAACGATGAAAACTGAGATTCACACGAATGGGTTGGGTTGAAGGGTTTCGACTAGAAAATTTGCATAAATTTTAAACACACATTGGCATTCCTGCAATACAAATATATGAATACGTGTAATGCATTAAAAACAGTAACATTTGTGTGTGTACATAAATTTATTATAGTCGTAATTATTATTATAATTATTATTATAACTTTCAATGGATTCTGCATAAATTTCAAAAGTGTTTCAAGGCGCCATCTTGCAAGATGCTGCACTGAAGCTGGATTGCTTAGTAATATTTATAACAAAAGTAATAATAACGAAATGGTTTTTATTCTAATAAGTAATGAAAATAGTGGAATAAATTTTAGTTTATAAAGTTTGTGGTGTTCTTTTTTTGGTCGAAGTGTTCAAGAAGTTAGTGAAGACCTCGGTAACAGTAAAAAGGCAGGCCGAAATCAGTAGTAGATTAAATTAATGGTATTTTGACAGAGTAACTAATTTGTTTAAAATCATAAATTAGACGCATATGAAGTGTATCGCAAATCGAATAAAAAAATTGTGGTTAATACAAGTTTTACATGTAATAAAATAAACATTTTTGCTATCGGTAGTTCTTTAAAAACGATGTCATTGTATATATCAATTCTTCACCAGACTTGTCTTATTTGGCTCCAAGCGACTTATGACTATTTGTAATATTTTATTGCCGATAAAATAAAACTGCTTTTTCAGTCTTGACGGGTAGTAATCTAAAATTCATTCAGAATGCTCATTGGCCGTGTAAAATACTACACTAAAGCAAAAGAATGAACGAAGGAAATTTTTATTTATTGTTGATCTGTTTCTTTTGAGAAGCAATAAGAAATATTGCTTGTATGTACTAGATATTTTTTTCGGAGAACTAACAATATGTTTACAAATCTCAAAAAACAAATTATTTAAAAAAAGTATAATATCCATAGGTCTGTCTGTAAATAAAAATTCCGTATACACGTACATAATTTGTATAAAGCCTTAAGACTAGGGTTATTTTATATTGTTTCGAAATCTAGCCACTTAATTCGTTTTATCAAAATTTTTTTAATAATTTGGATATTAGTTGTAGATCGTCGGTTCACTTTTGTAAAACTATTTTTTTAATTCATGGCAATTTTTATTTTAAACAAAAAGAGACATACTGTACTTCATGTCTTCTGAAAAAAAATGTTTAAAAGTTAGAATTATGATATTTTAACTATGCCAAACATTGAATTTTGGCATGAATTGATTTTAAATCAAGGCGTTTTATAATGCCTAATGATAAAATATAAACTTTCAAGGAAATATGTAGATATGTAGATTATGATTTTGATTGATATGAATAAAAGAAGGAAATACAATTAAAAGCAGACATGCCCAAGTTATGTCTTTTTAGTAGAGAATTGATTAAACCTTAAAATAATTGTTACTTTAAGTATAGTTTCCAAGCTGTGAATTTCGTTCAGTGTGAGAATTAATTTTAAACAGTGTGCATTGGCCCAATTCCGTCCATTCGTATTTCACTTGATATTCTCTACATGTACATTCCAGTTGACGACATAGGGGTTCTCACAACTACACATTTTCCCATAATTGCACAGCCCAGCCACTAGTTCAACATTGCATATATTAGATGATGCAAGGCTATGAATTTCAAGTCAATTTGCGCATTTGCCGTAATTGATGGTAGTAAGAATTTGCCAACTCTTCTCGTCGCATCAAACCAAATAGCGTTGGTACTAAGCTATATATTGTATATGTCAAATATATAATTATTATATAACTTAAATATAATATGTTGTTGAAAACTGTATAAATATAGACAAAGTTTATTTTAACGAAAGAATATTGTAAAACCATTTTTTAAACGACAACAATGTTTTGGTGTCCTTAGCAAAATTATGTATTTTGACAGTAATGTAACTTACTAAAGCCAACAAACTATTTAAAATATTTTCTTTTAATTGATTTTAAAATTTTTGGCAAAATCCGATTTTTGAAAACGAAAAAACACCTAACAGGTTTAGATTAGTATCGTTTCGTGTTTTTTAGTTTTTCTATTGAGCAGCAGTTGTATATGTCTTCGAGTCTCGCATAAAAAGTATCCTTAACATTGGACAGATTAAAGAATCTTCCTTTGACACGAATTGCAGTAATCCGTTAAATCACAAGTCACCCCTGAGAGACGTGTTGGCAAAATCTCCGGCATACTACAAGTCCGCATCCATATTCGCGTCTCTCCAAATGGTAGCTGTAGTAGATATGTTTGCTTTGAGTAAGCTTGTTCTGTTCATTTCATTTCCTGGATAGCACCTTATCAGCCTTAATTTAATTGAGGGTATTCCCCAGTTGGATAGAAGCACCATCCTTTTTAATGGTACGTACATTCCAGGTGCATATCTTTAAGTCGTAGATTATAAATTTTTTTGCAATGTACATTCCAAACATTGTAGTGAACCTTATAGATTCAGGATGACTCGCTGTTCCAATAAGATTACCATTTAACGAAATTACCATGGGATATTTAGGCTCTGTGCTAGCTTGTAGATATCGTTCTAACCTTGAAGCCAAACTTAACCGCAACAAATTCTATTGCCTAAAGAGCAAGATAATTTGGATTTTTGTGTATTTTTTTTCGAGATTTTGTTTAGACCTTGACATCTTTTACATTTAGAAATTTTTTAAATTTGCTCGTTTGTTTGGAAAGAGATAAAATAGAAATAAGGTAAATTTACAACTGATACATAAAGAATTCATATAATATGCTTTAAAAAAATAGAATTTAAGTTTTTTTAAAGGTAAAAAAAAAAATAATAAACGTGTTAGGTTGTAAGGCCTTTTTATTTTGTAAGTTGTAATTTTAATCAATACATTATCTGAAAGTAACCATACTGAATAAAATTTTGTCTTACATAAAATGTGTATATGAACAAAATTAAAAGAACCAGCAACTATTTTATGGGTATGGCTTAAGAACAACTAATTTAATACGAAAAGTATAAAAATAAGCAACTACAGTGAACTAAGAACCAGTAACCAGTCTAAGAAAAGTTAATCAGTTTGCTCTTTACGCGAAATAGTTCGTTTTTTGTGCCCAGAACATCTAGAGACAATGAAAACCTTTGTTTAAGAAGCAATCCGGATAAACTGAGTTGGTCTCCCGAGACGAGTTATCACATAGAAGGTGTTGTAACTATCTCCTCCTTACCTCTGCAACTTTTTTAAAACTCAGAAAGAGGAACTTGCATTCTCCAACCACTCTTTCTGTTGTAGAAGGACAAGAGCTACATATCCCTGCTTGGAAAGTGCTATCAGTTACTGAAATAAAAGCTATGCCAAAAGCTCTTTAGTAAAGAAGCCTACTTGCTTAGGACTTGCGACGATTTAAGGTGTTACACTACTTTTACCCTCTGCAGAATATATTGATCGATGTCTGTTTTAAAACGTCCAAGGCGCTACTTAAATAAAAGTAATTTTGATCCTTTTGGCGGTTTCCGAGCACTGGTTATTTTAGCTTTCACAGAAATCTATTTTTTTACTCCTTTTGAGACTATAGTGCAACGAAGGAACGGACATAAAAGTAAAGACATGCACCAAAAAACGCCACATTCGAAGCAGTTAACTTGATTCTCAGCCAGACTTTAAGCCATTAAAGTGACATTTTACTTGTGAAGACCACCAACTGGGCTCCAAGCCATCTTCCCCAGTCGGTTGTCCAACCACTTGAGTATTTCACTCAACTCTTTTCACTTTTCTGCTGCTTGCCGTTATCACGTTTTCGACTTTTTCATCAATTTTGCGCGTTCTCATACGGCAGCGTCATCTGTTTGCCATGTTACCACGTGCTGTCTTTGTATCTGTGTGCGTGTGTATCTGCACGTTGACTGTGTGTGGGTGTGCGTAAGTGTGTGTGTGTGTGTCACCAATGTATGACGTAGCTGTGTTTGTCATTGCCAGACCGCATTTTTAATATGCGCATAAATTGGCTGACATTGATGGATCCTAATAGAGTTGCCTGGGACTTGGTTGCAACTTTCTTTGCTTCATCTTATCCAGGCTTGCTGCTTGCTGTGTATGTTATTGCTATTGTTGTTGCTATTGTTGTTGCTGTTGCAGCTGTCATATGCAATGAATACGTAAGCAAGTTATGAATATCGCGCGACGTTGATATACCACACGTAACCATATACACACGCACACACATATTGGCATTTAGAATTTTACGCTAGTGAATTTTATACTAAAATACGTCAGAATAATCTGCATTGTGACTTAGACAGATATAGGGTTAGTTTTTGTGCAGTTATTCAACTATTTTAGCTTAATTTGCATGCCAGGCCAATGACACGGTAGCTGGATAAATTGTCAAGCTGCCATTAACAAACGCCCATTAAAGTCAATTACAAGGCGTACACCATTGTCTTCTTGGTGTTTATAGAGTCTATTGACTGGTCCTGGTAGCCTTGCAGATGATACAATTTATTGCTCAAATTAAGCTGTCAGAGAGATACTGCTATACGTATACGTATAACTATTGAATGCACTTTGACAGGCAATATGGAATAAATCGCCTTGTAGTAGCTGCAGCTCAGCACACAAGCTTACTGTGGGCACATCTTTGTAACAGGGCGGCGGCTGCTCGTACTGCTTGCACCATAATTAATTATGCGTCAAGTTGCAACCTTTTGAGATTCAAAGAAGCGCGCCACACCAATGCTGGGTAAGGCTGTAAAGGCTGCAAAAGGCAACATGAGCTGCATGCAGTCCATGTCAAAAGGTTCGTCTGTCTCAATGGTCAAAGGTGCAACGATGAGCATATCCATATGCATGCTGTACTGCATGAAGACCGTAGTTTAATTGCCTACCCTTGATGATTTTCAATGCGTCGTCGTTGCATTTACATAATTGAACTGGGCAGTGGCCCATGATTTATGTACAAATTAAAGCCAGCCAGCCACATTGTGCTTGTAATTGAGTGCAAAAACATCTGTGTAAAGCGTTCTCATTAAATCACAACAGGCATTATCTGGCGGGCTGGTGGTTAGTTTGACACTCTCGAAATGAAGATTTACTCGCTTGAGTGCAGCCCCAAAAAGTATGCTATAAAATCGGTATAGCGTATACGCCACGTTGTGCAAGCGCATATATATCTAAGCAATATTTATTTGTACACTGTATGGCACTTAATTTTGCCAACAATGTGGCAGAAACATATAAGGTGAACACATTAATTTTAGGTATATCATTGCGGTAGGCGGCAGCGTTGGCGAAGCATGCTTTTTAAAGCGGCTTAAGCATGACTTGGGAAAAGTTGCTCCCTCACATGATGATGTACTTTATGGCGCATACAAATAAAAACAAATATAGTCCCTGTTCTTTAGGCGACGACGCTGCCTGCTATCAATGTGTCGCGTTCAGTTCTGGCGCGACATTTCGAGCGTAAATTGTAAACTTTTGATTGGATTGTGCAGCAAGTTGCGTGTGCGTTGCGTGTGCGTCGCATGCGGCGTATACGCAATGCGTGCTAAATTATTAGGAAAAAGCTGTTGCCCCCACATAGTACCGCACTTTAATGATCCTTGCTAGCTTGCTTACGGCCCTGAACCGCAACTCATTAAAAAGTTTTTCTTTTTAAACGATTTAGATTTGTTTTTTGTTTGTCTGAAGCGAGGAGTTACTCTTTCGTACTTTAG
This sequence comes from Chymomyza procnemis, assembly GCA_035046065.1. Classification (NCBI taxonomy): domain Eukaryota; kingdom Metazoa; phylum Arthropoda; class Insecta; order Diptera; family Drosophilidae; genus Chymomyza; species Chymomyza procnemis. The sequence goes on from JAWNOJ010000026.1 coordinate 61,031,915, forward strand.
CGTCGGATTCGGGTTTTTTAATTAAGCAATCGCCAGTGCTGCCAATGCAGCCCACATAAGTCATAGTTTCCTATCCCTTAGACGCAGACAAAGCGCACATAGCCGCTCTTTGCGTTTGTCAGTCTGTCAACCATTCGCAAAACAAAATCAATCAACGCGCTTGCCGCTTTTGCTGTGACAAAAGATTTTTCGCGCTCGCGTTTTCTATGAAAACGCATTTTCATTATGAGCGTCGCGTTCGCCATGTTGGTTTTTGTTTATCTTCGTTTTTTGCTTCTGTTACTGTGTGTCTGTGTGTGCGAGTGTGAGTGTTGGTAATAATTTTGCTTTCCCTTTTGACGCTTTTTCTATCTCTGTTTTTGGTTTTTCGAAAAGTTTTGCTAACTTTATGTCTCTATGGCAGCAACAGCGACATTATCTTGTGGCTGTCATATATTTGCGCTGATTTCCTGCCTTTCCTGTCTTTGGTTTGTTTTCGTACTTATTGGAATTTGATCTAATTTTTGTTTTTGTTCTGATTTCTTTATTTTTCTTTGTTTTCCTTATGTTTTCGATGCTTCAGTTGCTTGTATACAAAAGTATTTGTCTTTTACATTGCTCCAATGCTTGTCTCTGTTGTACTTATCAAAAAGCAATTTTCGCAACATGCCACTTAAATTAGTGAACCGAAAAAGTTGTATATATTTTTATTTATTTGTTTTATGTCTATTTGCTGTGTACAATTTTGATTTAAATTTTATTGAGAATTATTGTTCTGAAACGTTTATAATTCGCTTCTTTTTAAATACAAACAAAAACAAAATTGCCTCTAAAGCTTGATATTTTAGCAACTAAGCAATCGCAATGACCAAGGCTGAAACGTTATTGTGATTGGAGAGCGCAAGTGTTTGTTGCTTAGCCCAACATGGAATAGCTTGACTGGATTAACATACGGCTTCAACAAAATGCCGCTATAGGCCATAACCACGCGAAGAAATGACCCAATTGAAAGACGAGTTGGCGGACGGCTTATGAGATCAGTCCATTGGCCGCTAAGATTAGCCGATTTCACGCTTTTCGACAATGTTAGGATAATAGTAAGAAACGGGTAATAATTGAAGGTCAAAACATCGGAGAACGTATGCCAAAATTTAACTCAGCGTTTTACACAAAATTATCTTTAACTATCAAATTATGGTTATTGTTGATTCGAAGCAGTTTGAGATTTCATTTATTCATTTGAATTAATTTTTGGTTTAAAGAAAGGTCTTAACAATAATCCAATCCGTGTATTATTGCACTTCCTCATTGTGGGATGAAGCATTGTTGAACTGCCAGGACTATCGCTATTCGATCGGTATTTGCGAAATTTATTAAAAATGGCAAACATGGCATGGCGGAGCAAGCCCACAGGCTGTTCGTTGCAAAAACATTTTAAAACCATTTGAGAATCGGCCGTATTACATTGTCGATTTTTTGGATGTTAAGCTGGTTTCTGACAGAGTCTGGCACGCTGAGTTGTTAATAATTACGATTCCTGCGGCCCAAATATATTCCTGAAGGCATTTCTCGAAAATCACTCAGTTGGAGTTACACTAAAAGGAAAGTTCTGAGAACGATGGGCCAAGCTGGAGTGCTTCAACGTAATTCGTTACGCGACTTAAATCTCTAATCTTTATAAAATGTTCAACAACTTTTTTGTTTCTGTCGCCTTACAAAATATTGAATTCTTCAGCAAAAATACATAGGTTTTTGGAGACAAAACTTCTAGTGCTTTATTTTATATTTATAGGGAGTAAATTCGAACTAAGTATGCTCATGCAAATCTTAGTATTCTTTTCCATACTAAAATAATTGCATGAATCAAAGAGAAACTTGATAAATTTGAAATTTTTGTTACTTGGCAAAAAAAAAGTAAACTTCTTCGTAAAACTCTATGAAATGATAATTTCGCCTACTTGATGTTATGACATTCAAGTCTGGGATAGTACATACAAATCGAATTTGGAAAAATCGCAGATCATACAAAATAAAGCCATCGAAAAATTGCTATTGTTCCCGGTATCTAAAACCCCATTTTGCAATGATTCTAGAATCCCTTATATTGTTATGACCTGCATGTGGCAAAGCTGGCCACAGACTAAACAGGAGCTTTCAGAGAAGCAACCCGTATGACCTGAGAAATGGTCAACTTTGTTCTTCTAATTATTTTTACTCTTGAAAATAATGTATATGGAAATGTTTTCTAGCCTAGTAATTTTAGTGTCCCTCATGTCATATATTTTGTGTGTTTGGAAATAACTGAAGTTGAACGTAAATTACAATTTAATCCTGAAACGTTCACTTTACTGAACCTATGGAGAAAAAAAGCAAAATTTAATTTTAAATCTGTTTGACTTATAGTTCAGAAGTTTTCTGATATTTAAAGTTACGATTAACAGTGTAAGACTTCAAGAAACACTTATATATATATGATAATGTAGCCAGCAGCATTCAACTTTAATGGCCAGCATTATGAACACTCTCCCAATGGAATTTGAAGAATCAAACACGCATTAGCCACTTTAATTGGACAATACGAAAAGCAACAAAACGACTTGAAAAAGTGACGAAAACATTAAAACAAAATGACAAATTTATGGAGAAAAATGGAAATAAAAGCGAAAATGCATATATATATTTGCAAAACTTTTTATTCAGCTTACGTTGAACTTTGCCAAAAGCAAAAACGTTGGCCAAAACAAGAGCAGCAAGTTGGTAAAACCGAAATAAATTTTGTGACAGGAAGTTTAATTTGGCATTTGGTATACATATGAGTATGTGTGAGTGACTTTTTGTGTAACTATTTATGTGACCAAATGGGGTAAAGTGGTGCAACACCACAACAACGACAACAACAACAACAGCTACAACAATAATACAGCAACAAATATGCAAATATAAACACATCGAAATTGAAGTGTTCTTAAGGCCACAGAAAATGATTTTCTAATTTCCACATGCCGTAAAAAAAATTCGCAACAGTCAATGGAAAAGCTTTTGTATGATAAGCTTAATAGAGAAGAGAGTGTTATTTTTGACAAGTGGGATGAATTGAATTGATGTAGTCCGGCTATTGTATACTTTGTATATCAAGAGAAATGTATGGGCCTCAGCAGCACATATGGCATGCAAACTTACATAAAAAAATGTATATAACAGAAGAAAAAGTCGTCGGTCCGCCAAAATTATCAAAAGTTTGATAAGGATGACTAGAGAAGTGTAAATACCCATGTCCGTCTGCGCGTCTGCCTTTTTGTATGCATGCCTAGATCTCAAAGATGGAGAAAAAAGCAAACTTGTTTCCGATAAGATAAATGTTCGTTTTAGTTTTTTATTTCGGTGACAAGTTTTTAATGTTGCCAAACACTATGCCGATTTCGTATAGCTCCTATTAGTCAAATTGATAAAATATTGTTTGTTTTTGAAAATGTTCTCACGCCCAGTATTTACGTGTTTCCAAACACTTTTCTTCTTCTAGCTCCTATTAGCACTATTGGTCAAAATGATTAATTTTTGCACTTAATTCATAATATACAATTTCTCTTTGGTAATGTTTTTAAGATTTTAGTATTATCATTACATCGATTTTAATCAAAGTAGTTGCGAGTTCGACGTGCAGTTTAATTTAATGTTTGGGATCAGTTTTTTGCTGACCTACATTACGTTATTTCACGCCTCTAGACTATTTTTGATCCGGTTTCATTTGTAAGTATCGTCACTTTATAGACAACCCTCTCATTAACGGTCAATATGTCGTACCTATAAATGCATAAAATTTTATCAATTTTGGTTGTCTATATCATCATAGTATAAATTGTCAATAATGCATCATATTTTGTTTGCTTTTAAAGATATCGTAACAAAAATTTAGTATTTCAAGAAAGCTTGTTTAATATTTTGTTTATTTTAACAGATACTTTATTTACTTCTTACTTAAGGTGGCCATTACTATCTGTTAACCTCCCAGGCACATCTCGATGGGCACTCCTGCTTTATGCGCTGCCCTTCTCAACTTGATCCTCATATCTGAGTTTACATCTTCCCCCTCGTCTTCCTTCGTCGGCATGTTTCATTCTCATGCAAAGTTCGCACTCCAAAAGAGACTGAAAGAGTGAGACACTATGACTACAAATTTGGTTTTTAAGACCTTTTAGGCTTTCTAAGTATAGTATCATAATCGGTAAACCACACCAAATGGCAAATGAAAATTTGATTTTTGAAATTGTAATTTTCTAACGAAATTATAATTTTAGAGCTTTCTGTTCATTTGCAAAAAATGGACCTACCCCATACATTGGGAATTTTTTTTTTTTTTGAAAGCCTTCAAAGTTGTATGTATGTTGTGAAAGATGATATTAATAAGTTTTAATATATCGCTTTTGAAAAATTAATTTACAAAGAAAATATAATTTTTCGAAACAACAGTCATAAAGTGTTCAACTTTATTAAAAATGGGTAGATTTTTAACATTTTATGACCACGACATCCAAAACATGTTATTCGTATATACCCTGACGTCTAAGGTATAAAAATAACACATTAAACAGAATGAGGCGGGGAAATGGAAATCATCGTTTGTACTTTATAAGCAAAACCAAAACAAACACACAAAAAAAAAAAAAAATAGAAACACAAAATAGAATCAAAAAGAGAATGAGAGGAAAAAGAAAATATGGAAAATGCTGTCAGTTATTTTTGGCGTATGAGAGTGTCCGATGAAAAAAGAAATGACAAAATAGCACAAAGCACGTATGCACAACCAACACAAACACGTATTTACTCACACACACACACACCCAACACGTACTCGCATATTTTTATTCAAATTTCAGTTTAAACTTGTATTTGGCAGTGTGTAAACTATGGCACACATACACACACACAAACACACATTCATAAACAAAGTCACACACACATACACACATAGAGAGACACAAGGAGACTACAAGGCGTTGGCTGCCATTGCAAAAGTGTCGCGCGCATAGAACGTATAAACCCTTTCGGCATTATGTTTTTCGATTTTGGGATTCGTTTTCATCTTTTTGGTTGCAGTCACGTATGCGTGATCATAATAAAATAGAACTTGAAAACAGCCATAAAAGGCAGCTGAAGCGGCAAAGGCAGCTAGATATGCATAGCAATAGACATGGACAGAGTCAACAGAACAATTGTAGGCAACAAAGCTTACACCATGCCCATCTTCCCAGCACAACCCCCAACCACCCGATATTATATCCTTCGCATTCATAGTACACAAATCGATGGCACTAAAATTCGTTTGCAGAAGCCCATTGGCATTAGCGTCAATGTGCATAAACAACGAAATGCGCCAATAGATGGCGCCTGAGGCTAGAATACGGTTACAATGCGACCAAACTTCCGGCGGATGTTGTTGTGTTCACGTCCATGACATGGAAGTCAGTTTGGCATAAGCAAATCGTATGGATATTTCCATTTGCGCATTGAGTGCAATTGAAGTTGAAATTGATAAGAGGGAGAGAGAGAGCGAGAGACACACAGGGAGAGAGAACGGAATGTGGAGTAGAGGAAATAGATAGCTCAAGTTAATGTGGCTTGATTGAATAGACGTTAATTGTTGCGTCAAAGTTTGTTTATAGTTTAAAAAAAAACAACATATAATGCACTAGTCAATATTTATTGCATATTTACACAATAGTAAGAAAATTATGAAGTTTCCAAAGACCAAGGACATTCCATGCTGCACTAAGAGCTCTGTCGAATCAGATTCTGTTCAACATTGATAATTAATGTTATATTAAGGAAGCAGCATTTCCCTGCCCTACGGAAGACTGCGTAGATAATAATATGTAAAGTGAAGGGGGTCATGGGAATTTGATAGACTTCTTTCTGTCTTCTCTCCATACTGAATCAAGTATGGAAAAGACAAAAATAGAATGCCTAAAAACTTCAGTGAGGGACACGGCATAATTAATTTGGTACATAGAGACACAATTTCTATTCTTTAGATATTTTGGATCAAGGTATACTGTTGTAGAGTATACGTAGACGCTAAATAACCATTTAATACAGTTTGGCTAGGTAGTCTTTTGGAAAAAATAATCAAAAATTATGCACAAACTTAACAGTTGTTTAAAACCCTGCCAGAGTACCGAATATTTTGTATTAGAATAATGGCATTCTTTCTATGGAAAGAACACGAGAGCTGGAGTACAGCGCAGCATATCGGTACAGTTTTTAGGGATATTAAGTAATGATAGCGTATACCCAGACGTCTTTTTTAATCTGCTTCCTGTGAGTACGAAGCGGCCGATCGAATTCAAGAGTACCTATGTGAAAGTTGGGCATTAGGAAAATGCTCCAGTCGTGCCGTTTAAATGAACAAAAATTAATGAACGTATTGGCAATGGATTGAAATAATTATATTAATCTATTCATAAACATAGTTGGAAGCAATAAATCAGATTGAAAAATATTTAATCATCAAGTTAATAAGTAGCCATTATTATTCTTAGAGTTAAAGAAGCTAAAACAAGAATTGGAACCATAACCAGCAGATCGTAAAAACCTTAACACAAAATGACGTCGAATCAATTACCTGTATAGCAAAAAATTACACGATAATCTGAGGAACTTTAAGAAAATATTAGGAAACTTAATATGAGCAAATAAAGAGAGTCTACACAAAATCACAAAGAACTATAGTGTCAAATGAATAGGAGACGGGCTAGATTGCAACACATATTGTAGTCGCTGCATCAGATAGATATTCGGGGACATGTTCAGCATTTGAGTCATAAACGATGAGCAATTATTTGTTTTCAACCTATTCAGATCTTTAAGCAGAGATACACTTAGAAATAGGTAGCTGAATAATGCTGAAAAATATTCAAGGAAGCTACCTGTGAGTGATTGGAAAAATCATTTTATCCAATTGAGCTCAATGTCACGAAGTAGTTAAGTAAGCGGTGTTTCATGCAGGCCTGTTATGAAGAAAACAAAAAGTTTGCATTCCAAATACCCAATAAACTATACTTTTTTGTCAGATTTTAAAATATACATTTTTTTAATATTGAATCCAATTGAGTACTTTTCATCGTGGTGGGACCTACACTTGAAAGCGGTCTGTAGTAAGCAAGAATTTGCTAAGAAAAATAACATACCGTCATTTTGCTCGTTATGCCAGTGCTATGGAGATGCATCAGTGCTGCTGTAAAGACCGTACCATCGTTTTTATAGGCTAATATGATACCACTACGCTACCGACGGCCACAATCTATCTGACTTTGCGCTGCAACTAAAATATGAAGTTTAAGAAATTTTGCCCGCTTTTTAATATCCCAAATTCAATCTATTGATGTGTGCATGTTCACAACACCGAAGTCCATATAATTTGCCTGCATGTAGATGCACTGATGCATAGTTTCAGCCGTTGCTTGTTAACATGGTTAACTCAAAGTGCTTTTTTGAATACGAATTGATGCACACTTTAAAGCGGCTGCAAGTCCACAAATTACTAACAGCAACAGAATTCTAAAAGTCTGTAAAAAATGTTTTTTTTTGAGGGAAAAACCTGCACACACAATGAAGTGGACGACAATACAATGCCAACAAAACAAAAATATTGACATAGACAATGGCATAATGTATGCACACAAGTACAATTATGCATTGTAAGTGTGTGTGTGTAAGGGTGTGTGTGTGTGTGTTAGTGCAGAGTCGCCTTTTGCCAAGGAAGAAAGACTGACACTTTTGGTGCATGTTGTTGTTGTTGCTGGTTGCTGTTGCTGCCAACCCATACAGGCGCAGGGCACTTACAACAGACACTTAAACACACCAACACCCATACAGTTGCATAAACACTTATAGAACCATTTCAGCATAGTCACCTAAAAGCTCTGCCATTTACACACACACACACACACACTTATGCACACGGACAGAGATGCCATTCACACAAACACGCATAGACGCACGCCCACAAGTGCAGTTTACTCATACGTTATGGTCGCTAATGTGTCTGTTTTCTTTGTCTGCTGCTGGTTGGTAGAGGAAATGCGAATGCTAGTTGCTCGAAGGACGACAAAATCGTTTTACGGAACTGTTGGAAATTTAGCAGCTGCTCTTTGAATATTTTTCAAATAGCCCCCTTCCCCTACCCATTCGTTGCGGCTGTGAATGCTTTATACGCTACAGCTTCTGGCTATTTTTGAACTGTTACCCCAACGCGCAACAAGCTGATGCAGTTCCATTTTGAGGCATTTATGCAATCTTTGTTAAGTGGAGTTATATAATTGTTGTAAAGCATTGTTGCGTATAGTAGCATCACCTGTTGACTCTGCTTACCTCACTAAAAATTCAATTGAAATTATTATTTTTCTTTTGGATTACAGTGCGTATGAGTTATTTTTCAGCAGTATAGAGTTTTAAAATGATCAATGAAAATAATATATGTAATCATCAAGCTGTGACTGCGTTGTCAGCAATTGTTGTATTTGTTGGACACACAAACACACACACACACACTCAAATACACACACACTGGAAAATATTTCGCATAACTTTGTTGGCTGCCGCTGTGTTATCATTTAATTAAGTTTTCTTTAATTAAGTCGACATGTGAGTAACCGCAGTGCATGAACGCGTTGCGCAGCGCTCTGGGGGTGTGGGGGTGTGTGTGTATAAGTGACTAGGCAAGGCAATACAAAAGAATGCAGCATGTTGCAGTAAAATGCGACAAGAGCAACACACTGCATGTGAGTGTGTGTGTGTGTGTGTGTGTGTGTGTGTGTGTGTGTCTGTTGCATCCATGCTTAATTAATGCGCGTTGGCTTTGCAACAAATTCACACGTATACGCAGCGTATTGCAGCATGGATGCCAACACTGCGTATGTGTGTGTGTGGCTGCTATTTAGGCGCGCTCTTGCCAGCACACTTCAAAACTTGCGAAAACCAACGACAAAATCAACGCTTTCAAGTGCCAAACATTTGCAAATGATTTACTAACAATTTTAGCTGCGTGTGCTCAAGTGTTGTTGGTTGTGTGTTGCTTGCTGCAGCGTGTTGCCAGTGACATTAAGTGTTGTGTAGCTTGAATTAAAATTTTAAACTTGTTTTTTCGCAAAAAAAAATAGCTTTAATTTTGCATTAGCTGTTGCTCGCAATTCCCCAAAAGTGTATGCCCGGTCCTGGTATTTTGTGCCAGTGACCCAAAAAGTCAAGAAAATGCGGCACATGTCACATTTACCATTGCATTTGCGTAAAATTATTTGCATGTGTTGGCATGCTGTGTGTGTGTGTGTGTGTGTCGTATTTTTGTTGGTCATGTTGATGACTCCCAAGGTGACTGTTTCATTTTCGTTTGGCGATGTGTTGACAACGTACGCACACCAGCAAACATCGCCACACACACACACACACACACACACACACACACACACACACACACACGTACACCAGCAACAACAAGAGGACACAACGCTGCCCCATTTACATATTGAACTTTTATGTTGCATACATGCAGGCGCTGACATAATGCTTCATCATCTGGCTCTTGGCAGATACTCGTGTTGCAGTCATCTTGTTGCCACTGTTTGCCGCTGCTTCTGCTGCTGGTGCTGCTGCTGCTGCTGCATAGTAATTGCAACATTTGCCGCTATTGCTGGCATTGTCCTTGCCAACTGTCTCAATAGTAGCTCCAACAATGGCCCATTCAACGAGCACTGCTGCACTGGGTCCAACATGTCCCCTTTGCATTATTGTGCCTGCTGTTTTTACAATTATCCCATCCAACATACCCTGGTTCATGGCTCATCTTGTCCTAGAGAAACCTTGAAGCGATGAACGCTTGAAGGCGGTGGAACGGTGAGTGGGTCAAGTGTATTTATAAAAGATTTATATGAAGCAAGCAGGTTGTACTATGGATAAATAAAGTCCATATTAAGCAGTAGTAGTTTGACTTCAAAGGGTATTCAAATCTGTTCTTTTGGTTATATGCTTTTTAAGCTCGTCTCTACGTTCAGTCTTATTATCTGGAGTTTTCTTGGTCACAGATCGTGTTCCATCTTGGCTGACAATGTACATGATAATTTTTATGTTTCGCTTTATTTAATGAGCACTTGCCAAATGAAAGGCTTAGCCATTAGCCGTCGTGCTCATGCATGCTCCAGAGAAGCATGTTGCACGGCTTAGAGATGAGTGCTCCGCTACAGCTGTGGCTGGCTGGTGGCTGGCTTGTTATCTATGATAACTAACTGACTACTGACTCTGTGGCGCTAGCTGGGTTGGCTGGGCTGCTTGGGTTGGACTGTATATTTACGGTTGCTAATTATGAAGAGTAAAAGCGTGAACAAAGACGCGGAGTGGCGAACGGCAGCGGAAAGATTGTGTAGAACAATTGCGCATCACTTTGTGTAATTAAAGTTAAAGTACTTGTGCTGTGTAATTTGAATACATAATTTGTTGCCAGTTTTCCGTGCTCCCATTTTTTTATTTTTTTTTTTTTTTTTGCTTCACTTTATTCTTTTGAATTAGCTTGTGGCTTTAGTTAAAATAACGCGGATTTTGCCTTTTGGTCAGGATAGTGTAAGTACAAATGAAACTATTTCAAAAACGCTTAAAAGTATGCCACAAAAAATACAAAACCCAGTCGGCCAGCCTCAAAACATAGCCGCAAAATAAAATATTTATGACTTTGCGGTAAATGTACTTGTGTGTATCTATGTGTGTCTGTATATGTATGTGTGGTTTATGCAGAGTCAAAAGTTTTAAAATATTTCGATGCTTGCTTCAAAGCATTAATTTAAAACTATTTACATCTACATTACATTATTTTGTTTCACATATAAATAATTTATTTTTTATGCCAAAATATAATAAGTTAAATGTTATAGAACTGTTATGGACTTAGAAACCTTTGGAAATGCCTACAACTTTAGTGGGTTAAAATTAATTAATGCAACTTTTTGTTTTTTTTTACGTGAAAGTCTCAATTTATTAAATCTCCTATTTTGCTTAAGAGATAAACAATAATTATTCAAATCTTTATTAATAATTACTAAATTATTGTTGGGTTGGATTACTCTGATTAGATGTAATGCAAAAGGATTCGGATGTGAGGCCAGCTTTTCCAGCTTTTCCAGCTTTTTCGCTATTTACTCCATTATTCATTCGATCGCGTACTTTGAAAAAATTGTTTTGTTAAGCAATTATTATATAATAGTATAAATAGTAAAAAATATAATAAAAAAAAAATAAAATATATAAGAGCGAGCAACTGTATATACGAATAGTATAAGAACGAACAACTTCATAGGACTAGTACAAGAACTACAATGAAAATAAGTAATTTACCAAAATTTATGTAAAAACAATTAATCGTTAATGGATTATTATAAGAAATAAAAACTTCATAAGAACGAACGACTGCATAAGAATGAACAAAGAACAAGTGAAGGATGTAGGGGAACTTAAATGGTTTATTTATTTCAGTGATTAATTTACTTTATTTTATTTGGTCATTACAACTCGTTTTCGGGTTAAAGCCGACCTTACTAGTACTTGCCAGGCGCCCCTGCTTTCCAAAAAAAGCATATAGCAAAAACTTGTAAAAAAAATCATAAGCATCATTACCTGCAAATACTTACAGCTCTAAATCTAAAATGACTTTTATGCTTTTCAATCTAGTTGATTTTATTGTATCTTCCTTTAGTTCCCATATCATCAAGGTAATACCTCTAAAGCTACGCTTAAAATAGTACCAGCGATACTGGCTCCAGTCGCCCCATTATGTATCTAAATTCACCGGTCCGTCTAAATTACCCTTACTTTTTTATCACTCAAAACGATTTTGTGCTATTTTCTGGCAATCAAGCCGTAATATATTGCCCTGATGGCTTTGGTTTAAGAACCAAAGAGATATGCTTAATTTATTTTCATATAAAATGAGAGATTTAAAGTCCCGAATACGTTCGCTGCTTTTTAAGTTCTACACTGCTAGACGATAATTCAGCTTTTTTCTCTGATCATTAATGGTTCTTACCCACTATATTTAATGAGAGTTTTGAGAATATTTTATATAATTTGTAGCCACTTTTTTGAGTTCCTTTGAGTACCAATAACTATATAATTTTAATAATTAAAATGAATTAAAAAAGATTTAGTAAGAAAATATATTTACGATAATTTAAAAGCCAAATTTTTATGTATTAAGATTTTATCAACTAAACTGATTTTGCACATAAACAAATATTTACTATGAAATACTAAATTCCCATACACATTTTTGTTGAAGTTGTACAAGGAGTAAGAAAAAACGTTTTATGCATATCGATTCCACCATGTAACGAATCCATTCTGCATTTATCAAAACATAAACAAATATTATAAACAGGAAACAAAAATATTAAAATGCATAAAATTCATTGAGTTTTGTTGTTCATGGATAACTCACATTTAGTATCTGCAGATACAACGAATATGTTTGATTTGAGTAATGTATGTAACCACAATAAGGAAGTTTAGGAGTTAAATTATTTGAGCAAAGCAATGAAGCCAAGGACAAGCTTTACAAGATTCAAAAACATCAAGATCGCAAACCGATACAGCAATGTGGTCAATTGTGTTTTTTAAGTCATTGATTGGCCACCGCAAAGCAGCATCAAAGAGAATTTAACATTTCATATTGATAACTCTTTGGTAGCACCCGCCACAGTTACTGGTTTGAACCGCTCTAACCACAGATGGACGCTCTCTAATCGAGCCTGGGATGGTTTTAAAATAAATGTGCATTATTATTGGGAAAGTATACTAAAGGAAAACAATCTTCCGATCTTCATAAGGTCCGCAAAATGACTCTTGAATTCACCAGTCGCAAATCTGATGCTTTATTCGCTTTGGACCATTTTGGAGAGCAATGTACAAGTCAGCTTTTGTAGCTTTGTATGACACTATTTTCCGCAAGTGGGCCAGAAGACAAACTAGTGCCACTCGGAAAGCTTGCGTTTCGTTTTTGGACCGCTTCGAGGCCATAGTCAAGGCAAAACGTGATAAAATCGCGCAAAGGTTACTTGATTTACACATTTTTAACTTCGAATTGAGTAAAATAAAAATTTCATATTCTATTTGCGATAATTCAGACTATTTATAGTAGAACTTCGAGTCAAATTCCTTAGTTACAGCAGTTCAACAAGCTTGAATTCTTTATAAGCAAAACTTTTGGGCAAACCTTTGGCAAACCGATGATTTTTATGAAATTTTTCTACATGCACAAAGTACACAAAGCAGCTGCAAGTTTTATTAAGATATTTTGAGTAGAGAGTATATATTTGATTATCTATTTGTTGTATGCGTTGGGTAAACGTTTATTTTGAGAAGATTTATATTAAATTTTAAATAGTGCCTGCATAAAGTATGCAATGCAGTTTGCCATAAGATATGTAATTTTATTTATTTGCACTGTTTACGAAATGAAATTTCAACAACAATTCCAAACAAACAAACACACACATATACTATATATTCGGTACAGAGTGTACACACATCTGTAATGCTAAATATTTATATTTGCATAGAGTAACTTAATACCTTTTTCGTCGGGCCAAAGGAGTAACAAACAAAGTGCGTGTGGTGCAAGTTTTTGTTTTTGTTTTTGCTTTTACTAGATTTTTACTTTTTTAGAGGTAATTGGATGTAGCAAGGTGCAAGTTGTACATAGACAAGCACCTTGTTGGTCGTATGTCCATATAAGTTTTTCCTTAGATGTATGTATGTGGTTGAGCTTGAGTTTGTTCCTGTGGGTTTTATAACTTTTTGCATAGAGAGGGGAGGTCGAGAGAGAGAGAGTTGCCGAGTCAAAAGCTTAAATGCACTTCAGAGCGCAAGTTAAAACTTATTCAAAATATATTTACTATGTGTAGGGTATATAACTGTGTGTACCATATACCTTTGCATGTATTTATTTATGCTGAAGATTGCCTTGCATTTGGGTGCGTCTGTGCGTTTGTGTGAGTCTGTGCGTGTCCGTGTGTTGGGTTGCAGCTTTTGGCTTTTGGGTCAACTTTAGAGACAACTGTCGGGGTTAAGTCCATTTTCATATAAGAACCCACCCAGCATTCCTTGTGTAATTCTAAATTCATTGTTGCAAAGTGCTTTTGCGTGTGCGAGTGTTCAACTAAAGCCGAACGAAAGCTGAGTACTTGAAAAATTCAAGTCGAATTTAAATTTTGCCAGCCCCAGCAAATTTATATAAATGAGTTACCTTACAAAAGCTGCCAAGAGCTATTTATGCTATTGTTCTAATTTCTCAAATTGCCCACAAACTCAATTAAAAACTGTCCGAATTGTCCGAACACTGACATAGTTAGCTCTATGCTGTTGCGGCTTACTCAACGCACATATTGTGGTAATTTAATAAAATATTTCATCAACCGCTCAAGAAGAATCTTTCAACTTCCAAAGTCTCAAACCCTTTGCCGCCCGCTCACATGAATCAGAACTGACAGCTGAGAAAACAAAAGCTGGCAAAGCCAAGTTACAAGAAACAACACGATACAACGAGTCTGTTGAATCCTTTGAATCCTACGGCTAGGCAGCACTGGACACACAGTGTATCCGTTTACCATAAACAAATTTTTCGTTTTCTTTTCCATTTGTTCTCTTTGCTGCTGCTCTGCAAAACTATTTCAAATACGAACCGTCATGGCACTTTTAGTTCCAAAGACAATGACAGCGACAAGTGCCCTGACAGCGGCAACAATTGCAACTGTCTGGCATTTGTTTTTTTTTTCTGCTTCTCGTTGCAGGGGTTTTGCCACGAAATCTTGGAATGACGGCAAACACTGGAATACTAATAGATATAGCAGTATTTAAAGCTATCACACTCAAGACGACTTCTTTGGCGGCTTAATTTAAGTTAACAAAAATTCACATTATCGAGCAGTTTCTTTTAAGAAAATTAATTTTGCACGCTTCATTTTTAGAGGATTATCGCGCGACATGGAGTATTATAGTCAAGTGGTTGCCATGATAGTGCTAATTCAAGCTGCCAAAGTGTGCGTCAATAGCCTAGGATAATGGCTTGGATTGAAAAGCTTGCATTTTTCCGATATAGGAAATGGTCAATTCTGAAATAAAACTTAAAATTTTTTATAAAACCGGTTTGGAACCGTTTGTGATAAAAGCGTGGAATATGATGCTATTTGACGAAATATATGGAACTTTAAGCACTGGGGGAAGGTGTATAAGATGAAGAAAGAATTCTAAAAACAAAAGCAGGCCCATGACATTTTACATTTTTTGGTTTCAGAAAAAAAAGAAATGGTTCCTCTTGGCTATGCAATCAGCAAGCAGCAACTCTGTTAAAAACTGTTAGAAGAGAATAGGGACCTACAGTTTATAGATTAATCCGAACGGCGATGTCTACGACTAAATAAAGTTACTTACTTACTTTAGTTGGCCATCACAACCCGGTATCGAGTTACAGCTCACCAAACTAGCTCTCGCCTGGTGACCATGCTCTACGCATGCCCTCTCCAGTTTGTGACTCCAAGTGAAGATAGGTCATTGTCCAATTGATCTTTCCATCTGAGCTTTGATCATCCGCTTCGTCGGCTTTTGCATCGAAAAGCTTTTTTGCTGGAAAGTTAAATAGATTTACTGAAGCAAATATGATCTATTTATTTGGACACTCTGCTAATTCTGGGCGAATCCAAAAGTAAAGCCTAATTTTGTATTCCTTAGATCTACAATTCCGATTTTGGTGGTTTTTTATCAAACAAATTGTACATCGTTTTTTTATGGTTCCGTAAACTATAGTCAATAAAAAACAAATTGCAAAGTAAAAATTAAAAGATTTTGGTTTTTAAAGAGATTATGTTAGATTATTCTCAAGAGTTTTAGTTCCACATTTTATTAAACCCGATTGATTATGTTAATTATCTGCTAATAACATTGTATTTAGCGTAAATTTCGGTTAATTGTTTAAAAACTCATAAAAATTCATATGCATACAGCAGATATGGTAAACATTATTTCGTACGCAATGGAATCATGTGAAACTGGCGGCTTGAGATATATTCAACCAATCAACTATAAGGTTAATTTTTCTAATTTGATTATATTAAAATAATATTATATAAAATATATTATGTACATTTAATTTGCCAATATCCCCTGGTATATTCGAAAACTCCATTTGCACAAGTATCTTGAAATACCTTTAGTTGGTGACTTAATTTTTACAATAAGTTATCGTTACACGAACCGCTTATGTTCTCTTCGTGAACCACTTGCATATGTCGCCTATAAGACCTGAGAAATGGTTGTGCTTAGTTATAATTTGTAAATTTCTGTTCCAATTCATATTGCCTTAGTGATTCAACTTAGTTTATTAAAAATGGATTATAACCTACTTGTATAGTCTGCTGATTGCAAAAAAAAAAAAATCGCAGGTTTTAATAAACACAGAAATAAAATTCTTTCATTTGGCTTTCGTTTTGAAATTAAAGATATATTTTTGTGTATCTGGCCGGGAAAAAAATCAGCGCCTTCCTTGTGCTGCACATCCTTTTATTAATGCGCGGAGCACCTGACGATGCCGTTTCAACCGACACTTTTGCGTTTTAATTCCACGAAAGTGTCGACTTCTCTTTAATATCGTCATATGCTTGCTTTGTAATAAAATGAAAGCAATTACACTTTTTATATTTATTTTTGTTTACGTTGAAGTGTGTTTAATTTAGCCCATCAACTCTCGTCATATACAGATACAGATACAGATACTTGTATGTGTTTCGCTTGATATTAGTGTGTGTGCGTTGTGTGGAGTGTGTATGGAGTGTGTGGTATGTGGGGTGTGTGTGTGGGGTTTGTATTGTAATACTTTGTGTAAACTTTATATTTTAAATGTGGCACAACAAAATAAATGCCAGCATGTTTGTTTAAGTGCGTCTCACCAAGTCTCCTCTCTACGGGTGAAATTACACTACACAACAGCAATTTCGGGCATTGATTTTTGTTCTGCTTTTATATTTTTTATCAAAAAGCAAATTAATTCAGAAATCTGAAGCTTTTGCCTTGTATTCCATAAACAGTATATAAGATTGAAGATCACAAACTTTAATAAAGGCAGTGTCGCTGACGCATTTAGCAATCCGACTCGTTGCGTCAAGGAAAGGCCAAAATGAGCGTGGGAAATGGCTCTGAAATTGAAATGAGTAATTGAAAAACTTTCAAAAAATTGCTTCAAAGTACATAAAAATAGCATTACCAAGGTATACAGAAAACTAACAGCAACGGTGACCAATTTATGGTCTCCAGATTATGGCATGTTTTTAAGTCACCTAAGGTATTCCCGAATAGTCGAGTCTATTCAATCTATAGGAAAATGTGTAATAAAAAAAATTTTTTTAAATAAGAAGAATAAATTTAATAATTAGGTCATTATTGCATTCCATTTTTAAAGCATTTATTGTTTATTTTAAAATAGAGTTATTTATTTGAACAAACGCATTTCAAATGTACACGATCACTAGTTGCTTCAATATTTTTTGCATATTGCGCATCTATCACCTTTCATCTCTTAGAGAAAGAAGTTCCCTAAAAGAGAAATGCAGATGCAGACAAAGTACCATCATATTTAGCCTGACGGACTAATAGATCTTTGAAACATCTGTATATGACATTTGTTAGTGGGTGGCAAAAATTGGATGCAAATGTTTTCTATAGGAATTTAAAATTTAATTAGTTTCTAATCGTAAGGATGAACAAAATAAATAGCATATTCAACTCAGATGAATAAATTGTTATAAAAATGAAATTTGCGAAATAAGTGTACACGATACTTTTCTCGAAAAATTTTGACGCAAATTATAATCTTGTGTTTGTTGTTGCTGAGTTTCAATTAAATCGATATATATCCTAAGTTTTCAGTTTCCGAAGAAAAGGGGAAAGATATAGACTTGTGGTAACACCAGAATTTTGCATACCAAGATTAAAAACATATATCGCTGTTAAAAGAAATTTACGCAATAGAGTCAGCAACTAAATAGATTTGACTTTAGCATAACAATATTATTAAGATGTCTGTGTATTTATAATTTAGTTAACGTTTGGACGTTTTTAAGTTTGTGTATGCGATGGTAATCGTGGCAGTATCTTCATTTAAAAGCGACTTAATTACTCAAATATCTTGCTGTAAAGGGCTACATACAGTGCAGCAAATCACCTAAGAGTGAATTGGAGGCTACCCAGACAATGTCTTTGAAAAATAAAAAAATATTTTTAGTTGCTAAGAAGTTTTCAAAATGCAAATGAGTACTTTGTTGTCATAGGAAAATATCTAAACGTTGGGAAAGAACATATAAAGCACTTTGGCAACATTTAAGACAGACTTGACTTAACTGACGCCAAAATAAAAAGAAACTCATTGCTGCAAGGAATAATTTTTTAATGATCTCGAAAACTAGCTAAAAAGATAAACATTTATCGAAAATTATTCAGAAGAATCTCAACTTTAAATGTTTATACGTTTGTTGAAATTTTACTTGAAAGATAAAACTTACTAAAGCCATAGGAGATTCATTCAATAATTTTAAATGACTTTTTCTTTATCATAGAAACTAAAATGACTGAGTTTGTTTTTTTTACATTTTACACGTTAAAAAAAGCAAAATATTTACAAAATTATCGCAATTTCTTAACGAAAAGTCCACCCCAATCATTTTTTGAATGAAACTTAATAATTTCAAAGTGAAAGCAAATATTATACAAAAATACTCAGTACGCACAATTTATTACATGGAGAACATTTTTTTCTAAATATTAAGTAATAAGACTACAACTCGATTGCTCGCAAACAAGATAAACATTTATCGAAAATTATTCAGAGGAATCTCAACTTTAAATGTTTATACGTTTGTTGAAATTTTACTTGAAAGATAAAACTTACTAAAGCCATAGGAGATTCATGTACGGGTCACTCATCGGATGCTTCGTTAATACGGCTCATGAAGGACGACATAAAAAGACGGGTGCTGATGAATCCGTTTGCGAGTTAAAATTATGGAAGATCCCCACACCCAACCAACGGAGTAAGTGAAGGTAATGGTTTTACATTTGAATAATACCTTAAGTGAAGAGGGTAACCTGGAGTTTGGTGCTTAAAAACTTACCCAAGGGGTGTTTTGGAAACCGGAATTAAAAACCTCAACTTTTTATTATGGATCTTAGTGAAAAACATGGTTCATTAAAGAAATACCTGCTGAGAACGCTAAGATCGCATACCTGAACCTCAAAGTGGAAAATTAAGTTATTTATTCGATTTTTGGTATAATGCAAAAATACGAATTTTTTAAATGTTTGCAGTATTCTATTTAATTTTAATAATAATTTTTAATGTTAGTTTCAATAATGAATTTAAATAACTGAATCTCGGTTGCGTAGTAGTAGCGTACTCACCTCTAAATCCGTAGGTCGGTGGGTTGACTTCACCTTACAGCATTTCTTGAGCACTGGCATGGCTACCAACAAGACGATAGTTTCTGTCAAATAAAGACAACACCGTTTAGATTCGGCTAAAAACTATAGGTCTCTCTTCTCTTCGATCAACTGTTAACAGAGATATTTCCATGCTCCGGCAATGGAGCGATGACTGCATAGTCAAGGAGAATACATTATTTATTTTTTATTTTTAATAATTTTAAATGACTCTTTCTTCATCATAGAAACTAAAAGGACTGGGTTTGTATTTTTTTTACATTTTACACGTTAAAAAAAGCAAAATATTAACAAAATTATCGCAATTTCTTAACGAAAAGTCCACCCCAATCTTTTTTTGAATGAAACTTAATAATTTCAAAGTGAAGGCAAATATTATACAAAAATACTCAGTACGCACAATTTATTACATGGAGAACATTTTTATCGATTGCTCGCAAACAAGATTTATTTTATTACTGAGAACACTTTTCAATAACTTATCTAACTGAAGCTTCTCAATGGAATGGGTCAAACCATTTTAGCACAGTATTGGTGGAAAGTTTACAAAACATGATTTTCTGTACTTTTGAACTAACAACTCTAAAACGATCTTACCATCATCCATCATATTCTGATACTGTTAAACGTTAATATTTACAAAGTTTTTAAAACCATCACATGGTAATCCCGAAGCATGTATTTTAAATCTAAACAAGAACAAATTAAAAAATCAAAAAGTTATGAACCATTAAAGCCTTTTAGCGGAAAAAAAATGTTTGGGTGCATATCAAAGATGCCAAGTCAAGCCGTAGGCGTCCCTAAGGATTCTGTTTTATTCTCTTGTATGGAATTCTTTATAATATTTTTACGATATTCC
Source organism: Chymomyza procnemis (assembly GCA_035046065.1). NCBI lineage: Eukaryota > Metazoa > Arthropoda > Insecta > Diptera > Drosophilidae > Chymomyza > Chymomyza procnemis. Next base: position 61,052,268 of record JAWNOJ010000026.1, read on the forward strand.
AATGCATATTCTCTGTAAAACTCCAATCTTTGCAGACGACACTGCCTTATACTGTTCCTGAAATATGTGTAACTTTATTCACAGGAATCTTGCAGAAGCTAAAGGAGCTCTTCTTAGATATTTTTATAAGTGGAAGATTTAATTAAATATTAATAAAGTGCAAAGTATTTTTTACGTAAACGTAAGCGTTGTTACCTTCCACATATAAACTTCTAGGTATACCTCAAATAAATTCGATGACCAAGAAATATTAATGTCTGGGTATTCTTTGTATTGTGTGTATATAAGACTACAGACAAAGTCAATAAAACTATTTTAACCTTATATCGTTTTGTTACCTGCAAGAACATTTTGTCAATTGAAAATTAAATAATATTTAAAACAAAACTTTTGTTAACTATATAATACGGGTAAGAAGATTTTGTAAAAGGCAATTTTTTTAAAGAGCGCAAAACAAAGTGTTAAAATTGATATTTAATCTTCACATTTATTTATCCATCTCGTTTTCACGAAAAGACAGATATTTACTTTTTTTTCATTAAAAATCGGTCAAGTTACTATTTCTTTTAATTCTAAACACAAATAATATACTATCTTAGTTTTTAGTCTTAGTAGTCATTTAGTCTTTTTTTTACTAACTTTTTTCCATAAATAATAACTTTATGTAAATAAACAGACACAATTACAATATCTTAGATGTAAAGCTGCAAAAGAGCTCATCTTAATAATTGTTTGATCAAATTAAATAAAAAATAATTTATCAGTTAATACATATTTATACGTTTAATCTCGATTAATTCTTGACTGATTTTCTCTGTCTTTAAATCTTAATTCAGTTCTTAATGCCGCCAAAAGCTTTAAGCGTTGAAATGTACAACATGCACCAAACTAATGTGCATAATAGTTAGACATAAGTAGAGATAGATCTTAAGCTGTTCGAAGTGGAAACTCGCATAATTTGCATAGAATATGTGTGTGTGTGTGGGTGTGGGTGTGTGTGTGTGTACAAGTCTATGCGTGTGTAGATAGCTAAGTAATGGATAGATAGAGTGGAATACCAGTCCATAAATGCACATCACTTAATGTCTAATAAACACGGAATACCGCAATGCATGCAACAATTGTAAGCTTATGCAACGCGCTTTGTATTGTGTGTACATATTTACTCTGGGATCCAACAGTGCGTATAAGTAACTTTTCATTAGCAATTAAAGCTTAAACGAAACATTTACTTAGACTACAGAAAAGCAATCAAAATGTGCTTACTTTATTTTCTATAACTTTAAAGCTCATCAAACGGTAGAATGATCAAAATACAATACTTTATTATCAGTTTTCATTGCTGCAGTAGAAATGATAAATATTTGCGCACAAGTACGGCAATGGAATACCCTGCCTTGACGGATTTATTTTAATAACAAAATAAAGCTATGTACACTTCATTTAAAGCTTATATTTTTTTTCAATGTGGATGAATTGTTAGTTTTGGTGATCTTATTGCGATAAATCTATTATTCTGTCAAAAGATATTATCATCCAAAAATTAGAGTGACGAATCGCAATTAAGACAATTTTACAGTTTATATGGAATTATCAGATATTATAGGTTGGTACCTACCACCAGCACTACGGGCTCTGATTACAACTGTATTATAACTTTTAAATTGTGTTGCTCCTACAAAAAACAGATCGGACACCAAAGGTGAAGTCGAAGGCCTGATAAATGAATTCCTGCAAGCTAACATGTATTAGATCGGTATTACTGCAAATTTGATTCGATTTTGCATAATAACATACAATGATACACTATCATCTTTAATCTGTGTCTAAACTGGAATGTATATTGTAGAAGGCTATGCATTTAAAGTTGCCAAGCAAAATTATTATATTGACCTATATGTTACGTGATCATCCAGATAGCTAGTATGGGCGAGAGCTTGTGAGGTGGGCGTTTATCCGATATTAAGTTGCAATGGCCACCTAAATGTTTATATTAGATTTAACACGGGTTCTACATAATTTAGTTGTAGTTGTGTTTACTATTGTTAAATTTAAAAAATAAATAATTCCCATATTGTATTTGCAAACATAGTTGAAATCAATATAGAATTGTAACAGTTGCCTCATCCGTTTGACAAATCCTTTAATATTCAAGCATCTTCATCTTACGCAGAGGCAACAAAGGTGTGGTCGTTAATACTAATGTCTGTTTAAGGAAATGTTTCGTTAATGATAGTGTAGCGGAAGAAAATCGGTTAACAATTATTTTATTAAAAGTAAGTTCTTCCTTAACCCTAATTGGCTACTTTACTTTTAATTTTATTAAAAAAGAAGATTTGGCTAAAAAACACAGCCAAACAAATTGTAAAACATTTTTTTTGTTTTTACTGCAGAGCACTACAAATTATTTGGATTTACTGTCTTGCCTCTGAAACTGAATACCATCTCATGTATCAATCCGAGTCTAGAAGGCAATTTTTAAAGGCTGTGAATCTGAAAAAATAAAGTCACCTCGGGGGTACCACAAGGAAGCCATTTGAGTCCTCCGCGTCTTAACTTATTTTTTAAATGAGATTCTTAAATTTATCTCCAACTCACTCATCCTTATGACGTTAAATTATGTAAAGCGACACTTATAAAGACCGTTATGAAGACATCGCAAGAAACATTCGCTGCATCCAAGACAACGTGCTTAAGGTTGACCACAAAATCAGTATAAAGAAAACAAAGTTGCTGCGCATGGTTCCTGAAAATAATACATGTAAATGGTCAACATATTGAGGATGTCGACGTATTCTCTTCCCTCGGCAATCAGATAGTTAGAGCTGGTGGTTCACAGGCTGATAATACGGACAGAATAAATAAAGCCGGCACCACTTTCTTCTCTACACAGAATATAGCGAGCGCGAAGCATTTCTACGAATACCAAACTATGTATCTTCAGAACCAGTGTTCAGGCTTTATTGTTGGACTACTTGGAGCACGTAAACAAATGCGTTAAGCAGATTTTGCGTATTTAATGGCTCCGATGGATAACCAATGATCAACCATTCGACATCGCTAGATCAGCACTGGAATGGAACCTGCAAGGACAGAGGCGACCTGGTAGACCTCGTAACACATGAGTTTGAATGCTGCATAGTGAGGCTAACACGCTGGGCAAATCCTGAAACCAAGTAAAACTGATTGCCAGGAATAGGCGTAGATGAAGAGAGTTTGCTGATGCCCTATTTTCATTTTGAATGCTTAATAGGATAATAATAAAGGATATGATGATACTGACAGCGACGATAGTAAAGTGTTTCTCCTTTAACATAATTTTGAAAGCATGCAAGTATGATGCATTAGAATCGAGCTGTCTATTATCATATAAAAATGTAATGTTATGTTGCTACCTACTCTTGTTATCTCTTATGTACATTGGAGCTCATCCGACATTGCGTGTTCGACATTGGCGATTTGTTTGATCGCAAACTTAATAATAAATACATTTACAATATTGTTATTAAAGCCAGAGTGGTTCTTGCAATTATAAAGCTGTAGGCTGAAGAATTGAATTAGTTTTATATAACCAAACTTGGGAATGTTTTACTTATCCGAGCAATTCGGGCATATTACTCCTGCGTATGAAGCCCTCAATACTTCCGGTATCGCGAAATGATTGGGCCTGTGCAAAACCACTTTTTACTATGTGCTTTTCGGGGTTTAAATTGGGATCCTAATATTTGACTACCGTTCTATTCCTCTTCTTTGCCTTATCAAATAACATTACACGGATACATTGACTCTAACGCACTCCTTAACAAAGTTTCTATTGCCATTTCTTCCAGAGTAACTCGTAATTTTATTTAACTTCCTATTTTCATCTTTTAACTTGTGAATCCAAGTTCTTAGGCAACCCCAGATGTGAGGCGGTACATATTTGTAAAAAATTCACCCATCAGGTTAGGGATTATATTTATATTTTCCTCTATTTAATTTAATATTTCTTAGCTGGACTTAGTTGTAGCCCGAAATAAATAATAAATAAATAAATAAACTTCATTATCTTCAATTCGTAATGAAACCAAAAAGCTTAAAGCGGTAGACTCTTGCAACAAGCTGGTAAAGGGTATAAAAAGGAGCGTTAAATTTATGCAATCACGCGTCGTTAGCTCTCAATAGCAACCTGTCGATAAGTATACGTCTGCAACTTCCTGCCTACTTCTTTAGGTTTTAAGAGTGCCATAAAATTGAATATTAGAACTTAATTGTGTGTTAAGCTATAAACTCAAAAGTGTAGATAGTAAAAATTTTTAAAAATCTTAAAAGTTCTCTTAATTTATATTGTTTACAATTTTCAACAGTTTTTCTTCCAATTGCAATATAAACGAAACTTACAAGACACATTTTAAAGCAAATAGAAAACATTTCGACTTGTAGTCGATGCCTTCCTGTTGATAAATTGATTTAAAGCGAGCAGCACAATTCCAGTCTTACATTTTATTTATTGGTATTGCGAGCAGCACGACGACAACGTTGACTATGATGATAATGATGCTGAGAATGATGAAAATGCCTGCCAACCTGAACAGCGATAAGCTTGGTCAGCTGACATTGTCGGCAACGGACTGTTGGACCAACTTGGCTGCTGTTTGTTCAATCTGCGTCTATTTACCTGCTCGGCGTTTACTTGTTTATTGAACACTATTTAAATGGGCATTTTAGCCTATTATTGGCGCTTTCTTGACCCGGTATGCTGTGCTCTGAATTTATGGATTTTGCAACCGCAAACTAAACAGGCGCACACACCCAAGGAATGTGATTAATGGGCCACCTAGGGTGCCTTACTGTTGATAGCCAATGTCGTTGTGTAAAGAAAAATGGTTTGTTTTGCCTGGCGTATACTTAATTTATTTATATACAATACAATTTTTAATGAGTTTTCAACTTAAACTAGACCAAAACGAAGCATAGTTAAAGTCACCTGTGCTGCCTGCTACAAACCGAAATTTAAGCTTTACCAAAAAGTCGCTTATGAAAACATTTACAAAGTCTGTTGCCAGGCTACGTGACTGCTAATGGCCATAATTGTTACCAGAAAAACAGACCAGAAACAGCTGGCTGCCTGTATATACACATATCATGCTCGCTTTTCTATGATGTGACGATGACTGGTAGGATTGGGTGTCAAATGGGTGGCCTCAAGTAGTCGCCTGCTGCGAACTGAGCTAACTGAGCTATAATTATTGCCAGAGTCTTATTAAACTGCAACGACTCGCATATTTTCACTTAAATATTATCAAAAAGTAAATTAAATAATTTCCTGTTTTCGTGCCAACTTAACCCGCAATACTATACACACTTCCGGCAACACACATGCCATTCTAAGACTATGACAATAATAGGAGTAAGTTCAAGGCACTGCGAAAATGGGAAAAACTTTATGCATTTCTTGTTCATGTACAAATTGTACTGCATCCGCCAGACATCCTGTCAGCAATTTCCTGTTTATTTTTTGTGTTAGCATAACAATTGACTGTATTTTTATTTAACTTTTCGAGTTGTTAGTGCCGCTGGATAATGAGTGAGTCAGTGAGCTGGTTCACTTAATAACCGACATTGCTGCACAGATTTGATGCTGAATGAGGCTCATCATGCCATAATGCCATACCTTGACTTGAGAAAATTGCTGAACTCAGGACACACGCCTTACCAACCAGCCAGCCAGCCACATTCGACCGCATATGTTCGCTCATCAGGCTTGATTGCTGGTTAGGCTGCTGCCACTCTGACTGGACTCAGCTCGGCTAGGCTGGACGGTCTGGACTGTTGGGTCATTGTGGTTGTTGGTCATGTAATTGTCTGTTCTACACACACACACACACACACATACACCCACACACGGCACTGCGACAACTTGCCCTTGTTCCGACAGCATTGAGACAACTCAGAGGCAGCTTAGAGACGCATTAACAGTATGCTACCCTCATGATGACTGCAACGTAACCTGCATCCGTGCCCGCAACCTTCTCGAATCATTGTGCGGCCAATGTGGCAGCTATTGCAGAACTTGTTTATACATTGGCCATCATTGGCTATGTCACAGCACTTGGCCAATGGAGTTGAGGGCTGCCGTTGGCAATGCAGCTGCCGCTTTTAGGAACAGTCAATCTTTTCTAAAACAATTAGGCAACTGATTGTTAGCTGTCCGTGGAAAGGGACTGCGCTTGAGCCGGCAGTCAATTCGGATTTGTGTGGGTCTTCATATACGTTTTTCGCACTAATTTGGTTTGAAAACAGCAGCAGTTGACTTGGTGCAGAGATAAAGTCAATGTTGCCTAACGAAAGGTCAACAACAGCCATTTCAATTAAAACACGAAATCCACTTAATTTTGTTAACAATTAGCGTGTTGCAGGCGCCACGGGATTACCTAAAAATATGCGTGTGGATGGTGTGGAACTGAACATATTTGGAACACAAAAACACAAAATTCTGACGCAGCTGCTACTGACTCCTTATTAATGCAAAGAAATGTTTGCCTGTATGAGTTTTGCCCATCTCAGCATTTTGGTATGCGTAATGACAAAATGACTAACAAAATCAACAACAAATCGCGTCAAGCAATAGTCAACAAAGACAACAACAACAAAAAAAGAAAACAAATAGCAACAATGTCAACAACAAATCAGACAAATTGCATTAAAAATTCCATGGCACTTGTCTGACAGACAGCAGCTATAGTACACGATGTGGCAAGGGTAAGCAGTGTATTTCCATCAACAGACCCGCCGATCGACCAAAATCAGCGACCCTACAACCCACCGACCCATTGACTAAGTGAGTGATTAGTGTCACACTGAAACTTGTCTACCAACTGTCCATTAACCAGGCGGCGGCGTCATCCAAACGACAACTTCAACAACAAATCAAATCAAATGTACTTTAACACGCCCAAGCAAAGTATTTAAGTGTTGTCTAAAAAGGAAAAAAAAGAAATGGGAAAAATAAGAGGGGGGAAAAAAGAAAAACACGACCAACCGATATACAACTGAGAAATATAAAATGGGTTTGCACGTGATGACAATGAGTGCTCGCCGCTTCCGTTTCCGCTTCCGTTTAAAGTGCCATGAAATTGAGTTGGCTCTCTGGCTCCCTGGCTTCCTGGCTCCCTGACTCCTAAACGGGACACAACTGGAAAGCATGGTAAAAAACTGGTCTAAGGCAAATCATCGAAGTAGTCCATCAAGTGCCACGTTCGTTAGTTGCAAGTGTTGTGACACCACGTCACTCCCCGTCTCTCTCGTTTCAGTGATAAGAGCACGACAAATGTTTGGCCAAGTACACGACAATTTTAATTTGCTGGTATTTTATACCCTACAAATAGCTAAAGAAGATGTGATACATACGCCTATAGCTGTCACATAGATCGAGAACTTATGTAGTTTCAGTTTAGTTATATAGTTTTGCAAATTGCGGTATGGAGTTCGGGAAAGAATTTAATCTATGCGTCTAGGAAAAGGGCCCTATTAGAGAACTAGTTACAGCCAAGTCTTCATCTACAATGATGACATAATACAGCTACATCGGTTTGCTTGTAAATAGAATATAATTTGGAACTTTTGATAAGAGATGAATTATGAGATTGATTCGTTTTTACCAGCAAAATGTTGATATTGGAAAAGATGTATTAGTAATTTATGTTCAATCTGACGCTGAGTTTCTGACAGGAATATTTTACTTCAAGCGTTTCAAATATCCGAATATATGTTAAATAAACGGAATTTGCAAGAAGTTATACGCTGCAAAAAAAATTAAGGAATTTCCAAAATAAGTAGCGTTCTGGCCATGCTAAAAGGTTTGAAGACGAGGGATTGGAGACTGTAGTACATCAATCGTTGGGAGTCTGGTGATCCTGTTTCATTATGGGCTATATCAACGCCAAAGTAGAAAATTACGGGGCAAAAACAGTTTGATATTAAAACAAAAGGCGAAAGCACGTTTTCGACTATAAATGGCTGGACAGCCTAACCTACATCATGATAACGCTTACCCCTTATGTGCCTATAAGGGGCAGAAATTATCTGGAAATACTAAAATGGGAAATCTTACTCACCCGCAATATTATCCAGACTTTCCTGCTTCCAATTATTTTTTCTTTTGAAGCATGCAATTGGGCTTGTAGTGTCACATCCAAACTTTTTGAAAGACCGCCTCACTGACCGCCTCGAATCAGACAACGACGCATAAGTATTGCGGAGGGACAATACTGAATGATTTGGTATTTTTACTTTTTTCCATAAGAAAACCTTTCGAACACAAAAAATTAATCCGCACTCCCAATAACTAACTAACTTTTCATCTAATTTTATAGTTTTTTAGAGTTTTGATTTTATTTAAAGGAAGATTTTTGTTAAGAATTCAAGTAATTATTATGAAGAACTATTTTGGATCTTGTCAAATTCTTTACTTACTTCCTAGCTCAAGAACTATAACCTTCAAAAAAGTCTTGTATAAAATATCTAATCGTAAGAAATTATTAAGTGCTTAATATATTTTCCCTATTTTGGTTTCTACTATATATTTTTAATTTTATTTAATAGATAAATGCATATCACTATTCTGCAGTATCTTCAATTTTTCTATTACAATTCAAGATCATAGCTCTTAGCCTTTAAGGCTTAAAGCTTATTTATTTAACCAAAAACAAAATATATATAAAGCAAATCGTAAAAATGCGTGTATGATTAAAGGGTATTAATTCGGCAATATTATTATAAGAGACTAGCGTTAATTGCATTTTTCTTGTTTTGTAGAAAGTAATCGGTGGCCAGTCAAGATAATCAAAGCCCATTGCCACAGGCCCATTCGTTCTGTCTCGCATTTTCTTTTGCTATGTGAACATTTAATTACTTTTAGGCCAGCAAACAATGCATTTTAATTTGTTGCAATGGACAAGAAAATGTGGCCGGTCGCAAATCAAGCGCTTTTTATCCTACAAATGAGTTTTGATAAAGAATAGATCTGCAAATACGATATACTTTAAAAAGTATATTTTTTTTGACAGGCAATATGGCATTGCCTTATTATTATTAAGTGAAGGATTTTTTTTTTATTTTTAGGAATCTGGTCAATTTTGGTAACATATTAGTTAAAATAAACACTCATACAGTCACAGTAAAACTCTTTTACCAACTTTAAACAGTTAAGTTTTAGTTTCAGACTTTTTTGTGTAATACCAAAGAGAATTATTCAATAGCTTAGTGGCTCCCACTAGTTAAAAAAAACTACAACAAAATCAACGGATGACTTAGCCTATGCCACGTAGAGCATAATTTTTTCTATCCAATATTAAATGGGAATTTATAGCGAGAGTTTTAAGTTCGAGTTTTTCAAACAGATTTTATTTACGTAACAAAGTTAAAAAAAGTTTGAAGATAACTCTAGAAAGAATCTCTAAGCGTAGTCTCAACCACAAGATCGAACTTAGCCACTGCGGGACTGCAGACTGACAGCACTGAAGAACTGCGAACTGCATCAAACTAAGATCCGCAATAAACTTTAGTTAAATCGTAGCTTGCCTACTAAATACACTCATGCCAAGAGCATGGAGCAACAAACAAATAAGCAGACGAACAAAGCTCTGGATCTACAATACTGCTAAATGATAGTGAGACCGCAAGTCTTCAGCAACAATTGCTTGAGGACTATTTACTGGCCAAACAGAATATACAATGCAGAGCTGTCTCGTCTCCCAGATGAGCTCCCTGTACACCATCCAAATAAGGAAGTAAAAATGGACGTGGATAGGGCAACCTGGAAAGGATCCATCCTTCAAGAACTGATTCAGGCTAACACAGCATGGGACAGAGCTAAACAGACGGCGCAAAACAGGGTTCATTGGAAGGCTCTAGTAGAGGCTCTAAGTTCCCAAGCGGAATAAAAAGAAAAACAAAATCGTATGTATTTCTTAAGAGACATTGCTTTCTAATAGTGCCGTTGCTGGCTTTGAGTCATATTTAATTGTAGGCGTGCAGATTCCCATTAAAGCATTTGTTCAGTGTTTGATCAGCTGATATTTCATTCTATTTTAGTATATTGACATATGTGGTGTTTGATCCCGGTTTGAGGTTTGAGCAAATTTAATTAAATCCTGGTTTGAGCGAGACAAGTGTGTATTTGCGTTTAGTACAGCTAGATGCTGCATTTGAAGGAGAGCTTGCAAATTTCATTTTCAGAAAATAAATTGAAAAAATTAACGAAGTCTTAATTTAAATCGATAAAACTTTTTTTATACTTTCAAGTTTAAAAATAATTTAGCCATATGTTAATGTTGGCTGCGGGAGCGCTGCCAATAGCTCTTATGCTGGGTTCAATTTTTGCATGCTTTCTACTACATTCCGTCCAGTATCGCACGGGAAAAGGTATGGCTCTTACCTTAACGAGCATAAATTTAAATTTAATAACTTGTGAGTTCGCTTGTAGGTCTATTTAAGCTTACATTAATGACGTAAGTAAACCACTACATTTAATATTGATGTAGCCAATAAACAAGTTTGTAAAATATTACCGTTTATGAATTAGCTACCCTGAAAAATTGACCATAAAAACTTAACTATATCAGGTTAGGTTAGGTTAGACCGGCAGGCCCCCGGGGGAGGGGACCTCACATAGATCAATGTGATCCTTAGTGGAACCGGAGTGTTTCGGCTGTGAGTATCAAATATCAAAACTATATTAAATATATTAGAATAAATTTGAAAAAGTAATTTAAATAAGATTAATTGTTAATAATCTGTAAATAAATTATAATATTTTATATATAATATTCAAGCCAATTAAATTAGAATTTATATGTTTGTATCAAATATATTTTAAGCTCTAGTTTTTTATACTATGGATAGATTGAGTAAATAATTGAAATAATTAGAATTAGTAATTTTGCAATTTTACTTTTTAACCTATATAAAAATCTAGGATTCAATTTTTCTTTTGTCGTTTGTCCTCTCTTAAAATATGATTCGTTCTTTTCAAGTAAATGTGAAGATTTTAATTTATTTATATTTATACGTATTACATTTCTGTCACCGAAATTATTAAGTTGTAAAAATCTGCGCGGATTACGTAGGTAATCAAATTTGGCTATTAACGCCAGGTTCTTGAAAACCGAAAAACATAATTTTTGCCGCAGTTTAGTATAATTTGTCGCGACTATTGTAACCACGAATTCTATGCCGCAACTTAGTACGAAAATAACCAAGAGACAATTAGTAATATTTTCCATTGATTATCAAAAAAGTGTAGAAAACAGTACAAAGACCTTATTGCTGTGCAAGTAATGAGCATCAAGTTATACTCATAGTTTTACATTCTGAATGTATTCTGCTCAACTCATATGATAAAGCGTCTTTAAACGCGCAGTCAACAGAATGGAGATATACGGCTTATACTTGTGAGATTAACCATACGCCACATAAGCCGCAATCGGTAACATGGAAACGAACTCTAAAATACCGCACTAAACTCTCATAGCGATTAGGACTACTGAAAAAAAAGAGGAGAAATCCAAACACGAAAACGAAAACAAAATGCAGCTGAGCTTAACTTGCCGCTGGGCGGTATGACGATGACGATGATGCTGGCGGAGATGACGACGACGATGATGATGATGTTGATGACGATGATAATACGTAAGTGAAGTCAGGCAGAAACTGGGTTAATTTCAGTGCGCGACTTTATTGCATTAAAAGTGGACACAACTGAAGCGCACAAAATAATCAGTGCCATGGCAGGCACCAAACACTCCCAAACTCACATGCACACACACACACACACACACACACACACGAACAAACCCACACACACACACACGCGCGCACACAGACAGACACACCAATGACCAATGACATAGCGTAAAAGCAAATGGCGTTGCCAAATGGCTACAATGGCAGCAATGGCGGCGGTGATGGCAATGATGGCAGCTGCGCTAGCTGATCAACCGTGCATGAGTTTTAAGCGACGCCGCAGAGCAACGATCTCTGGAGGGGGTACAAAAGTGGATTTATGCAGGGAGTCTGTGGAATTCGATATTGTTTGGCACTATGGTTTTCTTTGAGACTTGAAGCTATGTTAGACTAATGACTGCGCTCTGGTATTGTTTCATCTTTGGAGCCAGGCAAACAGATAATTTTCAGCTGCACTTGGTCCGTTTGTTTATGGGCATGCACATGCAGGGCTTAGGCTAATTTATGACACTGCAAGTTTGTCAATGTCAGAATTGCTTGCTAATATAACGTATACGCCGTGTGCGCAGTACAAAAAAACATAGCATAGAGTACATACAATGACGACACAAACACAAAGGCAATGCCTAAAATTGCAATTAATTAACGATTTTGGCCAGACTGCCTTTGTTGCAACATTTTTGTAGACAGTCGCCAAAATTGAATGCTTTGGCTTGGGCTTTGCCTCTTTGATTTGGTTTTGCTGCAGCTTTTGCCATTGCTTTGGCTTGGCTTGGTTTGCAGCAAGTCCTTAAAACATATGTTGCCACAAACTGTTGGCACATTTACAGCAGCTGGCAGCTGCTGTTGCAGTCAAGTTGAAAACTATTAAATTTTGCACTGCGTTTCGTTTGAGCTGCTTCATTTATTTCTCAAATTGAATTTAAAGAGCCAGTCCGACAATTGACTTGGCCGCAGCTACATATTTTTGGGTACGTGGTTGTGTGAGCTGCTTTTAGCCACGTTGCCGCATCTATTTCAATTTAATGTGGCTCAATGCCAGAAAGTGCAATTTTGCTTTGCTACTTGGGCTGGGCTGGGCTGGGCTATGCTGTGCTGGGCTGGGCTGAGCACCACAGTGTGCTCTATTCTTACTTTGGATAAACATTTTTCTTTGTCTGGTTGCCAGCGATTTGCTTCAACGCTTTTTTGGGCGCATATTGTGTAGAAGCCGGAGGATACTCTATTTGCCTGTTGTTTTTGTGCTAACACTAACAGCTTAATCCTTGCTCGTCATTTACATTGGACCATTGCTATCGTTATGCAGCAGATGGCAGCCATGTGTTTTAACTATGCTTTAAGCAGATTAATTTTGTGTATGTGTATATGTATGCTGGAAAATCCGTGTGGTATTCTTTTTAAACTGCTTCAAGTGAGTGAATGAGTGTGAGCGTATTAAAGAGACACTATGACAAGTGCCTTACAACATGAGACCACCAGAGATAGCAAATCAATAAGGACACTTAGTGAACCACAAATAAGCCGCATCGTTTGCCAGCAACAACAACAGCCCGTGCTCACAACGTTCAGGAATGTTCAAATGAATTTGGAGCAATTTTCAATTATTGCACAATTGAAGCGTAAATAAGTTGTAAATCATCAATTTTCCAAAAAGAAAATGAAAAATAAAAATGACGCCCACATACAGGCGGCATAACAGCAACAGCAACAGCAACAACAATAATAGCAAAAATATTGCAGCTCGGACTTGGACACGGAAAAAGCTGCAGAAATAACAGCAGCAGCAGCGGCAGCAGCAATTGTTGAAAAATCGCCAAACCGGATACGTGTTCTATCGCGCCGAAAAGCAGGCAACACAAAAACGAACGAAGCAAAAATTCGTTGTAGACAATGAAAATTCTATGAAATGAAAAGAAAATGGCCAATCGTAAAAAAATAGCAACTTATAGTTAAGGCACAATAAAAAGGGATGGATAGACTAGTTGTACTTGTCGGGACAAAGTCAGATCGAAATGAAGCAACAACTTCAACTTGCAACTAGGAACTTGCAACTTCTATACAATAACAACTATGTAGCAGAGTAGATAACATAAGGCCAAAGCAAGGGAAGTAAGTATGTTAGCAGCACTAAAGCTAAAGTACATAGATAGATATGTCTTGAGCTCACTCACACTCTCTTTGTAGTCCTTTGCAGTTGAGACTAGGCTAGTAGCAGGGAACGTGATTTATGTGGTAAATAAAAGTAGACAGACAGACAGAGAAACAGAACTAGTGGAATCACAGCGCACAGATAGAGGATAACGCGTCGCCGAAACGTGGTTAAAGTCTATGGCATACATTTAGGCGCTGTGCAGCACAAGACAAAGCAGCTGCTGCAACAGGAATTGTGGCAGTATAAGGAACAGTCGCAATAGTAGTAGCGGCAGATAAGCAGCAGTTGCATTAAGGGATTGAGATGGTAGCGACGGCTGTGCTGGTAGACAAAAGCAAGAACATGAACATTTGCAAAGATGAACAATGAGCAATGAGCTCGGTGGTAAACGAGCCAGTCCCAGTCCCAGTCTGGCAGCAGGGCACTCACCCAGACAGACCGAGTAAAACTTTTTAATATTATTTCAAGTTTGAAATGAGGGCAATCAGCAGTGCAATTGTCGAGCGGCAAGCATAACAAAGAAACGCTTTTGGCGGCAATGTCGTCAGCCAACCCGTGGAACTTCCCAGTAAGATGACGAAGATGACGCTACCGGTGGGTGGGTTAAACAAGGCAAACAGAACAAAGGCGGCACGCTGACTAACAGCGTTTAGCAGCCGGCACAGCAGCAGCCGCCATTGCCAATAACTGAGCACAATGTCGACGACAGTAGATGATGCATTTTATGCAGGAAGGAAGAGATGTGTTCCAATGCCAGCACACAGCAGCTAGTGTAGTAGGGCCCCTTGGCAGCCACTAAAGGCTGCCGAGGCATGGATGGCAGGGTGAGCGTTGGAAAAACAAACAAAACTTACTCAAAAGCAAGGTAAAAGACAAAGTGGAGAATCAAACCGGCAGGATACGTGTAGATAGCAATGGCTTACAAGTAAGTAAACGTTGTAGCTTCAATTAAGGATATGGCAGCTGGGAAGCAGCGGCTGTGGCAGTCATTCAAGCGCATGAGAACACTCTACCAGAAGCGCATTTGCTAAACACTTGTGCAAAAGCGCAGCATGTGAGAAATATAGGATATGAGGCAAATGCAAAGCAACTTTTCAGGATAAACTCATGCTTAAGTCTCTCAACTATATGTATATGTAGCTGCAGATCGATAAAGCAAATCGTGGTTGTACTTATAGTATATAGTGGAATCATATTTTTTATCTTTCGCTTGAATTGTCTGCCGCAATCCGGGATTATGCGTCACACTCTGTATCAATCGAAGGACATAACCAAAATGTACACAAGCACCAAGCAGTCGGAAGCAATGAGATATGTTCCAATTCCACAAATCGGCATGAAACAGAAACAAATAGCTACCCAAAGAGAACGCATCGAAAACTGAACTTGTACCACTAACCCAGTTAGTGTTGTATGACAGGCCACAGGATACAAACGGGAGTCTTCAACTGCATATGCAACAGTAAGGAACGGTACTCGTGCCACGCTTCCCTGCTGTTATCCCCTGCTGACAATTCCGCCTGTCTCCAGCACCGTGTGCCACATGTGCGCGAAGCCTTCGTGGCAGTCTGTGACTTGCACAATGCGCCGCACGTTGCGTGGCACGAAGTTGTGGGGAAACATCGCATCCGAAGCCGAAGCGATTCCCATTGTCAAAGGACAATAATAAACAATTTGGAATTAGCTCGAAACAAGCTTCGAACAAGTTTGAGTGCTTTTGAGCACAATGTGTTGATGCCATGTTGCACAGCAATGTTGCCGAGCGATAACTCCGAGCATTTATGACTCATCCCCAATCTATTTTATGATGCTGGAATTGCTTCTGGATAGCTGCTTCATGGTGATAACTCTGCCATTTTCTCCTTTATCTGCTTAGCTATTTAACTATTATTTATAGGTGGACAATGTATTTTTGCACTTTATTAAATTGTTTTCGTTAATGTGTTGGGGGAATTTTATTTTGAGTTTGGCTTGTGGTGAAGTATGATTAAGATTGAACCTTGACCTCAACTATCCTAAGTCTTACGTTAACTGCTGTTTAAGGGTTTGATTAAAATGATTTAAGGACAAATAAGGAAGACGTAAGTTATTTTGCCTATTTTTCATTTATCATCTTATCAATGATAAAAATATAAATAAAATTAAATAGCAATGGACAATTTAAAAGAAGCTTGTCAATTTGATTAAAAAAAAATAACGAAAATTAAAAATCTGTAAGATTTTATGATTACAATTAATTTCTTGTAAAAAAAGTTGCCTGCACTGCACATAGTCTATATTCATGAAACCCTTTTTTTACAATATTAAATAATTAATTGTAATTATACGAATCATCTAGCTAAAAGGTCAATACTGTACTACATAGTACCAAGTACCAAGTAGTACCAAGTAGGAAAATTCTTTGATGCATTTGTAGAACTGTTGAGCCTAATTAAGAGGTCAATCATTTGTTAAACTCTTGATTCGACGCTTTGGATTTCCTTTTATGCTCTTTTTCATTTTATTTGGACTAGGCGATTTTTTTTTCGAAATGCTTGACTCCAAAGCCAGCAAATGGAATCTCCTGTCAGGTCAGCAAATTCGACTCCAAATGAAGCATTCACTGCAATACCAAAATTCCTGCCAGGTTGGCATGACATACCAAGTCATTGGTGGCTCTGAAATACTTTTTGGGTTACAATCTCATTCGATTTTATTTCCAAGAATACAGATTATTCCATTGCTTACGAGAACCTTATTTATATAGTGCTATCCTTGTTTAATTCCAGAAAGTATCTCGAGGTCCGGCTGATTCGAGGATAATTTTTAAACATGGCGCTAAGCTCAAAATCAATGTACATCTTTTCCGCTTCCGGATCACTATATTGCATTCTAGGTTAAAATGGTGACAATACACGAGTCTCTTACAATAAGTTTTTAGAAGTGGGTATTAAAAGTATGTATCCTGACTGTAAATAGCATTCGCTCATCTCTCGAGAAGATTATTACCTATGCGTCAAATATGTGTAGGATTACTGTGCAGAATTTCTCAAATTACAATATTAGGATAATCAAACAACCTTGGTGCTTAAACTGAGTACAATGCTCTACTCTAGGGGCGGCTTTCAATGGCTGTCAATTATATGCACCATTATTTAAGAATTAATGCTCCCTATCACATCTTTTGGATAAGCTGCGACGAAGAAGCGATCAAGAGGGTAGCAGCAATTCCTTGACCAACCTAAGTTTAATAAGTTTCCGCTTTGTCGAAATTTTTCATTATTGACTTCACTTTGTTTTGTTAATTAAATTCTAAATGCCGTCTAGGGTTTATGGATTGACTATGGTAATTGGCTGGGACTTGCATCTGCTTTAGAACCTAGTAGTAGTCCATAACCTATATGCGTTGGATCGCTTAGTCGCAACTGCGCTTAGTCGCAACTGCAAAACAACGCAGCCAAAGTTAGCCCAGTACATCATAAATCACCCAAGGAGAGACTGCAGATTGATGATGGGCATACTCACGGGCCACGGCCTGACCGCAGCTCATGCTAAAAAGCTAGGCATCATTGCTAGTGATGCATGCAGGAAATGCATGGAACCAGATGTAAAGGAAACTCTGAAACATCTTATACCTCACTGTCCTGCACTCTACTCCCTCAGAATCAAAGACTGATAGGGCACCTCATAGGCTGCTTGCATTCGCCAAGCACACTCGCTTAACGGACGACCAAAGTGCCTAGGGCACCAGTGGAGACCCACCCGTTAACGCTAAGGATCATTCTGATCTATGTGAGGCCCCTTTGGGGGCCGGTCGGACTAACCTAACCTAACCTAACCTAACCGTCTTCCTTTAGCTTGATGATAAACATAACAATATATTTTATTTTATATATAAATAAATATAGACCTGCTTAAACACTTATGAATTTGTTAAAATAAATGCACTTACTTCTATCGATATACAATGATGTATCTCAGCAGTCAAGATAACATAATACTTCCTAACTTGGAATGTTTTTGGCATCTGCACATGTTTGGTTTAATAATAGGTAGCATTTATTCATTTTATATTATTTTTGACCCAATTTTGACGGCTTTATATATTGCTATTGTATTTTGTTTCAATTTTGTATAAACTAAACTGCAAAAAAAAAAAATCTCAGAGTGCAGAAAGGAATGACAGAGAAATTTTTTAATTAAAAAATGCTCAACTTAACGCAGAGCATGGGAGAAAAAAAAACGCAAGCTAAAATGTCATTTATATCAACTTTCATATTCTCCATGGACAGTTGCACGAATACACTACCATACACTCACACACATATACACACACTCACCCACACACACACATACACACTTACTACGGAAGTGTTGTCTAAATAGTTTGAAAAGGGGGTTTCGCCTGCTCCTTACAAGCATTCAGCTGCTTCTTTCGTTTAACTTTACGCTTATCTTGCGTTGACATACCTTGTCATTTGTGCTGTCTTCGTAAAAATATCAAATGAAATTTTGGGCATTAGGAAAATATTGTATATACATAGAAAAAAATAGATGGACAGTGAAATACCCTGATTTCACTTTTGACACATTTTGTATTAAAAAGTTGAGTCTAAATATGTAATATCAAATATAATTTTTAGAAGGAGGAAAGTAATCAAAAGTACTCTTTGTTCAATATTAAAAACTTATTTGCTAGCAAAAAATGAAAATTTATAAATAAAACATTTCCAATAAATAATACCAGTACTCATGAGAAGTTTAAATTCGTGCGAAACATTTTGCAGGCTATTATTTCGCAGGCAATGAACAGTGTCTGCAAATGCATTCAGTTTCTGTTTATTTTTGTATAAAGTTGTATGAAGTCACATTTTGCAACAGATAAATTTTATTTAATAAAATACTTATGTTCTTATAAAATTTGACAAAAAGGATAGTACAAATACAAATAAAGTTATTAAAGGAACAACAAAAAATTTTTGGAATAAGTAGTGGTTTTTATGAAGAGTAATTGTTGTAACACTGCTTTGTGCATCATTACGAGTTTGTTTGCCTAACTTCAAAAAGAGCGATTTTATTAAACAAAAATAAAATTTGACATGAGATAGATCAGGAAGAGGAGCATGTGGATGTACCCAATTTTAATAGGCAGAACTTCTCTCATGAAGTAGGCAGTAATTTGCAAAAATGTATGTATTTTGTTTATTTCACTAAAATGTTTAAAAAACAATTGTGTTCATTTAGTGTTAATTTATTTATTTATTTCACTAAAATGTTTAAAAAACAATTGTGTTCATTTAGTGTTAATTTTTCAGTTCGCAGAAAATTCTACTGTTTTCCTCATAAATTAAAATACCTACACCTTATTGCGTACGAAACTGCTAAAAGCAGAACAGCTTTTGGCAGTTCTGCTTAAAAATCTTTAACGAGTGCTGCCAATTTAGTTAGGGCATTAGAACAAAACTGCTGTTTTATAGTATGAGTACCCCTATTTTTTTTATATTATGTTAAGACTTTTCTTAACTCATTCACCAAATCAAGCAACTTCGACAAATCATGAACTATAAACACCCTGGACAACGGTTATCTCTAAAGCATATTTTCTTAAAAAATTTCAAAAAATTTATATTACTTCTTTTTTTTTATCTTGTACATTGTAAATCCAAGTTCCTAGAAACCCCCAGATGTATGACGGTGCATATCTATAAAGAATTCATCCAGCAAGCTAGAAACAACATTCTAGAAAATTAATTTTAATATTGCTTAATTATAGGGTCAACTGGACTAATAATTAATAAAAATATGGTTTAGCTCGAGGAATTCGCGCTTTAAAATGAAGAATTTATACTAAAACATAACGAACCCTTAACGTTTTCGCATAGCGGATCAACGTTAAAGATTTTTTTTCAAATCGACTGATATATAATTTTTCAACATTTAAATCTATTTGTTAACAAATATTTTTACAGACATAACATGCGTAAACACATCTTGGCTTAAGTTATGATCTTATATGTGAGAAATTGCTCATATTTGCGAAAAATGCGCAAATTTTAGTAAGAACCTGAAAAAATTTCTAAATGGCATCAATGCATTTGATTTGCCCAAACCATTTACAATTAAGATATGTTTAGTAAAAGTATTCACTCTGATAGTTCTTTTTTTCTTCAATTTAACAGAATCTAGCTTAGTTCCACTCAAAAACTACTGGATTTTAGACAATAAGATCTTGGAAAATATCGGTTGTAAGCTTCGAAAGGCAAGTCTGGTGTAGAGTATAACAACAAATACGTTCTGCTCAACTTTCAAATTTTAAATCTATTTTTCGATCAGTTGTTTTGAATCGTGCATCTACAAAAACTTAAATGCAAAACTTTTCTCCAGATGAGGGATTCGAATACTTACTTCACAGCGGTTAGTTTGCAATTACAAATGTTGTATAGATTTTTCGACTTTATCGAGCAGCTGTGTATGCATTATGCTGATTCAGTCAGCCATCTATTTATGCCAAATTATGGAAAAAAAATTATAACAAAAAGAAAAATTTTTCATTTGCATAATTTTCTTGTTTACAATACAGTTTGTAGAAGCGCAAGTGTGCGAGAAGAACGAGAGGAAAATCCCTGTTGCGATTGACTTAAATGAAGTTACAACTTGGCGGCAATAACAAAGTGCAACAACTGCAACAATATTAACAACAAGAGGAAGCAACAAGCAACTAAATGCGCTAAGTAAGTGGCACAGTAGAACACAGCAGTTAAAATAAGGGAAGCAAATTTATAATATTCAATTTATATGCATTTTTTTTTCAGTTATAAATGACAGTGGCAACAACAGCAAAATCAAAAACAACAATAACAAAGCCAACAATTGCAACAAGGAGCAAGGAACAACTGCGAGCACTAAGCTGATAATCCTGTTGCACACTCGTACTCATACTAAAACACACAGTGCACAAGTGCACAAGGACAACGCATACACCCACTGGCGTACAGAGGACCCGCCATGAAGGACGCAGTTATCGTATGAACAAATGTAACCACTCCTAAAGTAACTAGTTGTGGGTGGGTTTAAAAATAGACAGTCGAGGTAGTGCTCAACAAATAACCAGACATAGCTTTTTACATCTTAATATATTCGAAATTAGTTTATAATCGACTTATAAAAATTTCGCAGTTTTTGTCGAATTATATGGATTAAGTTTTAATTTCAGATATTGTGGTAATCAAAATAATCAGATTACCAAACACTGTGTTGTCACCAGAAATACATGGTCAGATATTGATGCAAAAAACAAAATGTGATGATGGGATAATCTTGTTATATTTGTTTTAAAGACCCAAGACTTAAGGTAGTAAACTATATCTGTACTATTCATTTTATTTTTTAATGATCTTTAAAAAATTATTCGGTTTTCTCACCCTCATATAATGATAATGATATACATTTACTTTGTCCGCGTAATTTCGATTACAAAAAGCTAATAGTGGGTAAGTCGTTTAATTCTTTCAGTTGTTAACTTGCTCGATTTTATATTCCAGTCGGTATCCGCCAGTAGAAAAAAAGTAATTTTCTTTTTAAAATAATAATATATCGAATTTCTGTTGCTAGTTCTTAAAGTCCTTGATATTTAGTTGTTTTTACGGACGTACAAATGAAAATACCTTAATAGCTTTACCCGGGTTTATGACAAGCATTTTGGTATAAAGGACTCCTCCTTATTACCCTTTATACTTTTAGGTATAGGGTATAAAAAGTTTGTTTTGCCTTAAAAATTGATGTTGTTTTAGTGTAATTAAATTTTTTTTAATATTGTTTAAATTGAAATGTATTTTTGATAAATCTTCTGTAGATGGCATAAGAAGATTTAAAAATACTTGTACGTATACTAAAGGATAGAAAAGGAAGAAATAATATAGGAATGAAGAAAAGAATAAATATTTTCACGAAAAAAGTAAACAAAAAAATAAGTAAGATGCTTAAATTTACTTAACATGCCCCAGATTTTCGGGCCGATTCTCTTCGAATTAAAAAGTAACCAACTTAAGACATTTTTATGTGTAAAAGTTAAAAAGTAAAAAACTCTTTTTGAAATCAAATCAAACTACTTGTACCCCGAATATAACGACTGAAGAAATTAACGCTGTTGATGAACTTATTTACTTCGATGTTTTCTGTGAATACCTTTTGTTCGTTCATTAAACAATCCTACAACTATTTAGATAGCCTCAATCATTGGGGTAAAACCAACCAACTCCTATAAAGCATGATGAAAGTTAACATTACGAAATATATCACTCTGTTCTTTATAAACTCCTCTACCTTGGAGCGTAACGTGTATAGAACCGAACGTTATAAAATTCAAAAGTAACTCTTATTCAACAAACATGTTTTTAATATTCTTCTCTTCTTGCTTTTGTAATGTAAAAAATGAATCTATATTTTTCCAATTCACTCAAAATGGTATACTGCTCATTGCATTTGGAATTTGCAATACTGTTTTCATTTGAATTATTTATTTATTATTAATATATGGGTACAACTAAGTCAAGTTGACCTTGAGGTTAAACAAGTTAAAAATTTTAAAATTAAGGAATAATAAATGATAACGAGTAAATTATAAAATAAAAATAATCCGTATTCCTAGCCTGATGGGTGAATTTTTTTGACCAAGTTAGGTTTTTATAGTTCGTGATTGGCCAAAGATGTGATAAGATAGATAGATGAATTGGATAGACTGTTCAAAAGAGAGAAATTTAGGATAAGATTAACACACTCGTTCAATGACTGAATTCGCCGTACAAAGCGGCTCTACTTCAATAGCAGGGAAAATACCACAGTTTCTCTCTTGGAACGATATATTTCTTCGATTATGTCTTCTAATATTTGAATTGAAGCTCTCTTGGCTCATTATTTTTATTAACTTTAATTTTAATTTTTTCCAATATTTCGTTTTATGTAAATTCAGTTTTTTGAACTGCTTTAAATGTGTCTTCTATGTTATTATGTTACGGATTATGTTAAAAGAAAACAGTTTTTTCGAACAGCAATTTGGAAACTATTTGTGGTGATGGGAAAAATTAGTTTCAAAGGGTTAAAATTAAATTAAAGCATAAATTATAAAACAATGGCTGTTTTTTTTTCTAATACTCCTGATAACGTATAAGAAAATAATCAGAAAAATTTTATGACATTTATTGGAGAATGTGTAAGTCCAAAAAGTCCTTATATAAACAATAATCAAGTTTGTTTCTCTTGAGTATCCAATCAAGTGCCTTTGACAAATGTTTTACACTTTTTTTAAGTATTGCTTTTATTTAGTACCAAAAGTACCAGACTGGTATATTTTTATACACAACTAAACTAGTTGGCAACCAGTTCCGTAACACACTTAAGCCATTATATCAATGTTTAAGTGAGTGGCAATTCGGTGAGTAGTTCAGCCATATAATAGAGCCAACCAAACCATATTCCACCCAAGGCCCTCTCATATTGCTGTTTAAAATCTATCATTGTGATAAATGAGATTGTCACTTGCTTCATTTGTTTTTTCCATATCGGTGATATCTCAGTGTGCTGCAGTGTGAGTATTTTTGTGATTTAGTTATTACAACTGGTATTTACATACAAACGATGAATACTTCTATAAATATTTACATAATTCATAAAAAACAACAAAAACTAAGCTGAAGCAACTTCTCTTTACGTGAAAATTATTTGCAGTTTGCGAGACGAGCAACAACTGCAACAACATCTGTCGAAAGTAATTTGCATTTCATTATTTTAAACTCAATTTAAAATAAAAGCTATCAAAACAATAGCGGCCAAAACAAAACGCCATCAACTCCACTGCCTGCTTTCTTTTATTTTTTCTGCCACTTTGCAGCAGCATTAGCGTCATCCAAGAGATACACTAGTCTTAAGATTGCCCTTGCGTCGCACTGAGCGTGCCACATATTATTGTAATAAGCACAAGAGCCCGGACACATAACTAAGTGGCACATTAAATTTGGCCCGAGCCTATAATTCATTTGTTAAGCTAACTCCCCCCGTGCGTCCGTATAAGCCCAAACCTTTTTCCTTCGCTGCGCGATGAACGAACGTGTGTGCATGAGCCGTTGTCCAGGCCAAGCAGCTTCAAAGTAGCTAGCTGCACTTTTTGGCCTAGTCGGCTGAGTTATGGCACGCTATAAATTTATATGACATATAAATGTAAATAATTGAGTAGAGCTGGGACGTCGTCTACGATTGCTGCCATTGTTACTGAGCAGGCCAAGTGAGACAGGCAGACGAGTCTGTCTGAGATGTTGGCTTTGCTTGTTTTCAAAAATGGCGACGCAAATGCTCCTTGTGGATGGATGGACTATGTGATTGATGCTGGCCCACTTTCAATTTTATTTTTATTTTTTCACTCGCTACTTTTTATATTGTGTGTACATAAAAAGCCTTTATAGGCACTTTGGGATTGAACAAACAAAGCCATTTAATTTTAATTTTTATGCTGTAATTTTTCGTATAAATTTTGAAACGAAGCGGCTAGATTTGGCGGGTCTTATGAAATAAATATACTTGATAGAGTATATTGCATAAATTTAAGTTATGCATTCAATAAGAAGTAAATAGCGATTAAAGGATAATTGCTGGACAAAAGATGGCGCTGATCAGTCAGGCTAGAATAATCAACAATTGATGGGAGTCCAATCAAAGTAGACCGTAAATTATTTTATCTATCATTTTAAGGGCGTACATAATTGTTTCTGATTTCATGCAAAGCGTGCGTTTTGAATAGCTAAAGTTAGAATGTTATACATATTTACTTCTTATTTATCATAATAAAAGTTAAGGAAAAAGTATCTGTCTCATAAGCAAAAATTAAAAACTACAATCAAAGTTGAATAAATTCGTTTTTATCTTAACGAGCAAGAAAGTAGTAGCCTCTGACACCTTACTCGCTTTTTAAAAAGTCCTGCAATAAATTTGCACCGAATCTTAACTTTTAATGGCTTCTGGTGACAAACTGACCGATACCAGAATGCGTCTGAAATAGTTTCCAAGGGATTGGAAATGTGCGTAAATCGTAACTACATAAACTTACATTTGCCAATTGCCTACGACCCAAAATCGATAATAACAGCAACAGCGCAGAAATTTAAAAAAAGTTGATACTTATGTTTATTACATTTAAAATTTATAAACTATTTTAATTTCTTCATTGTTACGTTATTAAGCTAACATTATCACAAGAACAATATACAATTCAATTCTTAGGACAAACATTATAGTGATTCATAGAAAGTGGATCACTCAATAGAACTATCTAAGAAAGCTTAGGCAACATGCAGCTAAGTAAAGTTCTAAAGAAGAGCATAACCCAAAAAACCATGACGTATTTCCAACAGACTTCACTCTTGCATAAATAATACATTATTAACCGATGCAATGGACATATGAAGATTAGAAATAAAACTAAAATTCATCATCATCATTCAGCTCTACATCCCGGGGTGGGTTTTGGCTTTCTTAACAATTCTTCTCCATTCGTCTCTATTATTAGCAAAGGGTTCGCCAGTTCCTTACTTCCATTTTCAGCATGTCCTCGTCAATATTGTCAATTAGGCACTTTCCTGGTCGACCCCTATTTCTTGTGAAGAGTGGTGACATGACCTATCCATCTTAGCCTCTGGGACTTAATGAATTGGACTACATCTTGACCATGGTTTAAGCTCAACAATTCGTCATTGTTTCTTGGAATGTACTCATTTATCTTTGGCCCAAACGTTTTTCACAGTATTTTTCTTTTAACGATTCTTAGGGATTTTTCGTCTGCTGCCGTCATGGTCAAAACGACTGCTTCATATTTGACTATTAGCCTTTTGGTGGAATTATAAATTCGTAACTTGCATGCCTCCATAGCACTTAAGACCTGAATATTTTGTTGTGCGTGTAGTAGGTTTTTTTACAGATGCAATCCGGTCTTGAAGTCCCTTGCGCTGTTGTCATTTCTTATCAACACACCCAAGTATTTTAAGTAGTCAACTCCTTCGTAGTCACCTATGCTGAGATTCCGTGGTGTTCTTCTCTCGACATATCTAGACAATGCCATATATTTAGTCTTAAAATTAATTGATCATTAATATTAATAAAAAGTTTATTATATTCATAAAATTACCGCGTAATCGCCTATAAAATGGAAGGTCGGTATTTTGATTCCTTACAGCAGCACTGGCAAAAATACTAGCTTCAATCGGATTCGGCTACCATCAACCGGATTTGGCTATAAACTGTAGGTCCCCGATCTCTTAGAATAGTTATTGATAGAAATATCCCCACGTTTCGCATTTGGTACTATGTCAGCATAATCAAGTGGAAAGAGAATTAACTTATTTAAAAAATAATAAATATTTAAAATAAATAATAAAATTCGTCTGTAAGAAAAAACATGCAATTTTCTATCGGCTTATAAAGAGTTTGTCAACAGCATAGCAATCAAGACTAAACACTAATCTAAGAAATCCTTGATGTACTAAACAAGAGTAAGTTAAATAATTTTATTTTTAAAAGTAATTTGTCAAATTTCCCGATTTAATCTCGCATCCTTGATATTGGCTTAATAAATTATAAAAACAAACTGCAATTTTAATAAATAAATTCATTTATTCTTCACGCATTTAATGAATGATGTATTTCCTAAGTATTTTAAATATTATTATCATATCAAACCCGATAAAACTCGAAAACATGTTGGCCTTGCAAACTAAACAAAGTAGTAAAAATATTATTCCTGAGCTTTCAGTTTACCACAACCATTAATTGTGCAAAATGTTAAATTCGTTGACCTAAAGTGCACATTTGTTAAAAAAAGGAAACAGTTTTATGCGACCATAGGACGCTTGGGATAAATTGAGGACATGTCCAGTTTGAGTTGTTTTATAACATCCAAAGTTTGTTCGTGGCTTTTGTGACCAAAACCTTCAAAATCGCGTACATTGAAACGAGTGAGTCTAAAGAAAGGAAAAGTAAATAAAAATTTAATATTTTGGAATGACGTCTAAGCGCTCAACAAGAGTAAGCACTGACCTGTGGCCCGATGTATTTCTTAGGAATTTATAGTAACTCGGGCGTACTGTGCGCGCCTCTAAAATCGCTGCATGAAAAAGTAAACCCGTAAAGAAGGCGTATATGTACATGATAAAGTGGGGAATTTCCGGAAGTACTCCTTGTGTAATGCCCCAATTGTAAAGCAGTTGTAGTGACTTCCACATAATGTATATAGATACACTGGAATTGGGGTATTGAAATAGGCCAATAGATGCGATTAGGCCAGCAGGTATAGCATAAATCGCCTCATCGCGACCAACACTATGACGTAGCGTACAGGAAGTAGCCTAAGATAGCAATAGCGATATATATATAAATAATAAAGCTACATTTGTTGACATTGAGTACCCACCTTGTATAGAAGTGAATATATGCCGAGTGCTAGACCGATTTGTAGTGATTGCCTGTTGAAGATCTTGTTGCGCCATTCCATTCTAAATCCAATTATCTTAGGTATATTAAGCAACAGCTGAAGCCCCACTTGTAGGCTGATACCACCCAGAAATGGTTTCAGACTACCAAGTAAAGCGTAACTAACACAGCCCTGACGATGTGGACAGCTTGGATGTTTGGCTTTTTTCATACGATCGTACAGTTGCACATAAGCTAAGACACTTGAGAATTTAAATGGTCTTCTTGGTGCGCTCTGCATGGTTGTCACTGTTGGTGATTTAAGTGGACCTTCCTCCGACTTTCCCAATACAATTTGCAGGCCCCTAAATGTATCATCTTTTGCTATAGTTTTGTGTAATCCCAAGCGGTACATATAAAGCAATGCGGCTAAACCCAAGCCCATTATATAGACGTGTCCATTTGGTATAGAACCCACCAGTCCACGCACTTCCAGCATATTCCAAAGCGTCTCTATACCCACATTGGCTACATAAAAAGCTAGCGGAGCACGACGCGCTGGACGCTCCAGGCACAGGGATATAAAGCTCGCTATGCACGACGGTATAAAAGCAGCCGTACTAAAGTAAAATCTGCCTAGCATTTGTCGCAAGAGACAAACGAATAAACTGAATGTATACGCATTGGTCGAGAGAAAGGCGGTGGACTGCAAAATGCCAAAGATTGTATTTTTTAAATCCTTTAGATTGGGGATACGCATGCGCATAAGTAGTGCCAACTGGAAGAGAAAAAAATGATTAGTGACAGTTTTGTTATTTGCAAAGTGAATGGCTTACCACGTAAACAGTTGAGTAGGTGCGCAAACAGCTCGGGATAGCTGCCAATAATATGCCAGAAGCCGCGCATGCACAACTTGATGTCCATGGATGCACATAACCGTGGCAGCTGCAATTCATAGCAGCCTCAAGAAGTTTGCTCTGAGCAGCCATAGTGTGCTTGCTGTAGGGTGTGCAAAATCAAATCAGCTGAGCCCTTCCGTTCAAGGTTGGATGGATTATCGAATCGAATAAACTAATGATGATAATGCTTATCGCGTCACTTAATAATAAATACTTCTTTGCTGCTCAAAGTACAGCAAACGTCTATTTTTAGTTGATATTAAGTGCTAGGAAAGCCTTGTCGTACTTTTATGCTAAATTTATGTGTCATATAATTCAAGCCACGTTTAATCCAAGCTATTTGACACTTCTCTGTTTTCTTCTGTTTCTTTTGTGGGTTCAACTCAACACCGCACAACACAAAATACAACTGAAATATGTCGAACTGTTTTACTAAAAGCAGCAAACCTAAAGAACTTTCAATGCGATAAGATATTAAACACTATTCCTCAAAATCAATATGCGCTTCTCTTAGATACACAAAAATGTTGACGCCGCTTACGGTCGTAAAGCTCTCTACCCAAAACAAAAGTACAAAGTAACAACTACGGACCCCCAAATGTGGCCCACACACAATATGTTGCTTAGCGATGTGTCGCAATTAGGGTAAACGAACGCGATTTTCAAGTTTATGTGACATTTTTAAGAGTAGAAAAGCTTTATCGGCGCACGAAATACCTTTACTCTTAGTTGGTTTGTGTCTGGACTAGAGTTATTAATGAAAGAGTAATATTCACTTTGTTTTAACATTTATTTTTTTATACAAAACTCGTACCAAAAATAGTCAATTAACAATAGAATCCTAGACCCGATTGGTATTAGAATAAAATACAAGGAGACTCCAACTAGTTCATATTAATAAATATAATTATCATTTTTCTACATTACACGGTAGCGTTTCGAACGCGGGAGACTTGACGAGGTAAGCGGTACGGCTTTAAAAGTATTCACGAAGGTAACGCGAATTTGGGTAGCGGAGACGTTGCAATGATATTTAGATTTTTAATGGTTTCCAAGGCTTGTTGCTGCGTATTCAGACCAAAAGAGTCAAAGCCTGACAAGTTGAACTTGGCAAGTCTAGAACAAATTTTGTAAATTAAATACACTCTATATTAAAAAAAAAAATAGTTTGTAACTACCTTTCGCCTGAAATGGCTTGCAGGAACTTGTAGTAGCTTGGACGCAGCGCTTTGGCCTCCAAAATTCCCGCGTGGAAAAGCACAGCCGTAAAGAAAGAATATAGGAATAGCATAAAATATGGTATTCGTGGAAGAAATCCCTTATTTTGACCAATATTATAAAGTATCTGTAAATAGGAGAAACATGTCAAGAATGCTGAAACACGTCACGCGTTAGAAACACAAACCTGCAAAGCCTTCCACATGACGTACAATGCTACGGTATTATCTGGATAGTGCCTGAACGATAGTGAAGCAACTAGGCCTGCGGGTATAGCGAATCGAGGATCATCACGATTAAAATTATGGCGCAACAGGCAGGATACAGACTGCAATAAAAATATGTTCATGCAAACAATAATTTTTCAAAATTCCACTACTTACTTTGTAGAGAAATGAGAAAGTTCCCATAAAGTAGCCTAGTTTCAATGTAGAACTATTGAAGATTTGCTTACGCCATTGCAAACGACCTTGTGCCACTAATTTGATGTTCATTACAAGTTTCAACGCTACTTGCAACGCAGCCCCACCAGCAAACGGCACAAGTCCACCGAGAATGGTGTATCCACAACAGCTTTGCTTATGTGGGCAGCTATCGTGCTTGCCACGAATAAAGTTACTTAACAGCCGTATCCAGTCTGAAACATTGGAGAATTTCACAGAAGGACGACGGTGTGTAGGCAGCGGTTGTTCAACCTGCGAACGATTAGTTGCTGGCCCGGCTTCTTCCTTACCAACAAACATTGAGAGAATGTTAAATATTGAATCCTTGGCTGTGCTTTTGTGTAAACCCAAACGATAGAGGTACAATAAAGTTGATATGCTCAATCCAAAGATGAGTGTTTGTCCATGCGGTAATGAGCGTACCCAGCCACGCGCCTCAGCCATGCGCCATAGTGTCTCTGTGGCTACATTGGCTACGTATAGCGTCAAGAGCGGACGACGCGCTGGTCGTTCCACTAGTATAGCTGTGTACGAGGCCAAAAAACATGGTAAAAAGGCTACCGTAAGCACATTATACCGTCCGAAGTAGTTTCTTAATAGGCAATTGTACAGAATAAATGTATAAGCGTTGGTAACCAAAAACGCTGTAGACTGTATGATGCCCAAAACGGTACGTTTGAGATCCTGCAGCGTAGGGAAGCGGTGGCGCATGATTAATGATAGTGCGTAGACCACAGTATAAACTCGCAGGCAATAAGGAGTAGATGAAAGCAGTATTCCAGCAGTGGCATTAACGCATTTATCCGTCCATGGATGCTGGAATTCCTTACAGCTAATGCATAGTGGATCAAGCAACTTGCTTTGTACGGTCATTGTGCTGGCGTTGTACACACTGCCAAGCTACAAAGAGAGGATTAAGAGGATAAAGAGGATTAAGATGCTAAATTTAACAAAATCGTCACCTTAATAAACCGCCAGAATTGCCAGTTAATTTTAAACTAAACTCTGAAAATTCTAATTATGGTAGAATTTACCAACAGGGACAGTTCATATATTCCGAGTTCAAAATGCAGCACTGATAAGATTGGAAATCGGTTATTGCTGCAGTTCAACTGCGATAGAAAGGAGTGAACAAGTCTAATAGACGATAATACTAAGCTTAATATTGATTATAATATTCAGATCTAAATAAAACAAATTTCGTTTTATGCTTATCGACAAATACGATAAGCCATGATTGTCATTGGCAAGTGAACTACCATAGGCAATCAGCAGCTATTAAATTTGTCTAGATTTACTAGAAATCTTGGCAGGTCTAATTAAAAACTACTTGAGGCCAATAAAGTCGCGCCAATGTACAACCTTTGCCCATGGGTTATAAAAACATAAGTTTAATTAGTTTGTTGTTAACGGACCTTTTAGATAATCAAAGTCTAATGAGAACAAAGGCAATTTGGCATAGATAATAGTCGGTGTATGGCACAATGATAAGACACACTTATTATTGACCCCAGAAAGAGGTTTTATTGGCTACTTACTTCAATTATTGCAGTCCGTATCGCTACTTGCTTATCGTTCAAATTATTTGTTTTTGTTTTTATTTTTATTTTTTGTTTGCCGCCGTTTAAATGAGATTCACAAAAGGTGAGACACTGTTGCTTGCAAATTAGAATGCAACTTTTGTTTGGCTTTGACTTTTCGCTTTGCGTTTCAAGCAATTAAAAAACAATTTGTGTGTTAATTTTATATTCGATTGAATTGTTGAATTAATTTAAATTGACAGTTGTGAGATTCTTGGTTAACATATTGAGCAATTATCATAGCATTGGACACAATGAAAATTAAAGTAACAAAATTTGTTGTCAAAAATGAACACTTCTAATCACAACAAGTGGTCGTAGGTCATTTACATTTCCGGCTGTCTAATCACAATTGTTTATTATAGCAACAGTTGGGTTCCTTGACCTTTGCCCAGGTACAATCCTGAGCCCACTCTAACGCCCCAAGTTTCGAATGCGGTCGTACTACGTTTTATTAATAAATGTTGTTTTTTATTGTTGCAAAAAAGAGAACAGCTGTAAATAGTAGTGCTGGAGAATTATCGATAAATTTGTTCAAGCGATATTTCGATGTTTCATGTCACGACAGCTGTCGAAGCACGATTTCGTGTGCTGTATCAGCTAGCTATTTGTAAGTGAATATAGTGCGCGCCAATTGGTTTAAAAAGGTTTTAAATGAAATGAACCTCGGACTTGTTTATTTTGCGATTGCATTGTAAACAATTAAATAATTTATTTTCATTCCTGTTAGTGTGGAGTTCATTAAGCTATAGAAGGTATTTTTAGTATAAGAGGCGACAAAATATGTTATAATTGTGGTTCAGAAAATATGTTAGCATCCAATATTTATGATGCGAAAGAACATTAATTCAAATGCAGCTTAATTACACTTACAGTTACAGTGCAAATTGTTGCTGGAATAAATATAAAGTCAATGTAAACATATTTTTCATTAAATGTGATTGAACATAGTGAATATGTATAATAATAAAAATAATAATAATATTATAAAAATATTGAAAAGCCTTTGTGCGTATTTTTTGATGCCTAACAGCATCTACGCAATCTTTGTTTTAACTTTTTACTTAAACTTAAAATTTCTCAACCAAGTGTATGTAGCATATTTAATTCAAAAATGTATTCAATATCATATTACATATGAGGTGTTTTGCAAAATAAACAAAAAAAAGCAAAAGTATTAAGTTATTTCTGCTTTTATATTTTATGTAATTTTTCGGAATGTCTCTGAGAATGACGGTTCAAGCATTTTGGATGATGATAAATATCACCAAAGCTATTAAAAATTGATTTCCATAAAAATATCTCCTTTAACAAATATTCCCAATGAAATATTTTTTCCATTCGAAAATAAAGGTGATAGAGGAAATATGCCAGCACGAGTTGAAAAAAGGAGTTTTGGCCAATGATGACCATGTTGTATCTACTAAGAAAGTCTTCTGTTTAATTCGATGAATTGTGACACGCGCTTAGTACTAGATAATAAAATCACATTTTGTGGAGTGAGTATGCTCTTCCAAGTTTTTGCGATTATATTTCATTTATACGATTTTATTAAAGCCTTAGCTGTCGATGACGGAGTGATACCGTACTCGCCTCTAAAACCAAAGGTAGGTGGAACAGCAGAACTGGTTAATATGCTTAGAATTGGCATCGCTGCCAAAAATACACTTAATCTAAGTAAGTCAAAGTAAATCTTTACTAATTTTAGATACAGGCTAGGGTTTAATGTGTAGGGTTCTCTCTCTCTATTCTCACAGTCCTCCATGCTCCGCCTATGGAGTGATAACCGAATAGTCAAGGGGAATTAAAAATAAAGTAAAACCATTGAAATGGCTTGTTGCTCTGAAGAACTTATTTGTCCCTTTTTAATCTTCTGCTTAATTACCTTCAAATCCTCCGTGCCCAGGAATTAAACGTAATATCTTGTTTACGGATGCCTGTTTATTTAGGTTATTGTTGCAAACAAGAATAGTTTTAACTTAAATTTGATTAGTGATTTCCACTTAGCTATCATTTGATAACTGTATAAAATTCATCGGAAACACTAGGATCGAATACCTCTACACTTACTTCTTCATTTGGTTTAGATCCATCTGAAAATAATAAATATTCTTAATTCTTAATTCTGTTGGTCAGGTTGTCGTTACGGCTGTACGGCTAATGATTGGTACTTTTCTTCTGGTTGTGTTCATATACAACCCATCCTTTTAACACTATTCCTACGTAGTTTTTGTTACCCCAGAAAATTATCTTCCGATTATGTTGTCTGTAACGTTGTAAAGTTAGCCGATGGTCTTGAGACCTCTCTTGTTAAGGCAGTTAAGCAGTCCTCAACTGGGGTTGACTCTGTAGTACATCTTCTTACGAACAACCTAAGGCTGCCTTCGCACTGATCGAGGCATTACCAAGTTCAGATGGGTCATATGTCAAGTTAGCAGCAAATTAGTTTTTGAAGTCCAAATTGTTGTCTATTGTCGATTTTATTTCCTTTTTTATGCTGTCACCATGAAATTTTTCTTATATTTTTTTAAGATTTAGGTAGCGCATGGGGCTTGCTACCTTCCTTTTTGTATAAAATCGTAAAAACCATTTAGGCAAGCCCTGAGGATATGCACCAAAACGCATTTTATCTTAAAACAGTATAACCGAAAAATCCGACCGGTCAAGAGTTAGATAAAGTAGGATACAAAATTTTTGGTGAGTATTGCGTAATGAAGTGTCAGAAGCTGTTGGTCGAAAAGTTAGATTTAGATGGGAGCAAATCAATTCCTCTCAGCTCAATTAACTTACTCGTTGTTGAAGATCTTCGCTTTTTTAATACCAACATTATTTCGGTTTGACTTGTCAGGATATTTCCTATTGACACTTCGAACTGCGATAAAACTGAAAGCCCCACAGTTCATGATTAGTCCATTGTATAATACTAACGTATTTTTTCTTTTGCAAATCCTTTTGTATTGCAACAAAACTCGTATGTCAATTAAAAAGATTTTTTTTTTACAATTTCCATATCAAAACAATTTTGGTTTGTGTATAAGATTTAAAATCAAAACGTTTCCACCTCAACAATTTATTTTCAAAGAAAATAAAGCATTTTTGGTGCCAATCGCACCCCATATATTTCTTAATTGTTTCTAGAAGCCGAGTCGAAGCTTCTTTGACGGCGGTTTCTACATCTTAATTCCCTGTGTCGAAACCAACGTCATTACCTGTAGCTTGGCTTTTTTTTTTTTTTTTGGTAAAGCTGATGAACCTAAGTCGTGCATTCACATGACCCAATGGCAGTTTGGGTCTGCAGTGTGCGCCACTTTATACCCTTTCTTTAATGACCATTACAGATTTCTGCACATTTGTGGAACACAGACAAATTGGTACTTATAAACTGTGTGTCGATTTTGTGAGATCTTACTACTTTGACTTAAAAAAATTATTAATATATATATATATATATACGTATATGAAGTATATATATATACGTATATGAAGATAAATCAAGAAAAAATTCTTCCATATAGACTTGTCTCAATCGCTTCGGCCTTTTCCCTATGCACGACGAACACTACAAGCAATGCTCCATCATCCACAGCACAACCTATTCGTCTGCGGCCTGTCAGAGCTCAGACTGCAAGAGCGACTTGTTGGGCGTTGTTGGATGTTTTGGATATTTGTCAACTTTTAAAGCATAGTTGTCCGCTCCAACATTTGTAGGCAGCACCTTTGTACTTTGTCTTGGCCTCGTTAACCGAGACAAGGTCTGATGGACTTAGTAAAAGAAGTTTTAAGAATAGATGGGTTTGGGAAAACTAATGAATGAGAACCAGTCAACTTTGTTTTTTTTGAAAGTATAAAACCATTTTGGCAAGCTCAGCTTGTAAGGCAAGTTTTGGATTATCCCTAAAAAGATTACTTTTAATTTCGATTTTAACATATTAAGATTGATCGTTATATTATCTCCCTTAATAATTTGGATTTTCCAGAAAGAGGGGTATTTCAGGGTATTTAAGAGTCGTGCGTCTAACACATGCAAAGTTTTTTTTATGCTCAGCTGATGCCTGCCGAGTGCCTTTTGTCCTCGCCTGTCTCAGATGGGAGTGAGTTTGTGCGAGACTCCAGTTTTGTGGTTTTTGTTTAGCTGCTTAAGAAAATTGCGGTTGCTTTGTATGATTTTCACTTTGGTGGCTTAGGGCACAGACAGACTGGTAGCAATCACCATGGCCACCGTCAGCGGCTGTGAATGAGGTAGGTGGCAATGGGGAAGGGCGGAAATCAGAGTTCAAGTGCTCTTGGCTTATAACAAACTTGGCGGCATGGAACTTGGTACTCACTTAATTTGCTTAAGGTGATGCAGGTTTCTTGAATGAATCTATGCTTTTGACATGTCACTCACTCAGCGCTAAATACGGTACACTTGAAGATAATGTGGAAATAATTTGGTTGGAATTAGTAGACAATATGAAATCATTTCATTTATGTGGCGGTTATTAGTACTGCACTTAACTATTTGTATTGCTGCATTGTCCTGGTCTTGTAAAGATGAAATTTGCCTCTCTTGGTGCTAAATGCGGGTGAATCTTAAGCAGTAATTGTATGAGTTCAACCCAGGCGGGCATAGGAAATACTAGAAGAAGCTCGGTTTCATGAATGTTATAGAGTATATTTACTTGTCCTGTCTATTGCAGTGATTGGTCATATGGTTTGTTAGGATTGCCGGTAATATTGTGCACTTTTCATTCTGTCGTGTCTCATTCATCCTAGTTTTGTCCATACAACATGAAAGCCGACTATTTGCTTAGCCAATCCTTTGCAACTGTGCGTATGTGAATTTGACGCTATGTGCCATGTTCCAATTGTGTTCAATTAAGCGGTAATAAATTGTTAATTTGTCCAATGGTGTGCATGGTCCTTACAACAATGCTATGTATAGCCGCAACAGCAACAACAATAGTTGCAGTGACAGGATGCAAGCATAGTCGACAGCATCATGGACTTAGCTCATTATGGACATATGTGAGTAGCGGACTGAAAGAGGCCCAATTCATCTAGCCTGAGTAGTAATTGAGCGATTCCCGTCAGTCCTTAAATCTGGAGCTAGTAAGGCACAAGTAGTGGGGCCAAATAATATGTATAATTTAGTTAAGTCGGCTTTACTTTTTGGTTTATAGATAAAGTTTAAAATTGTTTAAAGTAGCATGACGGTAATTAGAGAAGAAACAAAAATATCTTAAAGACAATTTAATTCACATTGAAAAGTTAATTGTTAAATAGAATATGAATTTATTAAATAATATTTTTTTTCTAAAATATTTTAGGTATATAAAACTTGGTTCCATATCTTAAATATCTTAAACACCTTTCATGTGACAGCCAAAAAGAGATGTTCGTTTGTATTTGAAGTACTGTATACTACTTCATTGCAATCCTACAGTGAACATAACAATTATTCAGACCCTTCGAATAATTTATTCACAAATTTTTATTTTTTTGCAAAATGATTTTTTGTTTATGAAAATATAAACATTTCTTAATATAATTAAAAGTCAAAAGCAAAAAAATCCAAATAATATGCGCAAAATCTTAAAAAAATTAGTTTGCCAAAATCGTCATGAAAAAATTTATGCGCAACAACAATTTAAAAGCTTACTAAAAACTTAGACTAAAATTGAAATTAAGAGTTCCATAAATTCGTTTCTGGCTTAATTTAAGGTCATATAAGTAATATATGTCTTCTAATGATCGTTTGAAAGAATTCGCATTGTTTTCCAAGAAAATACAAATAGGAAAACGATCTAGATCTGAAGAAGCGGATTATAAGCAACTTCTTTACAAAGGATGACTTGTTTTACTGTTCATTGCCTTGCACAGTGTAGAATTTTGGAGTCTAAAATAAAGTTAAATGAGAGCTTGTACATTATTTTGCCGTCATGTAATGCCCTACCTCCTACTCCTGCCACGCTTATTTTTCTATGAGCACTAATTCATTAAATTTGATTTATCTTATAGATGGCTTTGAAAGATCTATCATTTTTCTACTGAAGCCTTTATACTAATATTTTTTAATATTATCCCACTATGATTCTAGTTCATGAAGCTGTCGTTTGGTAAACTCTATAGTCTTTTTGTATATATTTTCATTAACAAAAAAAATTATTGTTCTACCATGTCTCTCGAGGTATAAGAATAATTGATATGTTCATCTATAGGGTATGAACTTTAAATGAAATTTAGTAACATTTTTTTTTATGAGCAAAGTTAAATGCGATGGTATTCTTGGTTTTAATGGCGCCTGCTGAAGCGCCCCATTTAAAAGGTATTCTAGGGCAGACAGGCTGGTCGTAGAACATGTGCATCGGTCATAGTGAACAATTTTTGGCGACAATGTTATACAAATAATGATTTTGTTTTCTATTTTCCCGATTTTGGTTTCTTTTCTCTTCTTTTCTATGCAATAACGAAAAAAAAAATTTCTTATATTATTCGAAAAGTCAAGAGTACTCACTTTTCGACCAGTTAAATTTTTATTTACATTTCTGTGAGTTTAAAAATTATATTTTTATAGCCATTATTAGTACGCCATGTAAAATGTACAATTAATTTTGCACACATTTCCAATTTTATTAATTGTTGTACTTAATTGAGGTTTCGCTAGAAAGGATAATTTGTAACAGGCTATGTATTTGCTGCTATAGCTATACATTATTGCTTGGCATAAATAAATAGCATATGGTTAACCCAAAAAGCAAAAAGCTATAACGAAGTAATTGTTCAAAGTCATCTATAGCATGATGTCAGTTGCAATGCTGGGAAGGCTGCTGGGAGACACTTGTTAAGTCACACTTTCAGGGTATTATTTCAGCAACCAGAAACTCAAATGTCACATAAACCGCAATTGCTTTATATCAAACAGAAACTTGGGGTTTTTAGCTAACGAAGGATCAGGATGAGCATTCCATACTTAGGAAAGAGTATTGCTTTATACATAAGTATCCTGTGAACAGCTTGTTTTAGGGAAAACAAGATAAATCGGCAATAAAAATGTGAAGTATTTTTACAAAATAATAGAAGTTACTAATTGTAAAATGAAATTGCATTCTTTTTTACTTTATGAAGGCAACATTCATTGGGACTTAGCAGACTCTCAAATAAGAATTAAATGCAAAGGCGCGACACACCAAACTTAAGACGATTTTAATGCAATGTTAACAAGCTTCGCTCTAATTCCATAATACAAGGTGTATTTTTTTGATACTAAAAAGTTGATAATTAACCTTAAAGATAGTTAGGATAAGCGAAGTCAATATACCCATGTCCGTTTTTCTGACTGTCCTTCTGTTTCAAGGCATTGATCATAGAGATGACGAATGTTAAATGAATAAATCTTTGAGAAAAATAATTTGGATTTTGTGCTCATGATTTATGGAATTCTATTATCCAAATTTATGCCCTAACAGATAGTTGAATAGAAACGTGAATAAGCAAGATTGCACCATATTCCGATATGCCAATCTTTATAGTGCCTTTTATGCCAGCGACACATTTTAATTTTTAAATCTCCTATTATTCTTCATGTTACCGTTAATTGAATATTTGTGTAGATTTTTTACAAAAAAAAAAACAAAAGCAAATGACAGTAATTAGGCAAGCCTTCATGTGGAAAAGTTGAATGATTTTCGCCAAGCTATTGAAAGGCAGCCAAATGTACAAAAATTAAAAGAATCCAAGGCTGCAGTTGTGAGTTAAACGGAATACGCTCCCAATAATGCTCCTAGAGGTATCATAACGTGGCTGCCTTTGGCAACCGGCGTAAGCGATGGAGAAGAAGCGGTCTTTGATAAAAACATTGCTCACCAGCTTTGTCTCCTA
The DNA here is from genome assembly GCA_035046065.1 of Chymomyza procnemis. NCBI lineage: Eukaryota > Metazoa > Arthropoda > Insecta > Diptera > Drosophilidae > Chymomyza > Chymomyza procnemis. The sequence goes on from JAWNOJ010000026.1 coordinate 61,091,572, forward strand.
TGCGAACAATGCCAATTTATGTAGGTGCCTAGGGGGCAGCTTTGCTTGCCATAGGCATCCATATCGCAGAGGTCATCAAGACCATGGCAAATATTGGCATTGTGCTAGTTGGCATATTCAAACTGCTCTTTGTTTGCTGGAAAAAGCCACTGTAGACTGACTTAATGTACGCCTAGCAACCAATGTTTCCGAGCAGCGATTCGAGGTGGTGTAGCGTGATGGCATGTTGGGCGCTGGTTCGTACATTAGATGCCTTTGCTGCTCTGTATGCTCATCTGGATTTTCAATTTGTTCAGCACTGATTGGCATTTGATTTTTGGTTGCAGTTAAATTATTGTATAAATTAAATTATCTACAAAACTAATTAGTGAGTCATTTAAGTTAGCTTGTGTCTTTTTTTTTTAATAGAGGAGAATCTAAATTAGATTTAGGTAGTTTTGCGAAAGAACATCAAATTCCTCCAAGGTACAGGGCATATAATGGATGTTTATTTGTGAGTTACAATTTTATACTTTGTAAAGATTTAAAGGCTGCTTCTATAAGAAAATACAAATAAAAACAGAGTCACCAAACTTTACCATGTGATGCGCATTTTTCCGCTAAAACTTTCCCGCAGTAGAGTTTCGCTTTTTATAGCCAAAACGTTTAATTTTGGCTTTTAGCTTGGTTGAGCTATAACTGTGGACCACATGCATCAATATGTTCGACATGGAGAAAAACAACTGCTTTAAAATTGAACTTTACAAAATTAAGAACCAAGTGACCTCGATTCAAATATTTTGAAGAAATTATTTACGGGTCTTCAATTTCCAATCCTTCATTTAAATTTATAGCGATGAAATAGGCTTACGGTGTTTTCACCCACATCCTAGAACAATAGACATTGAAGATCGTCCAAAATGGTTAATGCAACTTGTTGTTTGACGTGTGTTTTTACTTTGATCAAAGTTGGTTAAAGTTAATCGATATATTAGGTGTACCTATCGTTATGCGCCTAAACAAATAATATCCCATTGTATAATTTGTGTTCTTGCAAGTTTGGAAATGCATTTTTTTTTCAAAATGAAAGGTTCTACTGTCGGGCACCGCCTTAACTCATTTTTGATTAAAAATGTATTATAAATATAAACTTTGAAAGGTAAAATTATTCAAAATTCTATTATATATCTATTAATTTATCTTTTCGGGCTTAGAATTTTAATAAAAGAACTATTCGCTGCTTCACGATATACTGTGCAAAGTATAACTTGTCGCATTAAATTCGGTACCGACAGTTTGAGCTGGAACCCTATGGGTTGTCTCATAGCGCCTGTTTTTTGTCAACACAGTTTTCAATCCTAAAAGGTGAATATTCTATCTAACTCTATTATCTATCTTCAAATTCATGGATTGAGAATTTTTGATTTGATCGGTTCAACATTGCTTATATGGCTTGATCAAATATTTTACGCAATATATTATTATTCAACTTTTTTTGTGTTATTCCACAGATTAGCGTTAATTAAAATTATAGAAAATTATTGATGATATTCCACTGTTGAGGTATTTATATATTGTAAATATGCTACGATATTTTTTATATCTTTCTGGGGGCTGTTCCGCGCAATAAAAGGTACACATCAGTTTGTACCGTACTAACAATTTAATTAAAAAATGTTTATGATTGACTATGCACTACCAAAATCGGCAGAAGTTATAATATATATAACTTTATATAATATATAATAAATATATAACTATATATATAACTAACTATATATATCTTAACTACAATTTACTTCACCGGGATTTGAATTCGAACCAAAAGAAAGTGATTTTTAGTTTCCCTCTTGGTCGAGAGCAGTATGCAATTGATTGTAATTAAATATTAAGTTATTGTCGTTTCATTTAAACAATATTGTGGTCACAATCAGTAAGAAACAAACTTATGCTGAAAGAATACCCAAAGTGCTTAGTTCGCGGAATGATTCCTACACATATTTATAAAGTACGTTTGCAGAAACACTCGTTATACGTGCAAACAAATGATTTTTTCAACTGTTGCCAATATTTGGATTTTTCATTTCAAAATTATTAGATCGAATATGAGAAACCAACTGGGTAATTTATTTAAAACTTATCATATGCCAATACTGTTTTAAACAGCTAGAGGTTTGAGGCACATTTTGCATTTAGCGCTTAAAAATTATTGAATTTTATAGCAAGTGTCAATGCTATTTGTAGTGGGGCCATGACAAGGCTATCATATTCACGTACTAGAAGCCAATATTGAAGAATTTAGTGAGTTACCAGACGATATGCGTCTTACAAACGATTTTTTATAGCGCAACCGCGGCAAACATTTGCATGAAATTATCTTTAAATGAATAACAAAACATTAACATAAAAATGTTACTGTTTTTCCAAATTTTTTTTAATTAGCAATCTTTTTAAAAAATCACTCTTTATCATCGATAATTTTTAACTATGTAATGAATTTTAAAAAATGCCATATCACTGCTAAAAGATATTAATTAACAAAGATATTAACAGCAAAGCTCCAAAAATATTGGTTAACGGATTCATCTAGAGTTAATTTTCCACAAAATACCTAATACAACATCGACAAAGCATAAAAAGGATCAGCAAATCTTTAAGCTCTATTAAAAAGCTGCAGTTTTGTTTTCGGTGCAACCTATGGCCAGTTAAGCATATGTGCCTGAAGAGAAATCTTATGCTTTTAATATTTTGAAATATAATCCATAGTCTATATCTTAAGCTAGTTCAGCTTTTGCAAAATTTACATTCAAAAGTAACAAAGCAATGCAAAAGTCTCATTAAACTTTTGGCGAATTTCTTCTTGGCCTGCAATCAGACAGAACGGGTAAAATGCAAATTTAATGCAAACCTTCTCGACAAAACCAATTCGATTCCCGAGAAGCTACAAACTTTGGGTATAAAATTAGTTCGCTGCTCATAAAATTCGAAGAGAAACTTTACCGTCGTCCCCTTTGTATTGTGCAACAACTTGACTTTATTTTTTCCTGTTACATGCATTCACCCTTCACCAGTCTCTCCATACGATGCATACGTACACACCGAGGTTCACATTGTACACTCACACCTACTACTGCAAACAGTCTAACAAACTGACACTTCACTTAAGCGCCCGATAGTTGAAAAGTTTCGGAGTTGGCCAAAAGTCCCAATGGTTTAATTGTATTTTCACTAGCAAGTTTTTGCTGGCATTTGCAGTCAAAGAAACAAAAGCCTAAATGCTTTCGTCCTTTGCGTATGCGTGATAAATGGCCGAAATGCTTGCTGGCCTGCACTTTGGTTGCGGTTTTCGGCAGCTCGTCTTTGTTTTCGCTTAGTTTTTCATTTAGCCTCAAAATCCCTTTAGCTTCTTCCAACATGTTATCGAAGTTGCGGTATAAAGCGTCCTATTTGATTACAGCTCCCCCTAATCCCATCTCGCTCTCTTATTGGTTTGCTCAATTCGTTTGATGCATTGCAATGCATTGGATACTTTTAGGTGGACTACGCACATGGGCGTTTGTCGGTTTGTCTAGCTAACACCCGGTAGCCATCAACGTCAGCACCTTGTTTGGTCTCTTCGCTTCACTGCCGACCATTTACCGATTGCCTGTAGCTAGTCTTGTACATATCCTATTGCATAAAGTATATATAATATATATATATTTCTATATATGTATGTGCACGATGTATGTGGGTATACTATATAATTGGGTTAACGTGTTTTATGCGCGCAATTTACTTTGATTTTCGTTTTATATTCCAGCATTGCTGCATTGTCGAAAAGTTGAAGATTTAATTTATTTCAAGTGCGTGGTGAGTGGTAATGGAGGAGCTGTGTTTCTTTGAGATCTCACTCCCCCACAGGAGCACATCAAATCCGCAGTATTTTGTTTACCATGCTTGGTATTTTTTGATTGCTTCGGTATTTATTGAAACGAACGAATTGTGAACATTATTCCCGCACTTCTTCGTTTATTTTGCAAGGAATTTTTTTTTCTACATAATGGAATTTATATGTTTGATTGATATTATTCTATTAGGAGGTAATATCTTTAAGAAAGTATCTGTAAGCACAAAAAGTGTAAAAATCGTTTCGTTGCAACTTTGTAAGAAGAAGTTTGGGGTGATTGTGCTGCATGTCATAGGAACAGGTTACAAAGAACACAGAATAAAATATTAAAAATAGCTTTCAATCTACCCTTTTATTTTCCAACCATTTTTCTCCATGACAAGGCTTACATATATATATATCTATTTTTTTTTTGGCTTTAAGGTTTTTTTTTATTAATTTTTTTCCTTAACCAATAATTTCATACACACAATCAATATTTTCAATATTTTAGTTGTAAAGCTGCAAAAAAGATAATCTCTATAAATTGTATATACAAAGCACAATTACAAAATATTATATATTAAACAAATTGAATAAATAATAATAATAGTTTAAGGACCATGGGATTTCACAAAACAACTCTGGATTCCTTGAATCGGTATTCAATATCTTTGTTGGCGCTACTTCCTGGCGCTATTTCCTGGCGCTATATGTGAACCAGTCCACAATTTCGATAAATGTTACTATAATTCAATTTAGAAGTGGCTGTGGATCGGTTCAATTTTTGTAGAGTTTGTGTTTTCGTGATATTGTTTTATTGATATAAGTAGAATGTCGGCTACTTAGTTGATATATACGTTGATTTCTTTCATTGAAAACTAATGGTATACTGTTGTTAATAACCCTCAGAAATAAAACTGTTGAGATAACACTACCCTTTTTACGCTTCCTATTGCGGAGTAAGTGAATTTGAAAGTTGTCCAAATGGCTTATGCAATGTATCTAATATGATTATTTATCATTCAAATCGACGACATTTAAATTACAAATTATAGGTTGATCGCTTTTTCTGGCGAAATTTCGAATCGAAAATCAGCAAAATAAATCTTATATATGTAAGTAACCTTTTTAAGATATAAAACATGAATTTGCTTACTTCGGTATTTTCTCAAGGTCTCGTTAAAATAAATTTATAATATTGCCATGAAAGATGAATAGATCTAAAACCGAAATTCGGCGCTTTAAGTCCTTGCAGCAGCACTGGTGCGATTGTCTAGCACTGATATAGCTAGCAAAAGGGCGTAAGTTTTAACACAGCGCCTTTGGGAGTCAGCTATAAATCCTGTTCAATTCGAATAGCTGTGAAAAGACATAACCCTATGCTGAGCCTTAGGATCGATGACAGCACAATTAAGCGGAATAATAGTAGTTTACTGACTCTTAATATCTGTTAGACCGGTGAATTGCAAATTTTATGTAGATTTGATTATCACACATTTTATGCAAAAATTATTTTCGTGTTTTTCAATACCAAATTACCATCAAATTTCTTCAGCTATTTAGTTTTATTTAAATTTTACAAGACACAACAAGACACTGAACTTATATCTTCAGTCGATTCAAACATTAGGTTGCCACAAACGGCAGCAGGCATACGGAAGCATTCGCAGGCATTGGCGCCCCTGCATTTGACGCATTAATTTTTCAATTTTATAATTGAATGCTCCACCGAATATACATTCATATAATAAGCGACAACAAGAGCCAAACAAAAGTAAATAGTTTTCTAATTGATAATGTGAAAACTGTAATTATCGTATTGAAAACTTAGAATATATGAACGCGCTTTTCCAATTGAAACTATAATTTTCATGCATAATTTAACAGGTGGTAGCCAAAATCAAGTGCGTATAAAACTCAATCCTTACGCGGCGCGGCACGCATTTCAACAGGAGGCACTCAAAAATAACAACCGCCATGGGCGAGGCTACTGTTGATGACTTTACGAAGATAGCGCGTTTCTTTTTCAAGACCGTGGGCATAGAGCCGTATATGAACATAGCTCGTCCGCAACCCGTCAGCTTGATTAGTCAAATCGTTTGGTGGGTCAGCGTCATCAATCTATCGATAGATGTTTTTTGCGAGATCATCTATTGCTTTATAGCCTTCTTCACGGGAACACATGTGTTTGAAGGTATTATGAATGTGACCTATATAGGCTTCATTGGCATTGGCATGTCGAAGATGCTTTTTTTATCATGGAAAAAACCCGCGCTCAACGAATTGATGAACGAGCTGGAGCTTATGTTTCCGCGTACCGAAGAGCAACGTCGCATCTCCAGGCTAAGCACCTACCTACGAACTTCTACACGGATTAGTTTTACCTTTGCTGCACTCTACTGCCTGCTGATCTGGACCTACAATCTGTTCAGCGTTGGCGAGTATCTCATCTACGAGCGTTGGCTGCACTCCCGGGAAGTGGGACTAACGCTACCCTATTACTTGTATATACCCTGGAATTGGGAAGGCCATTGGTCCTACTACGCCCTGTTAGTTTCGGTAACTTTTGGCGGTTACTGTGCAGCGGCATGGCAAATATCAACGGATCTCTTGCTCTGTGCTGCCGCCACGCAGCTCATTATGCATTACGATTACTTGGGTAATATTCTATTGAATCACAAGATGGTTGGCGACTGGCAGCAGGATTCCGAGTATTTGGGCAATATTGTGCGTTACCATGGACGGGTGCTGCAATTATCCAATAATATCAATGATATCTTTGGTGTGCCATTATTGCTTAATTTCATGGTTTCCTCGGTGGTCATTTGTTTTGTGGGTTTCCAAATGACTGTTAATTTGGGTGGCCCACCCGGAAACATGGTCAAGTTGATATTGTATTTATTCACTTCGCTGTGTCAGGTTTATATGATATGTCATTATGGGCAACTAATTGAGAATGCGGTATGTTTAACTAACGGCTTGATTTTGTTGTGAAAATTATTCGACAAATATTATTGTATGGCTTCCAGAGCGTGGGCATCGCCTTGGCAGCCTATAACCAGAACTGGCTGTCTGCGGATGTGCGTTACAAGAAGGCGCTGGTTTTCATTATGGCCCGTGCTCAGAAGCCGGCCTATCTCAAGGCTACGGTATTTGTAAGCATTACCAGGGGCACTATGACCGAGGTACGCATACTTTCGCTATGTTTTTGGGAAATCTAAATTCTACAGTTTACTTTCTTCTTGCAGCTACTTCAAATCTCGTATAAATTTTTTGCTGTTATGCGCACCATGTATGCCAAGTAGAATCAGTGCCAACCACTTAACAGAAATTAGTTAGTGCATCACACACATCCTTTTAAGGGCTTAACCCAGTGTTGGGCTTACATGGTTACAACGTTATTATGCAAGCTCATGTCCATATGCGTGTCCATTATGTTCACTTAGTCTCTCACTGCGCAAGAAGTGCAAAAACCTAGGTTTTTTTTTTTTAGTTTCTTTTTTTTTACTTTGCTTTGCTTCCCAGCAATCCTAGTTCATGGCCAATAGTAACGTTGACCAGCGGTGTGTATACGGTCTCAAGCTACTTGTATCCACAAATTAACAGCTCTTAATCACAGAACGTTAAGGATTTGCAGAAACCTTGATAACTTAAAAATTTAACGAAAAAATATCTGCGTTTTTATTTTTGAGTGAAATATCGTCACGCCTAACAGAAGCGTAGGGGTCAATTTAGTGTTTGACGAATCTTAGTAATTTTGAAAGTAAGTACGGTAAGTAACTTTTAAGATGTAAAAGTCTGTGTGGGCTAAAAAGTATTTGGCCCAAAAGCCCAGTGCATTGTGTAAGAGTTATATAATTTGAATAGGTTCGTATGAGTAACAATTTTAAAAATTTATTTTTTAAACTAACAAAAGGTACATTATTTTTAACATCTAGTGAATTCATCAAGACAGGCTTTTTTAGAGAAGTCCACATTGGTCATAGCCAAATATCAAAGTGAAATATGTTAAATGAGTTTTTTAAACTCGCAGTCGTCGCTATCGCTATTACCTCTGTGACGGTTTACTTGTATTTCTGTCAAACTCAAATAGTTTGGTCTTTTACTTAACCACGAAACGATTAACAAGTTAAAAGCAGCTTTAAATTATTTAATTTTTAGTAACTGACTGTATGTTCGTCAAGGGAACTTTTTGAACAAGAATTTGTATTCAGCAACGAAAAATACTTTGGGTTGAATGCATACGAATAGAACAGAGTGTTACCAAATCTTTTCGATTTTCTTCCAACTCATGAATTAAGGCTCCGTAGTAATATTTCGTTAGCTAAAGGGAACTAATTAATACGCCGAGAAGGATAATTGGGCCGAATATCTGAATTTATACATGCACAATTCTTCTGCTTCAATAATTGATGAACAATGAAAAAACCCCAGATCCAAAATTTAATAAAAAGTTTCAAGGTATATGAATATTTATGATAAAAATGATGAACAAAAGATTAATGTGGCAGTGCAGCTGAGAGCATCAATGCATTGGAGGAGAGCTAAAAAGTAGATCAATTTGATTAAGGGATTAGCTAGTCAAATATTGCCAGATAACTATGTAAGTAATAAAGAAATATAGGAATTCTTAAGAAATTGGATGTAAATTCTATTCTTTCCATTTCAAGCGACAACAATCACCGCAGAGCACTGAAAAGCTTATATAAAGATGCTTTACAAACTTTCTTCACAACAAAAAAATTAACATTTTTTAAATAAGCGAAACTTTACTTCCACTTTAGTGCAAAATCGAATTAATTGATCGATTTGTCCCATGGGATCTGTATACTCGCGATAACAAAAGCTAAAATAAACTAGCACCTGCGTATAATAAGTATTTTTCCAAAAAAAGTGGTTGCTCAAGCTTTTGTCATATTTAAGATCTTAACTGATATGGGTACATCAATTTCTCTACATATTCTGATCATACTTAAGGTAACTTTTGGGGGCCCCATAAGCTTAATGTACCCTTATTCTAATGAAGCTAGTTTGGAAGGACGCGATAATTCCAGCTAATGTTATTCAGTTTAAGGGTGGTCGAGTATGATAGCTGTATCTTAGGTGGTTCAAAATTGCTCCCATTAAAGACGGTGAAAAGAGCTCCCTTAAGAGAATATGCAATATCTTCGCATTGTATGTGCTAGTACTAATACTCTAAGTGGCTTATGAAAAGCACTATTTGCTGTGATTCTCTCGAGAACTAATGAGACCGTGTTTTTAGATGAGTGTATTATACATATGAGCGCATTAAATGGCATTCAGGGTAATTCTACGATTACTAGAAGCTGACTAAAAATAAGTTTTCTGGCATATGGAGCAAACGATTTGTAGTCCTAGTAAGCTTTTTATCATTATCCATGTGTGACAAAAGAACAAAAATAAAAAAACGATCTTCTAATGCTTATAGCAAATTAGTACAAAAATACTTACAATAAAAATAGCTTAGGGTACTCCACTGTCGGTCAGTGTATGACTGTATCACCTCCAACCACGCGACTCGCAACTATCTGCATGTATATTCTATCTGATATAAATCTATTCTAGTTAGTTTTGTTGCTGAAAAATATTCGCCGCATATATAAACGAATCAATATTTGGATCAGAATATTTATTTACAAACACAATACCATAGATCTCGTGCCTTTTCAGATGTCCTTTTGGGCTATTGTCATATGCAAAAGCTCAAAACTAATGCCACTTTATGCCACACGCTTTTAAGGGCTTAACTAAAAGCAATTCTCGCTGGAATGTTTTAAGTAATTATGCATACACATGTGCACATGCAGTTCTCCCTCTGGTCCCCTAAAGCGGTGCTCTTGGTGCCTGTGTTTGCGTCTGTGTTTCGAGTTCTTGCAGCTGTTATTGCTGTTATCGCTTAACGCTCTACAAAAATGTTTGTATTTGAAAAAGATTTTAATTTCTTGAGAAAAGCACGAAAATCCTTTGGTCCTACAGCCCTCTGACGGGCTACAACAGCGACAACAACAACTACAATAACAATATGAATTCTTTTTGCAAGTAAATTTCACGCTTCGTTGGTCGAAAGTTGCTCTTATGAGTCCTTAAAAGTAATACTTTGACTGTGCGCGAGTAACTTGTTGGCGTTGTTGCTACATTCTTTACAATTCGAACATACGCCACCAAAGGACTCCTTTCAAGTGCCTGTTTGATGCTACGAAATGCAGTTTATATGAAGAACCCAACATGGCGTCCACTTTGCACTCAGCAATATTAGCAATTTATGCGTTCAAGTGCAAGAAGAGTCTAACAGGCAGGGAGTGTGAAGGGCAGTTGCCAAGACGAGCGAATCCTTTAGCCTTCCAATGGGCATTTTTTCAACATGGATGTGTGTGTGTGTGTGTATATGTGCATGAGTTAGCAAAACAACAATAACAAATTGCAATTTTTATTTAAAACCATTTTTATGTCACCTGCCAAGCTCTTACCTAGCTCTGATGCATATCCAGAACTTACACTACTCCACCGCCCTAGCTGGACCACACAAATGTACAGCAGCATTGTATGTCCTTACGCATGAAATATATTAAAATGTTTTTTGTTGGTACTTTATGCGTCTTTATGTTGGGTTCTGATTTCATATTAGTATTTATATTGCAATAAATTAATTTTTGTGTATTTACTTTGTTTACGACTTTATTTTATTTAGCTTTTATAAGTATTTTGTTTCTTCAAATATTTCATTTTATAAAACTCCAAATTTAGCACATTTAATATCTGGTCACGTTTGTCTTGATGTCCAAAAGTAATAGTATCCAGAAATGTGCTTCCATTATGGGCTATATGTATTTCATTTTAAATTTACTAAATGTACAATAAATATATCAAAGTGTGCATATAATACTAATCCAGCAGTCAATCTAAAACTGAAATCACTTAATTCGTTGTTTAAGTTACTTGAACTCTTGTACAAAAGTACCAAAGAGAACAAAAAATTTCGTTTTTTTATATGTAAACAGTAATGATCTTAATATTAAGATTTTACGGATTAAATACAAATTTTGAATATAATAGCGCAAGACATATTGCTTTTCGTAGATAAATGCCAAATTTTTAATTTATCAGAGGCCAGTAATAAAACTCAAATTAGAAAAAAAGTGTTGGGGAATAATACAGCAATTTTCTTCTGGGTTGCTGAATAATATTAATATTAACTTTTGCTTTTTATTGATTTATTTTTATTAATTTATTGCAGCAATTGCATTATAGGATGATAAGCCAAATTGTATTAGAATTATATTTAACAGAACAGATTAACACAGAATGATCCGAATTAGGTCAAATATGCGCCATTTTTTTCGATAACTTGTTGCTACTTTATATCATTATGCGTCTCTGATAGAAGCCCTCCTTTCTATTGGCAAGAGCATTTTTTACCAGCAAAATTGTTCGCCATGTTCGGACTATAAGGTGGACGCATAGGAACCTCCCAACCAAGATTCCGGTGTCTCACTACCGGTGTCTCACTACCGGAGTATGTGGTCTGGTATTATTCTAATGACACACTATTCCTCTTCTATTGACCACAGCTGGCCGCTTCTGGACGATTGCTTCCTTCAAACGGTTAAGTTGTTGATAGTGCCGTTCCGAGTTAAGATTTTCGAGTATAGTAGCAGCTCATAGTGAATAATTCGCTGCCAATTCCACCCAACACACAGCAAAACCTTCCGGGCCGTCATTCCTGCCTTGACCACCATGTCCACCATCTCGCCGCGTTTCCACCTTGACTGACTCTTTTCATCACCAATCGCTTTAGAAATGGGTGGATTTTGTTGCCATTTAGTGCTTACATGACCGTCGGACTCGACAATGTCCATGTTTTCATCGACATTTGCGTATTGCATCTTTGATATCGAAATTACCGGAATAGAATCATCGAAACCAAAATGTTGCGTCATTGGCTACTATAGTTTCAGGACCATAAACTCTATTCACAATTTCAGCTGCCTGGCTTGCGTTTTCGTCCTTATGGAAGAAAACTGTGATATAAGCGAATTATCACTTTGCTAGTGTCAATGTGACGCACGCTCAAACAAAACTGAATCAACCAATCACAAAATTTAATATGAAATGTCATCTTTCTATCGTCATCATTCTGAACCCGATTGGATTTATACAACGCTAGATACAGATATATAACACCATCTATTGGAAAAATAAAAATTATTAAAAATTATTTTATTACATCCAATGTTTCATCAGTGCCTAATGTGTTGTGGGACAATGTGTCGGGTACGACTGCATTTAGCAGTACCGGGAACACAAAATATTCACCACATTATTACTCTAACCAGCTGGGTTGGGGCCAATTTTGGCATGAACTTTCCAGCCTCTATCTCACGATAATCTCATAAGCCTACACATAGTGCCACAGAAAACGATCTGGAGACATGAAATGTCAGTTAGGCGATCTGTTAAAATGAACTGATTAACGAACTCGCTTCTCAAATAATTTACTGTTCGTAGCACGTGACTCCATCCTGTTGCATCCATATATTAGCCAAGGCGAGCTCTTCCAATTTGGATAAAAATAGGTTGTAGGGCTCGCCGCTCACAATAATTTTCCGCTCCTCTCCGTCGTTTACGACATTGAGTTATTTCAGATTCTTATTTCTTGCTATAGCATGGAGTTCGCTCATTGAGATTTTGTGTTTCTGCCGCCACTGTCCTGCGCCAGGTCATTTTTGGTCTGCCTCTACCTCTGAAGCTTTGAGGATTCCATTCCAGTACTTTCTTCGGAATTTTTGCATAGGGCATGACGCAAGAAAAGATTAACAAATGTTTGCAGTTTTACTGTTGTTGCTAGAGTGGTGAGCCAAGTCTTAGAGGCGTATAAGAGGACAGATTTAATGCAGGCGTTAAAATTTTGAATTTTTGTCTTCTAAAAGACGTAATTCACCACACAGAAGTTTTTTAATTGCCCGAACGCAGATTTGGCTTTTTGGATTCTTTTATCCAATATCCACCACAGTTCCTCCATCCTTCGTTAATTGGCTGACGAGGTACTCGAATTGACTTTCTTCTTCAATGGAATTTCCTTCAATGTGTGCTATTGTTCGCATTTATCCTCATAGCCTTGGTTTTAGAGCAGTTTTTAGGCAAGCCGGTTTTTGTAGATCAGGTGACAAGCTTATTAAGTTGATTTTGCATATCACTACACCGATTCGTTAACAGAGCTGCATTGTCGGCATAGATCAAGATCGCTTAGATTGCTATTTAATTTCCAGTTAATTCCCACCAATTTTCAATATCTGCAGAATCGAAGACCTGATCTAGTACGTTGATGAACAGCAACGGTGAGAGTCCGCTGAGTTGACCACAGTGCTGGTTGAGTTTTCGTACCAGGATGACGTTGTGGGATTCCTTTAGCGTTGAACGCGTGCCAGATTGCGTCACGTTTTAGAGCATCAAATGTATTTAAATAGTCAATGAAGGCTTCATACAGTGGAGTGTTAAACTCAGCTGATTGTTCAATTATTATGCGTAGAGTATTTATTAAGTCAACGCAAGATCTCTCTGGTCTAAAACCCGCCTGATTATTTCCTAACAGCTTATTCAGTGGCTCCACGTTACTGTTTATGATGGATTGGTTTAAAATTTTCATTATTGTTGTTAAAAGAGAGATACCTCGCTAATTGGAACAAATTTTAATAACAATGTTCCCTAAATTGAATTTGCTTAAATACTTTTCTCCAATATTGGTATTTGCATAACTCTCTGTTTTACTTTTTAAGGACAATCTTGCTTTATTTATGTTAAATTCTGGAAATTAATGGGTGATTTTTTCCGACTGTTTACAAACAATATACAAGAAGACTAAAAATAACCTATTTATTAATCTGAAAGCTTTAATGCTTTAATGTGCTCAACGCCTGACATTAAAACCAAAAAATGAAAAATATAAACAAAAGAGCCATAGATTACATTTTTAAAAGTGCAAAAAAAATACTGTAAAATGATATTTTTAAGCAAATAGGTAAACGAGGCTAATTGAAAACCAGACAAATTTACATTGTAGATAGATCGAAAGCAATGATAATAATGATACCCTGCACTTTATTTCATTTGGTCATTCAATAGCTTTGACAAAACGAAATCTTGCAAAAAACGTTTGTAAAGTTAGCTTAAATTTTTAATTTCACTTTACATGAAAAATGCGCTTCACAGCAAAAAGTGAATGAAGCTCATAAAATGGTCTGCTTGAAAAAAGTAAAAAATTTTTGCTGCTGTTAAATCCACTTATCAAAACGTGCAAATAACTCAACACCCAGTGGAAGCACATACAAAAACATAGACAGACACGTATCCACAGCATCATGCCATCAGGATATCTTGAAAAAAAAAAATACTCCATAAAAATGACTATCAAACACTCTATTATTGTTGCAGCATTTTTGGAGGGGAAGAAGCGTGACGAGCAGTGTTTTTTTGCTTTTTCAATTAGCCGCCATTAAATTGATTTCAAATATTGGAAGAGTACGTTGACCAACCGGATACAACGGCCTTTGGCTAAAACCATTTTAGATTGGGGTTTCTCTATTTTGGCTTTTTTGGTATTGAAACTATGCAATGGGGTGCAGGTTAAAGAGGTTTTTGCTTAAAGATACGGTATTTTATGATAGAGTTTGTTAAATTGTTTTACAAATAATGTAAAATATTTTTAGAGTATGTGAGGGATTGATTATACTTTAAGTATTTGCTTATACTTTTGGTATACTAAGAATGTTCAAATTTTTTATGGACAAAAGTAATTTTTATTTTATGAAAATTTATTTTATGCAAATTATATGGGATATTACATAACTGCTGAGTACTATTTGCCAATGGTATTATACATATTTTATACAAATCCATCTTTAAAATCCGGAATATCGAATATTTTCATATGTCTAACCTTCAAATTATTCTTTAATATACGAGTTTTGATGGTTAAGAAGTTCTTCCTAATATTATCGAGATGTTTCACTTGTTTCAATTTCATATATGTTAAGTTAGTCAGGCTGTGGAGATTATGCGATGGATCTTACTCCACCGTTTCCAATTACTACGTAGCAATAACGATTAACCTCAAAACCATCCTGCGGCGGTTAACTTGTTCTGCAATCCAAATAAGGCTAATTAAAAAGAGACTCGCTATCTGCTCTGGAGGCGTGCATCCAGAAGATGGTCCTGTTGATATGATTTGTGGTAATAAGGCAATACATGGGATTGATGTGATTATAAACACTACATTGGTCTGAACGCTATAATACTATATGTATCATAGTCATATAGTCATTTATTTCTTTTTTACTCCTTGAAGGAATAATGGTTCGGAAGTTGGAAATAAGAAATCGCATAAGGAACGGGGAAGATATTGAATTGAGCAATGCCTTGGTGTGTATCAGTCTTGGTGTATATATTAGCTGCATCAAAGTAATGGTCATAGTTGATATCGATACTGCGAAACGCTCGCACGTTCAACTACCTTGAAGCAGGCCTTTCGTCCATCACAACCCGATCAATTTGATTTTATGTTTTTTGATCAAGGCATAGCCGAGGTGTTGAAATCTTTGTAAGTACCATGTTTCGCACCGCAGGTAAGACAGTTGTTGAATGTGGTCTCATGGTAGCTGAACTGACCGATGGTAGTGTTACAGATATATTGAAGTCTCAGAGGATGATCTTCTCGTCATGGGTTAAGCAGCGGATACAGATGTCTTCGATTCTCGCATAGAATACATCCTTAGAAGCATCGCCCTTTTCATCCGTCGGGGCGGGCGCTAAGCCAAGATTAAATAAAATTTCATGGAAACGGTTTGTAGTCAGCAATTCACTCACAGGATTAAATCTGGCCATGTGGTAGCCAAATCGTCGAAATTTGCGACTTTCCGCCTGTTACAGATATTACAGCTTGGTTGCTTAAAGCCACCTTGTCCGGACTCCTTTACTGCATGGCGTTGCAGTACCAGTTGGCTAGTGACACTATTCCTCTTAAGGATCCAGATGTTATTCTTTTACGAAACGGGCTCCGATTCCGCGCTTAACCGTTATCTTATATACATAAGCTTACTATTTAGCAAATGCTGTGATAGATGGGAGGCTGTCTGCCAACGTGCAATCATTTGAGATATAGTTCTTGCTGGCGCTTCGTTGACAACAATCAGAAGCTTTACTCAAATCAAACGAAAGCTAGGACTTTGCTTAACAAACCGTTATTTATTTAAGATACTGCCATTCAGATTCATCTACAAGCTATAGGTCCATCCCTCTTATCTTTGACAATTTTTTAATAGAGATATGCTCATTCACCGCCTTTTGAGCGTTTACTGAATGTCATTGGCTATAAATTTAATTCAAAATTGCAAGATATAGGGTCACATGTCGCCCTTAAATCCTACTTTAATGGGCAAAAAAAAGCTACACTTTGACTTAAAGTACTTAAAAACCAACGAGCTAACAAATAATTGCAGTTTAAAGGTATTAAATGTACATCGCTCATACGCACAGTTGCTCACTGACCGGGCCATTAGGCTTGATTTTATGCTCTTCCGCTCATCCACAGGATCCAGCACCAGCCCATCAACTTAACTCAATGACAATATTTAAGAGCAATACTCACATTATATATATAAATATGTATATACTGTCTGTGTCTGTGTTTTGGCCATTGCAGCTTATGAAATGATTTTCCTTTGGCTGGAAAGCATTTTGAGTTATGGCAACACATTTGTTAATGGGCGTCCAGTCAGTGTCCTTCCCTTTCCCAATTGGAATTGAGCTTTTTATGAACCCAACAGCCTGTGCTGTTCTACTTCCTCACACTGTGAGATACTGTGCATATTATCGTCATTTTATTTATGTGATGATTTAATGTTGTCTTATTGATTTTTTATGTGCCATTAATAAGCATTTCTTGCTTGTTATATTACATACACATTATATATCAGTTATTATTATTGTCGCAATATTTGACTGTGATTTATATGGTAATATAATACATAATACATGTTGCTTGTCAATGCAATAAATTCCTAATATTAAGCTGCATATAAGCCATTGTGTATGGGTTATGTTCCATAATGCAGATACCTAATATTGATTGATTGATGACGACCGACGACAACGACGAGACTTCTCGCTGGCTCTTTAAAGAGTTATCAGACTGAACATGTAAGCTTGAAAAGTTCCACCAAGTCTCCAGCAAATGAGACTTAACTAGAGCTTATAACTTAAGTACAACCTTAAGCAGGCTGCTGCCACTGAGCCTAACACAAAGCTGCAGTAAAGCAGCAGCCGTGTGTGTGGGGGTGTGCGTGTGTGTACAGGATAAGCAGTTGGATTTTCCTTCACTTTTTTTTGCTCATTACTCAGCAAAGCTTAAAGGCTGGAACACATAAGAAATGCATGTGCACATAATTCATTTTTTATGCTAGATTACAAGAAAATGGCGGCGGCAGCAAGCTTAAGTAGCTGCAACACAGCCGCACATACACGTGTATATATATACACACACACAGACACACACACACACACACATGCATGCCTGCATCTAGAGACACCTACACATGTACATGTGGGAAAAGTTTCTAAAAGAAAATTTAGTTGAAACAGAATATATAAGATGTGACGTCGTTGTGTTTGCCATTGCAGCTGCAGCACCGGAAACGGAAGCGACAACCAAGTTTATGTTAAAGTTTGATGCAAAACTCACACACATGTACACACTTAGCTACTGCACATATAGTATATGTATATGTATGTACATACAAGCATATCTAGTACATGATTGCATCCCTGAAGCCTCTACCTTGACTCTCCTAGGCTCCAACTACCATGTCTCATTTCATTCCATGGAGTTGTCGACAACGTTGACTTCTGCGGTTGTGTAAGTGTTGGGACTTGCGGTAGTGTCTGTTGCACGTTGCAAGTTGCACGGCATTTTTGGTGGTAGTCACCGTTGGTATAGGTGCTATTCATGTATGTGTACTGCAGGTGAAGCGGAAATTAAATCAGAGTCTTGTGCATTGCACATCATTAGTATGTATAGAGGCGACTGCTCCTAGTTGATTATAATATACACCCGTCTTTCTACAACATGCAACCACACACTTGGCGACTAATTCATTTTGTTTTTTTTTGTGATTTTCATATATACTTTTGTATATATATTCTTTTGCAAATTAAGTCAAAATTAAGTTGATATTGTATGGTTTAATCCATTTTCCATGCAAAATTAGCTGCTACAAAGCGAAGTTCCAACGTATAGTTTTCAGCATATATTACTTATGCGCTTAGTTGTTCTAATACTAGAGAGTGTAGAATCCTTAAAAAATAAAAAAAAATTGCAGATATTAATTGGCGCAGAGCGAGTTTCACATAAAAAACTCATAAGAAATCATTTCGTGCGGAACGTTTTGCATATTATTCCGCAAGCAATGAACAATTGCAGGCAAAGTGGTAATTATAGCATCTTTCTTGATTATTTTTTATTTAAGTGATAAATAGTCATATAACAATCAGATTTTATTAAACTTAATTTTTTATTTGCATGCAATTTACAATTAATTTTGGTTTTTTATGAAGGAGTATTGTTGGCACTACTTGGTATAAATATTCTGAATCGAGCTGCCTACCATATTATATAAAGCAATTGGTTGCAGTAATAAAACAGAAAATGAAGGTAGGATGAACAAATAACCCTGTATGTGAATGCTTATATAATAGCCACAGCAGAAAGTGGCAGACTTTTCAAAAGTGTAAGTTCCATGTTGCACGTGTAGTAAATATTGTGCACATTACATGCTTAATTTTTAAGCCAATGTCCGAGTAATTAGCATCGACACTATTCAGCATGAAGGTGTTGAGAACACTGGAGGTGTAAGATATTTAAGACATTTTGATTTTTTAACTAAATATACTTTCTTCTTCTTTGCTTCATTTCGAAGAATTGATTTGCGGCCATCGGGACCGTGGTGGGAGCGCACACGCCTCTTAAGCGAAAGGTCGAAGGATCGATATCTTTATGCTTCGCCTTTGTAATGATGGCGTCATATTAAAGGGTAATAAATTTATTGCATTGTTAGTTATAGAAGTAATTATAAGCTCTGGCAACAGCTCTAATCTAAGGTTATTAATCTAAAGTTATTAAGTTAATATATATAGACTATCTACTAGTGTAAATCAATACATCTTGACGCTTTTAACTGATGTACCCATATCCATGATTTCGGCAAATGTTCAGTAATACTAGAATATAATTATCACTATATTAACACTGTTTATGATAGCTGCTTTTTATATTTCGGGATTGGGGAACCCTAGTGTTGCAATTGAGCAACTGACAGCTCTATCGTAAGGTTTGGCATTTTTGAAGTTTTGACAATTTGTGTTGTTTACACTAACTAAGTAGATCTATCTCGCTCAAAAAATGGAATTAAATCGTAAACATTTTCGTGCAATTATTTTTATAACTTTCGACATGTATTACATCAACAACTGAGCATGAATGAACCGATGAACATAATTCAATTATTGACGACGAAGCTCCATCAAGGACCAGTCTTTATCGATGGTGTGGTGAATTCAATCGAGGTCATAATTCACTCCAGGACGAATTTCGTAGAGGTCGTTCAAAATGAGTTGTTGTTCCGGAAACAATTGATGCTGTGCGCAAACTAATATGGCAAGATCGTCATGTGGCTGACCTATTGTGAGATGAGGCAACCTTAGGCATTAGTGGGACAAGCATACATTCAATATTGCACGAACATTTGACTGTCAATAATTTTTTTCTCGTTGGATCCCACACAATTTGTCAATCGATCAAAAAAAGGCTCGCATCGATTGGTTGAAGCATTGGCCATCGGTTTTTCGGAAAAACTAGACATGTACCAGTACCACTAGAAAAACGCAGAACAGGCAATTCTGAGTGGTACACAACCAATTGTTTGCCAGTTATCTTCCAAGAAATCAGGAAAACCAACCGCCGATGACGGTTCACTTTTCTCTACGACAATGCGTGCTCCCACACATCGGTTAAAACAACTGCATTTTTGAGCACTCATAACATCGGTGCTTGCTGCACGGAGCTTGTATTATACAATTTAGAATTAAAATCAATGGATCAATTTTACACATGAAAACTAAATTAAATCTATGCTTATTCAACAAGGCTCCTTGACGATGGTGGAAACATTTTTTATCGAAATTTCATTATACCAATTCAATATTGAGAGCAACTTCGATTGTAATGAAAATTTAAGGCAACTTAAAAAAAAAAATACCAAAATACATATCCTAAAGTTTTATTATTTTAAATTCTACTACCATATACTTAAGGTATATATTATTCAAAGCATTCTCAATAACGATATCGAAATTCCCTTCTCGCGTGACACTTTAAATAGGATAAGCCTAACGCGGACCGCTTTATGCGGATTACTTTTGAAACCAAAAGCTTCGCACTCCCAGTTGCACCAAGCCGCTCATGTGTTGGCTGGTTTCATTTCGAATGCTTTTTTGTACGTGAAATTCAACCGAATCGCCAAAATAGAGATAGAACTGCTTTGAATTTATTATGAAATATTTTTTTAATATTCTTTGATATGTCTAGATCTTTTCCGACTCGTACATGCTCCTCCGATGCTGGGTCATGTCAAAGCCGAGACCTTTTGAAAATTATGATTTTTGTCACTTGTTATGAATATGTTTATGTTATATTATGGACTTGCCTATTATATTGGTGGTGGTGGTCAACAGGTTCGGGTTCCAAAGGGGCCTATTAGTCAAAAAATTACTGTAATATAATAATTTACGAATAACATACAGAAAAAGTATAAAAAATAGCATATAAGTAATATCATTGTATTGGAAAAAGCGGCGATTTACATCGGGTCTAAAAAATTAAGTCATTTTAAATCATACATTATTATGAAAAAATATGATTTTATGTTAAATTTTTTTTTATTTATTATTACTTTGCTTTTATTTATTGAATCGTCTTATATAAGATCTAACAATAAGTTTAAAAATCTTAATGATAACTAAGTTTTGTTCTATGTTTTCAAGCTTATCTCCGATTAAGCGACCGTAAAACTGCATTTTCTGGGTGGGTAAGGCCTGGTTAGGATGCGAGGAAAGCTTGCTGAAGATAGCTGTATCATCGGCAAATGTAGATACCGTTAGGCGCCTATTTGTTGGAATGTCGGCTGTCTAATTGAGGTATAGAGTTAACCCAAGAACACTGTGTTGGGGAACTCCGGGCTTAATTTTGAGGTCCACGGAAGTGGCAGTGTTACACCGGACTGTAAATTTTCTGTTATGACTTTGGGAGCTTACTTGTGCTCTCGAGCTGAGCTGTTTTAATTTTAAACATAAGTCCGTCAAGCCACATTCTATCGAATGCTTGCGATATATCTAAAAATAAGGCTGTACGGTATTCTCAACTTTCGAATGCGGTTCTTATGATCCTTACCAGGTTTCGAGAGCCGGGAGATTTTTTGGGCCGAGATTGTCTTTAATAATTTTTATTATTTCCTTTGGACGAAACACAATTGGGAGGTCAATATGAATATGGTTTTCTTAGAGGCGTAATCATGTTTAAATTTTTATTTAAAAATGTTAACATAAGATTTTAAATAGTCTATATCCAGGTCGGTAGATTCAATCTTAAACTGCTACATATCAAGGGTGGAGACATAAATTATGTTTTGTTTGGCTTATGTTTTGATTTAAGTTCCTCCCTAATAAACTGGTCAAATATTCTTTAGAAAATCAATAAAAGCTGAATACAAATAACGTAAAGTTAAGTTCATCGGAATCAAACAAATAATGCTCACCTTCTTTGTGCAAGACACTAGAAATTAAAGGTCAGAAGCATACAGTAGTTCCTCATAGAATATGGTTAGTTATGAAATTATTTGCAATTATATAAATAAATAAATATTAAGCACATTTTAGTGATTTAATTTATGCCGAGTATGTATGTTATTGTATTTAAAGGCTTTACCTAAATCAGACGAAATTTGGATATGTACTTCTAATAAATGGCATTCTATTTTCCCAT
The DNA here is from genome assembly GCA_035046065.1 of Chymomyza procnemis. Classification (NCBI taxonomy): domain Eukaryota; kingdom Metazoa; phylum Arthropoda; class Insecta; order Diptera; family Drosophilidae; genus Chymomyza; species Chymomyza procnemis. Next base: position 61,113,528 of record JAWNOJ010000026.1, read on the forward strand.
AGGTCATCCTAGTTTTCCCTTTCGAGCTGTTAGCTTAAATAATGCAAAGGCGTATTTTCGTTTTCTACACAAAACAGCGCATAATTTTTAAATTTATTCAATTATTTATTTTACAAAAAAAATATTTTTTGGCTTAGTCAAAGTTAAAGAAACAATTCAATGGGTCTTACAATTTGGTTCATTTGCTCAACAATGTCTCTATTTGTATTTTTCTCGTTATCGAGTCTGTGCCACTAATAGATTTTGTCAAGTTTATGGCGCACAGTGGCGCGGAAGATGAAAATTGGTAATAAAATTCATATTTTCTAAACCAATCAAGTTTTATTGTAAGACTGGTAGAGTGTTTATGCAGCATCACACGACACGTGAGAGCTGCATATTGTGTAACTTGGGCTTCTGCATTGCTTGTAATGTCATCAGGGGTAAAAAATAGTTATGGAATAGCTGCTAATTATTTAACAAATTTTTGGCATTTATTCCTAATTAATACATCGCAGTTATCAGTTGAAATTTTGTCTTTTGTAGATTGCCGTTTAGTCGTGTGACTATATCCACTGTGCCGCGTTCCTTTTCTTGTTTAATATTTCTCCGTAAAGTTGTTCAAAAAAAAAGGAAAATCGGAAGGAGCCTTACGCATCTATTTCTTGTGTATGTTCTTGTTTGTTTCCTTGCTCAAAGGCGAATAAAGTGCCACTGTTTGCTCCTCCACTTAAGCTGCTCGTTGCTTCTCCCTTGCAGCTTCTGGAGCTTGTGCCATGGCATTTGCCGCTTAAGTTGCTCCTTATGACATTTATTTTGACATTTTATTGACTGTCGAGTGCCTTGCGCAAACGCTCGGCAAACTTCTAAATTGTTTGTATGCAAGTTTTCTACTGGACATCTGGTCGGTCGATACGGTTAGTGGCATGCAGCACGCAGCAAGCAGCTTGTCCAGCTTGAATGTGAGCAGCCTTTGCTTATTATCTTATGACAAAGCATTGCAGTTCCATTTGTTATCTTTATGAAAAATGTCAGAGACGTGCTCGTGCCCGAGCAGAGCCAGCATTCAGGCAGCTGTCGAAGATGCAAGCATATAGTATGAATAATTCAAAGAATTGACGTTTCATCATATGCAGCATACCTAAGGCACGCTGCAAACTACTACTAGTTGGTGATTTTATATAGAAATTGTATGGAAATTATTGGCACACCTTTAGTTGCTTAATTAGAAAAGTCTTTGTTGCATGTACAACAATATTGAAAAATGACAAGAAATATCATTTTTGTTGACAAAAATTGAGATATTGTGGCATGCCACGGCAACAAAAACAATAACTCAAGCCAAGCCTTTCTCCAAACTTACAAACTATCAATGCCAATGGAAGGCAAGGAACAGGCACGCCTTGCTGCATAGTGTTCCAGTTGTTGTTGTTGCAACGTCAGTTTTAATATCATTTTCGTTCCACTCCAGTTGGCATTTTAATTTAAGTTTCATTTTCAATTTTAAGACTTTGACTTGCCGCAACTGCAACAAACCCATGCCTCACATCCATCCCTGGCATGGCTGCATCAAAGCAGCTCCAACTCCATGCTACTACCAGTTACCGGATCGCTTTTCTCGTTGTCGTCTTCGTCGCCAGCTCCATCTTTGTCCTGGTTGTTGTTTCAGTCTTCGCGCTTTTACGCTTTTGTGCCATTTTGCGGCTATTTGTAAATTTATTATATGTATATTGTGTCTTGGCGTCCATCCAAGGCGCGTTCCGCGGAACCGTTTGCATTTTCAATTAGAAAAACTTTACACTTGGAGAGTGCAGCAATGGAACAGCTGACAATAATTGCGGTCACGGGAGCTGGGTGTCCCAAAGGGGGAGAGGGTTCCAAGCATTGTGGCGCTATGGGTCTGGGCGTGTCCTGTTGTTGGTGTGGTTGTTGTTGTTGTTTTGTGCTAATGCCTTGCATAATCAGTTAATGAGAAATATTTGTTGTAATGAATTTTCTTTTGAGTTGCATTGTCCTTGTTGTTGCGGATATATTGTTGTTGGTCGTGGTATTGTTTGCCATTGCCACAATCATTTCCATGACAAATAATTTATTGACAGATTTTTAATTAAAACTTTTTGCGCATTTCCATTATTTTTTCTCACTTTAACAATGTTGAATTAGTTTATGGTAAAAAAAATATTGTTATTACGTAATCAGATATGATTAATACATGAAAATATGCATTCCTGAAAGATGTTAGGATTTAATTAAATAAAAATAGCGTTAATTTTTGTAGAATTTGTTGTTATTAATTTAAAATGCGAGATTTTTGCACAATTAAAGAACTTTTTTGAGCTGCAGTATTAATTAACTAATTATTAAATATTAATAAGCGAATTGTAATTTGAGATCGAAAAACACAAAACTGCTAAGCATTTTCTTGATTTCTAGTTGGAAAACATAAATTTTGTTACTTTTTTTATATAGGTAAGTTAAATTCTCGTATAATTATTTGCAACAACTTCATACAATGCATAACCTTTTATTATTTATTTATTTACAAAGGCGTAGCGTGGAGATATCTCTACTAACAGCTGTTCGAGGAAAAAAGGCCCCTACAGTTCATAGACAAATCCGAACGGTGTTATCTTTTGTTTGTAGAGATTTTCTTTAGAAAATAATGCTTTTAGCTAGCTATGCCAGTGCTAGGCAAAATGCACCAGAGGTCCTACTGGGAAGCGAGAATACAGAGGAGCTATTATTTGTAATAATAAAAGGACACATTTTTCTTTACCCTGTCTGATGCAGTCTGTTCGTTTTTTCTTCCGTGTGAACATTAAGAACTTGCAAAATTTTTGAACTTAAGATATTTAACCATCAAAAGCACGTTTCTGACCCAAAGTTCAAAATTTTGGAATGATATAAATAATTTCCGCTGTTTCCGCACAGAACAGTTTTTAAGACTTGTAGCTGCTTCAGTTAATATTATGGTTTCTTCAATTAATTCTCCGAGAAATCATAATTTGATTTGCTTTATATTTTGTTGAGTTATTTACGGAAGTCTTTCGAGTTTATAAAAGATATATAGAATATGTAGAAAGGCTTTTACAAAAATATGTATATCTTTTTAGACGATTGCAAGTAAACCTAAATAAATTTTAAACAAAAAGTATGATGAGAAGTGACACACAATTTTATTAGGTTTCTTAAAAAGCTTCCAATTTGTGTGGGAAGGAGGTAAAACCTCACAATCTTGAATATCCATTGTTGCTGCGGCTTTGTCACTTGCAGTCAAATGCTTCAAGTGCTCCCTAGCTAAAGACAATAGGTAAATCGAAAATAAGGTCTTCTTCATTTGTCGCATGTGGCTAAAGCTGGCTAATAATTCATGTGACGCTGTGTGATAATTCACGCTAAGCAAATAATGTCCTTGTGCGACGGCTTTGAGTTGGCCAAGCCAAGGGACAAGCCTTGCATCTAATTGAGCCATCAATTTAATAACAAGTGGATGCGAGCCCGCTTGAAAACTATCCCGCAGCTGGCGGCGCTGTGCTCTACTATGTGCCATGTGTCAACTGCAAAGATTCAGGCCCAAAGCAGAGGCTACCAAATTCCTTATAATTTATGAGGCCAGTTCACACAAACCCTAGACCCGGGCGTCAGGTGTGTTGCTTCTCTCTTTCTCTCAAATAATGTGATATCTATTCATAAGGCCGAACGCTTCGCTTTGCCATTTTAATAAACTTTGCTGCTTGTTGTTTGCCTGTCGCCAGCAGCTTTGCCGCTCTGCTGGCTGCTGTGAAGTCCTTTAACGGCATGGTAAATAAGGAAATAATGTTATAACACGGCTTATGTAATATGGCCAAAAGGTTAGCACTGCGCATTGAGCCGGCTAATTTGCTTAGAGCAATGCGACACTTGTGACCCTTATGAACGTCTGTCAGCAAATAGTTATAGCTCCTTATAGATCCTGCACAACAACTGCAAACAAATCATTGCCAGCTGGTGCTCTTGAGTTGCTTGAATGACGTCTAAAAAGCATACCATCACCACCACCCCGACCACACTTGCTCCACTGCTTCAGTGCTCCAGTGCTCCAATGCTGATCTATGAAAACTCTTATGCTTGTCGGCACATTTTTGTTTGGCCAATTTGCATTGCAATTTTTCTCACATTTTATGCTAAACGTTTTGCAAATTTTCGACCATCAACAAAATGCATCAGCTGCTGCCACACCCTACACACACCACGCGCTCTTCACTCTACAGCCCCTGCACTTGTATTGCCACCCTCTTGGCGTGTTTTATTACAACAACTTAACAGTGACAGGAGCAACAACAGTAGCAACAACAACAACAACAACAACAACAACGACAACAATGGCAACTATCCATGAGGCATTTTGACGAAAAATGCAACTGCAACAAATTATGTGAATTATGCGTTCGGCTGCCGCATGCGTTTGCATAAATTTTCCAACTGCCAACATGGCCCGAAGAGCTTGGAAATGCGCGCATTGCAAATGCTAGGATCCTTTCTGTCTATCGGGTGAATGGTAAGGGATGATGCCGAGTTGGAGTCCGTAGAGTGCAAGCAAGCAGGCGGAGTGGGGGTGAAGCAGGCATCTGTTACATACATCGCGCACTTGCCACATATCTTGTCTAACAAATTGCATTCGAGTGTTTAACATGCGCCCAACAGGCGTTGATGTTGATGTACGAAGGACTTTTCCATGTTGCGCGTTGAGTTGCAAGTTCTACAATTGCAAGTTGTTGGTTGTTAGTTGCCGTTGGCAGCTGACACAGTGTTCGTGTGTGTGTGTGTGTGTAAGCTCAAGTGTGTGTATGTGTATGAGTCATAATTTATTTGAAATGGCATTAACGACTGCCCAAGTAGAAAAATTTGCTCCAATTTAAATAGCCCACAAAATGAAATCAAATCAAAATCGCATTCTGCCACAGTCACGCACACACACACACACACACACACACACACTGCCTGCCACAAATGCATGCATAATTGCATAAAATGGTTTAAATTTGATTTGCACTGTTGCATACTTTTGGGGGCACTCAGCTGCTGTGGCAAATAAAAAGTCACACGGCGCACTGCCACCGCCGCTGCCACACACGCACACACACAAACAAAATCTAACCAAAAATCAAAAATGAAAAAAACTTCAAACGATTCGAAAACTGAAAATTTAATATGCCATAACACACAAATACACTTGCACAAAGCAACACACTAAACACCCACACACACACACACTCGGACTGAAATTTGCATTTAATTAAAATTCACAGTTATTGGCCAACAAGCAAAAACATTTTTTGCTTTCCCAATGTCGGCCAATTTTATGGTATTTGTAATTAAATTAGGCTTACACATTGTTGGCCCACTCACATTCACACTCCCACCCCCAAATGCCTCACACCTACTGTCAGTTTCTGTGACGTTAAAAAGACAAAACGAAAAAAATAAACAGATTTTAATTACAAATTTAAATTAGACGTTCAAGCAAATTACGAAATTTTTATTAAACAATTTTCTAATGAAAATTTAAACTTGCAATCAACATCAAATTGACAAATATTTGTTGGGTTAAAAACTGTCATTAAATTTCGAATGGTTCTGGAAAAGCATTCTTTTTTTGGTAAGTTGATGGCAACAACTGGTAGTGACTTCCAGTAACTAGACTGGAAATGAAAAGCAGAAAAAGCAACTTAAAACTTAATAATTTCCATTATCGACCTGGCTGACATCTATCTGAAAGGTGTTTTTACAAAAAGGATTCATTAAAAAGACAAACATTTGTAAAGTTTACTAGAAAACCAAAAGTGAAGCGTTTCGCTTGCATTTTAATGTCAGCAAATTCTTAAAAGGCTCGATGAAATATTAGAAGCAATTTATTGAGAGCAACATTGGGTATTCATCAGTTCCTTGTAGCAAGCTGCATAAGCAGAGAAAAGTTTTGGTCTTGAAAGGATTTGGCAGGGTATTACCGAAAATGCAATGTTTGTTGGTTACTGCGGATTATTATCAGCCCTACAAAAAGGAAACCATCTATATTGCTCATGATTGGGATTTCATTTAAAAAAAAAATTGGAAAATACTTATTCTACAAAATATTGTAATTTTTCTCGTTAGTCACAACTTTTTGCAATCCTTGTGGCAGCTTTTTGAATTCTTTGGCATCCTGTAATGGATTCGATTGGATTGAAGAGTTTTAGACTACACAAAGCCGAGTAAGGCATACCAAATACATCACATCATTGCTTCAAGCAGAAATGTTCCTAGATTTCGACGTTATATTTGTAATTTTTGAATCTATCAAGCAATTTCATAAGTTTCTACAATCATGTGAGTTCCCAAAGCAGAATTTTTTTGGCGAACTGACACTTGCTCGGCTTGGCGTGAGATTTTGCATTGTTAATGCCTCAGCTGGCTATGTGTGTTTCTCATTATACTTCTTTATCGATTTGCAATGCTGAAGGCATTTGTGGGGAATCGAAGGTTCTATTTTATTGTACACTCGATAATTTAATATTATATCTTAAAACTAAAAGTGGTACAGTGGAATTGCAGTGATAATATGGGAAATCATAGCAAGGGTTGCCACATAACTCTGAAAGCTTGAATGGAAATTTAAAAAAAAGTAAAAAAAAAATTCTACAATAGACCAGAACTACGAGTATTACAGAGAGGTGAAACCTTGATGATGACTAGTAAGGAATGAAGAGAGGCATTATCCAACAACAGCTTCGAAATTCAACATTGGTACCTTTTATAGAAGTCATGACAAATCTCTGCCCATTAAACCGCTGGCCTATAATTCATATTAAACAGCGACTTTTTATCGGATTGCATTTTCAGTTTCAGACATGCTTTAGAATTAGGCTAAAAATCCAACCTTTATAATAACTGCTTTAATGTATCAACCGATCGTAAGAACTTGAAGATTGTAATAGCTGCCAAAGAGGTCCGTAGAGCCTAATGACCGAATCCAAGTTATCTAGCATGTGAATCATACCACCGGCCTTTGCATTAAGATGCACATATGTTTGCCCTAGGCTATCGACAAATGCATAATATTAGCTCATCATAATCCTACACCTTGACTTTGCTATGAAATAGATATAATATTATGAAAAGAAACAATGAAAATATCCTGGCGCTTCTAAAATTTCCCACAGTTGATTCATAAACGACTCATTCTTTTATTTTAGGTTAGAATAGTATAACTTGATTGATAGTGAAAGATCGATCATAAATGTTTTGCACAAAAATTAACAACTTTAAATTAAATCTAAACATTTTGTAGGTTCTGCAAAGATAAATTTGTTTTTATCCATTTGCGTGGTAATCTCGAATTCATATGTATTTGGCGCTTTTTAGGTAGTTCTATTTATTTGGTTTCCATTGTCTATCGATACCTGTAATGAAAGCAAATAAAATGCAAAATAAATCGATTATCCCATTATTTGCATACGTAATTGATTCACACAAAATTTAATTGCTACTTAACTGAGCCATTTTTGTCGCATAACTTATGGAGCACCCAACATCTAAACATTGGTTCTATTTACAACAAACAATGCAAAAAATTATATAAAAATAAAATGTATTTTAATTTCCAAATAATAAATTTTTAGTCGACTCTTGTGGAATGTTTTGTGGATTATCATAAATGATGTAATTTTTCAATGTTTTACACCCGCTTCAAATTTCTTCTATGATTTTTTGGGTTTGTATGGGGTCCCTGCTTATCTGTGTGCGGGAAAGCTGGTTCCAAAATGATGTCAGAGAAAAATGCCAACGAAAATTGTACATATATTTATATGTAGTTTTTATAATATGTGTTTGCGCGAAATTAATGAAGCTGTACGACCCATTGTATTGTATGTACACACACTCACACGCATATTCCCTCCCCGAACCTTCTGCTCTGTGTTCTGTGTGTGTATCCCATGTGTGTGTTCTCCATTTTGTGTATTTAGGGCATTTGCGCAAATATTTGCAATGGATTATTACAGTTTAGTTATTAATACACAAGACTAAGCACATGTAAATAATTATAAACCAAAAATCGCACAAATACGCCGACAATAATCAAGGAGCAAGGACACGCAAATAAACCGATGACAACGCCCCAGTTGATGCGTTAGTTTTGCCGCTTAGTATAATAAAATTAGTCGGTAACGAGTTTTTAATTACGTTTCGACAATTATATGTGCAAATTATCGGACTATTCAAAATTATTTCATATAAGTTGGGGCATTGGCCTACACAGAAATACTCTGTAGTTTTTCTGTGAATTCTTATGTATTGCTTAAATTTTGTAGCGAGCTAATCGGAGCCATATCTAATGGAATTTAAAGAGATAATCGGAGACTTGGCTCCCAAATTATGTGGAGTCCAATATTAAAGCAGTTCTGTGGAAAGATTCGATTCGATTTCTTTAATTTTGTTTGCACGGATGCATAAAGGCAATGCATCATAATGATCAGCAACAAATCGAATTGTTGAACAAAGAAGATCTTCCAAAGATCATGTCATTGGGTGTAAGTCTGTAATTTCATACCCTTTCATCAGATGAACACACGCAATTCTGAACAGCGATAATCAAGAGTTTGGGAGAAAAGTAACTTGCAGGGTATTTGAGGCTTATATATCCTGTAGGATATCATAATGTTTGCAGTCCACAGTTCGTTATTCTTTATTTTGATTCTGTGGTCTTTTGTGATGAGTTTGATTATGATAAAATTAATTAATCTAATGATCTCCATCTATTAGATACAAAGATTATGTCATATAACTTTTATTTATTTTTCAATGTTACAAAATTTATTGAAATTGTGAGCACCTTGCTATGCTTACAATTTTTTCATTTGAAACATGATTTAAAATTAACTGTATAGAAATGCATCCAAAAAAGTTTTCATTGGAGCAATCTTTTATATACTTATGTCTATGATTTTATATTGTTATATTATATATATTTCTTCACTATAAAAAGAAAATACCAACTTGCACTCATTGTGGATCTTTGTTAACGTTAGTTCATTTTTAATTTCTTTTTTTTTTAAAATTGATTCATTTCATTTTTCGAAACGCTCAACGATTTTATATACAGGGATGATGTAAACACACGTTATTTTTTTATCACATTATTTTTGATTCCTTATTTTCTTAATTTTTTTAACAAGAAACTAAATAATTATATTGTGCTTGTTCAAAGCGATTTTTGTATTCAGATAAGAGTTCAGTCTTGGGCAGTACGTTAAGGTTCGATTAATTTGGTTATTTAGAAAATTTAGAATATCAAAGCATAGTAAAATATCAAAGCTCGAGTAAATCTTGTACTAAGTCCACCGATATAGCTCTATGTTAAATAAGACGTTTGGAGAAATCAAAATGAGGGCATTATAGGTGACCGACCAGTTGTTTTGCAATATCTCAAACGAACTCTGTAGAGAACTAATAAATGATACAAATGCTCATATGAAAATTTTACAAAAATATAAGATGTATTTTTGGTAATATAAGATAAATGTTTGAATCAGGTTCAATAAGTTGTTATTTGTGAACGATTTCGATGTTATTGTAACTATATCTACGTATGGTGATAGCATGAGATTATTTTCGTGATCAGATGATCAATGAATAATATGTCGCCAATGATTAATAAGTTTCATTATGTGATTGTCAATTAAAACGCCAAGTTATATAGATTTCTTTTTGGCGTAAATTTTTGGTTTTTTTTTTTGAAATCTCTTTCAGTTTTAGGCTAGCTTATTCAAGGTAAACGTTCCATGTATGATGACAAGTTTTTTAATCAGTCTGGGCAGCTTTTGGGTTAGCAAGGGTTGATTGTCAATTTGTATGTGAACATTTTTCTTCTTTCCAACTCACATTGATAACAAAATCGTTAATTAAGAATATTTTAGCTTGTAGAATTTAAGAAAAAAAATTTTCACAAATAAATGCCAAGAATTTATGTTAAATTCTTTTCAGTGTTACATTTGAACATTTTACTACTAAGTGTCGAAATAGGATAGCTTCACATATTATAATAATTAATTTAGGGTTTTCAATTGATCTGAAAGTCTTTATAGAGAATTTTATTTATTTTGTTTTTAAGCATGACAGCGGTTTTGCTAGCTATATAGGTCACCAGTAAAGTGACCTGGCCTTCACGCCAACTTGCATCATGGTTTACCAAATATGCGATTCGACAATATGACAGCCGTTTGAATGTTTAAAGTGTCCAGTCACAGCTATTAAATGGGTTTAATACACTTGTTTTGCGGTCGAGGTCATGCCCACATTGTACTGTAAGCTTTGTGAAAGGATTAAGATAGGACAATGTTTTCTGGTGAAGGACAGTACGGTCAAGTGTAATGTTTTTTTATAAGATTTTGGCTTGGTATTATATTTTGTAGTTGTAAAATTCAAAAATTGATTAAGAAAGTTATTAACAATTTTGCAACTCTGAGAATATTAGTTTTTCGATTTCTGTCAGACTTAGAATTCAAGATTTTGGCTTGTTGTAAAATTCAAAAATTGATTAAAAAAGTTATTAACAATTTTGCAACTCTGCGATGATTAGTTTTTTGATTTGTGTTAGACTTAGAGTTCAAGATTTTGGCTGTAATAAGGGATGATTTCTTAGAATCCTATTTTTTGGCAACACTGTTTTTAATACCTGAGGCGGCTTACGTAATTTGTGTTGCGGTCAAAACGTCAAGTTTGACCTTAAATATATCCATAAATCAATTTATAAACAAACAGCCACCAAAAGCGAACCACCTCGAAATGGTCACTGTTTGATTAAAATTATGGGCCACCGACATAATTTGGCTATACTTTTGAAAAGACAATTAAGGCCGGGAGGTTATTGCTCGACTTATGATATCAACAAGATGGGTCACTTGTCTATTTTTGCTGAAGCTATGTTAAGGATCATGTTTTGTGCAATAAGCCCCAAAAATTGACACACTGAAGGCTCATATCAAACAATTTAATCATGTGATACCGGCCAATATGTATGACGAAATTGGAATATTAGCGCCACTGCTATGAATTTGTATACAAAATAATTTTTAGATATAAAACTATATCAAATTGGCAAGATTAAAAAATATTTTATCCTTACGAAAGTATTGTGGTCATATTGCTGGTGTGGTCGATGTCTTACTAAAGTTAAACATTAAAATAATAACAAGATTAAAAATCATTGAACATTTAATGAGAATAAGCACTATTTTCCAAATATTTTATAAACAAAAAGACTTTCCTGCTGCAGGGTATCAACTTTATTCATTAAAGTTTTTGGTATAAAATTAAAACAAATCGGAATGCAATTGAAATGCGATTTTGCAAAACAACTATTTAAAATATTTATTTTATGCTATGTTTTTTTTTTTTCTATTTTACATATTTACTTCCCATTGTGTAGAGTTAAACAAAGTTCTAAGCTTTAATTGCAATAATCATAATAGTTTTACAACAATTTTGTAAAACGTGTTGAGTATTTTTGTTTTTGTTGTATGGCATAAATAAATGCAAAATGTGGCAACTAAATTAAGCTCTAATTTTTGTAACAATTTTCAAATACAATTGCGTTTTGCATCTTTAAATCAAATTAAAATAAAAACATATGAATAGTTTTTAGGTAAAAATTTTAATTACTTTTCTAACGTTTCTGGTAGACAAGCAACTAACTTCTATTGTAATTAAAATTGGTATTTCATTATTCGTATGCTTGTGTCAGTCAGAGTGCAGATACTTATTATAAAACGCGTTCCCTGGTAGATTTTTGCTCTGATCCGAGTCACAAGTAGCGTCTTGGTCTGACTTTGGTCGCAATTGTTTGTTTCGTTGGCAGATGGCTGCACGCATACGCCATGTTGGCTGTCACTTGCTGTCATGTTGCAGCGCGTGCTCAGCAGGATGGGTGATTAGGGAGGACACTATTGTTTTGTTGCGGGTAGCCAGTCCTTTGCACACTTCACTCTGTGTAGAAACAAAGAGAGATGGAGAGCGCGAAAATAGCTAGAGACAAATGTCATTGCTGCTGCAATTCAGTCAAGAAGCAGCTGCCAACTTGATTTTATATTGCACGTTTAAATTTCTGCTAGCTCATTGTTGTCCTTAAAATGCAATTTTAAGAAGAAAGCAGCTACAAAAATAATACAATTGCATAATGGCCCTAACAATGTTGTTGTTTTTTTTTAATTAGAAAATTTCATAAGACATTATGCAAAGGAGATGTTGCACATTGGTGCCAATGCAAATGTTGCAAACTGGTAGCCAGCTCGTCCAGGTAATGAAAATGTCAACAAGACTTAGCTTCTGAACAACTAAGCAATGCAACTTTTTTTTATAAGATTTTATTAAAATTGACATTTTGAACGGTCGCGAAATGTTCCGTGTTTCACGCGTTGCTGTAATTACATCAAAGCGGTTAGTGGGTTGACGGACACATCACCAACCATTATTCCATACACTCCTGGTCAGCTTTATGATCCTGTGCCTCGCACGCCTTTCTGCTTGAACACCTTGTCGAGTGGCAGCATTAGCGTCAGTGGATGCAGTGAATGCTGCGATGTCACGCCATGCAGCTGCACTATGCCTTCGGTTAGCTTTTGTGGTCGCTGGAAACGTGAACATCAACGCCAGCATCAAAAGGAGACAAACTTACTGGCCTCCAGCAGCCACCAGCACAGCGTGACTTAAATTTCCATGCATAAATGCCGTAGTTGTAATAGGCCATGTGGCCGGAACATAGATATGCACTTACAGAGACGCCATTTCAAAAAAAAAAAAAAAAATTGATTGGCAGGGATATGCAAGCTTTTCGTACTAACTGTTGTCAGAATACGCATAATTTTTAACGGCTGCAAAGGATTTTCCTGTTTCTGATGTACGAATTTTCCAATTAAGAAACAAAAAGTATGTGCTATGCTGAGAAGAAGTTTTTACATGTTTTGTGCTATAAGAGGATAAAAGAATATTTTACCGATTTGTATCGAATTAAATACTCAATGAAATCTTGATTTATTTTCGAATTTTAAGAATAATCACCTTGTATTACCAGGCAAAACAATGTATCTCATCTGAATATTTTTCTGCTTAGCTCTCAGCATAGAGTTTTAGTCTTTTAGGTATGGATATGGGGTTGTCGAGTTCTCTCGTCATCCCGATCATTTTTTTGTATTAAATTAAAAATACCCCAGATCTAAGACGCGTATTTTCATATTTTATAGCAAATCCTTTGCTTTATCAAGTATTACTTCAAACCACATCTCTTTTCTTAATAGAATTGGACTTATAAGCCAACCAAGCGGGGATATCAACCTCCTTTGAGTATATTACTTATTGTTACTTGGACAGATTATAGCATTACATTCTTTCAGCTGATGATGATCTTGATTTTGAATTTAGATTAATTTGGATGATACTCAATAGGTCATGAAAGGGCTGTATTGTTAGAATCGCATTGAAAAGACAACATCTACCATTACTTGGAGCTTTTTACTTGTGTAGCTTGAAAATAGTTTCTTCGACGAATTGGTCAAATAAGCAGCATCGCTTAGAGTGTTGCGTTAATGGTGTAAGACCACTATATGTATAAAAATTTTTAATAAAGAACACATGAATCATTATATTAAAGTTTTATAGAGTTCTTCATCCGAGATTTTTAAAGTGGTAAGCACAAGTTGAAGTCTTTACTTTTATACCATTGAAACGGCTTTAATGTCTAGGGGCAATCTTATAGTTCAGTCCCTAGTTTTTTTCGTTAAACATATTTCTGCTGAAGTTAAGTGATATGTCTGCAGGATAAAAAAAGGACTGGAATTTTCTACGGAGGTCTCTCTTTTTAGTAGGAAGTTCAACTAATTTGAAGACTACACTTTTTCACATATACTTCGATAATGTTATTAATGATATTATTATATCCCATGGTGAGTTTCCTATAGAATGTTTACATTTAAAACTTACTGTACTTATGAGATTGTCAACTAGTTATGGTAACAAAAATTAATAACCGATCCCAAGTGCTTATTTTGGCATATTAATATACTAAATTTTATTATTCTTAAATTGAAGTTTAGAAATCGATTACACATCAAAAACTAGATCTAATAATAGTACGGCCAATTACAGTCACAAATATACATAAGAATGTAAATCTTTTTTTTTCAAATTTTTTTTTTTAAATAAATAAAAGAATAAAATATGCTTGAGTTTTTCGACTTTTCTATCTTAACATACATGATAACATGCTTCTCCATTTTTCTACGGACGAAACGAATTTGATTCATTCCATATGAATTTTTATTCACTTCAGATTTGTCTTAGAAAATCTGGAGTTGGTTTTGTTATTTTTTTATATTGTGCGAACTGCGTTCTCGGAAAAACAACTTAAATTAGCACTTTGGCTATGAACACAATGCGCTACTAGCGATGAAGCCGCATGAGTTTCCTTCCGAATGGTCTATGGGTTTATTGTGGCTGCTGTAAAGGAAAACAACCACAACAAAAGCCACACAACATAGCCAATCTGTGGAGTTCATAAAAGTGTCAACAACTTGGACGGCCAAACAAACTGTAACCAAAAAAAAAAGGATAGAACAGAACTAGAACAAGAAGGAAGCAACAACGGCAACAAGAGCAAGGCGCAAATGGCGGCCGCTGCGTTGACCGCTGATAACGCAAAATGGCCAACGAGACAGCAACAACAACAGCTCCACCCACACTAATGCAACTTGGCCGACAGTGGTCGATGTTGGCCAACTAACACGGGTTCGTTAGAGGCAAAGCTGACTGAATAGTGAACGGTTGACCGTTGGGTTGCCAGACTAACGGACAACTGGACGTCTTGTTGTTTTGTTTTGGTGGCCCTGGCGACGTCAGCAATCAACGTTCTCATACGCGACGCGCATCTTATCGTAGCCGCCACCCTCCTCTGTATGTTTGTCTATGCGGTTTGTATGCGGGTGTGGGAACCTTTCTGTGAGTCTATCTTCTTGCCAAGCTTTATTCACTATTTCTGCCACGTTTTGCATTTGTTTTTTTGCCGCGAGCTTTGGCCCCATGTCCTGTACATGTTGCCCCAACTGCAGCTGCAGTTACTACTGGAACCGGATGTTGTACATTTTGTGCTAACAATTCCATTTTTGCTGCTTTTTTATTTCTATTTTGCTATGTGACTATCAGAAGTTGTCCATGTATCTGTATGTATTCCGTTTCCTGATTTATGCAATTTTATGCATGCAGCGACAGTGTACCAAGCATACCGCAACACCCCCACTGTCTAGCTCCAAAGCCTAACCACACAGCGCCCACACATATCACCTTTTAGCCATTCAGAAAAGTTTGAATTTTTTAACTGAACAAAAACCACACAAGTTGTTGCTGAGCTGAGGTTGCAGTCGTTGATCTGCTTGACACATGTTTCAATGACTTTTACCAAGGATCATGACATCTATTGAACTGATGTTCTTAGGTCGTTTCAGCTGAAAATCGTTGGGCATGCTCTAAATTTGAGAAATGTGTAGTCTGTTAAAAAATAAACTTGGAAATCAAAATGGAATATTGTTAAACAAATTTGACTATTTCGCTACATATTCGCTATAACGACGACCTTGATGTAATGAAATCAGTTGCAATTTCAAATACTCTTTAACGAGATGCCTCCTATAGTAAGCACGCAAGTTTTTATGTTAGCTTTTTTTACAAAATTGTAAATACTAAAGATAATGCTTGGAAAGGCTTTAACTTAGGTCAACAGACATTTAAGATTACGTGTTTTTGTTTTCCATAAACTTTTTGCACCCTTTACCCAAACTAGAAAGATTATGATCGTTATTATCGAAGATTATAATCGAGGCTTTCATAAATTTATAAAAAATTTAATTTTTGAACGTAAACGTTATTTTGTAGTTTACTTTATTGTCGCATATCATTTATAGTTGTATTACATAATTAAAGATTTGCTTTATCCGATAACAATAATTAACGAGTTATGACATGTGACTTCACATAAGTCTTAAACTAGTTAAATGTACGACGAACGCTTGCCAGCTCAGGAAAAGCTACTTCAAAATGAATCAGACTTGCAAATCCAGGCACACTACACAAATGATACATTTTTTTTTAATTCTGCGCCTGCAAATAGTGTAAATACGTATCGCACTATACGTCAATTTTATAATAAATAAAATCGAAAGCCGATAAAATCGTCCATCAGAGCAGTTAATACCAAAAGCTTGGACCCGTTTTTCGCACCACGTTTAATTTTATTGATAACTCGCATCCCCAGACACGCTGTATGGTCCGTATAAACGAAGCTTTTGTTTGTGTAGCCTTGAGGAAGACCCTATGTCCATCCACATTTTGTGGAAGGATCTTGGTTTGCTTGCTTACAAAATCCAATTCGTGCAAGAATTGCAACCAAATGATCATCACGCAAGGCGTAGATCCATCTAATGGCCCAAATCAAGATTTCCGTTGTTACCGATTTTCATAAACGAATTTTGTTTAGCAATGAAGTACACTTCTAGTTGGACATCTCTGCTAACAAACAAAACCTCAGTATGTTAAGGCATGTACTGCTTAAATCAGTTGTTAATTATAAGCTCATCTCCGAAAAATGGGCACAAACAAGGTAAAGTGTGATGTTCAGTTATGAACATCTGAACTAAAACCAAGCGCAACAAGCAGCGACACCGCCAATGTTCAAGCAAAGTTTGCATATAACTTCGAAGCGATAATAAGAGCATAAGCCATGGCAAGAGAAATTGTTATCACTTATTACAAATCTCTCTTGCCTGCTTATGCTAATCACTTTGTCGCTTCGGATCTCTTGTCGCATAATCTGCAGGCAAACGCTGCCACTATCGGCGCTCATTTTAGATTGAGTTAGAATTAGTTTTCGCTGCGTATCCGATGCGTCCGAGTCAACTCAATCCACCGACCACTCAAATAAGCTTCGTTTAGGTCCCCCAAAAATCTAAATAAACAGGTTTTTCAAACTATCGTTATTTAAGTCGCCGAAATCTAATAAACATTATTAATTTGTTTAAATTAAATTATTCTTTTAGTTTAAGGCCAACGAAAATTCTTGTTGGTCCCACATATGATTTTGTAGTATGAGTTTGGACCACTGCTTAAAAGTATTAAAACGTAAACTTTATAGAAGATTGGTTTCCGGAAAGCATTAGAAGAGTAGCCATTTATGATTATTTAATGAGGTCACCCTGCCTTACTATATAAAATAATACCGTACTTATTTGCTCTACCGTGCTTTTTGTTCTTTTCGGCCTTTTAAAAGTTTTATGTTAAGAAGATACATTGTCTAGTTTCTCAAGGAAATGTATGGAAGTATGGCATTGTATTGACTGCCACAAATCATTGCAGACTTCTTGATTCACTGCTTTGACAGAAGCTGCTTTCATAACATCCGCTCCAAATGACTTTTTGCATTAAGACGCAGCAAATGCTCTTCGTATCTTTAAAATAAGCTTTGTAAACTTTTCAACAGCAACTTAAACTGAAAACGAAATAGATGTACCAAAGGCAATCTTTAACCCAGTTTGAATCTATGGTATGGTGAGCAATCAAACATTCAAATACCAAAGATACCAATCTCTCTATGACTTGAATATTCCCAACCAAAAGATAAAATTAGCGAAACCTTTACCAATGTTTTAAAAAGTTTGTCAATCAATGAAAACTCTTTGGCAGTTTACCAATTGAGCATGACGTCTCATTCTTCTGTTTCAAGACCGATTACGCATTGTAGTACATTGATTGAATATACTGGATAGAGCTCAATCAATCTTGTTATATTTGCTCGGGTAACAAAGACCGTACCCGAGGATTGCTATGACAACCGCCTAGCACTGTGTACATTGAAGTCCACAGAGCTAGTGACTTGATTATTATCTGGCAGCACCCTATGAATCATATTTCGTAATCAAATAGAGACTCTTCGCTCGGAAACCGCTTTAGTGGTTAAAATATCGGAAAGATCGCTAAATATTTATTCACTACTACACTAACTTGGCTTTATATTTGGGTTTGGCTGTGAAGAAGTTAACGTTATTGATTTTAATCTCAATAGGACAATTATGGTAATATTAGTTTCATATTATCTTTATTTACATCTGCCCAGGGGGCATATAATTAAATGGTTTGGTAAACTTAACGAAATGAATAAATATTTTTGATGATATGGGGTGGTGGTTAATGGGTGGGGTTGACGAGGTTAGATGGTAAGTGTGTGACTAGAACGGCCTAAATCGAGTTAGTGGAAGCGATTAAGCCATCGAAGGTTGTCCAACAAAAAAAAATATTATATGTGATTTCTTTTGTACGAATGTCTATTTTGAAAACATGAAAATTAGCTAAATATTTTTATATATACATTATCAACATTCATACTCTGTAAGATACGTGTCGACATCGGAAAATTGTGTTTAGCGACAAAGTTTATGTCTGGTTATCTAGAAAAATCAATGCAGCCCGAAAATATCATTATGGGGCAGCGGCAAAAACTGACCTGACTTCGTAAAGACGACGACAAGCGGAACTTTATTGTAAATGGCGAGCGTTATGGTACAAATGTTTCAATTTTTTTTTTCATCCAAAATGGAAGAGCTCGACTTGACTAATTCAGTCAGCAGTGTGCTCACTATTGGCGCCGGTGATTGGGTTGCACGGAACATAATTTAACTTTATTTTTAGCTTTAAAGATTTAAAAAAATATTTGTAATGTATTGGACGATCGCCATGAGGGTTTGCTTGAAAGTTACTTCGTAGATGAGAAATATCATGATGCTTGCGGTGGTACATTAATCCAGTTGTTTACCACATTAATTCAGCTCAGTCACTTTTATTCGTACATCCTACTTGATTTCTACGCATGCTAAGCCAAATTAATTAGTTCCTTTTGAAAAGAAGCCATTTACGCTTTCAATTCAACTAGATGAGTGAACAAGACACCAACTAATTGGTACTAATTGCACATAGAGAAACCACAAATTATATGGTTGCAATCCATATACTAATTGTATTTAAGGAGTATTTCTATATATTTATTTTTTTTTGGTATAATTCCGTGCTGTTAAAGCCTTTAAAGGTTTATACACAAATTGGTCTGCTGCTTATGCTACATGCTGGGCATTGCCCACTGGCAATGTGAAGCGAAAATTGTCATATGTAGATTTATAGTGAAAGATAAGAATAATATTTACAGCGCCCAAGGGTCACACACACACATGCATACACACACATTTGTCCGGTCACATGCAGCTGCACACACACACAGAGACATACACACATGAACAAAGTTGACTTTATGGGCTACTAAATGTGTTGCTGCCCTGCAGTCAAAACCTAACGACGTCAAGCTGATGGCATATTATGCCATACGACGACGCCCCTAAAATTACGTATACGCAATAGTGTTCGACTGTGAGTGTGCTGGTGTCCTTGTCGCCTTTCAGACGCTTGTCAAGTGCACAATTTAATGTTGAACTTAATATCAAAACTGGACACTTTGATCGCAGTTGGCGATTAGATTTCCTGCTTGTTTATGTTTGTCTTTGGCTAGGACTCTAGCTTCAGCTCTTTGCATGTTTATCATATAATATTGGGCACCAACACACACACACTCGCACACATACGCACACGCACACGCACACAAAGAGGACTCTAATAAAGTGTTGCATAAGTTGGAAATATTGGTTTTGAATATATTGTGTTACTTGTTTGGTGAAAAAGTTAAGCAAACTTTGGGCACTTTAACCAAAGCTAAACTTAAATGACAACTGAACTTTGAAAAGTGCAAACAACAAGCGCAATTCGTTAGCTCTGCTAGCAATCTTTATGATTGACTTAATTGTCTTGTTGTTGCCACAGCATAAATCCTTAAGTTGCCCACCAATCATAGCCTGAAAATGGATTATGTTTACTTGTAATAATCGCTTTGTCTGACTCAGCTCCACTTACCATATAAATTTTCAGCACTTTATTTCTCTATCTGGAAAAAAAATACTCACTCTTTAGTCAAATACATATACATTTTAAAGCAACAACAAGCTGGGGCAGCACAATCTCTGCGATTTCAGCAGCTAACAGGAGGCAGCTCGTCGTCGTCGCTTGTTGGCCGCCCAATTGGCGCCATTTATTTACTTGTTTGTTTCAACTTCCGTTCATTGCCACGCCACAAAAAGTGTAAGCTGTTAGCCGATACCTTCCATATAGCCGCAGTACGTCCCGCTCGCGCATTTCCGCTGCCATTAGCCGACAAACTTCATTTGTCATCTCATTTTTCTGCTCACTAGACAGTTTTTGCGCTACTCTAGCTGCCTCGGCTTCCCTTTGCTGCTGCTTAACTTTTTGGGACACACAGGCAAAATTTATGTAAGCGGACATTCGCATTTTTGCAGAACTGTCCACGCCTGGCCAGCGATTATGACGACGAAAGGCAAACAACACCAACCATAAAAAAACAATACTCAAGCGATTGTTATCTGGGCACTCAAATTGTGCTCCCCAACTGCCCAACACTATATCCAACATATTCCATATATACATATATATATATATACAATATATAATATTCAAGTATATAGTACCAGCAAATCGTATATATGAGATTGCGCTAAACGCAAGCGGAAACGGAAACGTTAAATGCGACGTGCAGCGCGACGCCAGCGGAAATAACATGCTGTGATTTAAGACTTCATTTTGTCGCTGGACGCTTGTCCATGCTGCGAGCGTAGGAGCGGCCCTTGGTAGGTGGCCAGCGGCGTTATAACCAGTTTTGGGTGACTGAAATCATTTTTGAGGGTTCATAAAGTGCACAACTTTAACTTCAACTCCAACTCCAGCCCTCTAACGCCGCAACTTTGGCACTATGCCCTTAGCCCATGACCTTTTTTTGACAGTTAAATTGTGAAATTTATAAGCGACAACTTCTACCAAGCCGCAGCTTGCGCTGCTTTTGTCTGGTAATTAAAAGTTTGTTGCTTCAAATCGTGTCGTGGGTTCTTGAGCAGCGCTGCTTTGTCTTTGGCAGTCGATTTGCCTTTTGCCTAATTGAATTGTTTAATGCCGCGAAATTGTAATTGTCACTGAAGCTCAACGGAAACGGATATGAAAGTTTGCCGCCATTGTTTTGTGGCTCTTCGCTTAACTGCTTTATTGTGTGAGGCGTTAAGTTTCGCGCCACTGCAACTGAGATCCGTCAAACCTACATGGCCTACATCTCCCAAGCACATCAACTTGTTTGCAAAACATTGAACTCTTCTTTCAAACTGCGTTGTCGATTTTTTTTTATTTTTTCTAAAAACTTGAAATCTTTCACTTAAACGCTGCATCACGTGCGCGCATTTAAACCAAATTGAACGTACATTCTTACAGCAGCAACTGCAGCATAATAAGACCATATTGTATGTTGTTAGTACCAACGAGAGAGTTTACCCCAACTGTGTGCGGTGTGATGAGTGTGGAGTGTACGATAAGAGTGCGTTGCCAGCTGCACTTAAAAGTATTCATTAGAATGGCTAACCAATCGTGTATGGCCATGAAAGTCCAATTAGATTTTATAAGCCATGCTAGTTTACCAACATTTCAACTGCAAGTAAGTACTGTGTACTTGGCTGACAAGTTCAAATGCTTTCACATGGCCAAAGGGGGTTTGAAAAAGTTCAACTAAAAGAACTGAGCTTGACTCAACTTGCCCGTATTTCTTAACTACTTTGTTCTTATGTTTTTGTTGTTTTTTTTGTTTTTTTTTGGTTGGTACGTTGGGGCGGAACCTTTTTGCGAGAGTCATTTCTTTGGCGAACCTCGGGCATCGAAGAACAACAATGGCGTTAATTATTCATGAATGGCAAGTGGCATAAAAAGCAACATCAAAATAAGAAAAAAAAAAAATAAATAATAGAGAATTGGCGGAAAGAAAAGGGGTTGGAATAAAAAGTTTTTCTAAGCCAAAGTTTTCGCCTGTGGGAAAAACTTTTGCGCAAGGATTTATCTAACTATACAATTTGGCAGCGCTCTTTCGAAAATTCCTTCACTCTCTTGTGGTCACTGCTGCCATTATCGATGCTCGAAATGGCCTGCATAATAATAATAACAATAATAATAATAACAATATTGAAATGCTTGCCCTTAATATTCATCATACGCCACGTTGTAAAAGTTGCATATGCTGTAAATACTTAAGGGCCAAAAGTCTGGCTTTTGCGACTTGCTCTCGTTGATTGATTGATGTTTGGCTTGAGGGCAGTTTGATTTGTTAGCAAAGTAGCAACAAAAAATATAATATATATATATAAAAAAAAGGATCACAAAGTTTCAATATGTTGTGAACTTTTGCGTCAGACTCTTTTACGCCCATTTCATAGCCTTAAGCTTGTTTGCTAAACTTATTTGCTGCATATTTATTTAGAATTGGGGGGGAAAAAAACTTTAACGCAATGAATATATTTAATAACTTGATGCTGCACTGCGGCAATTGATAAAAGGAATTTCCACTTTTATCGCTCAACTTGTCCTAAAGTAAAAAATAATATTTTTCAATAAAATACGCTTTAATTAGGCATCAACATAAATAAATATATGCATTTTTGCAGTAATTTGGAGAAGTGAATTCAATTTTAATGTTTTACAAATCAATGCACATTTCTAATTAGAAATTTGCATTTAATGGCAATATGCATATTTAATAAAAACACACATTTGCAACGAAAATAAGTGCTTATAATCGATACGAAACATATTTGAAATAATGTTTATATTTTCTGTTGTTTCTTGCGTAAACTAGCCCACAGATTAATTCAATTACAATTCCATTGTGTTTTTAAACAAATAAAATTGCTATTTAAAATTTATTACTAAAGTAAGTCGCCTAAAATTCACATCGAAATGTTGAAATCAATCATTCCTCGCGGAATTATATGCCATAAATTAAAAATTTTAAAAATGTAGCGAATTACTTGTGAAATTTATTTCGATATAACAAAAAGAATATAATATTAATAATAGTACAATAATTTTAAAATAATTAAAGTAGAATTGTATGACATTCTATGGTTATAAAGAGGGCGGTTATTACAACCGAATATAGTTATATTTGGAATAATAATCTACTTTATTGCAAAGCTGCAATAAGTTCAGCCAACGGATGTGTATCGAACGTACTCAATTATTAAATGGCTTCGTATTTGGCTACTATATCTTCAGAACCAAAAAAATTATCAAGCTTGAGATGTTGGCATTTGTACGAACAGTGAGAAAGGCAGACGGTTATGCTTAAGTCATATTTTTCATAAACATCACAGACGGCTTCTTTTGTCGCAGTTTTTTGAGATAATTTTTGCTTTTGAAAGCGAACACCTGTTTTTCGGAGTGGCAAAATTTGAAACATGTATCGTATGTGTGTAGAATCCAAAAAATAAGCTTCTAATAAATTAACTTCTAAAAGAGCTGAAAATGAGATCGCTCTGTTTAGTAAATGAGTTAAAGTTAAGCTTTCATAAAATAAACATTTGCCTCAACATTTAATTAATTTTTTGGAATAAAATATTAAGAAATATCCGGGCAGTAAATGGTTTCAAAAGTTGATAAGAATATTGTTATACATATGGTTTTGTCCTTTAGACAAAAATACTTTATGAAATTTTTGGTATTGATTAAGCCATCGTCCATCTGTGTGAACACTTAAATCTCGGAAAAAGCTAGAGATTTCGAACTTTATTATCTGAGGAGAATAGTACTTTAGATATTTTGTGTATAATTGATCTACCTTTCGTCATTCCCTAGCAGTTAATTGTTAGCGGTTTTCAGCTGCTCCCTTTAAAGTTTCGATTTGCAACTTAATTGAATAAAGTATTTTTAGGCATAAATTTCAGAAATTCTCTTCGTAATTATGAAGCCACGATGATTGATATGGCTCCAATTAAATGGAGCAGTGGCTCGTTACGTTTGTTAAAAATTGTTGTTAAAAGCTAATCTACACTTTTATAATAAACAATTGTGCAGTAAATAAAGTATTATAAGTTTACTTAGCTTGTTTCTATATGTAAAAGTGGAAAATAGTATTGTTTCCAAAGGCATAAATATTGTAATTGGAGAACATAGCTTTTTGCTTCAAATAAAGCACAAAAATTTCGTCAAGTAAACAATATTTCAAGCATAAGTCTTCTCGTAGCTTCCTTTAACTTTATTATTTGGCAAGCTGATTTTATATTTTCACAAAAATTTATTATTTTGTAGTCTGTCGCCTGTTGTTTCATTTTTCTATTATATACTTATCATTTGCAAACAAATATGACATAAACTGCTCAAAGACCATTTCATATATATATTTTTTTTAATATTTTTAGTTTACGTAAGTCAACGTTAGAAGGACAAATAAAATTTCAATTTGCATGAAAATTCTAGCACATTCTTTACTGCTGCTAACTGCCTTTTATTACAAATGATAAATTAGCCAAAAATAACACATAAATTTATTTAAATTGAAAATTTATGAACAGCATTCGGCCAAGAACGAGCATAGACCGAAAGGACTCAGGCCAAAGTGTTAAGTGCAGGTCCACCAAGTGTCATAAAGTACCACAAAAACTTTTATGACTCTCAAGTTTATAGTCGAATCAACTTGATTCGGTCAAGGAAATCTTGTGCGTATCCATGCAACAGTTTGTTGTATATGTGATTTGGTTAAGTCCTTTGTTTTCCACCCAATCTATATACATATACACATATATATACGTACAAACTATCTACATCTTAATATACAAGTTGTCTGCCTGCATGGCGTGCATACATAAGTCATGAGCTCGACCAAGTTATGGCCCTGAAGCAATGAACCAAAATGAGTCTAACGATCAACACCCAGGGCAAAGCCACTTTGGCCTTTTTAATAATTTATTCATAAGAAACATTTTCCACGCCTCGTCACATTTTTGCTCTTTCAATTGTTGTCAGTTTCTGGGTTCACAGGCAGCTACTTTTGAAGGTGTAAAAATGGTTTGACCAAATTGAGCAAATTCTTGACTTTGTCCAACGCCCAAGTGGCTGTCTATAGTAAAATTGTATACTCTTCAGGATATTTAACATAAATTATTGACTTTAATTTCAATTTAAGAAAATTGATAGGCTTCAATGGGCAATAACAAATAGAATTGGGGGAGACCTTATACTATAGTATATTTAGTTAAAAACGAGAGAGAGATAGAGATACAGGGAGTGCGACTCCTATTTGTTCAAGTGCTGGGCAACCAAACTCATTAAATTACCCAACTCCACCCTTTGAAGCTGCTTTGTGGCTGCTTGTGGTCAGCATTTTGGGGTTTAATTTTACTAATTCACATGCTGGTACATACACACACTCGGACATAGAGGCAATTGCCAGAGCAAATGGCCATTTTAATTTATGTGGCCAAATCGCACATTTGTCGCACTATTTCGGATCGCTTTAATGACTGATTTATTGGTTAGGCCACAGTAGCAGCAAGACAACAACAACAACTGGAGCCACATCAACATAAAAACCAAATTCAATTTGAATTTAAATTATTTACATATATTTTATGGGATATATCTATGTTATATATCATTTATATAATTTGCATTACATTTCGATACGACCCATAACGAGGGGTGGCCAAAAAGTAATGGTAAGTAAGTGCATTTAGTGGCAACCACTTTAAGTATCGAATTATAATGAATATTATAAATATAATTGGTATTACTTTGCATTTTCCAGTGTTAAAGCAACAAACAAATATTTGAACGTTTGAGAGATGCAGTCAGCAAGTGCACAAATGAGCGTGAGAGCGGCTTTCAAGCAAATACGTGTGAGAGAGTTAACACATGTCGTTGCCTCACTTAACTTAAGCCAATATTTTATTCTATAAACTTTAAAAAAGACTCACCTAACAATTAGCGAAACATTTATTACGGCTCAGAATTCATCTTGCCATAACTTCTTCTTTGTTGTACTGTCTTTGAACTGTTGCACTTTTTACTGTTGCCTATCCACGTTATCAATACCAAATCCTGGAATATACTAGTGAGATTTAAACGACAATCTGCCTATACATTATTGGCAATACATATAGCTTAGCGACGATATGATTCAACATCGGAATGCCTGCAGAAGAGTGCTAATATCACATACCCTACCTCTGGAAGTACATAAACGAATCCGATAGGCAGTGAGTAAGGGTTTGAGCAATCAAATCATTTAATTCATTACCTGTACTTTACTGTCAGCAATGTAGAGTATAGGGAAATCTCTATTAGTCACTTTTCAGCTAATTCATTGATTAACAGACGAACCGCAGCCGCAGTCTATTTCAAAATTAATAGCGCTGTTCTTATCCTTTGTCTTGTACTCAAAAGAGGTACCCCAACGACATGCGCAATCTATTATGAAGTTAGACTTTTTGGCATGCAATACTCTCTATATATATATCCTCTGGCATAAACTTTTTGAAAAATCTAAACCATTTCTCAACCTTTAAATAGACGTATTACGATCACCCTAGACCAGATCTTCGGTCCTCACCGAATCCTAGAAAGAACTAACAATCGTAACTCATTATCTGTTTGTATATTATATTGCTGAGTAAACCAGACCGATATAGGAAAGCTTATGAGTTCGGTATTCTTACGAAACTGTTTCGACTTTGAAAAGTAAAGTAGCAGCGGTGCTCTCTTTTGTCAAGGAAGTAAAGGCACTTTTCTAATCTTTTCATACCGTTTAATTACTTAATTTCGATATGAAGAGATAGATAGACGATTGCAATCAGCCGGTATACATAGTACTGGCACTTCCGGACTTCTTGCATACACCGATGATATTGATATCACTGGGCGTTGTAAGCGAAATGTTACTGCTGCTGTTTTTGCAATCTAAAAAGAATCAACGGAAGTGGGCGTTTTAAGAGGGCGCATCAAAGACTTTTCTGTGGCGGATGGCAATACTTTCGAAGTTTTCACGGTACTCACATCAAAAAGGATAGTAGTAAGGAGATTATTCATTAAGCAGATGTGTAGACTTACACTGCTGGTTGTGTCATATCGTACGTACGACCTAAACTGCGATAAAAGGACTCTGTAGACGAGAATTTATATTTTCCTGCAAAATTGAACTGGAGAAGGTAGGCACAGGGCAGGGATATGTGGCGTGATCAGCTGCGGTCGGCTGGAACCCAATAACTGGGTCTAATGATCACCAAATTAAAGAATGCTCTTCAGCAATAATAAAGGCTACAGTAAATTCGGCTAAAACGTAGCTACAATAAAGAATCGTTTCTTACTCTATGCGGCCATTTTTTTCAGCTTACCCTCGTACAAAAAGTATACAAAAAAAATTAACCATAGTCAGCTTTTGGCAATGTTCCAACGTTTTTAAGTAATTAATGCTACGTATAGTTTGTGGTTATAGGTTAACACTCGTGTTTATAAAAAATGTATATTTAAAATAGCTATTTAAATTAAAGTTAAAAACAAACAATAGTCTGCTCATTAAAATCGTTTTCGCCATCGAGATTAATCCGTGTTTTTTTATTTAGTGTTTAGTGATCAATTGTAAACAAGCATTTAAATAAGACCAATTTGTTTAGTTCTCTCCCTCACACACACGCGCACACATAGTTCTCATACACAATCATAACATATAGTTTTGTGCACTTGCCTCAGATTTTGGTTGAAAAGCGCAAAAAAGTTCCCATGCTACGAAATGCAATGGGAAAACTTTTTCATAGTTAAACGTTGGCAGTTAGCACTTTATGGTAGTGGTCGTTCTGTGTGCGCTGCGCTGGTCCACTATGCGTTCTCAGCCAAGTCAATGGCTGAGAGCCAAACATGGCCAATGGTCGTGGGCAGTGCCTGCAAAACTTTGGCATGAAGCATGTGCAAACGAATTTTAAACACTTTCGACATAAAATCCACTTCAGAAATTTTGTTTGCGTATTTCAATTTCGGATTTTGATTTCGCATTTGATTGCCAAAAGCGATTTTTAGTGTTTCAAACACACACACACACACACAGTCACAAAAACGCGCCATCGACACCGACGCACGAGAGTGCAATATAATACAAAATGGCGGTAGCCATCATGGATTTGGAAATTGAAGTGCGCTTCTTGACCCCACCCACATAAGGAAAACTATTAATTTGATTAAAAGTGCGCACTTTTGCTTAACACCAATACAAGTGCAGAATTTTATGTTTATATCGGTTCGATGCGTGTGTGTGTGTAAGTGTGTTATTCTTTGTTTTTTGACAGTTTTCATGTTAGTTTTTTTACACACATTAAAATGTCGTTAAAGTTGGCAAAAATCAAATGTACGCAATTTTCCATGGAAAATTTATTGCATGCTCCAACCAAGGAACACACACTAACAACCACATTGACGAGAAACAACCAAAATGGCGTTCTGGTGTGCACGGTGGCGCAGTAAACGCCATTTTAACGCCTCTGTGTGTTTTTTCTTTTGTTGTTGCTGTTGTTACACCATATATAGTACCGTGTGGTTGTTGTTGTTGCTGTTGCATGCCTTAACTGTTTTCGTTTGGTTGACTTGTGGCACTGTTTTACGACTGCCACACCCATCCGACGGCAATAGACGGCAAACGCGCCCCCGCGCTGCCATTTGCAGCCGCGGCATAGCCACCTCTGCTTGCCACATTTCGTCGCCTCGTCGCCATGCTCATTTGCATGCTATTCATTTTCTTAAGTGCAAATTTCATTGTTTTGGTGTATTACTTTTCCCAGCTCTTCATTTTTGGTTTTCTCGGTAACAACATAATGTATGTACTCTTGCATTTGTACAAAATGCTAGAGTATTTACTGCAGCATTTTGCCGCAAATTAAATTGTTATTTCAGTTGTAGGTAGATTTGCCATGGTTTCATTGTTTCCAACGAGCCAGTCCTTCCTGTAAGCTGCAATTATTTTATTTAATGTTTAGCAGCAACTTAAAAATCGTCGGATACTAACTCAGAAATGCAAACAAAAGTTTAATTTATTGTTTAGATAATACAATTTAAAATAATGCGATAATATAGTCAACGATCCGTTGCTGTTGTTGTTTGTTGTCAAATAACAAAAATAAAGTATTTACGAGTTCGGGATATGCTAAGTACTATCGATTTTTGCAGGAAACTATGGCAATGAATTTTAATTCCATGCCAGATTTTTTTTCATCCGTTGAGCATGCGTTAATGGTTCAAAACCCAATTTTTTTAAAAGGCATTTTTTTTGTATTTTCAATATAGCAGAAAAAAAATAGAAGGAATTTTTCCAAAAAATTAAAACTGTGCTTCCTGATTAAAGATCCCAAAAATATCCACGTCTTTCGAAAAGAAAATTATCAGTTGAAAAAAAATCAAATGCCTGTGAAAATATTAAAAAATTTCTTGATAAGTCAGGCAACATACCTAAATTCAAGAGCCTTGTTTCTAGTTCTACTTTTAAAGCAAAAACCAGCGAATTTGGGTGTGTTTGAACCCTGCTCACATATCTTATGCCTTTTGTCTAAGGATTGGATTTGTAGGATTTAGATTTTTTATTTTTTGCAACCTTTCCCTAAAGTTCAACTCCATAGATTTGTAAGAAATAATTTTGCATGAAATGGATAGCCAACTTTTGCAATCCCAGAAATTAGTGAATAACTTAGCTCCGAATTGAAAGGCTGATTATTATGTTATACTCACATAAGAGTTTTTTTGGATTGAGCTGAATGTTCCAGAGTTAAGACAATTTTTATGTTTTCTCAAGTTCTAACTGAACTCGTAAAGAGTGTATACAAGAAGAGCATTTATTTGTGGAACCACATAAAGAATTGGTCGATCGGTCAAAAAGACCGATTTTTCAAAATTTTAACGATTATACATGCGACCTATGATTCTAAGAGGTTTTGTAAAAGTCACTCAATACAGATGAAAGTTTGATTTGCATCTAGAAAAGGCTTAATGCAATATTGCTTCTGCTTAATAGAATGGATTGCTCAATCAGCCTGGGAATCTATTCTAGTGTGTTAGATATGCTCGAATGCTGAGCTAGTGTTTGGAAATGACTCTCAAAAGATTAGTTTTTCCATTAAAATCGAATTCTTTCGAATCATAGTATTCTAGATTTTCTTTAAAGCAAATACGCCAGCCATCAGCATTTCAAGCTTTTCAATACAAACCAGGTGCATTTTATAGGGAAGTGGAGGTTGTTGCTGACGTTTATGTTCACTTGACTCTTATATTTTAAGTTGTAGTTGGCCCAGTGACGCGGATATTGTTGTGGCTTTTGTCAGTCTTGCAACAAGTGAAGTGTGCATATTCATGAATATGGAATCAAGGGGTGAACGAACATAATCAATTTTCTCTTTGGCATTATCGATTTGATGGCAAAGCAAATTCTGTTTGGATTGTTTCCAAAAGCTGTCTTTATAAAAACTATATATTTAGTTGTAAAATAAACTAGTTGTTTTTAATAAATAAGTCAACATTTTGAATGATTTATTTTGTAGTATTTTTTCTTTGTAAAAGAAAAACTTAAAAGGTAAAATTGTCGTGCATTTTGCTGAGCAATAATTTTTTCAAAGAATATGCCTGCTGTTGTTGCATGCATTGGTATTGTCTTAAAATTAAAACCAACAGAAATATATTCCGAAACAATTCCGGAGTAAAAGACATACAAAAATAGGACATGTGAAGATTTATTACGTTATAAACAAGCGTTTTACTGTACATAAGCTGTGTGCGCTTTCTATATAGTTACATATTGCTTGGTTTTGCATGGACGAAATAATGGCTATGTTGCCAAAATTCTTTTTTGATTGCCAATTTTCAGCATTTAAGTAAATAAATATGCGCTCTTTAGAAGTGTGTGTAAGGAAAAAATTCATAATTTTGTGGGTTTTCTTTGGAATAGGTATAAAATTCCAAATACTCCCACTGCCTGAAGCAATGATAAATAATTACAATTGAAACTCAACAGAGTTTTTTTCAAGAAATAATAAATATAATAATTTTAAGGAATTTATATTTTATTTAATGTTTTCCAAAATTTTTTGGAATTATTTCGGTAGTTCAAATACATATTGTATAATTGCATTAGAGAATATATTTAATTGAATTATATTATTATTATATTTATTTTAAATCAATATTAAACTATAATTGTTAGTAATAATTTATAATATCTGTTAAAAGAGAACGATTTCATTTAATATAATTAATTTGTATTCCTTACTTTTATTATTATTATTTATTACTATTGTATATAACAATTATATATAATAAAGGATGCCTTCTAAGAGATTTCTTTTTTGGGTCGATAGACTGATAGATATAGCTATATGATTAATTTTATGTAATATCCGCATGTGACCTCCAGCAGTACGGTACCGTTGTTTCACCAAGATGTTTTTGGCTTACAACTAATCATTCGTTGTGGCTCTTCTTGCAATATCATGTCATACTTTTATGTATTAAGTATGAGTAGCAACCATAAAATCATATGATCTTATAGGCCACTTAACCGGCCCCAAACGTGAAATAATTGAACTTTAATTGAACCTTCTTTTTTTGGAAGCTGTGTAGTATCATATTATTGAAAGTAGTCCGTCCTACTGTTCCATTTTGGTGTCTTTGATTCGAATTATGGAACATTTTGCTCATACATCAGTCCATTCAACAACAAATTATATTTACGGTTAAATTATAGACCAAATAGAACCAATAGATTGTTTCGATATGTATGTGTGATTCGGATCATAACTGCTAGAATTTAATTACCCTCAAATTTTTTTTAGAAATGTAAAATTCAATTTGATAAAAGACATTTCTGAAATTCAACGGCTCTTAAATTGACATTTTTCAAGAACGTTGACATGTCGTTATTGTCCCGATTGTAAATACAATTTTTACACATGAATAATTCTTATGAAACGTGTAAGGTTTTCTAAGTGAATTGAAAAGATGCTTAAAAATTTAAGATGCCAACGCAGCAGTTTCTCAATTTCACAAGCTAAACTTTGCAGCGGATTCTCATTTCCCCAACATTTTTGTTAATTTTATTCGAGTTGGACTTTGGTAAAAAGCAACAGCGAATGATGCGCCGGAAAATTATTTGTACTTTTCTTATATTTCTGTTTAATTAATTTTACAAAACAGCAAAATAAGTTAAGATAGAAAGTAACTGGCGTGGAGAGAACTGCCAACAGTCGAATCGCAAGTTCAGCCAACTTTGCTGCTGTCAAAGTTTATGACACTCTTCTCTGTTTGCAATTTTATGTTGACAACATTGACATTTTGTCAATCTGTTGAGTAGGGGGGTAGCGCCAAAACAGTGCTGCGAAGCAGGCGGGGAGCGCTCAAAATGGCTGCCACATAATTAGAAGCATTGCTGACAGTTTTCTTCCGTTCTGTGCGTCGGGGTAGAAAGATTTGGCACATTTGCATGAATTAATTACGCAAAGTTGTCGCCCATAAAAATTGTTTCGCTTAGCTTTGACCAAGTTACGCACTTTGTATAATTGAAATTGTTGGCGTCAAAGCAAATAACCAAAACGAAAAATAAAATAAATAAGCACGGAAGGAAAAAAAGAGAAGACTAAAAATAAAAAAAAATAAATTCAATCAATCTCAAGAAAAACTTGAAAACTTGACCGAGCTTGACTAGGCTGCAATCATTTTGTGCGCACTTTTTTTGCAGCTAGTTCTGCATTTTTGTTTGCTTCCATGCTGCATTTTAATTAAAACAAGAGAGACTGCCACATGCATATTTATGAAAGTAATGCCAGCTTTTGGTCAGCTAACACTTGGTAGTACAACAGCAACAACAACAACAAGTAGAACTCACTCAAAACGGCTACACACATGCATCAGCTGACGCATATAGTTCCAGACCGCTTACCTCATACGACCCTTTGGCCAGCAAAATATTATATATGCGCATATTTTATGCATTTTGCCACGTTGCTCACTTTTGCTCACGTTTCTTTTCTTTTTATTTTTATTTTCCGTTTTCCATTTTCTATTTTTTCGATTTTTCTTTCTGTGACGCTTTCTATGCCAAAATTCCAAATCGCTTTGCCGCCTGAAAGTATGCAGCAAAGCGTAAAGCATGGCAAAAAAACGAAAATGGCCGCACCACCGATAACGATTGGTGTTTTCATACAACACTGCAACAGCCGCCATCGCTGTGCGTGTGTGTGTGTTGGTTTGTTTTTGTTTGCGCATTCGAGATGAAAAAGTTAAATTTGTTTCGTGTCAAAGCGCCGCCGTTGGGCTAAGCGCGTTCGACATTTTTTGGCCAGAATTGAAAATGCACAACAACAAAGGACATGTGTGTTGGTGTGTGGCAGCAGAGTGTCTATGCATGCAGCATGTTGACCAGCCAACAGTTTTTGTTCTTTACTTTAAATTGCATAAATATAAGCTTGTCTCCGCATCTGTATGCGTGCGGTTGCAACTGTGTAAATATTCATGTGTCAGTGTGTATGCTGTGTTGGTTGCATATTCGAGCCACAAAAGTGTGGCCACATTGACAGTGGGGTCCAACCATTCCAACGCATGACACCTGCAATGCTTGTATTTTATTACAATTTCTGTATGCGCGCGTGGTGTGTGTGTGTGTCTATGTGACCCTGTCAGATGGCAAAACGCAACGAAGCGCATAAACAAATGATATTCAATTTATTGTAGCATCTCATTGTCATGTTTGCCCCCCAAATTTCATTGCATACTTTTCGGCGTTTACACTAAAATATTTGCTATTTACGCTGGCGCTACATTTAAGCCTGCTCAAAATTATGCTGATTATTGTGCGCCAAAAAGTATCACAAAAGATAAGCCAGCGGCAAGTTGGCCAGCTAGCCAGCTGCCCACCAAGCTCAAGCCGGCGTGAAATCAACTGACACTGCCGCTCAAAACTCATTTAAAGGATTAATTTAACTAAGCTTCAAATGAAAATTACACTGTAAACTGTATGCCTTGTGCCTTTCGTATGCCAAAAGACTTAGGCCAAGGCTTAGTCGCTTTAATGCGACTTGGCCGCGTCGGCCTGCCCAAAAACTGTCAACAAAACAAATGCGCAACATGATCTCTACAGAAATAATTAAGCTCTGTCGTTTGCTGTTTCTTTTCTTCACGCAAGTCTTATAATTGGCAGTGGTGCTGCCAACTTGCTTACCGACTGCGGTCTGTAAGGTGTGATTTATATTTTCGAAAATATTTGCCAAAAGCAAGATCGTAAACTGAACAAAGCACAAAAGCCGAAAAACTTTTCACTTTGTTCAAACTTTTACCGCCACGAGTTTCACCCATGCAGACGCCAAACGGCTGCTCCAACCGCAACTAACCTATGGCATTACCACACCACAACCATCCCCAAGCAGTTCCACATTGCATCAAAGCAACTTTACGCTTTATCTGTGCATCGTGCCAAGAGAAAAAACTTTTGCTGCAGCTTTTTCTTGGTTGGCATCAACGTTGTTGCTGCAGCTGCCGAGGCATATGATATTCTCTCTGACATTCCATCTGGGCTTGGGGTCGACTTCATTGACCAGCCAAGGCGCCACCAGCCACAGATGTCCTGGTAATAGCGAATGCAATGACTTTTCCGCACAGTTGTGACATCTTTAAGACAGAGCAAAATAGAATCTTGTATCAATTTGTGAGCGTACATCGTGCATTCTCTGCTTGACTGCATTTTGATTGAGCGAGCAATAGATTTAAATTTTAACTGAATGTTTGTCTTCCAATGATGCAAGTTCTGCAAGCAGCGATGATGAACATTTCAATCGGGCACACAGAGACAACATGTGTATGTATCTGTGTTTGGGATGAACTTGAATAGCCTGGTTTTTTCTGTACATTTATTTTGAGTAAGGATGCTAAATTGATAAGGAATGAATATACACGGTTTAAAAATGTAATGTTTTGAATAATTATTAATATGCATTTAACACTTTGAGACAAATTTTAAAATATTCTTCGTTCATTTTGGAAAGTTGTTTAAGAGCAGTACTTCAGAGGACTACAAACGAATTTCAGGTTAAGAATTTATAGCTTGCTTGTTTAGGTGACCCCCAATAAATACTCTGAAGGAAAAAAATCGTATATGATTATAAACAAATCTGAAATAAAATAAATACTTTTTCCAACAAATAAAAGTTAGTTACCATCTTGCTATTGTTCAAATTAATATCGAAAAATACTAAAATTTATATTAATTCCCATTGACTGTATCACACTTAAGCCAACGCTTGTCTTCATCATCGAGAGATTTATTTTATAAAGCTTGCGGAACGTCTACCAGCACGTGGAGCAATTTTCTATAGCTTCCTCTCGGCTGCCAACCTTGTGACAAAAATTCATTATAGCTAATATCATTTTAATCCATAAAGACCATCAGTCAGTTTTTTTGTCTCGACTTATCAGATAAACGCTATTTACTTGCCAGATTTTTGGACTGTGTGTCGTACTCGTAAACCAACACATCGCTTTCAGTAAATATCCTTGTGATGAATGTAAGATCGGATTCTTCAATTCAACTTCTAAAAATTTAAATAAAATGTCAAGTTGTGACGTTGGGATTAAATAGGACTATCAACAATAGATGAACCAACTTATTAAAATTATAATTCCAATAGGAACTACGGTTGTGCCATACAGTAGTTATTTCGGCAACTTTTCAATGTATCTATTAAGTTGAAGTAGTAAATCCAAAAAAGATGAGCAGTTTAAGCAATAATAACAATAAGCAAAGGATTTTGCATATATATTGATAATTTCCGTTTGGGAACTTAAGGCCTCTAATAGAACCTTCCATCGAACTATTTTATGCTCCGTCTATTTAGCTCTGTCCCATGTTGCGTTCGACTGTGCCTTCCTGACAATACTGCTTAGGTTCCTGAGAGCATGCCCTTCCCACGTCCATTTTTCCTTCTTTATGTGGTGAATAGTGGGCTCCCCTGTGACACGAGATAGCTCTGCATTGAAAATTCTGTTTGGCCAGAATATCCCGTGAAGCATTTGTTGCTGAAGTCTTACGGGCTCTGTGGTGGCGAGCAATGTCTCACTACCATATAGCAATATGGAGTTTACACACGCATCGTAAATCTGGAGCTTTATTCGTCTGAATATTTGTTTGTTGCTCCAGATGTGGCAGAGTCTCCCATGTGCTGATCGGGCCTCGGCAAGTCAGTTTGTGACGTCATCATCTACGCCGCCATTGTTGGAGATAATGGTTCCAAGGTATGGGAAACTAGTGACGAACTCAATTGCGTTCCCATAGATGGTGATGTTCCCTTGGTTGCAGTGATTAAGACACATTGCCTTTGTCTTGGTTACGTTTATCTCAATGGCAATGTTGTAGAAGTGTAACGGCGGCAATCGGCATCCTTACCGAATCCCAGTACTCGTCTGGAAAGGAGCACTTATTTTCCTGTTGTGCAGTACCGTCAAATTGGTTGGTACTCCTTTTTTTCCCAGTGCTCTTCATATTACCACTCTGTCTACGAAGTCAAACGCCTTCTTGAAGTCTATTAACAGGAGATATAGTAGGGCTCTCCATTCCACAGCTTGTTCGGTGATTATGCGTAGTGTGTTTGCCAGATCTGGGCAACTCCTGAATGGTCTGAATTCTGCCTGTAGACTTGTGCAATGTATGTGCCGGAAAGAAGGAGGCATGGCAGACTCCAGACACTTTACACCATAATATTTATCATAATCACGGATAATAATTGAGCCTTGTGTTTTCTCCCACACCGTTCAACATATCACATTTAATAATATTTTAAATAATTGGAATGACGTATGTTTCGGCATATCTTTTGGTATATATATGGTTGTTCGCTCGAATAAAAAAAGTAAATAAAATTCTATAATCTTGTAATAAATAGGCGGATATCGGGAACCCAACTGGCATTCATTCCAATTTTTATGCATGAAAACCAAAAAATTAGTTTTCACGTCGAAACGTTACTTCTATTTACTAAATAATAAGAATAATCAATTATTAGATTTCAAGCACAGATTATCCCTTCCTAAAACTATTCAATCTTTTATTTTAAAATAAACAAATAGCTTTATAAGTATATATCATATCGGCATGTTAAGATAAAATATACCGCTGGGAAGCCCAATTTAAATTAAATAAAATATAGCAGTTAAAGTGACATTCACAGCACAACAAGCGCTGTGAGATTAAAAAATTGCCAAGGATATTAAAAATTATTTTCTTGTTTTTGGCTAAGTGCAAAAATATGTTGTTCATTTATATCCCAAAGTCCATGTTGTCCAATATTCTCTCTCGTTGTTGGTCTACAATTGCACGTAAATCTTAGTGAAACCCACCTCAGGCCTATTGGCATGCAATTTTCGTCCGAAATATAGACAAAATATTTATAGTGCAACCGAACAAAATGGTGGTACACCCATACACTCAACCCAGACGAAGTGTTAGTACTTTGGCATGCGTTTTATATGGATCTTGGGGGAAAAAGGTAGAACATGATGTTTGTTGGGTTGCTTTTAATGTCTACAACAACCTGAATGCCGGCGGATATGGCCGTTGTGTACAGGTGTACTTAGTTAGCATATCCGCTTTAGTTTTATTTCCGTTCGACGCACACTCACGGTGCCAAGCACACATGCACAAACACCAACATCAGCCAACTGCAATTGGAAATTGCAATTTAATGCACAAACAGAGCTCAAATGGCTGCACAAACGGATTTAACAGCTCCTAACACAACTCCGACTCCAGTATGAACCCTTAGTCGGTAGCGAACCAAATTGAGTTGCCAGCGTCAATCGTAACCCATCACCAGCAGGTATGGGGACCATATAAAAATGGCTTCCACAAGCCTTGCCTGCCTGCACTTACACTTCAACGTCTTCCTTTTTGCCCCTTTTTTTCTCTTATTATTGCATTTTATTGCATAGTTTTCTATGCCCTGGCAAGAAGTTAATTACTTGGGCCGTTGGCTTCTTGCATAACGCCGTTTCTTTGTGGCAAGTTAAAAGGACTCGCAGTCGCTAGTCAAGGCCTCAACGCTTAGGCTGCCATTCAGCCTGCCCGCTGACTGTTGGCCACATTGTGTATTTGACGTGCACAAAAGCTCATTTCCGTTGCCACAATTAAAATGTTAATCATTGACGATGAGTGCACGTGCGCCGCGCCGCACCGCCTGCATGGTGACTGGGCTGACATTTTGTTGCACCACGGGGCGTATGCGTACTATTTTCTAGATTTTTCCTTAGCGGAAATTGCGCAAATTAGTGTGAAAGGCGAATCCAATTTTGACAATGCTGAGTTGAAATAAGAAAAAAAATGTGAAATTTGCGGCTAAGCAGCACAAAACTTAAACAAGTAGTTTGCATGCCTCGCGTATCCGCTGCTGCTGTGCCAGCATTGACACACAAATGTGGCGGTCGTAATTTTAATTTAGCTGGCAACCCGCAATGAGCAAGCAAATGCCTTGGCAGAGAGCAAACAAAATGCCACAGAATTGTTGAGCGCATTCATTTTGAGTAATTTTCGGTGAAGTCTGCCTAATGCACAGCCAAGTGCAGCTGCGACCAAAAAATGGCAGAGTTCTGCGGTTTGCTAGCTGGCGGCCCTGGCAACAGGGCGTATGAGCAACTTATGAAGATTGCCGTTGATGATGTTCCCGGCATTGTTGCACTAGCTGTTGCTGTTTCGTTTCGCCTAAAAATGTCAAGTCACAAGTGTTGAATTCACACTTGACAGAACAGCAGTGGTGATGGTGGCGGCGGTTTGCAAAAAACCCTTAGAGCCTAGCAAGAGCACTGGTACTGAAAGATTGGCGCTGGTAGTGGTAGTAGCATTTGTTATATGGGAGATGCGTTTTGCAGGCATAAAGTTTCATGCTTCGAGACGATACAAGCACACACACAAACACAGATATTCACTAATACTGTAACACTCAGTGTAGAGCGCTGCAACTGACAGTTTTCATTAAAATGTTATCAAAAACGCAGCTTCCGCTTTCAAGCCACAAATGTGTCAGGCAACAGTTTCAGAAGACGCCACAGCAGCAGCAGTAGTCGCAGCGCCAGACAAAATATAGTGTTCAGTGTTCCCATTTTCAGTGGCATCTTTAATGACAGTGAAACACTAATAACAGCTACGACGATGAACACACAAAAAAGCAACAATAACAGCAACACCAAAAACGAGAATAAACAGCAGCACCATATGGCAACATTAGGTGGTACAGTACTGTCCATCAGAGTGCCTGGGCAAACACGTTCTTCTTCTGGCACATCCAGAGTTGTAATCTCAGTCGCAGTCAAAGTGAAATGTTGAAGCAGCTGATTCCCAACAAGATGGGGCGAGTTGGCGTTTTGCTAATTATTAATTGCTTGCTTTCTTTGTTGCAAGTTGCAGCTGACAAAAGTGCTACTCACTTAATGTTCCATGTCATTTCCATTTGGTGCAGGGGTGGTGGCATCAACATGTGCAGCGCCATTTGTTGCATTGCCTTGTGCAACATTTACAAATTACAGAAGCAGTTGCGACCAATGTTTCTTCTGTGCATCTCTGTCTTTGAGAACATTTGATGCAACGTAATTAAAACTGCGAGTTCTTGGGGTCTGGCAAAATAAATTGTATGTTTTTTGTTCTAAAGAAAAATAAATTATAGGCCAACCAGTTGCCAGTTAGTTAAGCTCGATAATCGTGTTATCCATTGAAAAACTGCAAGAAGTCGTGAAATTTAATATGGCGAATTGAAGAGTCAGATAGATACGTCTTAGGGGTTGACTCTATAAGATAACTCTTATAGAATCATTATAACCTTAAAAAATAGGAGCAATGCATGCTAATGTTAAGCTATCGTCTTTGTCCAATAAAACTGAACTGAATATGCAAATATTATTTGAGAGTTATCGAGTTGGATTTGTTATTATTTTGGAACGACAAAATCCCTAAATAATATCTGATTTCAAAAGAGATATAGAACAAGTTCTTGGCAGCAAGAATTAAATAATTATTTTACAATTCAAAGAGCAATTAGCACTTAATGAAGTTTTATTCAAAGTAATTTTATTTATTTTTTTACTTTCTTCCACTGATCTACTTTCTTTTATAGCTCAGCAGGGACTGATGCGACAGTTTTCAATATCCTAGACCTATAATTCTTAAATTTGATAAATTACTTGACAGCCTTAAATAAATTAATAAAATTCTTAGAATATTTTTATGACTTAGAAAAAATGTATGTAGGTCTGCACTTGCCCTTCGCTATCCTCATGCTGACGCGTTGGGATAACCATTCCTCTGCTCAATTACAAATTTAAAAATTAAACCAAATGAATAAGATTCCTTCTATCTAGCCTAGCAGTTTTGTATTTCGATCTAACAGAACAAGTGACGCTACCGAAAGCAATGTTACCTTTGGCGTCTTGAATATGTGATTGAGTTCATCCAATAATCATGTTATCCATTGTGATG
Source organism: Chymomyza procnemis (assembly GCA_035046065.1). Classification (NCBI taxonomy): domain Eukaryota; kingdom Metazoa; phylum Arthropoda; class Insecta; order Diptera; family Drosophilidae; genus Chymomyza; species Chymomyza procnemis. The sequence goes on from JAWNOJ010000026.1 coordinate 61,154,005, forward strand.
AACACAATTTTTATAGAAGGAACAAAATGAGAATACAGTAAGAAGCGGGATTTTTTGAGGAAGGCTTAAAACAGAACTGTTAAAGCCCTTTTAATGATCCCGAGTATTTAATAAAAGCAGACTACTTCGCTGACATTGGTCTCAAAAGAGAGAGAATGGTTGCTTACTAGTGAGCCGATGCAATGATCGCTGTTTCTTGCACCTTCTCAATGTGGGGGACACTAGAGTCACGTGATACCCTTGACAGGGGGTAATTGATAGGATACTGTTGAGTGCTAAAACCATTTCAGGGGTATTTTGCCATATATCATAAAAGCTTTTACAAACCTATGATGGTTTTGACCTGTATATGTTGTCCCTGTATGTTTTGCAAGGAAAAAATAAAAGAACACCACGCTCACGACGCTAGTTCTAGGCTTTCCGCCTTTCTTTACTGGTAAAAAGTAGATCGCATCTGCTTTTATATAGGATCCACGATTTTCAAGATGTCCGTTTTTGCATTTGGCTTTTGGATTCCAGATGTTACCCTTTTATTATCGCAGGCTAGCTCTTTTAAGTTCTTTAATAATATTAAGCATGATTTCAGCCTCCATTATTAGACTTTAATTCTGCATAATTTGTTGGGTCGACATTTGTTATTTGTTATTGATTGTAGTATCTGTAAGTAATCTTTAAGTTGCCTCATTTACACAGTCAACACCTCGAGCTACTTTTAAGCATTTAATGTCATTGATGCCTAATCAACGAAATGGTAGTCACTGCAAGTCATGGCGTCATAGAGAACTAGACGTACACCAGGCCATTACGGCTTGCTCTACGATTAGCCAATTACCCAATAATGGTCCTATGGAATTCAGGCTTAAAGCTCCAGCTGAGTTACCAGATATCCGGTCTATCATGTTTGTTATTCGCAGCCTTCTGTGAACCGTCAAATACATGACGCCTTAAGCTGTCACCCAATTAATCACCCCATCTCTCTTTGCGAGAGCGTGTAATTGTCACTAAAAGTCAGCACCTTTCAAATCGAGGTGACCGACGCCTCTTTCGACCCCTTTGTATTTTGTGTGTATTGGTGGCTGAACCCCTCGAAATGCCACACCTGAACCCCTCGAAATGCCACACCTTGTATTCGTGTTTAACTTTTGCCCATTCTTTTTCACTGTAACTGTGGGGAACTTTAGTGAGACCTTATAAAAAGGACGCTGATTGCTTCGAAGAGCATTCTCTACCTTTTAACAACTACAGGGTAATCTGAAGCAGTTGCAGTCTAATCTGTACACATCTGCTCATCGTTGACAAGTAGGCAATTAGCCATCACATCGTGAAGCACCTGTTAACCAAAAATCGCTATTTACTACTCCATCTGGCCGTTAGAGTAGACTTTTGCACACCGCGCACTGTCGGAGTTGAGCAGATTATTCCTTTTTTTTATTACCAGTATCGATGTTTTCTCTTAAGCGTTGTTGACATATTTCTTGGGTTATGGCATTGGTTTACTATTTTGCAATGATTAATTTGCTAATACCAAATATTTTTTAGAGGCAACTTGCTGGTCTTGATTATAATACTTATTCACTCTCTTAATACACTATCCTTGGGTTACAATTGGAATACAAGATATGCGCAATGTATGTAATGTCTAGATGGATGAACACCTAGATCTTACGAATCATACGAACAAGACTCGTCGTCACACTTTACCATCTGATGTACAATATTTTTCGCAGAAGAAAAAGTTCACTGAACAACGTCGATATCTTTGACTCCGCAGTAGAGTTGGGAATTTTGGGAATTAATTGAAATTCTGACTTTGAGAAACGCAATGTGATAGCATCCACCAGTGTGGACCTGTGGATATGATCAAATTTGACTTTCCCTTGACCCTCGTAATTATGGGGCCAAATGCATTGGAATTAACCATATCAATAAGACGCCACATAAACCCCCAACTCTACGCAATAAAATTATTCTGTTTGCCTATGCTGGTCTTGATTATAATGCTTATTCCCTTTTAATACACTATCTTTAGGTTACAATTGGAATACAATGCGCAAACCTATCGTTCGGTGTTCAAGCAAACAAAATATTAACTATATATTTTCTTTAAGAAAAAGTTAATTTTTTTTTTTTAAAGAACCGAAACAGGTACAGTGTTAGACTATATAACATTTTTATTGAAAGTATAGTATGGTTGATCAATAATTTTTCGGCTCCCATTATAAATGTTAACGATGACAATATAAAATATGACTTAATGTAGAATAAGGAGCTTAGGTAATTGTGTTGGTGGCAGGTGTTTCAGTTTAAGCTCAAACTGGCGGTCAATTATTCACAATAATTTATTACCCTTCTCAACTTTGCAACTCAATATTCCCACACTTTGTCAAACCCAATTCTGTGGCATTCAATCTTCTCTCCGAGTAATATTTGGAGCAACATTTTCTCGCATAAATCAATCAATTTCCAGCCATCAAATTTGTAATTATGCAGCGTGAGATTCCTGAATGTTGTTTCACTCAAAGTTGAAACTTGTGGAGCTTAGCAGAAACAAATTTGACTGCCTAAGCACTACGTGTATCCACACACACACACCCGCGATAGCGCGGGGAGGGAACACTTGTGCTTAGATAATAATTTATTTAGCGTAAAATGAAAATGAATGCAAAATTTTGGTGGCGTGTTAAAAAGTTTTTGATTAAAGTGAAAATGAAACTTTTGGCAAGTTTTTGGCTGGATTCGACATGCGGAACATGCAGTATATGAGAGCTGGAGGTGAGTGTGTGTTCGAGATTGTGTTCGAGGGAGTGAAGAGAGAGAGAGAGAGAGAGAGAGGGAGAGAGAGCAGTGTGGGTAAGCGCATGTTATTGCAGGTGCTGTTGTAGTTTTAGTTGCTTTGCGCACTTTTCCGACACTGCCAAACCCAATCCACTGTTGCTGTCAATTTCTGCTGCTTGTTGTTGGCTGTTGTTTCAACATTAAATTTATGTTGCGCAAAATTTTTGTGCATTGCGTCCTGTGTGTGTGTGTGTGTATGTGTGTTAGACACACTCATCCATACATATAGAAGGATATACGCGCCTTGTGTTTTATTGTTTCGAAAATGTACACGGGGAAAAAGTTTCATTGACTTTTTAGTTGTTGCTTTGGGTTTTTAGCTTCTATGTATTTAGTTATTGTTATTTTATCTACAACATTGCCGCTGTGTGGAGCTGGGCTCTCTACTACTCATTAGTTAAAGTTGAGGCAGCATGAAACTTGTAAATCAAACAGACACAGATGCGAGTTTTTAATGCTATACAGATGTCTGAGTGTGTGCGTGTTGTGCATACATTTGGCAGCTACTGAAGCCAATTACAGAAAGGACTCACAGCATAAACTGTGTGTCTGCATTTAGACTGTCTTTTCTCTTTTTATTTTTGTGGTTCAACTTTTCTAATTGGCATTTTTCGCAATGATTGCAGTTGAACACGCGCGCTTGTAAAAGCTAATCGAATTATGCTTTTGGCAAATGCGAAACACAATTTTCCGGACTCAAAAAAAAAAAAAAGTAAAAAATAAAACTCCCTCCGCCAGCAAACAATTATGCCGGCAAAATCGTTGCGGCCAGTAGAATGTGCAAAGTCATGTCAACGTCCAGCCAAGCAGAGCAAAATCGAACTTACAGGCTACAGAAGTTGGCAGCCAACTGCGTTTCCGTACCAAAGGGCAAAACAAATAAACAAAGGAATTTGGGCAAAGAAAAAAAAAACGTAAGGATTTGTGTATATGGCGGGCAAAATGTTTTTACAAGCCATTAACAAAAATGCTGCGCCTCGGCATATGCTACATAAAATTCAAATGGCTACAGCAGCAGCGGCGACAACAACAAAGCCAACAAGGACTAAAGTCAAAATTCTACATATTGTGCATTCGCTGAATGAGCGAGTGATCTTGGCGCAGCGCCGAGTAGAGAGCTGTCCGGCTGTGGGTGGACATATTGCCGGAAGTTGCAAAGGAAAACAAAACAAACAAACCAACACCCAACAGCGAAACTTGCAACATGGCAAAAAGTAAGTATGTAGGAGCACAACAACAACAAGAACCAATGCAATGGTGCGTGTGTGTGTGTGTGCTCGTTTTTGGTTCTGTCATGGGGAAAATGATAAATTTAAGCTCAGTGACATGACAAATCGCCGCTCATTTGTATTAATCAGGCAAACAGCAAGCAGTCAGAGGAAGCTGAAGCCGGCCAAAATCGAATTAAGCCAACCCATTGTTTCTTCAGCATTTTTCGTTGCTTTATGTAGCTATTAGGTTTACACACACAAATACACTGTTGATGTTGCAATTATTGTTTTATGGCTTGTTGTCGTTGTTAGCTCTAGTTGCAACTCTCAAGCTGCCTGCCACTTACACAAGCCGCGTGCTGCAGTCTGTCATTTGCATTTTTCTCCACAATGCAAACATTATTTGGCCAAGTTAATTTCGCGAAAAATTGAAAATTCTTCCAATGCTTGCACTCTCAAGTTAATTGAGTGTGCAAACTGTTTGTTATTTATTTTAGACATTCTATGTTATTTTCACTCGATTTTTGGTGCATTTTTAAAGTTGGTCTATTACTTGGTCAGCATCTTCATCATCATCATCATTGTTGCTGTGATAAACTCTATTTGCAAATGTCAATTACGCGCAAACCAACAGAGCAACATTATTAACGAATTTGATAACCAAGATGAAAACATGGCTGGCTGGCTGACAGCCAACGGACGTGCACTCTCCAAATACATGTTGCAAAATAATAAATAAAGAAAAAAAAACATGGAAAAACGAATTAATTCCAAAATCATGAACGGAAAACATAATCGAGGAAATGTCAAATAAAGCAACACACATAGATACAAACACACACACACACACGCAACATGCTCAGAAGTCAAGTTCAGAGCAAAAGTCTGGCAAAAAAGCAGCATATTGAGCTTCATACAAACAACCGCATGCATCGAAGTATAAAATAAAGTCACTGACACATTGACACAATGTGGCACACACACACACACTCACACACACAAACACAAACACAAACACACACCCAGGGAGACGTAAGAACGCAAAAGAGAGTGAAAACTATAGTCATAAACACAGTCAAAACACGCGCTGCTCCAAGTAATATTTTTGATTAATTTGGTCGGTCAGCTGAGCAGCGTGGTATATATATATATATATATAAGTATTGTAACTGTATGTGTTTATATATCCTCACAACAACAAAAATAACAACAATAACCACTGCTCTGAGAACGTGCACATCATCAACATCATCTTTTTGGACAATACGAACGTGAGCTGTCAACAACTTCGTCCAATACTCAGTGCCGGACTTAGCCAAAAAAAAAAGACAGTGCCGTTGTCTCATTTAGTTGAGACGGATTTTTGTAGTATCAGCAAAGTTGACTATAAATCCGAGTCCGTTTAATAATTTTACGTTTTAGCCGTAGGATATATTAAATATGTAATGCAGTTAAGGCGCTGTCCGACAGTATAAAAAATATATCACTGATTTTAGAAAAAGGATATTTCTGCTAATTTCTATGAGAATTTTTATTGTAGAACGACCGTTAAATATGAAACAATGTCGAAGAATCTCACATTCAGAAAGTCATAAAAGGTGTTTAAGAAGAATATAAGTATTCTACGCTCAATCGCTTCGCTTCAATTTAAATATAGATTGGAGCATCACAAATAATCTTACCGAATTTTTCAGCTTTATTTTTTTAATTTTGAATGCCTAAAATAATTAGAGATTGAGAGTCTGTATTCGATGCAAATCTAAAACTATTCGAAGGGTTTTTTAACTCAAATATTGTAGCAAGGGCAGCGAGATTTATACATGTATGACTAAAACTTCCATAGTACCTTTCCGATTTTGTTTATCTTTAAAAGTCAGCTAAATTTCATATCAAAATGTTAAACGATTTACGTGTGAAATATTTACGTATTTGATTATTATTTCCGTTGTACTGATTTTGTTCATAACACATTGGTGTGCTTGAAATAGCTTAGCCAAGGTTCTAGTCAAAGATAGATAGAGATATCGACACGATTCGAAAAATTTCATGTTTTGAAGAAAAAATAGATCTATGTGATCATACGGAAGTGCAGACACAAACTGGCGGGCACGTGATAATAATCATTTTGGTATAAGGGACTTGGGGTCTGCCACACTTTCTGTAAAGGCTATCGAAAGTCTTGTAAAAAGCTCATTTCGCATAAATTCTTTAAACAATTTTTATCTTTGCTTTCACATTGTTTTCTTCTGAATATCTTTGCGAAAAACATGTCTGTCGATGCCATCCTATGCAACTTATGGCTTCTTCCTGGAAACTCGAAAGTCTATGACGAAAGAATCAGCCGTAGAATATGAACGCCTGAACGGCCCGAGTGGGGTGGATATCAGATTTTGATGTTTTCAGTTATGTTTTCATGGTCTCCTCATACGGAAGTATTGTCTTGCCTTGTCTCTTAGAGTATTTTTGTTTCTTGGGCTCCTACAATAATTTCGCTTGTTTGCCACGTTTTAATACAAATAAAACTTTGCACTATCAAGATATACAAAAATTGTTTAATCATGTAAATATCAATATCCATTCGTCTTCAGTAAATTTTGTGGACGATATTTTTTTCATCTTATGGGATTTGTCTATGACTCCATATCGACTTTAAGTAATTCAGTTGGAAACTTTAAATGTAATGCATAAAATTAATACAAACAATCCACCTTGATGCCTTGTGAAAAAGCATCAAAAAAAGTTTTAAGCCCCGCATCGGCTGCTCTTTAAATCCTCCACTGTTTGTTTTCTATGACTTTTGACCAACCCTCACTACGCACTATATAAATATATATTTTTGATATATATATTTGATTACTTTTTCTCATTTATTTGACGTTATTTAATCGATTTTCTTATTGTACTTGTTTGAGGACGAATGGCCCATTGACACTACTCTATTATTCCACAACTTTTTTTGTTTGTTTAAAAATACTTTCCTTTTTTGTAATAAATATGAAAAACTTTTTAAATAAGAATAAACAACTTGATTTCTTTTAGCCAGAAAAGTCTGACTTTAAAAATGTATACATTTGTTTTATATATATATATTAGGGTGGTTCAAGTTGTTCAAAATAGATATTTTTTTGGGTCTGCTATGACTTGATAGAGATAGGAATTTACTGGGCATATGTTGGGTACAGGACAATTATTTTTTCTATAATCAAAAGTGTTAAGGAAATTTGTGTGTTAAGGAATCCGATTTCAACATTTATTAGAGGGCCGCCAGAGGTAGTTTTTAAATAATATTAACATTTTTACTCAGAAATCGTGTATGCAAAAGCTATCAAAAACTATAAGTTTATCGACGCGATTTTTCGTTATAATTGATTTCCAAAATCGAAATAGAAGTATTGTGAGCTGTCGTCCAACTCATGGATATCTGGACCATTCAATTTTTGAGGAAACGAAACAAAACTGCAATTTGATCAAAAGTATACCTAATTTGGAGACAAGAAAAAATGTAAGATATTAAGGTAGATATTAAGATCATGAAAGTTCTTGTGTAAGCTCCTATGATTCTTTAATCTTAAAATTTGCTCATTCTTTCTTTTTAGAATTTACAAAACCAAACTGCTCACAGAGTGGTAGACTCAAAGCAAGTTTCAAAAACTAAATAAGTCTTGTTATCCTTTTTTGAAATTTGCATGTACCACGGTAACAATACTTTGTATGCTCTATACCCATAAGGTACAAAGAGTACTCGGTACTTTATCTAACGGCAAGAGGAAGCCATGGTAGACCCAATGTCCTTTATGCCAAAATGTTTATCATAAATTCATCCGTAAAGTCACCTCAAACGTTATAGGAGTTAAAATTAGCAAATTATATCAACTAATGCGCATTTTTCCGCAGAAGATGAATATTGTCAAATCTTTCCCTTTTCTTCCGCTGTAGATTTTTGCGGTTTAAAGGCAAAGAGCCTAACACTTTCCTCCTCCAGATTTTTTAGTGAAAATTAATAACGATTATTTTAATCGCCTTAACCAATTAGTTTCTACTCGATGTTGTCAAATTTTAAATAAAATTTATATTGTAAATATCTGGTATATCTGGACTTGTAAGGAGTCGACTGTCATTCGAAAATAGTTAAATATAGATAATAGGCTATTCGTAATAATCTCGATATTTACAAAATTAAGCGAATCAAATAAGTTGGCCCATGGCGGCTAATTTTATTACAATGTTATATATTTTTTGGTAAGCGCTACGCCCTTGGGTCGTTGGGTCTATTTATAAGTCAACCCGTCGATACGGAACCAAAGAAAGCTCGAACAACTATTTGCAGAAGCCAAGGCACTTGCAGCAAATGACGACTTGGTTTGTTTGTACTTCGAAAATGAAGTATGCGCAAACTTTACCCTCAATGATGAGCTTTTAGCACAATGTTTTATTATTTATTTAAAGAACAAATTGAAAAGGACGAACCATATTTTTTCCCAGCAGGATGCTGCAATAAGGCAAACCCCCATAATCGATATTGTGTGGTGAAGTAAATCGAGTTTCGAAGAGCTGCGATTTCACGTCGTTGAGCTATTTCCTTTGAAAAGCGGTAAAAGATAAGTATTTTATAATACCAATTCAGAAACCATTTAAACTGCAATGCTGACAGATCATGCGAAAACTTACTATTACGTTGTTCGATTAGTAAATAAATGCAATAAAATAATCTTTCAAATAAACTTTGACACTTTGAAAAATATTGAACATTTTTAGCAAGCAAAGTTAAATTCCGATTTGAAAATTAAATAATGATTTTTTTCCAAGGAAATAATTTAAAAATCGAACGTGTTTCATATCCAAATGATGTTTTTAATAATAACAAATTTTGGTTTGCATAATAAAACAACTTGCGTAAGCCGATTAACCAAATATTATATTTTTTTGTAATTTCAGGAAAACATTAATTTTAATCAGTAAATATTAAATTTGTAAATTCTTTAATAACAGCAATTGGACCTTTTAGCTGAAATATATAAAACATTGCGATAAGAATTCACCACCATTGCCCAACTTAATTGATCGCTACAGCGTCCCATTTCGAATTTATCTTTAAAAATAAAACAAAAATTGCTTGTAAACAAACTAGATGAAGTACCTAAAATGGGGTCCAACGGAAATGTCATTAATTATATCTGATACAAACTAATAATAACAATATAATTACAATAAAGTCTAATAACTTAAACTTAAAAACTAACTTAGCCGTGCGGCGGAAATTCTGTTAATATTTTTCTCTTACATAAAAAGTTTTTTACGCCAACAAATGAAACACTTTCAAACTGCATCAATTGAAGTCAGTGAAAGATTGGGGAATTAGCCAACAGGGTGCAAAAAAATTCCCATGTTAAATATAAACACAATATAAAATACTTTGTTAAAATCTTTATATAAATAAATGCAATTTATTTGAATTTCTTAAGTTGGCAACCCATTTTATTTACCAGCAGTAATCATTTTCCGGTTCTACGAACTCCTTAACTTTACTATATTCTTGGATTTTGAAAGCGCAAACCGAATAAAGAAAGTAAAATGAAGACTAACGTTCGAAAGTTTTGATAAATTTGCTTGCGGATTCAACTTAATAAAGAATTTTCTTTGACTCTTTCTTATTGCTGGTGATGGTTGCTGACTGGTGTCCTGCTTGTCACTTCCGATTGCAGTTAGCTGCAAATGGCCGCCAGACCGCAGACCATGGCATAAACTTAAACTAAAAGTCAACAATCGTAAGTAGAACCAAGAAGTAGCTTCTTAACAAGCAACTGAAATAGCAAACAATGCGGAAGCAGATGGAAAAAACCTAGATGGAAAGGAGCTGTGTGTGTGTGTGCAGTCTTAAACTTAAAAAGGATTTTCAGGCGACAAACAAATGGTAGTCAACTGCAATACCAAGACAAAGCCACAGTTGTCTTGCGCCATTTTTTTTTTTTTTGTGAATGTTGACTATTTTTATCTTTAAAATAAAAGTCAAGTTAATCAGAATATTTCTTCAAGCTTTAAACATAAATGTTGAAAATACCAGAATTTGGATCAAATTTAGTTAAAACAATTTTTAAAATTGGCATTCTTTTTTCAAACAAAGGTAATTGTTAACCATTAGAAGTCATAAGATAAATTAAATCAAAACGGCTGGTCTGGTAAACAAAAAAAATGCCGATGAAAGCTTATAATGTAAAATAAAATATATTTTCAGAACAAAATCAGTAAAAATACTGTATTAATTTCTTATCAATTCTTTATTTGTCACGTCGATTAACTAAATAATCATTGGCATGTTCAATGTTAAAGAAGGACTCTACCCGTAAGTTGTGCCCTATATTAGAAGTGTGTATGAATTTCATTGGAAAGCTTTGGCATTTGTTGACAAAAATAAAGTGTCCATTAGAGTCTGTTTCTGATAATATTGATTTTGCAGTAAAATGGTGAAGAAAAGTGCATAGCAGCTAATTGTAAATCTACTCTGACCAAACACTTTGGTTCCAGCCTCGAAGACATAGAAAACGCAGCAAAACAAGCACGGTTCAAAGTTCCTAACGGATATTAATAGGTAATAAGTTATATTAAAGGACATGGGGGATAACCTTGTCTTTCCTTGCAGTAACCCATAGGAGAATGTGCTGACAAAGCTTCGAGATCTACTTACGTCGCCTGTAACCCGATAACTGATCTTAATGGCCACCTCAAGTAACAAACGCAATATTTTACGTAAAACATAAAATTGTCCAACAATTTAATCAAAAACGAAATTAATTGTAGTAATTTTTTACTGATTGTTGAATTAATTTTCATCACATAAACTCACAGTATAATAATTAATTAAATAAAATCGGCTGCGTAGTACAAAAAAAATATTATTAATCTAGCATTATTCTGACATTTCTGCTAACATATCCATTTTATTTTGTCGACAACTTCCGCATACAAAGTATTGAGAAAAACAAGCACATACAAGATACAAATTATTTCCACATGGCTTTAACAATTGACATTTCGTGTCAATATGTCACCAAAAGCTATCAGGACGTCAGGACGTCAACACGACAAGAGCATCAACTGTCAACAGCTAAGGATAAGTTAAACGCGTCATTAAACCAAAAAGTGACCCGCATTTTCTTGAAGCTATCATTGTCATTTCTGTTAATGTTTTCTGTCTGCAAACAAGTCATAGATGTTGACATTTCTGAGCCAGCTCTAGGACTCCTTGAGGCAGCTTGTCACTAAAATCTCAACATTTGAAATGGTGGAAAAAGTCTAGTTATAGCATTTAGGAGATGAAAATTATGACATTTGATTTAAATTGCATTTTTAATTAATAAAATGTAGTAATACAATTTACTAGATATGCTTCGAGTTGTATTTTGAATATCAAAATTTAATCACTGTTGACCTACTTTAATTATCTGTTACTTAAAGGATACGCTTATTTGGCAGATTCCGATTTGTATAGAAAGCTGTACTTATAAGACCTCAATTAATAAACTGCTACCAGCTGATTTTGGGGTCCGATAAATCGCTGAAAGTTTTTAGATTTGTTACATCTCAAACCACCAAAAACGGGCAGCATATACGACGATAAGCCGAACCCATACTTGGTATATCCATTCTAGCATATTAGGGCTGAGACATTTGGTGCCAAATTACACCCATATGTCTCTGCGCACTTATTCTAGATGGAAGTTCCTGAAGAGGGGTTTGTCGAAGCCTTAACTTAGCTATTTGACTCGGAATGTATGCTCCACCTAAGGGTTTTTTATTAACACGCTTCGAGCCGTTTTATTAGTATCTGAAAAGAGCAAGTCAAGCCCTTCGCTTAGACAACCGTTTTGGGTTAAATGATGATTTCCATCAGCTCTATGATAGTTCTCATCGTACCCACCTTTGTCTACGATAGTTATCATAGCTAGTATCAACAGCACACTTCCTTTAGAACAAGCTTTGCAGCTCTTGTAGTAACTATCATACAACTAAGGGATGAAGGTATATCCGTTTCCCTTGGATTCTATCCAATGTTAGAGAGATAGAACGAAAGTTTATTTTTTAAAAGCTACATCGATGTCTATGAAAGCAATAAAGCTAATCTTTTTGAAGTTGGAGGTACATTTAATATTTCAGACTAGCTGGGTAAAGGAAACCTCTGTTGACTTGCTTTTCCAGAGAAAAAATGACTCTAAACTATTTCAAGATTGAAAAATGTTAGACCGATGGGTCTATTAGACATGGGCTTGTCTTAGCACCTATGACCAGATTTGGCTATAAAGACCACTCGTATTACAAGAAATTGTGTTTTCCTACCCATACAAGGCTTACTCTAAATCAGTGAGTTCAGCAGTGCTGAAAAGACTCCGTTAATGCAAGGTGAAATGGAGGCAATCGTCTGACTTCTTTCCAAAGTTTCTCCTAATGCAAGTTAGGTATTGCTGAGCCACAAGCAAATAATAAAAACTTCTAGTTTTCATATATACCGACTTAATCGTACGGCAGTTTATTTGCGACTAATCTTAATATAATTTTGAAATATAATATTGGTTCAATACTGTGTGGTTTTTAAGAGAAGACAATGTGCGCAAAGGGAAGAATATAAACAAAAGTAGATGAGAGTATAGAGTTAGCTCACAGTATATATAATAAGTTTGCTTATACTAAGTATTATTTATAGATCTTTTCAAACAGCTATATTTATTATAAATTTATGCACCAAAAAAGTGAATTTGTGTAATGAGTTTCAGTGTTTCCATACGGTCTGAAATATAGAAGCCATCAATGCATGTCAACTGGCCAACAACATTTGATGGTTGGTTGGCTGTAACTCATCGACATCTTGCCGCCTCTGAAAGAATTGAAGAAGTTATTTATGGAAATTTTATTTGGAGACTCCCTAGCCATATTTGAAAGCATGAAATATCAATTTTTTTTTTTCATTTAAAATAAAAACAAAATTAAGAATACAAATATTAAATTATTATTTTTTATATCATATCTGCAGTTTTACAGGTAACCCTAAACAGATTCACAATCCTAAAAGATTTTTAAAAAATAGCATTTATAGACAATATCGCTTTGTCGATTTACAAAATTCTAGAAGTATTGAGAAAACAACTCATTAAGAAAAATCAATCACATATTTGCTTTAAAACATTTAATATTCAATAACAAACTGCCATCTTAGCTTTAAGGTATATTTACTTTAAGTATTATTATAATTTTTTTTTGTAATTTTTCTTTCATGAACAAACCATATATGCACCAATACAATGTATATGTGTTACACCACAAACATTTACTTATATCCGTAGCATGCAGCTTAATGCAATGCAGTGCATAAAAAATATTTAATTTTAATTAAAATGGCGGCAGCTTTAGCGTTATAATGCCTCCCACACACAGGAACTGTCACACACTCACCCCCGCACACTCACGCACACACATACATATACTCTCGTCGGTATTTTTGTCACACAGCAAAAAAAAAAAAAAAATGGAGAAAATTATTTGCATATTTTTATATTAAAGTATTCAAGCGCATTGGTGGCACAGTGGCGCAAAGCAACACGACAGTGAGGCAAGCATAAACTGCAACGTCACCGTGTATGTGTGTGTGTGTGGTGAAAGAGTGTTTGGGGCTAGCATGTCCGTGTTCGTGTCAAGCCCCTGGCGTCCACTTGTGCGCTCACCTAAGCGGCAGGCCAGCCGTCATCCGAATGCCATTTAAATTGTGCGCACCGCAAAAAATGAGTGAAAAAAGTTTCAAATACTTTTCGCCACATGTGGACACTTGACAGGAGTTGCAACGCGCTTCGACGCCAGTGTCATGCAGCTGGTAAGTGCTGGATGCTGGGTAGTGGGCTGTGGGGTCGTGCAGGCTGCGCAAAGTCTATACGGCAGGAGTGCAGTGCAACGACTTCGTCTATGCCAAATAATGCTGCGAATATTTTGATGCATGGATTTTTCTTCTTCTTTTTTGTATACCCTATAAACAGGGTATCTGGGCAAGCCCAAGGTCTTTTGCTAAGCGAACAAATGTGCCCATTGCAGATCTGCTTAGATTGATTGAAATTGTCTAGCGACTTCTCTTCATTATCTCTTCCTTCACAAAACATTTTTCCCCATAAAACCTATCTTCCCGTTTGATACTTTTTCCTCTTACTGAGCATCACAAGAGATCCCTAGGTGTGCGTATGATCTCTGTCTAAAGTATCATAATATTGAAGATATGAGAATTTGGGTGCACTCTTGTATGATTATATTTAAATAAAGAACAGAAGATGTCCATCTCCTAAATGTAACCGAAGCAAATGATGAAAAGAATATATTCATCTGCACTGAGCACTTTGGAATAACTGCTATAGAACTTAAACATAAATTAACAATTTCAAGTATCAGAGGAAATTTTGTATACACAATAACTCTTTGATGGCTTTCTTTTTCTGACGATTTAATCCTTGTTCCTTATTCAAGTAGTAAGATCTCCTTGCAAGCTTCAAGAGACAGCTTACGATCTTCAATAACCATTGTGCACTACGCATAGATAAGCATCAATGGATATGGAACAGCGCCAAAATACTCACCCTGTCGCTGGAAGAAGCATAGGCGCGCAACACCTATGAAGTACTATCCACAATCTAACTGAGACTCTCTCCTCCTAGCCACTACATGCTGTGCGATGGTTAGTTTGGTTGGTTCTAGTAGTGGTTCAACTGTGAGTGAGTCCAATTCGTAGTTTTGATCATTATATGGTCACATTCTCTTTTCCAATTTCAGAAATTGCTGTTCGTGGGAAACATCTGTTAATTCTAGTCCAGTAGGAAGGTCGGTTTTCTATTGAGCTTATTCTCGGCCGAAAGCCGGCTATGGGTGACGAAGAGGCATGGCTCTCTCGCCTCTTTACTAGTGCTGTTGATTGAAGTGTTTTCTATCTGTGATGATGCTTCTCTTGTTCACATTATTTGTTGTTAGATCAGCACTGAAAACGGATCCTTTTCTAGCTACTTCATCAACTTTTTCGTTTCGCTATTTATTTCGATGTCACGTAACCTAGACTTAGAAAGCGTGCTTTAAATTGTAATGACGCTCTTTTCACGTTGCTCCAACGTTTTGGTGCTTCCACTCTCGACTTCTGTCTGGAAGACGCTTGATAGATTTGAGAGGCGCACAGATTCATTTATCTGTAACACTTTGATGTAGATCATCGCCTTATATTGTGATGTCGAAGCCTTTCACCAGTAATCTCATAGTCCAATCATTCCACAAAAGAATAGCCATATGGTATTCCTAAAAAATTGAATTTTCAGAGTCATGTAGTCAGTCTTATCAGAAGAATTGTTTGTTTTGTTAGTAGGCATTGGTCCATGGATTGGAAAATGCTTCACAAATTGGGGAAAATAATAGACTTACTCATACTTAACTTCACGTAGTGGACACCCTTCAATGTCGAAGATTTTTGCCAGTAAAATTGTTGCGAAATCCCTACGTTTGGGTAGAGCTTTATCAAAGTTAACATTGTAATTTTCGGGATCATGTAGCCCGTCTTCTCAGTTTTGTTAGTAGAACACCATGGCTTTGGATTTTCTCTCCCTACTTGACTGCTTCATCTAACCACAGTGCGTTGTCGGATACTCTTACAGCTAAGACGTTAATGAGTCTAAAGCTTTTCACTAACTGACCCGTCCGGCTATCATCAGCTTTGCACTCGCAATACGCCCCTAGGTTCACGATTCGTTTCTAGGGTATGCCAAAGTCCCAACTACTCCTGCGCCATGTAGTATGCAACATTTTGCAGTTTGTCATTTGGGGTGCATGCGTTTTGTAGCGTAAAGTGCACAGACATAATTGCTGACGGATCTCTCTCCCTCACTCTCTCGCTCCGAGTTATTGTCTCGTAGAGTGTAAATGTTGATGAAATTTACCATCCCATTACCATGAGCTTGGCTGTTTGCCTAATTCTCAATGCTCCGGCAACGACTTAATTGCACTTAGTAAAATGAGAAAAAAAAAATAAATAAAAATTAAATGAAAATAAATAGAAAACATGCAACAAACAAATGAGCAAAATGTTGGCTTTGGCTTTGCCATGCCCGCCAGGTGGCAAGCACTTAAGCTCACTTTGTTGAACCCTTTGGCCAAACGCGGGCAACCTTTAGACAACAGACAAATGTTGCAGTCGCAGCAGACTCAACTGCCGTTGCCTTGGTGTTACAGCACCAAGTGTTCCCCACTAGGATGCTAGCTGTTGTCACCACTGTTGATTATAACGCATAATAAAGTGAAATGGCACTCAGCCGGTGCAGACAAACGGAAACTGCAACAACCTGGCAATCCTATAACCTACGGCAGGCAAATTAAAAGCCAAGCCAAAGTGCAGCAGTTCCGTGTAGATTCGTTTGTTTCCACGGCTATCGACAATTTGATTAGCAACTCAGTTGAAATGCAACAAAACATTCCCATACACAGTCAGTCAGCCAATGTCCGGGTTCTCTGACTTGCCGCAAATGTTGTGGTTGTCGTGTGCTTTATGGTTGCCCTTTGCTTGTTATGCCAAAGTAAACAGCCCTTGCCAGAGACTGCTCTGTTTCGGCAGTTTGGCGGTTTTTTTTTCCTCTTCCATGGCTATATGTCTGCCCTGCCACATGGACGTGCATTGGAGCGCAACAGCGAACCTCGGCCTACCTTTCTCAGTTGGATATTACGGATAGTGCTGTGCATGTATGCTTAGACCCGCCGCCGACCTTAGCTGCCATCGTCGCTGCGCAAACGCAAAACGCACTCAGCCGTGAACTACGTCCCCTTCCTCAAACACACACACACACACACACACACACATACACTTGTCCCCGCGCACCCTGAAGCATCAGCTATATCCAGAACATTTACCGACAGAGTCATTGACTACAATTTTTGTTTTTGTAAGGTTTACTTAACGCGCAACGAGACGAGTTTACCAAAAGTTACTCTCAGCATATGGTGGCACCGTGTAGTAGGTTCATTTTGCAACGTTTTAGATATTCAATTTTATGCTTGGCAAGCCCACTTGGTGGCAGCGTGGGTGTGTGGGGCTTCTGGTGATGTTGCTGGTGGCACAAACTTTGCACAGAAACAAATCTTTGACTATGCCATCGGTGACTTTGCATCAAAGTTGACTGCTGCTGATTACTTGACATATGTATGTTGCGGGGGTGGTAGGGCAGGGGCACTGTTTGTACTGTGTAGCGGCGTGTGAAACGTGGGTTAATTTTTGGCAGTCGGAATACCATACGGAACTGCTAACCTTCAGCTTGTGGTTAATGAGTAGCGGAAGTTGAGCGAAGGTAAAAGACCAACCGAATCTACATCCAAATTTAAGTTGAAAACTTGAACCTCATCAACTTTAACGGCCAGTTGTGAGATAAATGAAGCACAAAATGCCACAAATATAGACCAATGAGTAGCAAGGAGCAACAAGGGCAACAAGCTGGCCATGCTACTGCCTTCTTTTCGCCCTGCAACTTGGTTGCAAGTTTGTAACAAAATTTACTAATTTAATTTTTGAAATTTTGTTTGAGTTTTGCCTGTGTGCTCCTGGCCCCTGTGCTTGACTCAATGCCGGACTTTGTTGCCATTTGTTGTTTATTTTTGTTGCCGTTGTTGCAAGTTCGTGCACGGATGCTTTAAGAACGAGCTTTGCATATGCCTGGGCAACAGCGCGTCACGTTTTTTGTGCCACTTGCACTTGGTATAGTTTTTGTTTATAGAGTATGTGTTTTTTTATTTATTTTTTTTCGCTCTCGAAAAGTCGTTCATTTTAAACACCAGCCAAATAAAGTAACTTTCGTGGGCCTCAGCACCCTGCTGTGCATGCAACAGCATCCCAACTAATGTGCCATTATTAAGTTTTGAACTTTGTTGCCAGCGATGTCAACCCTAACGGTAGCAGTAGGGCATCCGCCAAAACAGAACCACCACCACCAGCAGCAGCAGCATCCTTCAGATACCAGATACTTGTATGCGGTTGTTTGTGCATCTCAGCTATATAGAGGTATTCCTTGTTAGATCATTAAGAGTCCATTAGTCATTAAGTACACGCGCCACGAGCTGCTACCGCTGACTTCTGTCGTCTCATCTTAGTTTTGAGGCCAACGTTGAGTGAGTGGTCTCACCTTCAGCACTGACGGCACCTAGATTCAAATATATGAAATTCTTTAGCATTTTAATGGGATATTTTCACTCTTATGCCCCTTGTGGCATGCGTCAAAATCCTGTCAGTTAATAGACATTCTAGAAGCTAGAGGCGACAAAAAAAAACAAAAAACAAAAAGTGTGCCACTTGTGACAGCCAAGATAACCGAAAGCACAGGAAAGTGCTCTTATCTCATTGCTGACGAAGGCTTCAAAGGGGTCCACAGACATAACCTTTGGCAGTAAATTACGTCATTGGATAAGGGGAGGTCTTTGGCATTTATTCCAAATGATTGCTCACAGAATTACTATATCAAATTTTTTATTTTCCTATTATCCTGAATAATACTAGTAATAATTCTTATTCTCAATATAATTCGGCTCAATGCTGAGGACCAGAATCAAGCTGCTGTTGAATAAACCCATTGTAATACCAATATAGACCTACAGTATCCAAGATTGGCTTACTACTGGCTCCACCAACTGCAGTGTCATAAAATGTCTCCAAAATAAATGCATGGGATGGTCTCGGGGGCCAAAGATACTATGACTAAATATTGACAATGGGATGGGCCTTCTCTGGCAGATTTTAATGTATCTATTATAATTTGTTACACTTTTACAATTAAAATTAAAAAAAAAAATAAAAAATTCATTAATTAAATTCAGCGCGATAAATTGAAACATCTGAAATTGAATCGGTTGCATAGAATTTTGGGTGGCTGACCCGTTTATGATATTTTTTTATAAAATAAATTGAATCCAAAACTTTTTTAACTGAGCTTAACTGCATCGGTTAATATTAAGTTTTTATGTCGGAACATTTCTAATAAAAAAACCGTCGTACATAATCTTAACTATAAAGTTAACAGGTATTTTTGACTTTGCAATATCACACGGGGCCAGTTCATAATTATTCATTAACATTTTTAGCATTTTCTTAAAATATTTGATTCTTTTAGGTATGATAGAAGATCTCTAGATTACATATATTATGTCAGAGGATGACTTAGCTTAGCTTCGCTGCTTTGACTTTAAGGGGCATACCCATATGGGTTGAAGATACCTAGAAATAAATACAGACAAATATTCTGGCTTGCCGGTTCGAAATCCGTGCTTAGTCTTGAAAATAAATTACGATTTTGTTAAAAAGTTTTAAAGGCTTTATGCAAATTTGCGTTGGAAATTTGAGGAACAGCAACAACGTCAAATATCGAAATTAACGGTAACTTTTTGAAAGAATCCTAGACTAAAACTATTTTCCAAGAATATCTGAATATATGTAAAATAAACATCGTTGTTCTTACACTAAACAGCTCTAAAACTTACAACTAATTCTCTAATTCTCATAAAAACATATTAATTAGTTCATTCAACTCCAATAAATATTCCAGAAAATTATTCCTATTTTTTTAAAATTAAATTTACTATAAATTACAAGAAACGAATCTGCGTATCCGGTTCTCTGGGTAAAGCCAAAAACTAAGATTTACAGTAACCAAGGCGACAAGAGAAAAGAAAGATTTCATAATATAAATATTGAATTAAAAAAAACCAAATTTTCATTTCAAGAGGCCAAATCA
Organism: Chymomyza procnemis; assembly: GCA_035046065.1. Lineage (NCBI taxonomy): Eukaryota > Metazoa > Arthropoda > Insecta > Diptera > Drosophilidae > Chymomyza > Chymomyza procnemis. The sequence continues at coordinate 61,173,821 of JAWNOJ010000026.1, forward strand.
ATCTCATCATGTTTTTAAGCTTATGCCATATAGGGCGCAAATCATCGATGTTAGCGGAAGCCGTAAGACAATATTGCAAAGAATATGATGAAATTAAATTTAAAGTGTTTAGCCCTGCATGAAAAAAGCAGCGAAATAAAACTCAAGTTTTCAAAAAAAAATGTTCATAACTAAATATCTAAAAAATATTTTTCGAATTTTCTGTCCAACGACGATGCCTATTGAACAATTACTCCAGATGACGAACAGCAAGCCAGTTTCCCTCAAGGCCATGGCAATATTGCAAAAATGGTTTTTCAGTGAAATCCACGTGAGAGTCCGGGGGCGGGCCCAACCCATCGAACCTGGATCGACCATTAGAGCCATTTCATTGCCAACCGCAGACAATGAATGATGTAAGGGCATATATTTAGTGGTAGAATTTGGAGTTATGTAGTTAATCTGAATTGTCTCAAGTGAAATAACGTCTTATTATTCTTTTTATATTCCCATAATATAAATAATATAATGAGGAATGCAAAAATTAAGAACCTAAGTTGCCATCAACGTCGATGAGGGTTTAAGTGTTTTATATTGCAGTAGTTAATCTTATCAGGACATTTCCATACCTCGATTTCCAACCTCGATAACGAGCTAACAGCACTAGAATTAAATAGGTTAGATGCCTCGGAGAGAGTCGGTTATCAATAATATGGTGGACGAAATGACAGCAGGATACTGAAAATAAGATGATCAGGACTAGAGTCCCACAGCTCAACATCCAGATTGATACTCGAAAAGAAACTGAGCATTGAGCTGGTATAAGAACCCCGAACTGTCGAGAGTTTAATAAAAGGTTAAGCTGCTGCAAACACATGGAGTTCCTTTCCAGAGACCTCGTTGCTATACAATTCTCGATATTGACCCGGAACACTTAAAATGTGGGAACCTGCGAAACATAGTAGAAGCCACTATCTAGGGACGACAACCAAATACCATCTTAGCCAATCAGCGAACTGATAAAAAACGCCGAGAAGCAGCAGTTGCCCCTTGCACTTGGATGAGCACAACATAATATAGGGAAGTATAGATTCAAAGCAACGTTATTCTGCAAAGGTGATGAGAATACTACAGAGCTAATATTGGGTGATAAAAAAAGAAGATTTTGAAATGGCATATAATAAAGAAGATAGAATTTTTATATTAATACCGCATAAAGAACTGTATCATCTGAAGACACAGACATAGGCATACTATTACACTTTAAAGATAGTGTAAGAAGGCCAACTACCGTTCCGATTACGCGAATATGTATGTTTTGGGCGGGCTTTTTAGGATTTGGCATCACTCACAGGCTTTTTTTAAGCGGGCTGGCAAACAAATCTGAGTCTATCAGTGAATTCAGTCGGATAGTCAGTGCGTCAGCTACTCAAGCAGTCACTATGATCAGTCCACTCAACCAGTCAGTGAATTTGTGGATCAGTTAATTAGTAGACAAAAACGCCTAGAACGGGACGCATGGCACACTCAGGAGACAGCGAGAAAATTTTTCGATAGAGGGGCATTGGCGGCCGACCAAACGTCTGCGTAGCAGAAGCTCCTGGCTTAGTGCTGGTAATGGAAGTCGGGCACTGCAAGCGGTGCCGTCGATGTGGGCAATGGGCAGTCTCCACAAAAAATAAAAAATCATATTAATACACACGGGCCAGCTTATGACAGTAGGAGTGGGTTATGAAGAACAATACGTTGGTGGATGTCGGGTAGTACCAGGATGTGGCCAGTGAGCGCTTCACGGGTATCAGAAAAGTGTATACTAGAAGTCCGATGAATCAGCGAGATAGCAAAATTTGCCACAAAAATGTAATATGTTTTAAAAATAAAGTGGGCGAATATGCACAGTTCTTTTGCATGAACGAATAAAAATAATACCTCAGGCCTTTGTAGCGTATTTCCCTCTTAACCCGAAGGTCGGTGATTGGATTCCACTCTACAGCGCTAGTGCACTTGACACTAAATGACACCGCCATTCGTATCGGACTATGAACCGTAGGTCCGCCCCTGTTCTTTTCGAACAGCTAAGAATAGAGATATGTATATCCATGCTCCGTCTTAGGAGTGATGCCGCAATGAGTCAAGGAGAGTGTATCAATTTATTATGACAAAACACCCTTACTGTTATCCCAACCGTAGTTCTGAAGCAACCAGAGCTACATTACAGTAGCTTAGGACTAGGAGTAAATCTCTAAGATAAAATATTTATAAAGATCACGAAAGCAATTCTTCCCAAACAATAATAGTCAGCTACGCCACTGTTGCTTGGCAATGTAAAAAAATCCCGCAACGCATGTGACAAAAATGTTTATAACAAAAAGCAAGGTTAATTATACGTTATTGCTGCTATTTGAATGCTCTTTTTTTCCAAAAAGTAGCCACTTTTGGTACTGAAGTTGTCTGTTTATTTGAGCAGAAAACAGAAATAATAAGCAGTGTGTGGCAGCAGTACTTAAAGTATATGTATGCGCCACATACCAAAATACAACGACATACACTTACGGCCCTAAGATGGTCTGTGTGGCAAGTATCCCTAGTAAATTGAAGCATAATAGATGCAGCGAAGCGTGTGATAGTTGCGACATTTGAATAAGAAATGAAACTCATCATTGAGCTGCTTGCTGTTTGCTGTTGCTAGCAACATGTTGCCAGCAACATGCATGACGTGTGCGGCTCAAAACCGGTTTGAGTGCGTTTGTTTGCGACAAAAAAAAACGTAAACACAACATGTTGCAACAACAAGAACTGCTGCTGTGTGCAGCGCACATGTTTGAACGCATTGGCATAGGTCAAACGTGCCACATACAATTCCATACCGTTGCGCTCCATTGCCAAAATGTTCCGCATTAGGTTGCTCGCTTGTTATCGCCCAAGACAAGTTTCATTTCATTTTTTCGTGCGGCATCGAATCGGTCTATGGCTCTGCGGGCCTCCGCGTTTATTTCGACCGTTGGGCCACTTACATACACAAATGTATGAATATATCAATATATATATATTGTACGGACGGCGATAGATGTATATGTATGCGTGCGTATAGAGTTAGAGTATTGAAGGCAAAATCCAAGTGAATTAGAGCTCCTCTAACAAGCCCAAGAAGAGCATTAAATTGTGTGTGTTGCAACAAAAAAAATAAAATATCTAAATAACGGCAGCTTGCAAATAATCAAAAAATAAAAAGAATAAATATAAATATTTGGTACAAAAAACGTGCGTGTAAAGTGTTTGCAAAATTCTATGACAAAATTTGAAAATCTCAAGTGGTAACGACTACGCGCTGCATTATCCTTTCTCTGGGCAGTCACAAGCAAAGGTAAACTACTCAACGCTCGCTGCAAAGTATGCTACGAAGCTAGCCTCATATATCCTTTAAACAGCACGGCGTAACTTGTTGTGCTTTTCGTTTTACAGCTTTAAAATAAAAGTGTTGTACAAGTGTTTAATGTCTCTGTCTCGGTGTCATCCTTTTTTTTATTTTGTCTAAATTTTTTCTGCCACTCGTCGCAGTACTTCCAAAATTGAAGGAGCAGCAGTCGAAAAAAAAAACACATTCTTTGACACACTTTTACTTCGTGCACAAAAATTTCGCAACTTTCGGTTTGTGTGTCCTCGAAAAAGTTACAATAACTACAACACAAACAGGATATATATATTATACAAATACGCTCGTGCTGCTTTTTTTGGGAAAGCCACAAGCGAGCACAACAACAGCAACAACAACAAATCGGCAAAGCAAAATAGAAATGAAAGAAAAGAAATATACCGTTCGTTGGGCCCATCAATAAAAAATTTATGCATTTTTTTTTTATTCTTTACGAGCCAAGGATATCGTCTTGCTGCTTAAGGTTTACTACTTACTCCTTTTTTATTTAACGTTTTGTTGTCCGCCGGCATGCAACGGTAAATATGGTATAAAATGTGACAACGGATTTAACGGTTGTTTGCCCCTCGCTTTGTGCTTGCTTTTTTTTATTATTAACGGTCGCTTAAGTGCCCTTGGCATAGATTGCTTTCAGTCTAGAGCGACGCCAACATCCTTCAAGTTATAGCCGACAGATTTCTGTCGCATTGCCAAAAGTCCGTCAAAATTTAGGCCTCGCACGCCCCTGCCCCCGGCGGCAAATAGTTTTAATCAAGAAACATTTAATTGCGCATAAATTGGCTCTGCTAAGTGGAATTTAAGCCCAAGCAAGCCGTCAAATGTATGCCTCAAGGAGCGCGCAAGGAGCACGCCTTAAGGCAGCACAACGGCCGCATAATAAAATTTAATTAAGCTGACGTTTTATTGTTTATAAATTCATGTTAATGATATTTTGACGGCAAGTGTAGGGCGCAACTAGGCAAGAGGTTGAAAGTATCTCAAATTAACTAAGCCAACACAGTGGTTTGGGAAAAAAAAATTACTTTGAAAAACTTGTGAAAAGTTTTTTTTTTCACTAATTGCCCAAACTCTTTGGCAGATACCAAGCAATGGATTTTCCTCAATATTTTTGCTATGTCAACAGCTGTGCCCGCACACTTGGGCGGCTGTCTCAAGTTGCCAGCATTATTTCATTTTGTTTTGATTTGAAATTGAAAATATTTTCGAATTCCACACTCAAAACGAAATCACCTAAAAGTTGTCGAGAACCGCTGCTGGTACAGCCGAGCTCTAAGTCATTTAATTTTAAATGTTTGCCATTTTTATTAATGATTATAGCCTGAAGTGAAAGCCAGCGCGGCGGCAGAGGGTTGACAGCTCCCACAATAATCGCAAATTGTTTTGCCATAATAAAAGCAATGAAAGTGTTTCCCTCCCCGCGTGCTTGTTTTTGTTGTTGACGGAAAAACAAAGCGAATGTGCTCCAACACAGGCATGGTGTTGAGTTTTGTTTTATGAAGCTCATGAAATCCAATGGAACTGAAGCTGCCGATGCTGCTGCTGATGCCGCTGCTCCTGGCGCAGCTGTTAAGCCATTAACTCGAGGAGTTCACAAAAGTTGAAAACTCTAAAACGGCAAAAGTGTACGACGTAAAACGCACGAATAAAAGCAATTCGCTTCGAACTGAACGCACCGCTTCATCCCACCGAAAGCTCTAAAGGAAATTCGAAAGAATTGTGCGGTCTGTTGAATAATACATGCGCCAAGTGCTTCAAATTTTCCATTCCATATTGCTATGAGAGACTTGCTCAAAAATTGAAGATCTTCTACGGATTTTCTAAAAGTTTAGTAATGTTTTCAAAAACTTACACTTCAAAGTTTCGTCATCCTCTTTATATCTGCACTTCCTCATATTTCGTTGTGCGCTTTTGTGTCGCATTCAGGAGTAGTTCTTGGTGTAGCGTTGTTTTGGCGACCGGGAGTTACAAAGCAGTGCCTAAAAGTGAAACTTTTACCAGCCGCATCACTTGGAGCTTATGAACCCAACTTACGCCAAAAGAACAATTATTGTATTACTAGCGGCCAATACGTCCTATTTTGAAGCTACGCCTCGTAAGGAGTATGGCTTTTGGCAGGTATTTGCATTTTTCGGCTATGACTTTGGTTTTTGGCGAAACTTTTCGAATGTGGCCGTCGCCCGTTTTCCGATACGCTTTTCCCCAAAAATTTATGTTAGGCTTTTATGGCAACGTGGCTTGTAAATAAGAAAAATTGTTGCAGTGCTTTTTGGGGGTAAGATGCTTAGACTTCTGGATTTTATCTTTTGCACATGTGAACCAAATAAAATGTAGTTTAGCAAAGTTGCGTCATCAACTTTACGAGTATTTAGCTTCGTATGTATGTTATGTATATCCTGTACGTATATGTCCTGGCGGAATACATAAAATGTATTCATAGATTGACTTGCTAATTAGCCAATAAGCAAACTTGCTGATGTGCCTGCCTTGGATTTGCTGAGCCAACAAACTTTGCCGCTTTGGCCATATCTTAGCCATATTTAATTAAAAAAAAAAAACAGACATTTATATTTCAGATAAAGCCAATTTAAAATAAATCAAGAAAATAAATGAAATAGACTTTTTAGTAAGTGCGTGTTGATCTCTGTCAGTTTTGAGTTGATTTGGCTTAGTTTACATTTTGATTGAATTATAAACAAAAAATTTTTTTGGCAACTCACAAAATTCTTTTGCAACAAAACAAATTGGTTTTCATTTTTTGTGCATTTTGGCGAAAAATTCATTTAAATTTTTCCATTTGTAACTGTTGTTGCTGTTATTGTTTGCCTTATTTATGTTGTTGTTGTTTTTCGTTGTTTGGAATGATGTTGTTCTTGTTGTTGTTGTTGGTATTTCAAAATAGCCCCAAAAAACACACAGAAATCAAAATAACAAAGCAAAATAACAAAAAAGCCAAGCGAGACAATGAATGAGCGCTTGAAGAGAACCTACAAATGTGTGCAGAGAACCGTGCAAAAATGAGAGCAACAAATTAGTTTAACAGTTCAAATATGTGTGTCTACACATGTGTGTGTGTGTGTGTGTGCGTGTGTGTGTATTGGATCGCTGAGCAACAATTTAAAAGGAGAGCGAAAAAGCATTACTAACAAAATGGAAGCACGTTAGTTCGTTAAACTCGGCCGTTTATGAATTTTCACTAGTACGCAGTTGTCTATAAATACCCTTTCCCCAAAGGCTACATAGTTTTTTGGAGAGATTAAAATAAACTATTTCTTTATATAAATATACCCAAGTTTCCTAGCCGGAACACAAGGCTTTAACAAACGAATTATAATTCAATTTATTTAAAGCTAGAAATTTCATTCATCTTCAAGAATGACCTGATTTTGGTTCTTTTGCTTAAACTTTATGCATAGACTGTTTTACCTGGCCTGCGATTCCCTTAAAAATTTCGGTTGAATGCTATTCTGAAAATCCAAGCTCCTCTATAAAAATCGTTTTCAATTCATGCAGCCAAAGAGAGAGTTTTATTAGACTGAGCCAATACGACTATGTTATGAATATGTTCTTTGATCACAATGCACTATCAAAAAGTAACTTTTTACTTTCTTCCCTTGAAATCACAAAACAATATAGAATCGAGTCTATCGGCTATCTTTAAGACTCTAATATTGTCTTTTATCTTAAATAAAATATTAGCTTTTAATTAGAAGAAATTATTTAATGTTCTAAATGTTCTATGTTAGAAATTTTTTTCAGGGTTACATAGGACCTCAACCATCAAATTTCGAATCAAATTTTATTATTGATTCAAAAATGAATAAATCTTTCATATGACTGATCTTCCACCTTTTTCGTTGGGCATCACAATACCGGCTTTCAAATTTCTTATTTAAATATATTTTTTAAACATTTCATAGTTAATTGATCCATAGTACCATTGGCCTTCCTCGATTTCTGTTGATTAAGAGCTTAAGATCCGTCATTATTTTCATGGTGTTACGTTCTCACGACTCAACTTAAGATCCACTCATCGTATTATTGATTCACAACAAAGTATTTGTAACTGCTGGTGATTTTTTCGTTAAAATTTCTTCCCAAAATAATAATAAAATACAACTCTATTCAAATTTATAGATGCCTAAGCTGGCAGAAAGAAGAATTTACAAAGTTTTAAACTAGTAACAATAAATACTACAAATGAAGTATTTCGTCGTGCTTGAATTAAGACTTATTTCACAACCACGACGCAGCTGTTTATTAAAACCTCCATCCATACTTATTCCCCAATACCATAACAATAGATTTTCACCAAACATTATTCTTTATTTACGGTTTCGCTTGAATACCCCTACCATTCTTAACGCATCATTATTCATTTTTTTTTTTTTTTTTTTTTGGAAAAACAATTGCAGTGCATTGCACTATCGGTTATCTCCCAACTAATGTTTTTTAACGTTGCCGAAACCACCCAAGCAGAACGTTGCCGATTGCTGTGGAGGAGTGAAAAACCTTAAGTGCTTTTGAATTTTTGAACCATCTCTGGCGCAACTTCAGCAAATTCAAATTGCAATTTGATGCAATTCGTCCGCCAACCTCGCACCAACAGTTTTTCGCAATATCGAGTAATATAACTACAATGTACAACATTGTTTTTTGAATATTTTATAATTCACAAAACAAATATTGGTTTTGCCAGGGCAACGAAATAACACAACAATTACATGACATGTGAAAATTTTAAATAGGTTTGAATATTAAACTAAAATTAGGCAGTTAGGGTGGCATGCACGCACACAACTTCTACTTATCAGGTAACCCTCATTCACTTGTTTGCTTGTCTAAACCGGAAACGGATATGCACGGAACACACACTCACTCACCCCACCTCGCTGCAACAAAGTATGCCGTGAACATTTCACGTGGCGCAACGAAAAGTGCTGCAACATGAGTCAAACGTGGGCAATACTATTAAAGTAAATAATTTGTGCAACTACCACTTGACTTGATTTTAACATGCATCAGACTAACGTTGGCCGTAGTCCTTGCAACATTCTGGCCTGAGTTCCGAAACGAGGTTGACGATTCCTCTGGTATATAGTATATAGTATTGTTACTGCATTGGCCGATTCCAAGAATTTACATCAATCAATAGGCGCTGACTTAGTTTACTTGAATTTCCTTTGAATGCGAACAATATATTTTCCGAGAATTTTCCAATGCTCCCATTTGTGTTGAGAGCTGACATGTGCTTAGTTTAATTTTATTTAATAGTAAATTTGCGCCCTAAAACAAAGTATCAGTCGATTCTTCTATATGAAACTATTGAACATGATCATAATTGTAATATAATATTAAGGGAGCTGCGCCATATCTCAGCCAGATTTTTAATTGTATTATGAGATAGATAGAATAAAGAGTTCTATTCGATGATTTTATTATTATTTTAAGAATAGTTAAAATAAACTCGTAGTCAAAATTGTAATTTAAACTTAATTGGAATTAGTTGGAGTTACTGTTCCGAAGATATACCCGCCTTAAAATTTGAATCAAAATCAAATAAAATAAAATTTTTTGTAAGCTTTGAAATTAGATAAATTTGTTTTCAAATAAATTGATTCCTGTTGTGATAGAAGAAAGATCGCTTAAGTGTAAGTGAAATCCTACAGAGCTCCGGTGAACGTCTTCCCACTGCTATATCTTCAATACAACATCGAATTTCAGTAATTCACTAGCAGGTTCGGTTCAAGCTTACACTGAGAGAAAATTAAGGTTTTCTCACAACTATAGTTTACCCACTTAAACCTCTAAAATAATCTTTTATTAAAGTAATCTTTGGAATTATGGGTAATAACTAGGGGGCCAGGCCCCTCGCTACATTCGCGCCCAATCTTGTACACGCAACTCAGTAAAGTAATAATACAAATAACCATTTTCATATTTTTTCTTGATTTTCTTTAATTCCTTCAGAAGGGCTTCAGGTCCTATTCTTCCATCTTCAAAAATACCAATTCGTTTAAATTAATTATTTTTCTGCCCAACGCAAAACATGAAAACACAGACTTTGATTTAGTGAAAAATCTCTGAATGAATATCGGTTTAAACCAGAACTTTTTTGAAGAATTTAGTATACGCTTTGTTATTATTATTACATTTTGTCTTTGATTATAGAACCAAAGGTGATCCTTAAGTAATGTTTGAAAGTACTGACGGGAACATTTTGTAGGTGTATAATAATAATAACTTGATAATAAGATAAAACATGGCTTTAGCTAAGGGACTTAAAATTGGTTTTGTAGCCATTGGGCAGATTGTCCGAAATATTGGTAGACAAGTTAGATGAAAAAAGGTTCATTCATATTCAAAGGGTTCCAGTACTGACGAAGAACATCGGAATGTCTGCCGAAGAACATTCAGAATGCATATACACACCTTAAGAGGAACTGAAGGCAACCCAAAAAGGGTTTGAGCAAACGATTTAGTTTAAAAAATATGTTGAATCATTTTAATTTTCTATATTATTTCTTAAAACGGCATTCTTAAAATAAGTTTTTTTAATTTTAAATTCATGAAAAAATCCTAAAGATCAGTGAGAAAACAATCTAAAGTTTGGAACATTGTACTTTCAATCTCAAAAATTCCAAGAGCATTTATCAGATTAACAATTCGATTTCGTAGTTTCAGGTACTAGCAACTTAACTTTTTCCACTAATTGATAGCAACACCTCATTCCTTTAGACATCGTTGTTCTAATCAAGTTTTCTGTTGGATTCATTGGATTCATCATAGAACAGTTGGCGTCAAAAAATGCGAATACTGCGATTAAAGTCGCATAGTTTTAAGGTTCGATCAGTATCAATATCTGCGATTGCACAGTGATTCAATGTAACAGCTTCGATTTTACACTGTTTTATCAAAATTTTTTGAACAGATTTAATTTCATTTTCCTTGAATATGTTGCACCTGGTGTTGGCATACTTCTCAAAATCGTTAGAACATTTACAAAAAATTTTTATAAATAAAACATCTTTTAAGCCACACGGAATCCACTTAATTCTCAAAAAAGTTAAGAGTTTGCAGCCAAACATAGTGTTCATTCACAAATAAAACAAAAAAAATCCGCATCACTATAACTTCAAATCTTAGTACTGAGGCGGGTTACTCATATAAAGGGTAATTTTTTAAGGGTTTGCTACAAAAACTTTGACTGTTCACAAAAACTACATAAAATTAAGCTAAATTGTACGGGATTTTTTCCTAATATAAAGTACGAATTAATAATATACATACTCTCTTCAAGATATTAACCGAAAGCTCACAAATATGATGATGAATATTAACTTTAATCTTTGTGACAGTAGACATGAGCCTTAACATATCAATATCAAAAAATTCAGAGGCCATAAATCCTAAATCGTGGCGACCAATTGACTTGGCAAAAAAGTGTACTATGCCATAGTTTCGCTTGTGGCTCAGCCTTGTTGAAACGGCATGTTAGCCAAGTCGAGCACTTCCATATTGAATATAATCAGTTCGTAAAAATTGTACCGTACAGCGCTTAATTCACAATATCGCAGGAGATGCTTAACGACAAGATCTCTAAATCAAAATCTTATATGTAATGGGTGACTTTGTAAGTGCCTGCTAATTCAATTCAAAAAAAAATCACAAAAATGAAGAAATAGTATGAAATCTCTATTTCAATCGCTAGCAAACAAAAATTATTTGCTTTCCTTTGATATGGTGTCATCGTTCCAAAGGCGGAGCTGTTCGACGAGAACAGGGAGCTACCATTTATAAACGAATCTTAATTGTTTTCATTAATTTTGATACCAGATTTGGATTTCTTGACCCAAAAACCCTTTACAAATGATTTTCTAGTTTTTTACTCAGAAACGATTTTTGGCCAGCTTTTTAGGCTCTTGGGACCACTGTGTGGCGGTGTCTTTATTAAAAAAAAGATGCACCAACGCTGTTGCGGAATCCGCACCTGTGACTTTCAGTTTTAGAGGCACATGCGCTACCGACTGCTACATTATCGAACAAATTTAATATCTGAAAATATAATCAAACGCTCCTTGAAATCCCGGCATACTGTCTCTAACAAATCAGCCGATAGTTCATAAATAATAAATCTATAATGACTTTCAGTGTGACATAGACATGTGCACAAAAAAATTTGTAGAGAAAAGGAATTACTTGATCTTCACGACCAATTGACCGACCCCAAATATGAATGAAGCTGTTCACCGAACTCGTCTGACAATACGGCTATTGTTTCTCTTAATCTATGCCATTTTCGATCATTCACAATGCGTCTCAATTATGAGCCGCCGGCTCATAATGCGCATCAAGTCGAGACTTTTTCGGAATGCATTGGTAGTTCCTGCAATGGTTCTTGTTGCTCTTCTGACCAAATGCTGCATGTTTGCTCGTATCCATTTCATCAGAAATGACAGCAATCAGCATGAATTTTGATAAAAATAAATCCCAAAAATTATTAAGATTTCTATTTGTAGCATATTTGTATAAACATTAAAAATCCAATATTTGATTTCCGAAGAACTTTTCTTATCAACTTTTTTTAATCATTTTTTTTATGTGTTATACAAAATGTGGCAATTAAATGTCAACCAATTAGCACCTCATATCAGCACTAAATTAAAATAATTTTTTTTATTATAAAAAGTTGCCTTAACAACAACAATATCAAAACGCCTTTCATCAAAATGCCATTTTTAAGGACTTACTCATACTTGAGCATTTTTTTGGTCTGGCACATCCACTTCGCTTAATGAAATGTTTCATGAGCCGCTCATTTACGTTAAAATCGAATAATTGAAGAGTGAAATCATAACAAAAAAAAAAAAATCAATATAAAAACAGGCAAAAATCTAAACTGGCAAGCGGAAAGAAATGCCTAAAACAGTGACCCCCCACACACACACACACTCCAAACGCCAGCCAACCTGGTAGACGTTTAGTCAGTTAGTGAGCCACGTTCTTGGCCACCTGGCTGGATGGTTAGTTAGTTGGTTGGTTGCTTGGTTGGTGGCTTGGTCGGTAGGTGGGTGGGTCTAAACGGCTACAATTTCATTTCCATTTCAGCAACAAAATAAACAAACAATAAAACAATACAAAAGCAACAATTCTGTGCTGCCAACTTTTCCATTGTATTTTGTGTGTAACAACAACAAGAGAAATAATAATAATAATAATAAAAGTAACCAAGTCGGCTTGAATTTCTATTTTTTTTTTTTTTTGTATATTTTTTGTTGTGCGTTTTTTGCCAACTTTTTATTTTTTCAATTATTTTGCACTGGGCAAATTAATTAAATGCACTCGACTGTGATTTATGTGAAATGCGCGAGAATTGTTGCTCATGCGGCAAGTTGTTGGTTGTGTCGGGCGGGGGAGACTAAGTTACAAAGGCTAAGGGGAAGTTGGAAAATTGGAAAGTTGAAATGACTCCACCACTTGGCAGAGTATCGCCAATGCCCTTGAGTATTTCACATGATACCCGGCTGTACGCAGCTGCGGCATATAGATAAACGTTTATATTGTTTTTCATATTTTTTTTTTTTTAATAATTTCGAGTGGCAACATTAGCCGGCAACAATAATAACCATAAAAACATGGAACAGTAGCTTCCATTAGGCGGCACTGCAGGCGCACTCCACTCGTACACTTGGGCACTTGGGCGCTCTTGAAGTGCATTCCTGCCAACGTTTAATTTTAATAATACACAAATGTATCTGTATCTTTTTTGTTTTCCACATACATTGTGTGCGTGTGTGTGTGTGTATCTTACCATTAAACTTAATGACTTTTGCGGGCGTATTACTAATTGCTATACCAAGCATACAAAAAATTGAAGAAGGACAGACACATTAGCTTCCTAAAGTCAAATTCACTTAAGATTAAGTTATCTGTTACAAAAAACACACACACACACACACACACAAAATAACAAAAAAATGATACCAAAGCTTTTGGCTTGGCAACAATCAAATATGATTCAAATGTCTAATAATTTTCTACTTAAAAATTCATTAAATCAAAAAGCCAAACAACCAACAATGCCAACAATGCAGCATGAAAAGGCAAAATGATTTACTTATAATAATACCGCATACAAAAAAAATACGTTAAGCCGAAATAATAACAACAAAAAAACACGAGAATTGGAAGCCAATGGCCTTTGTATACTCTACTTTTCATGTATGCCATACAATTTTCAATTTACACAGCAATATTTGCTGTAGGCATGAGACTAGAGCTGGAAAAATTGATCATTTATCGATTTTAATTAATCGAAGTCATTGAGTAATAAATATATAGAGACGATAATACGCTCTTGAGTGAAAAAACCATTTTGCTAGCGATTCGCGTCTTGTGGGTTGCCTTGGGCTCTGGCGAATGAATGATTCAATGAATGAATGAAATAAATTGCAAAATAGCGAGAGATTTTACATTGCAAATTTCCCTCTTTAACAGCAATAAAAAAAAACATAATGATATTTCGATATTTAAAACAAAATATTGGTGGCAATATTAAAAGAAATAAATGATTTTATTTATAAAAATTTCAATGTTTTTTAAATTGGCTAATCAAATCTTTTGTAATTTATAAAATTCCGTTTTTACTTCTTATGAGTAATATTGTTTTAGATTTATTTGTTTAAAAAGTAATTAATCTGAAATTAAATTCAAGTTAATGACAAGTAAAATTCGCTTAATTTGTATTTATAATGTTTTTGTAGCATAATGGTTACAATAAACTGCAGCATAAAAATAAATATTTTTTCAAAGTTCTACGTCCATTATCTATTAAATTGTATAAGTTTTTGATTTCATAACGTTTTAAATTTATTTGGTTATTAACTTTTAAAATGATTTGTTTCTTAAAAATTAAGATATTTTACTACAATAGGAAACATTCTTTCAAATTGCACTTTTAATGTTGCGAAGGGTATTGGTTATGACATATTTACCTTAAGTAAATAAAATACTCTATTTTCTATCCTACGAACAACCGTTTCAATTTATCTTGTTTTCTATCTTAACTCATCTTGATTCGCCAAATAGAGTACCTTTAACCAATCACGAACTATGAAAACCCAACTTGGTCAACAAATGTAATTTACTTTCTGTTTTCATTTTTCTCACTGCAAATCAAAGTTCAGAGTCAGCTTCAGATGTGAGATGGCGCGTAACTATCAAAAATGCACCTATCAGGCTAGGGCACACGGATTAGTTTTATATTTTGCTCGCTATTATTTCATATTTCATATTCTCTTATTTACTTCATAATTTTTAATTTTTCAAATTTCCAACTGAACTTAGTTGTATCCCTAAATCAATAAAAAATAATCAAATGATCAACTTTATATGATTAACATTTCGATGAGCAGAAATGGCAACTAGAGCTTAAAAGTAAATTGTTAAGAATAAATATTTTTCCAAAATTTCAATGTCTATTAGTTCCCCACCTTTCTTAATTTTATATATAACGATTATACCTAAGCCTCAAGATACTTAAGGTTTTTTTGTTCTTATTATTATTTAAATGGTTAATTTTACAAATTTATTTGAAAAAATTAAAAATTCCGTTATATGCGCAACATATTTTCCGCCTTGATTTTTAGTTTTTTCTTAAGAAATTTGTAAAATTACTTATATTTAGGTTACTAAGAACATTTAAATATTAATTTTTATTTATCTAAGGTTCATACTTAATTAAATTTAAAATAAAAGAAAGCTACATTTTGTCACGTTCATTAGAAATTTGTTTCATTTAGATCTTCGAAAGGTTTCAAAGATTTTCACTTTTTCGTAGATGCAGTTAAAATCGAACTTAATATTCCTGTCGCGTACTGAAAAGTTTATGGCCCATAAATTAAAAACTTCAAATAGACGAACCATTTTATTTACCATTTATTGATAATTTTAAGGTGTAAGAATGACGCGTTCGCGCTTCTTTGAAATGCCCATATACATGGCGCTGCCATACCATTTGAATCATTTCTGCCACAACTCTTTTTTCCAGAGCTTTTAGCGTTTAAGATTTATTCAAAAGAATTTTTTATAATGAACGAATTGTAAATTAAGTAGAAAGGGCTGCATTTGATTTACAATATGAATCCAAAAACTATTTCAGTGCAACTTGTAATCGTGCAAGACTTAATATATAACTGGAAATCGTCTAGAAGTATATTTTCTCCAAAAATGAAAATACAAGAAAAAAAACACACCATACGTTTATTGTATTTCATTTAAGATTCTTCTAATTGTAATAAGCACAAAATCTAGTATTGTTTTCTCGATTATAAAGCGAACTATTTCGCGTTGAACGACATTTTATAACAGTTGAAAAACTTTAGATACATCATTATTTATCTATAAACACAGCTTAAAGATTGAAATCCACCAGTGGATTTGGATTTGTTCATGCGTGCTACAAAAAATTAACTTTCGATAGTGCCACCTGGCTCGTATCATACCCATTTTGCGAGAAACTTTTCTTCATTTGTAAGATATCTGTAGCGTGCTGACCTCTAAAACTCACGGTCTGGTGCATTTACCTAGCACTGATATAGCTAATAAATAGATGCTATTTGCCTATGGAAATCTCAATTAGTTAAAGACAGCGCCATTCGGATACGACTATAAGCTATATGTCCTTATTTATCGACAGCTATTAATATATATATCCCATGCACCGGCTTTGGAGGGAGACAGCATAGTAAAGGGAAATTCAATTACTTACAGGGCATCAAATCGAAAATTTAAAAATTTCTTGTCACATAAATGGTTAGTAGGAAATTTAGCCGTATTCGCCAAAAATTTGTTTCAATACAAGAATATTTTATCGCGAACTAAAGCGATAGCTGCCAAACTACGATTCTTAACTGGCGCCACCTACACCAATTAAGAGCGGAATTTTAAAGCAAGTTTTATTTTATAACTATGTTACTCCATTCCATTTCAATTTGCTGTCTAGTCACGTTACATAGCTGCTGTCGCCCAATCTTAGGGTATATGTACGTAACAAAGCCACAAAAAGAAGGTAGGAAATAGGGAACCGAAATATAGCCAAGTTGAGGCGCGAGCTGCCTCGCTAATTTGCACTAATTGATTTTTTGTGAGTGTGTGTGTGTGTGTCTTACCAAGAGTAGGGCGTGGCACGGCAACTGAAGCCTCTTTTTGTGCCTTTTTTGTTTTTGTTGGCAGCTTATGTTATAGAGGATTTAATTATGCGTCAGCTGAGACATTGTGGCGTCTGTCAAATATTTTTTTTCTTACGTTGACAGTTGTCTGTGTGTGCGTGTTACTGCTGTGTGGTTCAAAGTGGTTCCCTAGTGTTGCTGTCTTGTTTTCTTTTTTTTCGACTCCTATGTGTGGCTTTGTGGTTGCAAGCAAATCGAAAACTAAGCGCAGTCCAAGACTCATTAGCCGATGACGCTTTAGGCCAAGACGTAACGAGAAGATCAACAGTGCGACCCGCATACCCTCTATCCACCTACCAGCCAATGTCTGTCGCTCAAATTGGGTTTTAATGCGCGCACCAAGGCTGCCCCAATGTTGCCTATGTTGCGCCCCAAAGTCGCTGTCATTGGTTACGTTCAAAATGTTTCTGCTAGATATTTATATATTTTTCTTTCATATTTCGTATATTATATTTCTGCTTGCTCATTGTACTTAGTGTTTTGGCGGCTGACTGTAACCCGCTCGGCGGGAACGCACTATGGCCATTACTTAAATTATTTTTCATAATATCAGCTAGCTGAATAGTTTGCTGGCAACGACACTTTCACGACGAGCAAATCGCTTTGCATTAGTGTGGCAAAGCAAAATGTATTTGTTGGTAACTTTCTTGCCTAAGCTTGGCTTTGCTTTCTACATGGCAGAAGTAGCACGTGTTGGGGAGAGCAGAGCAAAGTGCGGGTAATTGGAGCTTGTCAAGATGTGCAAACAAAAAGAAAAGCAAACAATAAAGATGTACAACATCTTAAGCTAAATACATAAAACTTTAGTTTTAGTCAGTTACTTAGTAACTGGTCTTACCGACACCGAACTAATATTTATATGTTTTAATTTTCTTCCAGGTAAACGGCAACATTTCTTCTATTTGAACTTGCAAGCGCATGAGAATTAAGTTAATACCAAATTGGCCTTAAGTACGTATGCTGTTTACATTTTACGCCCACTTTAATTATACAATAAGTTAGTTAGCTGGCTGGCTGGCTGGCTGGCTACCTTCCAGCTTCGTTTAAGTTGCATCTTCAACGTCAGCGCGTCACTCAAATTGCTTGCGTCTTCTCCATTGCAACAATGCTGACAGGTAACAAAGAGTGTGTGGGTGCTTGTGCAGGAGATAGGTAGGTCAATCCATTGACTTGGCAATGCCTGCCCCATCAGTCGCTCAGTCACGGCTTCAATGAGTTGCTGTTGTTATTGTTGCTGCTGCTGCTGCTGCTGCGTGCACCTGCAACTACATGAGGCACACAGCCAACAGATGCACATAAAAGCGAGCACATATGGCCAATTTAATGCTGCACGCCCCCAACCTGTCGGTTTACCTCCGAACTGCAAATCACTGCAATGCAAAAAAAAGAAAAAATAAAACACAACAACCTTTCAACAATCGCCGGCTTGACGCTGACTTGGCTTGGCTTGGTACTGACACGATTTCAGGGCCCTTCTCTTCTTCGTTTTAAATTGGCCTGGCGTGGTAAATTATACGAAAGTGCAACAGCAACAACAAAAACAGCAAAAGATGCAATTGCAAAATGCAACTCAAAACAAAAGTACAAAAACATTATGCATCAAAAAGGCAAAATAAGTTGGCATCCATTGCATAGCAACGCTCCAGTTCCAGTTCACAGACATTGACACAGTTTGCCGGAGCAGTAAGCCCCTTCCGGCGGCTGCCTTGACTCCGTAAAACTTTGACTATTTTTTTTTTGTATAATTACGCAGCGTACTACTATTGCTACTTACTAATTTCTGTTATTTCAAGACTCCCCTTTATGTCACGCATCGTAAGGAGCAACTGATTTATTGAGTTGTATCAAGGCAGAAAAAAAATGCGAGATAATTTTTTATAAAAGTGATCGGTCGTAATATCCCAATTTAGTCACGTCTGAATAATATCTAGCTGTAGTCTTCGCAAAAAAGGCTGCCGGATAGGATTTGAAGCATAAACTCGATTTTATCAATGCCGCGAATTTGCATTTGGGGGTCAAGCTTACAAAAAACGTGTTATATGGGAACTGATAAAACAAAAAAAAATAAGATTCTGAACTAAATACCTTTATGTAAAGGCAAGAGACACTCAAACTATATTACTAAATTACTAAATATTGGATTACTTACGGAAGTTTGGCAAATGCGTTAGCAGAACTAGCCACAGTCGCACGGAAACTGATAAACGTCGTAAAAATCAAACCTTCTAAACTAATCCAATGTTTTAATGAATTAAATTACTGAAGAATTTTTTTTAAGGTTTTAAATTAAGTCAACATGATTTTTTTCAGACTGCAGTCAGTAGTTTCAACAGTAGATACAACATTCTCGTTATATCTAGCGATGACCTTCTTGATTCATTCTTGGAAACAGGATACATCCAGTTCATGGTGAATAATCACGATGTCGTGGTATGGCTGGGCTCTCAAATCCATTCCCAAGGCCTTATTTTGTAGGCGTTGTATGTATTAAATTGTAGCTGAAAGACTTTAGGGCTTAAATTGAGTCTGCATGCTGACAGCACAAAAGAAAACTTCGCAATAAGTCGTTTAAGTTTGATACAGCTAAAAATGATATCATGAGTTGATATATATATTTATAATGTATTTTTCCTAGCGGCTTTAGCTGAAAAAATGCAGAGCAGCACTCTTAACTAAATCTAGCATAGTTTTTTCATTGATAAGCAGGTTTTGTCTTTTTTTCGTTTATGGATTTCTCATAATTTTTTTCTGAAAATATAATTTGACTAAGAAAATTAACGAAGCTGTTTAGCTGTTTTAAAAGTGAAGAACTAACAATTGAATACAAAGTAGCAGAATAATTTTTTTTTTTAATTTTCAGTTAATTTTAATTCAAAATACCTTCAATGAACCGCTCATTATTAAAAATAACTTTTAGCAACGACGTTGAATTTCATGAATGTTTTCGGAGATTATTTGAATTTTACAAGAAAGGCGCATAACATCGATTGCAACGATAGCATCGCGTCGCTGTAATCAAATATCGTTCGTCCTCCGCGACGATTTGTTTGAAGCAAAAAATCAGCTACCGTGTTGCAATACCATTTACCATTGCATGGAGAGTTTAGACGGCTTCTGCTTGGCTTTCGAAGAAAAAACGCGCCATTCTGGTGATTAGCAGAATATCGGTAAAAAAAAAAAAAAAAAAAACACAACGACAACATGCGTGCCACAACGCTGCCCTAAATTATAATGTTTTGCCTATTAACATTACCATCGATTTGGAGATGAACTTAGTTCTAAAAGATAAATTGCCGTCAAGGTATAAGTTTCAATTTCGGGTTGAAGACATTTTTCAAATTTCCCGCTGCCACTGATGATAGTTCGCTTAATGATGTTGTAGGAGCATGTGGTTTTATAAAGAGAGGCTCACTTTCAAGCTTATTTCATATATCATTAAGAGAAAAAATCAATCTAAGTTTAATAGATTTTTCACTTGAACTGAAAACTCTTAATATTAAAAGAGTATTTTTAAATAAGAATTAACAGAAACTGATAATAAAAAGAAACTTAATTTCAGAAAAACGTAAGATCGCAGAATCGTATATTTGTACTAAAAAAAAATTGAGCCTTTCGCTCAACGCAAAATACCTATAAATCTGAATAGTGAAACCCACTTCAATTAAGGGCAAATGTACTTACAAAATGGAAAATTGGTGAAGCAAAGAATTTAAAGCGGGACATGTTTTTTCAAAAAAATCGGCTTTTAGCCAAGTTTTCGACTTTGAGAAAAAACCGCTATCGATTTTCTTGCACAATAATAAAATAATATTCGAACCTTTCGAATATTTTAATTAACTTTTCGAGGTTCTGCCAAACCGATTAAAATTTATGCTGCCTGCTTTGGTTGAAATACCCAATTTGAGAAGACCTGCATGTGCCTCCTCATCAGTGGCATGCAATTTCGTGCGCAGTTGTCATCATTCATTGTGGTTTACCTGTTGCTGTTGTTGTTGTTGTTTGTGCTATTTGTTGCCGTTGTTATTGGCATTGCTGCCCACGCTGTGCTCAATGTTTGTTGCATGCAAAGGAATCACAATTTCACGAAGTTGCAGTTGTTTAAGTTAACAAAACTGCCAAAAGACATGGCCTAAACCAAAAACCAAGCAACATCTTCAACTGCAATCTAATTAGCTATCCACATTTGCTGTTGCGGGCTCTGTCTGATGCGGCACACATTCCTTGTGCAACAACGTGCAACTTGTAATGAGCTTGACATACAAACATCGTGCTTGGGCATACAGAGTACACGCTCGTTCGTTCGCTTTGGGATGGCAGCCGAATCTTCAAAATTGTGCTCAGCTGCAAGTCTCATTTTTCCTTACTAATTTCTGGTTTTTCTCTCATTTGTTGTTGTACTTGAACGTTTTTACGGCTCGTAAATCTTCAATTGTTATTATTTGTTTGTGTGTATCCGTTATTTAGCGTTATAATAAGCAAACCGTACACATAGATACACACTCACACATACACATTGGGAGACAGACAGTTTGCTTGAGCTGCTTACCCAATGCTGCTCTCTCTTATGGATCATTTCCCTTTGCCATGCCTTCACTAAGCTGCTTACGCTTACTCATGGCCATTGCTGCCATTCGTGAGTTTTTGTATGCAAAAGTTTACAATTAGCTCGACTGGACGCATGTGGCAGCGTCAGAGACTCCCGCTTCATTTGAATACCAACTACCTTTTCACTCCGCACGCCGGACAGTACACAAGCAAGCAGCAAGTATTCCACTTGGGTATTTATTTTGATTGCGTGTTCCAATTCGTGCTGCTAATGAACGTTGACATACAGATTGCCTGAGAAGAAGTCCAACATATAAACGTTGTTGCTGAAAGCCGCTTAAAGCAAAGAGTTGGCCAATTGCGCTGGCACATACCCACCCGTTGTAGTTGATGCAACTGTGTTGCAGCACATGCATAAGATGGAATCATATCAAATTAACACTCGCTTTTGACAGTTGATTTGCCATTTAATGGCTCTAACCCCAACCCAACCCCCCACAATGGCCACTTGCCTGCGCCAATTGATGAAGATAACAACGCATTTGCAGATACCAAATCTGTGACAATTATGTTAATTTTGTTATTCTCTTGGCTCCTTACTTGACAATTCATGGCCAAATCAAATTTGTTGCGGCCATTGCATTAAAATGGCCAACATAGCAAATAATAATAAAAAGGAAAACAAATGAAAATGTGAAATGCGAAATGCGAAATAAATAAGCACAAAAAGGAAACAAGCAAAACAAGAAAGATTGTTATGACAAAGCAAATGAAAATAAATGAGGCCAAAAATGCACAGCATGGCGACGCCGACTCCACTCCGAGGTGTAGTACAACCAAGTGGAGTGTGTTGGCCGCAGGATTGCCTTAGTCAACGCATATTTTAAAGATAAGCGTACGTCAATGACGTTGTCCTCGTCGTTGTAGTCGTCGTGGTCGTCGTGGTCGTAGCAAAAGCAAACCACCAACAAGGACATGAAGAGCGGCGGTTTGTGGCGCACAAAGTGTCCAACAAATTGTATACAAATGGTCAACTTAACTAAAACAATAGCAGAGAAATAAGTGACAGCCGCATGGTGGCGGCTAGTAGGCAATAGCCAAATAAAACACTAAAATAGGCAAAATGCTCGTAAAAGAAACGCTGGAGCAGTATGGGGAATAAAAAACAGCGCCAGGTTTGGGAGAAAAAAAAACAAAACGACCAAGTGGTCGTTTTGGGTTGCTCTTCCAGCCGGCAAATGTAAAATTAACAAGAAATCAATGAGAGAAACGTCCACAACGAAATGCGCCGAAACGAAATATGAAGGCTGGGAATGGGGGAGGCCAGCCAGCTAGCCAGCCAGACCAGGTTCATAAATAAAAATCCAGAAATGTAACGAATTTCGATGAGCTTTTGTTATTTCGCGGTTATCAATTTCGAGCGGCAAGCAGCTGCGGCGGCAACTTTAGCATTTGATGCTTGGACCCAAGACGCTGGCTGACGTTGAGACCCAGCTGAACCAAGCTGAGCCCGGCCATCAAGCATTAGCCAATAAGGCACTATATTGTTGTATTTGTTTGCTATTGTTGTAGCCCACATGGAAGAAAACGCTCCCACGCTTCAATGCACAGACATTGGACACAGACGGGGGCACAACAAGCAACGTATGTATGAACGGAGAACAAAGAGTCAGACGCAGACGAAGACGTCAAAGTAGCAGCGGCAGCAGTAGAAGAAGATTTCTTGGCTATGCTTGCGCATCAATTTGCGATTATGAAAGGCTGCCTAGCCAGAAGCAGCAGCAGCAGCAATTGCAACAACAACGTCGACAACATCGACAACGACAACGACAATTGTGGCAGCAACAATAACAACGTTTATTTTAATGCCACTATTGGCCAGTTACAACTGCAACAACAACAACAACAACAACAGCAACAGTAAACACCAACAATGGACAACTCTTTATTCAATTCAATTTTATGCGCAAAGCAAGAAATCTGAGCATTTAATGCGCTGCCTTTGCCATAGTCGCATGCCTCCTCACCAAGTGTCTTGTCTCTGTTGCTGCTAACGATGCGAGGCGTCTGCATGCCACATTGCCTCATTCTCCTTGCTGCTGCCGATGCTGCCAGTGGCATAGTGCAGCGCATGTAGGGGGACTTTGAAATACATTGTTTAGAACCATTGTTTCTAACATTGCATACTATTTTTAATAATTACCCATTTCAACTGAACTTTTTGTTGAATTTTTAGTAATTATGAAAAAATCGTTTTACTCAAACTTTTTATGTAAAATAAGCGAAGAATGTCGTAATAAGACTATATAAATAAAGGAAAGTATTGACATGATACTTTAAATGATTTATCTTACTAGATTGATCCTAGGAACTGACGGGCATAGCCCAATCTCTACCCGAGGTTTTTAAAAGCATTTTGTTGCAGAGAACTCTAGGGCATGCAGGCTTCTTGCCGTTACAAACATTGTACAAAACTCGGTAATTGTAAGATGCATATACAAATTTAATCTCTACGACCTACGAGTGCCGAAGTTGATTAGAAAGAATGTCTTCAGAAACAAACCAAAAAAATGATGTTCAAATCATTAATTTATTTTACCGATTCAGTATGATATGACGTGTTAACTGAGCTAAATCAAATTAGAAATAGTGCTGGAAACATCGAAAAACTAGCGGGTGCCCATTTTTAATACTTTTAGAAACAAGTGAAGTCTTAAACCAATGCATTGTCCATTTTATTGTTTATTTATAACAGAAAAAAGAAGTAATTTGCACTTACGCCAATATTCTATTTCAAGTTGAAATAACACCAAAATAGTTGTACTCTTTATACAATAACCGTAAAGTTAGGTACAAAAGAACCCCGAAATTTTGATTGATTTCGTTTAAACATCACAAAATAATTTTTCCAGAACTTTCGGTGTGTAAAAACCTTTTTGTAATGATTGTTTGGGGCTTAAACTCCAAAGAATCAACTTTCTTCTTATTTTATATATTTTTTTTCCAGTACAGGTAGAATCCCCATTTGTAAAGTATTAGCTGCGCCCATGCCTGCCTCTAAATCTAATACTACCAGCGGCTCGCTGCTGCAGCTTCTTTGCCTCTTCGGCATTTCTTGTGCTTGATTTGGGCTGCATGGCCTTCACATTTATCGAAGTTTTGCTATCGATGCTGTCGTCCGTCGTCTGGGGCTTCGATGTCGCTGTCACTTTTGTTGCTGTTGTTGTCGTAGTCGTTGCCGTTGTTACGTCTGCGCATTTATGAGCTACATTTGATTTATGTGCACACATGCTTGTCTTTACTGTACCGCACAGTAGACAAAGCCCAGCTTTGTGCCAGCTGCAGCTTTTGATGTTTCCAGTCGATAGCATTGAAGATGCCGCAACGACAACAACATTTCAAATGTTGCCAAAGTTCAAATGCAAAATCACAAAATGTTGGAAAATAATTTAAAATTCATGTTTGCTCTCGCTTAGCATTTGCTATATTCAGAGTTTAAAAAGAAAGAGATATACTTAAATAAAATAAAATATATAAATAAGTAAACTCCAAAGCTGCTGCTTAATCTCATCATTAATTGAGACGTTGAGTCAGCTTGAAATTGCGGGTGTAAACTTTTGCACATTTAATTAATTTCTTTTGCTTGAAAAGCAAATTGCTCAAGTTTAAGTATCAAAAATTTTTGCCTTGGTTGATACAATAGAGTACAGTCGATAGAACTGCAATGAAGCTGCTATCAAGACTGTATAAAAGTTGGAAAAAGTTACGAGAACAAACGAATGAGTTCGTAGACAAAGTAGTTTTTCGTAAAAAATATCATACAAGATGATTTGTAATAATTTCTAAGAATTTGGCAAATCACTTTCGCTTTTCGCTTAGTCGTAACAGCGAACATCTATTCCGCTTAACATATTACTTCATTAAGCTTTCATTTTCATCTTTTATTCGCGATTTAAGAGTATTCGATTTTAAAGCTACTCAAATTCCGATATTTCTTAGATTTTTTCTTGTCTATATTCGCCAGCGCTGTGGGGGCAGTAGGTTGGCTCTGATTCAACAAAGAGCCAACTTATTACTCGTTCGTTGCGCTTGTCTCGTTCCGCTGCACTGAAGCGCATCACCGCATTGTTGTTGTTGTTGGTGTTGTTGTTGCCGCGTGCTCATTTTCATTTATGCTTGAGCACTTTACAACACTGTAAAACCGAGTTGAGTAGAGTGCTCCAAGCTATGATGATGGCATGACTCGCTCGCTTGAGTATTTGGCTTTTGCATGCTGCTGGTTTTAGTTGTTGTTGTTTTTTTGTTGCTGATGAGCTGCTGCCCCCTTGTGGCAGTTGCAATCAAAGACAGATGACTCTCAGTCGATGGATCACGAATTTGTGGGAGCGGAAGACAAGTACGGCACACAGTGACTAAGAGAGAGAGAGAGAGATGAAGATGAAGATGAAGAGCTGGTATTAGCTCGCCAAGTTATGATTAAATGGCAATTCGTGCGCTGCAGTCTGCACAACTCGTTCCTAGCGCTGGTCTGGCGACAAGAGCGAGCTGGTTGCTTTGTTTTATGGACAATTCGTGCTTTATTGACCAAAAATAACAAAAACAAAAAGACGAAAAAATGCAAAAGACTTGCCAGCCAGCTGAGTAGAATAGAGAGAATAATTATTATAAATTAAGGAATGGATTCTTTTGCTGTACAGTTGATAATGTTGTTGTTAATTTAACGCTAAATGAAGTGCGAAATTACAAAAGCCTTGATGGCTTTTTGTTACTTTTGTTGTTGTTGTTGGTGTTTTTGTAAATGCTTTTGGCCTGCTCAATAGCTTGGTCAAATTGTAGACTGTTTCGTCTGCAATCTGCTTCATTGTTTCTTTTTCGTTTTTTTATTTTCGATTTTTTTTTGGAGTCATTTCCTGCACAGTCATAAGCATAACAAAAGCCCATTCAGCCAGACAGGCAATCACTTTGGTGTATAAAAATTTATTTGTATTTTTCATTGA